>CM073588.1:80382501-80982501 GCA_037074715.1 Magnolia kwangsiensis
CTTCTACACGCAGGAAGTGTTACAGAAATGGGCCCCGCATTGTGTACAAGGGGGACGGGTTTGGCTGGCGACCCAACATTAGCCAGCTGGCTGATGTCAAAGCTCTGTGGGCCCTACCATGATGGATGTGTTGTATCCTTGCAGTCCATCTATTTGCCAGCTTATTTTAGGGCATGAACCCAAAAATAAGGCAGATCCAAACTGATGGAACCCCCTTGGAAGGAGGTCCGTCGGCGAACACCCCCTCCCCCTTCGTTCTCTCTCTTCGTTGCAAACCTGACCTTTGATACAAATCACGAAGATCTTCGCCGCATTTTCGGGAAATCCGGCATTGTCCTCCAAGTTTCAATCCCGTTCAACCAAACTGAAAACAGATTTAGAGGTTTTGGTTTTGTGCGATTTCGTTATGAGCAGGACGCATATAATGCAATCAACTGCCTGAATGGTAGAAGAATAGATGGGAGGATCGTCTTAGTTCAGAAGGCCCGTCTGCAGAAGGTGAAAGAGCCCCGGCAGATAACCCTACCTCAGACCACTTCTTCTCGACCTTGTCCTCCTCCACCTGGTTCTTTCACTGCAGTCTTGAGTAAACCTCCTCTCCAACCATCTAGGTTTCCATCGCGGGCCCATTCTCCCCTATTGCCCAATCACTCTCCCTTATTGCCCAACCTAGGGGTTGCGGCTGTGAAACCAGACGTTGCTGACTGGAAGGTGGTTGATCGTCTCTCTAGGGATCTTGCTAATATTGTAATCGCTGAGTGTTGAGGGTCAAATATTGCATATTAGACCCTAGTTACTACCTAGATTTACGAACATGATACTGCTTAACGGTCCACTTTAATCGTGTTTTTGTTACAGGGTGTAATTAAGAGCGTTGACTGAAAACAGAGTATTAAAAGTACTGATTTGATGCTCCACAGGCACCAAGGCAAGGGAAGGACCCTAGGGGACCAAGATCGATGGATTTACATTCCAGGGACCCGAGGAAATCAAACTGTTTGCATTAAACGGGCCCGAAATTAGTGTAGAATGCAAGATCACATGGTTCCCGCCATCCGATTGGCTCAAAATTTTATAAGTGGCCTTAAGACCATAAATTAACCGTACATGTTAAATTTCAGCCATTGGATCTGTCTGAAAGTGACCCAACGGACAAATCAGCACCTAAAATCATGATTTGGGGCCCGCTTGGTATCTGGGAATGCTTCGATTTTGGTCTCAACGTATTAAATGTTATGAAAAAGTGTATGGACAGAGCGGATTCCCGAGATACATCACGATGACCCCACATGTACATTACATGTACATAGGGTATATGTGCAAAAGAAGTGCACCGGACTGGGAGTTGGGTCAAACAAGGGGCTGATCGACCCTTCTTCTCCAATTTTTGAGACAAGGCAGCGGACGGACATTGTCCGACTATTTTTGAGTAGTGGGGCCCACCCATCATCCTTTAAGATGATTTGGATTGTCCATACCCTCCATAGGGGGGGAAAAACCCTCTCCTAGCTATCCTTCTATTCCCATGCGTGCAATCATGCAATCTCCAACGTCAAACGCATGACGGACGGTGAGAAGATTTAGTACAATGGGCCACACAAAACTAGAAATAAACTCATCCTTCCTGACCAGTTTTTGGTCACAAATCCAATGGACGAATTGGATTTTTCCATCACCGTCAATCTAGGGCCCAACGATCATCACAGCGAATCCACGTGCATATCATTCACATCCGAAAAATCTGAAAGTTCGAGGGAATTGTGGGGCTCACACATCATCCGTATGTCTGATCCAAGCCGTCCATCTTGTAGAGGGCTTCGAGAGCTACAAAACCATGTTGTCACTTTTCACCCATGCGTGCACACGTGTTAGATACAGAGGCCACAAAAGGGGTGCCCGATAGCGTTCAAATCTGATCTTTTAGTGATTTCTTCTCTGGGCCACGTCAATGGACGTTTAAAACCACCCATTCTTGACTGAAATTTCGTTCTGAATCTAATGGACGGGGTGGATTTTCTAGAAAATGCTTCTGTGGGGCCCACCGATCACAACAGCGAAGTGGTGCGAAAGGTTTCGCACATCCGCGAAAATTGACTTTTTCAGGTAGTTTTGGCCCACCATCTTTGATCATATGGTAGATCTGAACCGTCTATCATGTAGAGGACCCAAGAAAGTACTAAGGAACAGTGTTTCTTTGGAATTTGAGTGAAGAAAGTGGCGTGTTTCGTGGCACCGAACTTGGCTGCGAAAATTGCACTCCGTGTCCTGCTACAACTCTATCACTGACTCCAGCCTTCCAGCAGCTATAAAAGGAGGTTTTTGGACATGGGGAGCATTCATTCTGGTCTAGAAAGGAAGAAAAAGAAGAACAAGAGAGACGTGGAGGCTCGGGCAGGGACGTGAAGCAGAAGAAAAAAAAAAAGAGTATTTTCTTTTTATTTTTATTGTGGAGATTTAGCCATCCATGTCTGGCTAAACCTCTTAGCTAGGGCTAAGAGGTGAAGCTTGTAGTGAGATGAGAGATTTGATTTTATTTTAATTTTAATGCATGAATTGACGTTGATTTTAGTTAATTATTATGGGAATGTTTTAGGTTTTTAATGGTCTGTTGTGACTGAAATTATAATGGGTCTACAATGGCTTTGAATATTTTCGTTCTCTTTAATGTTTATGATGTCAGGAAGCCCTGTTGTTCACCATAGTCTCCTGGGCATGGTTGGATGTCGGTACCCTTCTTAACCTTCATACTTGTGATGGGTTGGTAATTAGTTTAATTCTGTTGTTTGCCATAGTCTTTTGGGCATGGTTTGGTGATGGAATCTATTCTAATTTATATACCTTTCATCTCTCTAAAACTAGATCAATGTCAGTTCAGTTAATTTCCATGAAACATGCATAAGATCTCCCTGATCTCTACAAGTGGATCCTCTGAATCCCTAGTTCCCTTCTCCTGATTTCTCTCAAGTTTATATAATTATTTCACCAGTATTCCTTCAAATTCAATCAGATTAGATTTCATCTTAGCCTAGTTCTAGTTCTAGTTAGTTTTAGATCACGTACAAGTTTCAGTCCCTTGGGATTCGACCTCGGTCTTACCGAGTTATTACTACATCACAACCCTGCACTTGGGGAGTGAACAAGTTTTTGGCGCCGTTGCCGGGGACTGTCGGCTACGTTTTTCTGAAATTAATTAGTTTTAGGATTAGTTTATGATTAGATTTTCTATTTAGAAATTTTTAATTCTAGGTTTAGAAGTTTAGTTATTTTCCTTATTAGAAACCTTTCCTAACTTTAGAAACTTTCTATTCTTCCTTCTATCTGATTTTTAGAATTAACTCGATTTTTCTGTTTTGTAGGAAGCTTATAATTTAGTAAGCTCTTTCTAATTCCTCTTTCTTTGGAATTTCTTCTTTTCACTAGAA
Source organism: Magnolia kwangsiensis (assembly GCA_037074715.1). Taxonomy (NCBI): domain Eukaryota; kingdom Viridiplantae; phylum Streptophyta; class Magnoliopsida; order Magnoliales; family Magnoliaceae; genus Magnolia; species Magnolia kwangsiensis. The sequence goes on from CM073588.1 coordinate 80,385,924, forward strand.
ATTAGTTTACTTTTAATTAGAACTTTCTATTCTTAGAAACTAACTTGTTTTGTTTATTCTGCAGGTTCTTAACTTAGGAACTCCAAATTTGGTAACTTCTTTCCATCTTTTCCTTTTATTTTCTAGATTTCTACTTCTTCCTTTTTCTTAGGTTTAAGTTAGAATTTGAGGGCTGAGTGTGTTTTATGTCTCAGTGGGCACGCGACAACACTCGACGTCTCGTGACTGAAGGAGGATTAGTTTAGGGGTTGACTGTCCATCGCAGGACTAGACACCACTTGAATTCTCCTGAGTTAGAAGACGTTATGGCTGAAAATCAACCTCAAGCACTACCCCAACCAAGGGTTGAGGAAGTACATGATGAGAATGAGGTGCATCAGGTACCCCCGCCTCATACTTTATGAGATTATTTACAACCGGCGGGGGTGAGTTCGCCCTCATGCATGATTTTTCCTGAGAATACAGGACATATGGACATCAAGCCAGGGGTTATCCAACTCCTTCCTAAGTTCCATGGGCTTGAGTCTGAAGAACCATACTTGCATCTAAAAGAGTTCGATGAAATCATAGGCACCTTATACTTTCCTAATGTATCTGAGGATACTATTAGGCTGAAACTCTTTCCATTTTCCTTGAAAGAAAAAGTCAAGAGTTGCCCCAAACTGATGTAGTGCCTCTACCGTCTAACCTCAAGCCACCGAAGCTTGACCTAAAACCTTTGCCCTCTGATCTAAAATATGTTTATTTAGGTCAAGATGAGACGTACCCGGTGGTGATCTCTGCCCACCTGAAAAAAGAACAGGAGAGTATGCTCATATCTACTGTCATTGAGCATAAGGGAGCTCTTGGATGGACGATAGCGGACCTTAAGGGAATTAACTCATCGATTTGTACTCACCGTATATATCTTGATGACAATGCAAAGGCTGTTCGGCAATCACAACATATACTAAATCCAAACATGAAGGAAGTGGTTAAGGCCGAGGTTTTCAAACTATTGGAAGTGGGGATCATATACCCCATATCCGATAGTCAATGAGTGAGTCCAACTCAGGTGGTTCCTAAGAAGTCTGGGATCACCATCGTAGCCAATGCCAATAATGAACTCGTGTCAACCAGAGTTACTACTGGTTGGAGAATGTGCATTGACTACAGAAAGCTAAATACCGTCACAAGGAAAGACCACTTTCCTTTGCCCTTCATTGATCAAATTTTAGAAAGGCTGGCTGGTCATTCCTATTACTGTTTCCTTGACGGGTATTCAGGTTATAATTAGATTGAAATCGCCCCTGAAGATCAGGAAAAGACCACATTTACATGTCCCTATGTCACCTTTGCTTACAGAAGGATGTCGTTCGGGTTATGTAATGCCCCTGCCACCTTTCAGCGATGCATGATGAGTATCTTTTCTGACATGGTGGGGAAATATTTAGAGGTCTTCATGGACGATTTCTCTGCTTTCGGTTCATCTTTCAGCGAGTGCTTAGCAAGTCTTAAATGTGTGATGAAAAGATGTGAAGAAAAAAATTTGGTACTTAACTGGGAGAAGTGTCATTTTATGGTTCAAAAGGGAATTGTCCTTGGGCATATCATCTCGTCCAAGGGAATCGAGGTAAATAAGGCAAAAATCGATCTTATCTCTAACCTACCTCCACCCAAGAACATCGGAGATGTGCGATCCTTCTTAGGACACGCAGGGTTTTACAGACGATTCATAAAGGACTTTAGTCTCCTCTCTCATCCTTTATGTAATATTCTTCAAAAGGATACACCATAGGAGTGGACTGAGCAGTGCCAAGAAGCTTTCACTAATCTTAAGGGCATGTTAACCACTGCACCTATCATGCAGCCACCCGACTGGAGTCTTCCTTTTGAACTTATGTGCGACGTCTCTGATAATGCTCTTGGAGCGGTTCTAGGCTGGAGAAAAGATAAGCGGCCTTACGTTATTCACTACGCAAGTAGGACTCTAAATCCTGCCCAAATGAATTACTGGACTACGGAAAAGGAACTCTTAGCCGTAGTGTTCGCTTTGGATAAATTTAGATCCTACCTGATCGGATCTAAGATCATCATCTACACAGATCACGTGGCACTTAAGTATCTTCTTTCTAAGAATGATTCTAAGCCCCGCCTGATACGATGGATCCTTCTACTCCAAGAATTCGATTTGAAAATTAAAGACAAAAAGGGAGTAGAGAACGTAGTGGCCTATCACCTTTCTCGCCTTAATACCTCTGATTCCCTTGAGGCGACTCATATTAATGATATGTTCCCTGATGAACAACTGTTTAGAGTCTCCCATTCACCTTGGTTTGCTGATATTGCTAATTATCTTGCTACAGGTTCGATACCAATGGGGCAGCGGCCGTGCGTATATGTTCCCATTGTGAAATTCACTTGTCAATGTTTTCACAATGTGTAGACTATAAAAGGGAATCTTTCATATTATGCAATATAGAACATAATTTTAAAATTCACAATGGAGGTTACCAATTAGGACGTGAAAATTCTAATGAATTTTATGCAATGTTTAAAAATTGCACCGAACTTGGCTGCAATTGTTTCGAGAAGTATTGAATGAACAATCTAATGGTTACCATTGTATGCATAAAACAATTGCATACAATCTAATGGTTACCATTAGATTTTCTTAATTTTTAAACATTGTGAAAAGGGCGAACTCCCTCATGGAATTTTAAACTAACTTTTCCAGGCGGTTTTGATTAGGTAGGATTGGTAACAATTGGTAACCTCCTTTTATAGCTACTGGAACCCATTGCATCATGATTACCAATGATGTGCCATGAATTCATTAGGATACATCACATTGTATGTATTAGAGGGTGGTCTATTGAAAGGTCTTTGATAGTTATTTACGACATTAGATTGTTCATTCAATACTTCTCGAAAGGCAGGTATTGAAGGACAATTTTCAGTAGTATGAATGTTATAATCACAGATGCCGCAAACACTTTCATTAACCTTTTCCTTCTTTCCTTCCATGGCCTCAAATTTTCTGGTGAGATTAGCCACCTTAGCGTTAAGATCATCATCCTCTTTCAGGAGATATATTCCTCCTTTTTCCCTTGAATGAGTTAGCATAGACGTAGCGTTCGTCCCCGGCAATGGCGCAAAAAACTTGTTCACTCCCCAAGTGCAGGGTTGTGATGTAGTAATAACTCGGTAAGACCGAGGTCGAATCCCAAGGGACTGAAACTTGTACGTTATCTAAAACTAACTAGAACTAGAACTATGCTAAGATGAATTTTAAATCAATTAGCAATGGTGGAATACTTGTAGAATAATTAATCTAAAACTTAGGAAACAAATCAGAGATAGGAAACTAGGGATTCAGAGGATCCACTTGTAGAGATCAGGGAGAACTTATGCTTGCATCAAAAATTATGAAAATTACTGAACTGCCGTTGATCTAGTTTTCAAAGAGATGAAAGGTGTATGAATTAGAATGGATTCCATCACCAAACCATGCCCAAAGACTATGACAAATAACAGAATCAAACTAATTACCACCCAATCACATGTATGCAAGTTAGGAAGGGTACCGACATCCAACCATGCCCAGGAGACTATGGTGAACAACAGGGCTTCCTGACATCATAAACATTAAAGAGAACGAAAATATTCAAAGCAATTACAGATCCATTGTAATTTCAGTCACAACAGACCATTAAAAACCTAAAACATTCCCATAATAATTAACTAAAATCAACGTCAATTCATGCATTAAAATAAAAATAAAATTAAATCTCCCATCTCACTACAAGCTTCACCTCTTAGCCCTAGCTAAGAGGTTTAGCCAGACATGGATGGGCTAAATCTCCACAATTGAAATAAACTAAAAACTAAAAAGAAAATACTCTTTTTTTTTTCTTCTGCTTCACGTCCCTGCCCGAGCCTCCACGTCTCTCTTTTTCTTCCTTCCTAAACCTGAATGAATGCTCCCCACGTCCAAAAACCTCCTTTTATAGCTGCTGGAAGGCTGGAGTCAGTGACAGAGTTGTAGCAGGACACGGAGTGTAATTTTCGCAGCCAAGTTCGGTGCCTCGAAACACGCCACTTTCCTCGCTCAAATTCTAAAGAAACACCGTCCCTTAGTACTTTCTTGGGTCCTCTACATGATAGACGGTTCAGATTTGCCATATGATCAAAGATGGTGGGCCAAAACTGCCTGAAAAAGTCAGTTTTTGCGGATGTGCGAAACCTTTCGCACCACTTCACTGTTGTGATCGGTGGGCCCCACAGAAGCATTTTCTAGAAAATCCACCCCGTCCATTGGATTCAGAATGAAATTTCAGTCAAGAATGGGTGGTTTTAAACGTCCATTGAAGTGGTCCAGAGAAGAAATCACTAAAAGATCATATTTGAACGCTACCGGGCAGCCCTTTTGTGGCCTCTGTATCTAACACGTGTGCATGCATGGGTGAAAAGTGACAACATGATTTTGTAGCTCTCGAAGCCCTCTACAAGATGGACGACTTGGATCAGACATACGGATGATGTGTGAGCCCCACAATTCCCTCGAACTTTCAAATTTTTTGGATGCGAATGATACGCACGTGGATCCGCTGTGATGATCGTTGGGCCCCAGATTGACGGTGATGGAAAAATCCAATTCGTCCATTGGATTCGTGACCAAAAACTGGTCAGGAAGGACGAGTTTATTTCTAGTTTTGTGTGGCCTATTGTACTAGATCTTCTCACCGTCCGTCGTGCGTTTGACGTTGGAGATTGCATGATTGCACGCATGGGAATTGAAGGATAGCTAAGAGAGGGTTCCCCCCCCCCCTATGGAGAGTATGGACGGTCCAGATCATCTTAAAGGATGATGGGTGGGCCCCACTACTCAAAAACGGTCGGACAATGTCCGTCCGCTGCCTTTTCTCAAAAATTGGAGAAGAAGTGTCGGTCAGCCCCTTGTTTGACGCAACTCCCAGTCCGATGCACTTCTTTTGCACATATACCCTATGTACATGTAATGTACATGTGGGGTCATCGTGATGTATCTCGGGAATCCGCTCCGTCCATACACTTTGTCATAACATTTAATGCGTTGAGACCAAAATCGAAGCATTCCCAGATACCAAGTGGGCCCCAAATCATGATTTTAGGGGCTGATTTGTCCGTTGGGTCACTTTCAGAGAGATCCAATGGCTGAAATTTAACATGTACGGCTAATTTATGGTCTTAAGGCCACTTATAAAATTTCGAGCCAATTGGATGGCGGGAACCATGTGATCTTGCATTTTACACCAATTTCGGGCCCGTTTAATGCAAACAGCTTAATTTCCTTGGGTACCTGGCATGTAAATCCATCGATCTTGGTCCCCTAGGGTCCTTCCCTTGCCTTGGTGCCTGTGGAGCATCAAATCAGTACTTTCAATACTCTTTTTTCAGTCAACGCTCTTAATTACACCCTGTAACAAAAACACGATTAAAGTGGACCGTTAAGCAGTATCATGTTCATAAATCTAGGTAGTAACTGGGGTCTAATATGCAATATTTGACCCTCAACACAACCCCCAACCAGCATTTTGCTAGTCCCGAGCAAAGTATGCGAAAAATAAGTTGAGAATTACCCGATAATTTCTATGAACTTGAATGATTCTTTTGAAAAACAATTCAGATATTAGAATTTTAAAATTCATGGATGTTGGGCATTACTTTCTCCTGTACTCTACTCATGATAAACTTCATAGTCAAGTACAAAGTATTAATCTGTTAATTAGAACAATTTTTTAAACATTGAGATCCATGGGTGTAAAGTTTAACCTCAGCTTATCATCATTAAAATTCAATTCATTAGGATATCATTGGTAACCAACAAGAGAATTCATGATAACCAAAACCCGAACCAAACCTGCCTCAGAAATTTCAACTTTTGGTTTTTCTCTTTAAAAGTAATGCCAAGGAGGGGAATCGAATCCTTACCTATAGGGAGCAACCTATGGTAAAGACCAGTCACCTAATGATTTCTGAATGTTAACCCTGGGGAATCAAATCTACACCTATAGGGAGCAAACCTACGGTGAAGATTATTCATCCAAATCTTTCCAACGGTATCCCTTTTTTTTTTTTTTTTTTTTTCAATTGATCATGACAGATAAATTTTTCAAATTGGTTTCTTCCATGCTTATTGATCACCAAATTACAGTAGAATATCAAATCGAAACCTTAATGTGCAAGCGAGATGTGTTTTGTGAATCATGAATCAATCAATGTTTAAAACCTCTAATAATGGATTAACAGTTCGAACTTAACTGTGAAATCTAACAGATAACTAAATTCAAGAGTCATACATTACCAACATCACGTATCTAAGTTAGGGATGTCTGTCAAAATCACTTCGAATTCACAGGAATTTTTAGAAAATTTTAAAAATTTTCACAATTTTTGCTCAAGACCAAAAACATTGATTAGGTAACCTAATCCCCCACCCCCAACCTAAAATTTACATTGTCCTCAATGTAAAAGATATGAGCATACAATGCACATGGGACAACGAAAGTAAATGAGAAGTGATGGGAAGATAGTACCTGAATAACGAATCAAGAGAGTTTCCAATAAATCACGGCATGGAAGCTTGTTAGCATGAGAGAGAAAGTAAAACAAAAATAACAAAAATAAAATCCTACCTATACCACTTTCGCAGGTGCTCTCGATTGCATTTAGCATATGCAACAAGCCTTTAAACCCCTAGGTTACCCCTAATGGATGAGTTGTAGTCTCGTGAGGGTTTGCAGTAATGTTACCCACAAACATTGAATCATCTACTAGAAAAATGAAATGAAAAGCTGGGTTGCCTCCCAGGAGCGCTAAATTTACCGTCTTCAGCCAGACAAATAAAACAACTATCCTAGACCTATGAAAGCGATAAACCTACCTATACCTCCATCAGACTAGGAGATCAGTCCTGGTAAACAGGAGCAATCAGAGGCATGGACATGTCCTCTGAATCAAATGTCTCAACAAATGGCTTTAATCGATGTACATTTACTTTAAACTCCTTGCCATTGTCGGGATCTCTTATCTCGACGGCCCCATGAGGATAAGTAGTAACAACAATGTAAGGGCCGGTCCAACGAGATCGAAGCTTACTAGGAAAGAGATGTAGTCGAGAGTCATACAAGAGGACTTTCTGACCTGGTGTGAATGATTTTCGTAGAATATGATGATCATGAAACGCCTTCATCTTGTCCTTGTAAATTCTCGAGTTTTCATATGAATCGTTCCGGATTTCTTCCAGTTCATTTAATTGAAGTTTGCGTAGCGAACCAGCGTTATCCAGATTGAAATTTAGATTTTTGATCGCCCAGTATGCTTTATGTTCCAATTCCACCGGCAAGTGACAAGCCTTTCCATAGACAAGTCTAAAGGGAGATGTTTCAATAGGAGTTTTAAAAGCAGTACGGTACGCCCATAAGGCATCGGTCAATCGGATTGACCAGTCCTTACGATCAGGGTTAACCGTTTTCTCTAGGATATGTTTGATCTCCATATTGAAAATTTCAGCTTGTCCACTTGTTTGTGGATGGTATGGGGTGCTCACCTTATGCGAGATACCGTATTTCTTCATTAAACTCTCAAATGGTCTATTGCAGAAGTGTGAGCCCCCATCACTAATGATGGCTCGAGGCGTTCCGAACCGTGACAGGATATTTTCTTTCAAAAATTTAATGACCATGCGATGGTCATTTTTGCGGCACGGAATTGCTTCGACCATTTAGTGACATAGTCTACGGCGAGCAAAATATACAGATTTCTAAATGATTGGGGGAATGGTCCCATGAAATCGATACCCCAACAATCAAATGCTTCTATAATAAGGATGGGATTCAAAGGCATCATATTTCGACGGGACAATGCTCCCAATTTTTGACAACGCTCACAAGCTTTGCAATACTCATAAGTGTCCCTAAACATAGTGGGCCAGAAAAGCCACACTGTAGAATCTTGGCCGTGGTCTTTTTAGCAGAAAAGTGACCACCACAGGCCTGTGAGTGACAGAAGGAGATGACACTCTGATTTTCATCGTCTGGCACACATCTCCTTAAGATTTGGTCTGGGCAATATTTAAACAAATAAGGATCATCCCAGAAAAAGTTACGCACCTTGGTAAAGAATTTCTTCTTATCTTGTGACGTCCAGTGTGTCGGTATGGCCCCTGTAGCAAGATAATTAGCAATATCAGCGAACCAAGGTGAATGGGAGACTCTAAACAGTTGTTCATCAGGGAACATGTCATTGATATGGGTCGCCTCAAGGAAATCAGAGATATTAAGGCGAGAAAGATGATCAGCCACTACGTTCTCTACTCCCTTTTTATCTTTGATTTCCAAATCAAATTCTTGGGGCAGAAGGATCCATCGTATCAAGTGGGGCTTAGAATCATTCTTAGAAAGAAGATACTTAAGTACCGCATGGTCTGTGTAAATGATGATTTTAGATCCGATCAGGTAAGATCTAAATTTGTCCAAAGCGAACACTACGGCTAAGAGTTCCTTTTCCGTAGTCGAGTAGTTTACTTGGGCAGGATTTAGAGTCCTACTTGCGCAGTGAATAACGTAAGGCCGCTTATCTTTTCTCTCGCCTAGAACCGCTCCAAGAGCATAATCAGAGGCGTCGCACATAAGTTTAAAAGGAAGACTCCAGTCGGCTGGCTGCATGATAGGTGCAGTGGTTAACATGCCCTTAAGCTTAGTGAAAGCTTCTTGGCACTGCTCAGTCCACTCGTATGGTGTATCCTTTTGAAGAAGATTACATAAAGGATGAGAGAGGAGACTAAAATCCTTTATGAGTCGTCTGTAAAAGCCTGTGTGTCTTAAGAAGGATTGCACATCTCTGATGTTCTTGGGTGGAGGTAGGTTAGAGATAAGATCTATTTTTACCTTATCTACCTCGATTCCTTTGAACGAGATGATATGCCCAAGGACAATTCCCTTTTGAACCATAAAATGACACTTCTCCCAGTTAAGTACCAAATTTTTTTCTTCACATCTTTTCAGCACACAATTAAGACTTGCTAAGCACTCGCTGAAAGATGAACCAAAAACAGAGAAATCGTCCATGAAGACCTCTAGATATTTCCCCACCATGTCAGAAAAGATACTTGTCATGCATCGCTGAAAGGTGGCAGGGGCATTACATAACCCGAATGACATCCTTCTGTAAGCAAAGGTGCCATAGGGACATGTAAATGTGGTCTTTTCCTGATCCTCAAGGGCGATTTCAATCTGATTATAACCTGAATACCCGTCGAGGAAACAATAATAGGAATGACCAGCTAGCCTTTCCAGGATTTGATCAATGAAGGGCAAAGGAAAGTGGTCTTTCCTTGTGACGGTATTCAGCTTTCTGTAATCAATGCACATTCTCCAACCAGTAGTAACTCTGGTTGGCACGAGTTCATTATTGGCATTGGCTACGATGGTGATCCCGGACTTCTTAGGAACCACCTGAGTTGGACTCACCCATTGACTATCGGATATGGGGTATATGATCCCCACATCCAATAGTTTGAGAACCTCGGCCTTAACCACTTCCTTCATGTTTGGATTTAATATACGTTGTGATTGTCGAACAGCCTTTGCATTGTCCTCAAGATATATACGGTGAGTACAAATCGATGGGTTAATTCCCTTGAGGTCCGCTATCGTCCATCCAAGGGCTCCCTTATGATCAATGAGAGTAGATATCAGCATACTCTCTTGTTCTTTCTCCAGGTGGGCTGAGATCACCACTGGGTATGTCTCATCTTGACCTAAATAGACATATTTTAAATCAGAGGGCAAAGGTTTTAGGTCAAGCTTCGGTGGCTTGAGGTTAGACGGTAGAGGCACTACATCAGTTTGGGGCAATTCTTCAATTTGTGGTCTCCACCGGTTAACTTCAAGTACCGGTGTAGTCTCCAGCATGACACACGTCTCCCTAATTATATCATCATCAAGATCATGGGAGTGGGCCAGGCACGTGTCTAGAGGATCAGAGGATAAGGTGAGAGGTATTATATCTTCCACAAAAGAATCAATCATGTTAACATCGTGAAAATCATCATCATCCTCTGAGTTGCTGCCGTTATTGAAAAAGATATTCGATTCCAATGTCAAATTTCCAAAAGACATAGTCATAACACCATTCCTGCAATTGATAATTGCATTTGAAGTGGACAGGAATGGGTGACCAAGGATGACGGGAATCTGAGTGCTCGTGTCATTGATGGATTCGGTGTCCAAGATGATAAAATCAACAGGATAGTAGAATCTATCAACCTAGACCAACACATCCTCGATGATCCCTCTTGGTACACGAACAGAACGATTAGCAAGTTGTAGTGTGGTTCGGGTGAGTTTTAATTCATCCAAACCTAACTGTTGGTATACCGAATAGGGAATCAGGTTGACGCTTGCTCCTAAGTCAAGAAGTGCGTGATCAATTCGATAGTTCCCGATTACACATAATATGGTTGGGCAACCGGGATCTTTGAATTTTTGCGGCACATCGTGTTTCAGGATGGCACTCACTTTCTCAGTCAAGGAGATCTTCTTTTGAACACTTTTCCGTCGTTTGGTAGTGCATAAGTCCTTTAGAAATTTAGCATATGAAGGTATCTGTTTTACAACATCAAGCAGAAGAATATTGACTTTCACTTGTTTCAACACCTCTAGGATATCCTGAGAGTTAGATAGACGTTTTGGTTCAACCAACCGTTGGGGAAACGGAGCAACTGGCTTTTCTAGAGGTTCCGGTTCAAATTTTTGTGGGGCGCCACTAGATCCATCATTGTTGTCCTCTTCTGGTTCTTGAGGCTTTTCGAGCCTAACCGGAAGGATTTTATCAATAACCTTCCCACTCCTAAGAGTGGTGATGGATTTAGCATGCCCCATCTGATTTGAAGAGCTGGGATTACCTGTCTCGTATTGCGGTTTAGGATTGGGGATTGGTTGTGCAGGGAGCATCCCTTTTTCCATAGCCGTCAAACATGAATCTATTTTTTTCATAAAATCTGAAATTCCTTGCATCGTCCGCGCCAGCTCTTGTATGAAAATTTGAACCAATTCTTCTTGAGGTTTCCCCTGATTTGGATTTTGATTGAAGAAACCTTGAGGGGTAGCAGTTTGTCCGTTCCTCCAACTAAAATTCGGATGATTTTTCCAGCCAGAATTGTACGTATTAGAGGGTGGTCCATTGAAAGGTCTTTCATAGTTATTTACGGCATTAGATTGTTCATTCAATACTTCTCGAAAGGCAGGTATTGAAGGACAATTTTCAGTAGTATGAATGTTGCAATCACAGATGCCGCAAACACTTTCATTAACCTTTTCCTTCCTTCCATGGCCTCAAATTTTCTAGTGAGATTGGCCACCTTAGCATTAAGATCATTATCCTCTTTCAGGAGATATATTCCTCCTTTTTTCCTTGAATGAGTCGGCCTAGACGTAGTGTTCGTCCTTGGGTAATAGTCCCATGATTGTGTTTTTTCAGCAAGACTATCGAGGTAATCCCATACCTCGTCGACATTTTTATTGATGAATTCTCCGTTACACATTGTCTCGACCATTTGGCGCATGGAAGATGTTAGCCCATTATAGAAAAAATTTGTAATGCGCCATATTTCAAAGCCATGTTGTGGGCATGCATTAACCAGATCCTTGAACCTTTCCCAACATTGGAAGAATGTTTCATCTTCCTTTTGGGCAAAGTTCATGATTGCTCTCCTGAGGGTAATTGTCTTATGATGTGGGAAAAATTTCTTTATAAATTTCCTCTGCATATCATTCCATGTGCCAATGGATCTAGGACGCAGTGAATGTAACCACGTCTTGGCTTTTTCTTTCAAGGAAAATGGAAAGAGTTTCAGCCTAATAGTATCCTCAGATACATTAGGAAAGTATAAGGTGCCTATGATTTCATCGAACTCTTTCAGATGCAAGTATGGTTCTTCAGACTCAAGCCCATGGAACTTAAGAAGGAGTTGGATAACCCCTGGCTTGATGTCCATATGTCCCGTATTCTCAGGAAAAATCATGCATGAGGGCGTACTCACCTCCGCCGGTTGTAAATAATCTCGTAAAGTACGAGGCGGGGGTGCCTGATGCACCTCATTCTCATCATGTACTTCCTCAACCCTTGGTTGGGGTAGTGCTTGAGGTTGATTTTCAGCCATAACGTCTTCTAACTCAGGAGAATTCAAGTGGTGTCTAGTCCTGCGATGGACAGTCAACCCCTCAACTAATCCTCCTTCAGTCACGAGACGTCGAGTGTTGTCGCGTGCCCAATGGGGCATAAAACACAGTCAACCCTCAAATTCTAACTTAAACCTAAAAAAGAAAATAAAAAATTAAGAAAAGGGAGGGTTGGAGAGAAGTTACCAAATCGGAGTTTCTAAGTTAAAAAACCTGCAAAACAAACCAAAATAAGTTAGTTTCTAAGAGTAGAAAGTCCTAATTAAAAATAAACTAATTTCTAGAGAAAATAAGAAATTCCAAAGAGAGAAGAATTAGAAAGAGCTTACTAAATTAGAAGCTTCCTACAAAACAGAAAAATTGGGTTAGTTCCTAAATAAAAACTTATAGAAAAATTCTAAAACAAGAAACAGGGTTAGGATTCCTAAAAAGAATTAGAATTACAATCTCACTGAAAAGAAGAAATAAATCTTAATCTAAATCTAGAATAGAAACGAAGAATTTAAGACAGAATTTAGTAATTTAGAAACTATCTTAGAAGCCTATAAAACAAGAGAGACAAGTTAATTTCTAAAAATTAAGAAAATCTAAACCTAATCTTAAACTAATCCTAAAACTAATTAATTTCAGAAAAACGTAACCAACAGTCAAATGCGTCATTGCATGAAATTCAATTGTCAATGTTTTCACAATTGGTAACTTCCATTGGTAATTTTTAAACATTGCATGAAATTCATTGGTAATCTTTCACTCCCCATAATTCATGCATGAGGGCGAACTCCCTCATGGATCTCAATGTTTAAAAATTGTTCTAATTAACGGATTAATACTCTGTACTTGACTATGAAGTTTACCATTGTGATTTTCTTCCCTGATGAACAACTGTTTAGAGTCTCCCATTCACCTTGGTTCGCTGATATTGCTAATTATCTTGCTACAGGTGCCATACCGACACACTGGACATCACAAGATAAGAAGAAATTCTTTACCAAGGTGCGTAACTTTTTCTGGGATGATCCACATTTGTTTAAATATTACCCAGACCAAATCTTAAGGAGATGTGTGCCAGACGATGAGCATCAGAGTGTCATCTCCTTCTGTCACTCATAGGTCTGTGGTGGTCACTTTTCTGCTAAAAAGACCACGGCCAAGATTTTACAGTGTGGTTTCTACTGGCCCACTATGTTCAGGGACACTCATGAGTTTTGCAAGGCTTGTGAGCATTGTCAGAAATTGAGAGCATTGTTCCGTCGAAATATGATGCCCTTGAATCCCATCCTTATTATAGAAGCATTTGATTGTTGGGGCATCGATTTCATGGGACCATTCCCCCAATCATTTGGAAATCTGTATATTTTGCTTGCCGTAGACTATGTCACTAAATGGGTCGAAGCAATTCCGTGCCGCAAAAATGACCATCGCACGGTCATTAAATTTTTGAAAGAAAATATCCTGTCGCGGTTCGGAACGCCTCGAGCCATCATTAGTGACGGGGGCTCACACTTCTGCAATAGACCATTCGAGAATTTAATGAAGAAATACGGTATCTCGCATAAGGTGAGCACCCCATACCATCCACAAACAAGTGGACAAGCTAAGATTTTCAATAGAGAGATCAAACATATCCTAGAGAAAACGATTAACCCTGATCATAAGGACTGGTCAATCCGATTAACCGATGTCTTATGGATGTACTGTACTGCTGTTAAAACTCCTATTGGAACATCTCCCTTTAGACTTGTCTATGGAAAGGCTTGTCACTTACCGGTGGAATTGGAACATAAAGCATACTGGGCGATCAAAAATCTAAATTTCAATCTGCACAACGCTGGTTCGCTACGCAAACTTCAATTAAATGAACTGGAAGAAATCCGGAACGATGCATATGAAAACTCAAGAATTTACAAGGACAGGATGAAGGCGTTTCATGATCAACATATTCTACAAAAATCATTCACGCCCGGTCAGAAAGTCCTCTTGTATGACTCTCGACTACATCTCTTCCCGGGTAAGCTTCGATATCGTTGGACCGGCCCTTACATTGTTGTTACTGCTTATCCTCATGGGGCCGTCGAGATAAAAGATCCCGACAATGGCAAGGAGTTTAAAGTAAATGGACATCGATTAAAGCCATTTGTCGAGACATTTGATTCAAAGGACATGACCATGCCTCTGATTGCTCTTGTTTACCAGGACTGATCTCCTAGTCTGATGGAGGTATAGGTAGGTTTATCGCTTTCATAGGTCTAAGATAGTTATTTTATTTATCTGGCTGAAGACGGTAAATTTAGCGCTCTTAGGAGGCAACCCAGCTTTTTTTTTTCCTTTTTTTTTTTATTCCTTTTCATTCTTTAGTAGATGATTCAATGTTTGTGGGTAACATTACTGCAAACCCTCACGAGACTACAACTCGTCCACTAGGGGTAACCTAGGGGTTTAAAGGCTTGTTGCATACGCTAAATGCAATCGAGAGCACCTGCGAAAGTGGTATAGGTAGGATTTTATTTTCGTTATTTTTGTTCTGCTTTATCTCTCATGCTGGCAAGCTTCCATGCCGTGATCTATTGAAAACTCTCCTGATTCGTTATTCAGGTACTATCTTCCCATCACTTCTCATTTACTTTCGTTGTCCCATGTGCATTGCATACTCATATCTTTTACATTGAGGACAATGTAGATTTTAGGTTGGGGGTGGGGGATTAGGTAACCTAATCAGTATTTTCTTGGTCTTGAGCAACAATTGTGAAAAAATTTTAAATTTTTCTGAAAATTTTTATGAATTCGAAGTGATTTTGACGAATATCCTTGATTTAGAATTGTGAGATATATGATGTTGATAATTTATGACTCTTGGATTCCGTATCGGTGGCATTTTACAGTTAAGATCGAGTTGCTAAGCCATGATTAGAAGTTTTAAACATTGATCGCATCAGGATTTCACATGTCACATCTCGCTTTCACGTTAAGACTTCAGTCTGATATTGAAGGGTTAATTTGGTAATTACTAAGCACGAACGGAACCAACCTGAAATATCTTGCTATCATGGTATAAAAATTAGAAAGGTTGGATAATTAATCTTCACCATAGGTTTTCTCCCTATAGGTGTAGAGTTAATTCCCCATGAATGATATGTGAAAAAGAGTCGGGTGTACGATCTTCACCATAGGTTTGCTCCCTATAGGTGAGGATTTGATTCCCCTTCCTTGGCATTACTTTGAACAAAAAATCACAAGTTAATAGGCTAATCTATGAGGCAAGTTTTGGATTAGGTTTTGGTTGTCGTGAATTTTCTTGTTGGTTACCAATGATATCATGAAATTGACGATTGGATCTCTTCATGATGATAAGTCGAGATTAGACTATACATCTATGGATCTCAATGTTTAAAATTTTTCTAATTGATAGATTAATACTTTACACTTGATTATGAAGTCTACCGAGCACTTGAGCTCAGGAGAAAACAATTTCTAACATTCATGAATATTAAATTTCTCGTATCTTGTTCAAAATCTCACTCGATTTCATAGAAAGTTCTCCTATAATTCTCAACTTATTTTTCGCATAATTTGCTCGGGACTAGCAAAATGCTGGTTGGGGGTTATGTTGAGGGTCAAATAGTGCATATTAAACCCCATTTATTACTTGGATTTACGAGCATAATATTGTTTAATGCCTAGTTTTAATCGTGTTTTGTTGCAGGGTGTGATTAGGAGAGTTGACTAAAAAAGGATGCCAAAAGCTTAGATTTAACGTTCTGATGATCACTAGGGCAAGGGATGGACTTCAGAGGACCAAGATTGACGGATATACATGGTCAGAAATCCGAGAAAACTAAGAAACTGAAGCTCAAGTGGCTTGAAACGAATCCAGAATGCAAGATCACATGGTTCCCGACATCTGATCGGTTCGAAACTTTATACATGAGATAAGGTTCATAAATTAACCGTACATTTCAAATTTCAGCTCTTGAATCACTATAAAAGTGCTCCAACTGACCAATCAGCTTATAAACCGTCGATTTTGGGCCCACCTGATATCTGGAATTGCCTCGAATTTGATCTCAACGCATTAAATGTTATGACAAAGTGTATGGACGGAGCGGATTCCCGAGATACATCACGATGACCCCACATGTACATTACATGTACATAGGGTATATGTGCAAAAGAAGTGCACCGGACTGGGAGTTGGGTCAAACAAGGGGCTGACCGACCCTTCTTCTCCAATTTTTGAGAAAAGGCAGCGGACGGACATTGTCCAACCGTTTTTGAGTAGTGGGGCCCACCCATCATCCTTTAAGATGATCTGGACCGTCCATACTCTCCAGAGGGGGGAAAAACCCTCTCCTAGCTATCCTTCTATTTCCATGCGTGCAATCATGCAATCTCCAACGTCAAACGCATGACAGACGGTGAGAAGATCTAGTACAATGAGCCACACAAAACTAGAAATAAACTCGTCCTTCCTGACCAGTTTTTGGTCACGAATCCAATGGACGAATTGGATTTTTCCATCACCGTCAATCTGGGGCCCAACGATCATCACAGCGGATCTACGTGCGTATCATTCGCATCCGAAAAATCTGAAAGTTCGAGGGAATTGTGGGGCTCACACATCATCCGTATGTCTGATCCAAGCCGTCCATCTTGTAGAGGGCTTCGAGAGCTACAAAACCATATTGTCACTTTTCACCCATGCGTGCACACGTGTTAGATACAGAGGCCACAAAAGGGCTGCTCGGTAGCGTTCAAATATGATCTTTTAGTGATTTCTTCTCTAGGCCACGTCAATGGACGTTTAAAACCACCCATTCTTCACTGAAATTTCGTTCTGAATCCAATGGACGGGGTGGATTTTTTAAAAAATGCTTCTCTGGGGCCCACCAATCAAAATTAAATCAAAACACCCCTTTTCACATTGCAATTGCATTGTATGAAAATCAACGTCAATTCATGCATTGTATGAAAATCAACATCAATTCATGCATTAAAATAAAATCAAATCTCCCATCTCACTACAAGCTTCACCTCTTAGCCCTAGCTAAGAGGTTTAGCCAGACATGGATGGGCTAAATCTCCACAATTGAAATAAACTAAAAAATAAAAAGAAAATACTCTTTTTTTTTTCTTCTGCTTCACGTCCCTGCCCGAGCCTCCACGTCTCTCTTTTTCTTCCTTCCTAGCCCTGAATTAATGCTCCCCACGTCCAAAACCTCCTTTTATAGCTGCTGGAAGGCTGGAGTCAGTGACAGAGTTGTAGTAGGATACGGAGTGCAATTTTCACAGCCAAGTTCGGTGCCTCGAAACACGCCACTTTTCTCGCTCAAATTCTAAAGAAACACCGTCCCTTTGTACTTTCTTGGGTTCTCTACCTGATAGACGGTTCAGATCTGCCATATGATCAAAGATGGTGGGCCAAAATCGCCTGAAAAACTTGATTTTCGCGGATGTGCGAAACCTTTCACACCATTTCGCTGTTGTGATCGATGGGCCCCACAGAAGCATTTTTTGGAAAATTCACCTCATCCATTGGATTCAGAACGAAATTTTAGTCAAGAATGGGTAGTTTTGAATGTCCATTGGCATGTCTCAGAGAAGAAATAACTAAAAGATCAGATTTGAACGCTACAGGGTAGCCCTTTTGTGGCCCCTGTATCGCACACATGTATACGCATGGATGCAAAAGGTAAGCATGGTTTTGTAGCTCTCGACGCCCTCTACAAGATGGATGGTACGGATTTTCCGGATGGAGCATGTGTGGGGCCCATTGTCGACCGCAAAACGGCTAGCGGCCGTGCATATATGGTTCTTTTACAATGGAGGGAATGAAAGATTACCAATGGAGTGAAAGGGTCTATATTGCATACAATGCCCCATTCAATTCATTAGGATATCATTAAAAACTTGTTCACTCCCCAAGTGCAGGGTTGTGATGTAGTAATAACTCGGTAAGACCGAGGTCGAATCCCAAGGGACTGAAACTTGTATGTGATCTAAAACTAACTAGAACTAGAACTAGGCTAAGATGAAATCTAATCTGATTGAATTTGAAGGAATACTGGTGAAATAATTATCTAAACTTGAGAGAAATTAGGAGAAGGGAACTAGGGATTCAGAGGATCCACTTGTAGAGATCAGGGAGATCTTATGCATGTTTCATGGAAATTAACTGAACTGACATTGATTTAGTTTTAGAGAGATGAAAGGTATATGAATTAGAATGGATTCCATCACCAAACCATGCCCAAAAGACTATGGCAAATAAAAGAATTAAACTAATTACCACCCAATCACATGTATGAAGGTTAGGAAGGGTACCGTCATCCAACCATACCTAGGAGACTATGGTGAACAACAGGGCTTCCTGACATCATAAACATTAAAGAGAACGGAAATATTCAAAGCCATTGCAGACCCATTGTAATTTCAGTCACAACAGACCATTAAAAACCTAAAACATTCCCATAATAATTAACTAAAATCAACGTCAATTCATGCATTAAAATAAAATCAAATCTCCCATCTCACTATAAGCTTCACCTCTTAGCCCTAGCTAAGAGGTTTAGCCAGACATGGATGGGCTAAATCTCCACAATTGAAATAAACTAAAAAAAAAAAAATACTCTTTTTTTTTTCTTCTGCTTCACGTCCCTGCCCGAGCCTCCACGTCTCTCTTTTTCTTCCTTCCTAGCCCTGAATTAATGCTCCCCACGTCCAAAAACTTCCTTTTATAGCTGCTGGAAGGCTGGAGTTAGTGACAGAGTTGTAACAGGACACGGAGTGCAATTTTCGCAGCCAAGTTCGGTACCTCAAAACACGTCACTTTCCTCACTCAAATTTCAAAGAAACATCGTCCCTTAGTACTTTCTTGGGTCCTCTACATGATAGACGGTTCAGATCTGCCATATGATCAAAGATGGTGGGCCAAAACTGCCTGAAAAAGTCAGTTTTCGCGGATGTGCGAAACCTTTCGCACCACTTCGCTGTTGTGATCGGTGGGCCCCACAGAAGCATTTTCTAAAAAATTCACCCCGTCCATTGGATTCAGAATGAAATTTCAGTCAAGAATGGGTGGTTTTAAACGTCCATTAAAGTGGTCCAGAGAAGAAATCACTAAAAGATCATATTTGAAGGCTACCGGGCAGCCCTTTTGTGGCCTCTGTATCTAACACGTGTGCATGCATGGGTGAATAGTGACAACATGGTTTTGTAGCTCTCGAAGCCCTCTACAAGATGGACGACTTGGATCAGACATACGGATGATGTGTGAGCCCCACAATTCCCTCGAACTTTCGAATTTTTTGGATGCGAATGATACGCACGTGGATCCGCTGTGATGATCGTTGGGCCCCAGATTGACGGTGATGGAAAAGTCCAATTCGTCCATTGGATTCGTGACCAAAAACTGGTCAGGAAGGACGAGTTTATTTCTAGTTTTGTGTGGCCCATTGTACTAGATCTTCTCACCGTCCGTCGTGCATTTGACGTTGGAGATTGCATGATTGCACGCATGGGAATAGAAGGATAGCTAGGAGAGGGTTTTTCCCACCCTATGGAGAGTATGGACGGTCCAGATCATCTTAAAGGATGATGGGTGGGCCCCACTACTCAAAAACGGTCGGACAATGTCCGTCCGCTGCCTTTTCTCAAAAATTACAGAAGAAGGGTCGGTCAGCCCCTTGTTTGACCCAACTCCCAGTCCGGTGCACTTCTTTTGCACATATACCCTATGTACATGTAATGTACATGTGGGGTCATCGTGATGTATCTCGGGAATTCGCTCCGTCCATACACTTTGTCATAACATTTAATGCGTTGAGACCAAAATCGAAGCATTCCCAGATACCAAGCAGGCCCCAAATCATGATTTTAGGGGCTGATTTGTCCATTGGGTCACTTTCAGAGAGATCCAATGGTTGAAATTTAACATGTACGGTTAATTTATGGTCTTAAGGCCACTTATAAAATTTCGAGCCAATCGGATGGCGGGAACCATGTGATCTTGCATTCTGCACCAATTTCGGGCCCGTTTAATGCAAACAGCTTGATTTCCTCGGGTCCCTGGCATGTAAATCCATCGACCTTGGTCCCCTAGGGTCCTTCCCTTGCCTTGGTGCATGTGGAGCATCAAATCAGTACTTTTAATACTCTTTTTTCAGTCAACGCTCTTAATTACACCCTGTAACAAAAACACAATTAAAGTGGACCGTTAAGCAGTATCATGTTCGTAAATCTAGGTTGTAACTGGGGTCTAATATGTAATATTTGACCCTCAACACTGAGGCGCTGGACCCTGGGGTCTCCAGCACGCTTCTCAGGGACTCATTGCGGCGGTCGCCATTCACCGCATCCTCGATTAAAATCTCACGGATCGGGCCATCGTCCTTCTTGTGTGAGTTCAAATCCAAGGAAGATAAGCAAGCCTTCAAAGATGACAAAGCGCTTCTACGTATCATGAAAATCGCTGAACTCACCCCTTGGACTCCTGATTTTTCTTGCCTGAGCAAAGGAGTCTGGATCCGTATGTTTGGAATCCCGGCCCATTCCTGGTACCCAGGAGCGTTGAGACAACTCGCCAAACGTATGGGGAGGTCCTCGAGATTGACAGGGCTACTCTGTCTGGCGTCTTCAAATCTTTTGATCGTGTTCGCATTAAGCTGTAACCCGGAGCTGTTATCCAAGGGCCGCATTCCCTGTTTATCAACGACATCTCTTTCCCGGTGATCAGTTTTCTCGAGAACTCCTCAGGGGGTCTTTGCAAGGAGCCCTCCTCCCATAGAGTGGAATCATCCAAGGATTGGGTTTCTAAAACTTTCAATACTAATGGTGACACTAGAGTTACGTGCGAGCAACGTGTTTGACAATATGCCCTAGTGAGTAATGAGGCAACCAACTCCCAATATAGTATCGATGCTCAAGTGGGGATGCTCCAGGACCACTCAGCAGGCTTGTCCCTAGTGGGTCACGAGGTTCCTTTCCGAAAGGGTTCATCTGAGGAGCGGAATGTCATTGGTCACCATGGTCCCAGCACCACCTTCGACCAATCTGGTACAGATGGCTTTGGGCACTCACCTGGTTCTCCTACTCCTCTCGCCCCCTTGCCTACCTCAGCCTTAGCCCTCCCTCCCCAGCACCCACCTCTGTCACGCCCCAAACTCAGAAATCGGGCTCACAAAATTTTCGATCGCCAAATCCAACTCCGACAGCCTCCGTAGTACCCCATTCTCGGCTCCCGACATCCATATACCAGGTTCCGATCCTGGGATGCTACAAGGAGGATTTCAAACATAATTTAATTCGTAAATAGCATAACTAAAGGCATAACCCACAAACAATAACCACGAGAACACCACCACAAAATCCACTGTGATCAAAAACTTTAAGTACAATGCGAAGGAAAGGGAAATACAATATAGTAACAATAACAAAAAACTCCAGAAGCTCAACTGCACGCTCCAACTGTGGCGAGACTCATCAATCGTGCATAAGCTTATAGAAAGCTTAGAGGGCGGTGTAAGTGTGTGCGCAATACGAGCGTACTTAGAATGCAAGGTCAAAATAATGTTATGATGTGCTGATGAGTACATGAATGCAATCAACTGTACCAAGGCCATGCGGTGCAAGATATGAATGCGATCGGCCACATCCAGGCCATGCGATGCAGCATGCAAGTCAAGCATGTCAATCCTCATCATATATCAGTGCAGTTCTCATTCTTTGATAATCACCGGAGTCTAGTATACTCTACGCCAGCTTGCCGTCCCTATCCGAACGCACAACTGGGAGAGCAGAATAGACCTCACTATCCACCTGCCAATATCGGGCCTGGCTCGTCGATAGCGGACCGATTCCTCAAGCTGGTCAAACTCAACCTAGAAATTACCCCCTCACTCAGGCGGGTAAGGTCACACCCCTTCCCAACTAACCACGACACAGTGGGAGACGCGGCCTACTGGTATATGGCTCTCGTGCGCTCGTGTATCCACTCGGTCTCGACGTTGGAGTCATCCTCTGGTACCATTGGGTTTAGAGATTTTCACCCAGGGACATCTATGGCGCCCGTATGCTAGAATCCAAATATTTTCGGTATCCAATCCAACCACCCACGATGCACCTGTGGAGGATATGGCCTTGATGTCGCTAGGGCATACAATAATCATGTCATACAATGCAAAATGCATGAATCATACTATCAAATCATGCGGCAAATCCTGCGCGTATCGTGCGCTCATGTAAGGCAACACCGCCTAATCGGGGTCTCATAAATAGCCTGCTCGAAGGCATATGCTATGATAAGTCACTTCTCATATCAAGCATACATATGATGCGTATGATCATGAGTCATGGAATTATACTAAACATGTTATAGTGAGATGAACTATCCTTACAATGCAGATGGGCCTGGACAGCCTATACACAATAAGTATGGGCCTAATAATGGGCCCTAAGGAGAGTCGTAATGTGGACATCCAACCAGCATTACACTCGCAATGTGGACGTCAAACCATCATTGCTCCCAAGGCACGATCGCCGTAAACGTCGTTACATAATCCGTGTTGGGATCACACATTGCAATGGACCTTAGGTACATCCCATTGGGCCTTAAATATATCAAATGGGCCATATCCTATGGGCCTTATATTCATTAAGTGGGCCACATCCATGGGCCGCACCAATGGGCCTTAAGTGCATTGCAATGGGTCATAACCCGTGGGCCTTAGAATGCATCAATGGTTCTCGACCCGAGGGCCTTATGCATATCAAATGGGCCTACTCCCATGGGCTTTAAAATACATCAAATGGGCCTAGTCCCATGGGCCTTAAATATATCAAATGGGCCTAGTCCCATGGGCCTTAGAACACATCAAAGGGGCCTAGTCCCATGGGCCTTTTTATAAATCAAATGGGCCTAACTCATAGGCCTTTGTAAATCAAATGGGCCTAGCCCGAACATAGGTGGTCCACCCAAACTTTAACTCATGCCTTAAATGATCTCACCAAGTGGATGGACGGTCTGGATACATCACATGCATCATGGCGGGTCCCACTGTCGCTGGACAGTGCGGACGGAGCACATACCCCACAAAGGGCCCCACTGTCCGCTGGACGGTGGAGGCACAGATACACAAAGGTGGGTACCACTATCCGCCTGGACGGTGGATTTAAAACACATACCTCATTGTGGGTCCCATGTGGGGCCCACCGAAATGTTTAGATGTCATCCAAACTGTTCATAAGGTCACTCAGACCTGGATGAAGGGAAAATACAAATTTCACCTTGATTCAAAACTTCTGTGGGCCCCAAAAAGATTTCAATGGTAAGGTTCAATTCACACTGTTTCGAGTGGTGTGGGCCACCTGAGTTTTGGATCCGGCTAAAACATGGAGGGGGCCCACCTGAGGAGGGAACCCACCTCATGAATGGCGTGGATCAAACATATACATCATGGTGGGGCCCACGGTAGGGGCCGTGGGTGGCTGTCCGCCCGCCTGCCTAACGCTGCACGCAGTAGCGTGCAGCGGCTGCCGCTGTCAGAGGGAGGCAGAGGCTCTGCCTCTTGCAAAATCGAGAAAAACCCATTTTTTTGGGGTTTTTCGCACGTGGGGCCCACTTTACAAAAATCCGTCCCGGCCATTGCGTTCAGTGGCTCGCAACAGGCGAATTGAGTCCGAAGTTCAGAATTTTTGGGTGTATAAAATTCATTAGACGGTCTTTCAACGATAACGACCGGAGTTTACTACGTTATGACCCACCAAGGATTCGAATCAACTTCGTTCTTGGGCTCAACGTCTAAAATGTGTTGGTAAAAGAGATGGACGGCATGGATTGAACACATATATCAAGGTGGGGCCTGCATGAGCCGGCCCACCTAACCTTCCCTTTTCTTTCTTTTCTTTTTTTTTTTGGCAGGGACGTCCAGCGCCTCAGACGCTGGACGGTTGGGTCTAAAAAAAAATGTTGTGGTGGGCCTTGTTTAGGTGGGCCACCACTGATGGATGGTGTGAGTGCAACATATAAAGTGGACCCCACTTGAAGATGGCATGGATATAGTACATGCCTCATGGTGAGGTCTATTCAAGTGGGCCACACAAACACAATATTTTTTTTAAAAAAAGAAAGAAAGTAGAGAGAGAGAGAGAGATAGAGATGGAGCACACTTGTGATGGAGGGACCCTGACATTAGGGGCCCTCCCTTGCAATGAATCATACAATCAAATGGGTCCATCAAAATTTAAAATCAACGGTGGGGATCCTTTCCCCACCTATATGGATGGTCTAGATGACCTTCGTGATGAAATAAACATCATGATGGGGTCCATGGAGAATGGCCCCATCATGGAATGATCATGATGATCCTAGTGGGCCATCGGCCACATCTTACGGTCCCAAGTGAGATCCAAACCATTGATCGGTTGGCCTCACTTGGACCATTACAAAAACAGGAAAAAAAAACTACATTATCAAGCACCCACTATCCGATCTTCTTGCTCCAATGGGTTCCTTAGCACCTTAGCTTGGATTTCAATGGAGGAGATGAGAAATGGATGGTTGAGATGAGAGGTGATGGGGTAGGAGAGTGGGCCACCTTGGAGTTTTTTTTTGTGAAAGGGAGGGAGAGCTCATACGTATGGAGCTTTTGCTTGGAGAGAATGAGATGAGAAATGAGAAAGAGAGAGAGTGTTGTAGAGAGAGATGGGTGATGGATGGATGTGGTGAATGATGGATGTGTAAGAAAACCTTGACTTTTGTGGCCATTTGTGTAAGAGAGGTATGAGAGGTGTAAGAGATTCTTGACTTTTGAAGCTTTTTGTGTAAGAGAGGTATGGGCTTTGTAAGAAATCCTTAACATTTATGGTTGCTTGGGAATGGGTGAAAGGTGATGTGTACTTGACATGTACTTGACATGTGATGGATTGATTGATTAATGGATTGATGGGACACCTCGTAGAGATTCTCTAGGGTTTCGCAACGCGCGGCGTTTTCCTCGCACCGAACGTCGGCCTACAACTCTTGACCAGGGTATTGCCTCGGCGCGCAAGTCACGGCATCGGAACCGCAGCGATGGCGCGGTCGCTATGGTACAGATCTTGGGTTGAGTCGACTCGGGTTGACGGCATATGATTCAGGGTAGGGCATAAATATCGGTTAAGGGTCGAAGGTTGCCGAAATTCGACCGGTAAGACCGCGGAAGTCTATGGAACGATACGGTCTAGAATATGGGTCTTACAACCTCTCCCATTCGGGGTGGGGTCCCTCGGTTCGGCCCTCACCTCCCCTCACATTCTCCCTCCTAACCACTCCATAACCCCACCTTCGGCCCCTTCTGTGCCTGCTGCACTTCCCTATAAGTCTCCTCCTGGCATCCCTCCTGATATCCCTGTTATCCCAACCTCATCTATTGACCCTCACTTGACCTCCAATCCTGTCCTTGTCCCCTACATTTCCTTCCCTCCATCCCCACCTGGCAACCCCCCCCCCCCCCCCCCCCCCCCCCCTCCCCCATCCCGGCAAACCCAGATTCTAGCACCCTCTCTCCATCTATCCCATCCCAAATCCCACACATCTTCCCCAACTTCCGGGCGCCCCCCTCCCCTAGTTGCAAGGGATCTGGGTCTGAGCCTGCCTTTTCTCAGCCTTCCCACAGCATTTGGGGCAAGGCCCAGCATTGTCCAGGAGAACCTCACAATTCTGAGAGGGAGGCCTCCCCTCCTCACGTTCCTGGGCCATTCCCTGGTGGTGGTTTTACTAAGGGAGCCAGGACCCAGAAGCAGCGATCCAAGTCGGTGGGTAGCTCCCATCTCAAGCATATGCAATCCGTGGAGAAGGTTCTACAGCATACTCTGTGTGCCCGAGTCATTCATAATTCAGACAGGTACAATGCCTCGGGCCCCAACTGCCAAAATCAGGAAAATAGAGTGCCAGATTTTCAACACATCCTCACAGTCGACTTCTCCAACTATTTCTCCCACCATGAGTCGAGACAGATCCTGGTGGACAGCCAGCATCCCGCTACTGAGGGAGATATCAGTTATAGTGAAGCAGAGAACAACAATCCTGACAGGCTACTTCAGCCTACAGAATCCTCAAATCTCCTCCATCAGAGGAAACTGAATTCCCCTAATATAGAAGGAAAGGATGCAAATGCTCGCATTGGTACCCAAGCAAGGCCTCAGCTGGACAGGACCCCAGGAGCTTTAGTCCAGCAAATAACGTATGAGCGGAGGAGGAAAATGCAGAGCAAAAAGCCATCCTTCCAATATGAGGAGGGAGATTGGAATTGTAGAATGAGAAAATTGAAGTGTAGGGCCATCAACTCCGGATGTGTAACTGATGGATAGTGATCTCATTTGGAATGCGCGTGGTGTGGGAAGCTCTCCCACAATTAGATCCTTGAAACGGTTGATTAGGCAGTCTAATCCAAGCATTGTAGCAATCCTTAAGCCGATGGTTCAGGAGGAAAGCAGAGTGGCAATTGGTCTGAAATTGGGTTTTCACCTATCCCTATCGAATGCGAATCTTGGAGGGAAAATCTGGGTGTTTTTCCAGGAACATCTTAATATTTCTTTGATCAATGCTTCTAATCAGTTGATTACTATGAAACTCTACCTGTAGGATTCTCAGTCTTCCACTACTCTTTCAATTATCTACGCTAATGCAGCAGAATCCTCAGAAGGGAGCTGTGGGCTGAAATTGAAGTGATCAGCGGCGCCGTCCAAGGCCCCTGGGCAGTGGGTGGAGACTTTAACGCAATTCTAGAGGCTGCTGAAAGAAGAGGAAGCAATATCTCGGACATGGTCAGTATGTCTGATTTCTCGGATATGGTGCTTAACTCGGGTCTCTTGGATGTAGGATTTATGGGCAATCAGTTCACTTAGAGCAACAATAGAGCAGGTCTAGCTCGAGTTTGGGCAAGACTTAATAGGGTTCTTATCAACGCCCATTAGGCTTCTCTTTTTCCAACTTTCAAAGTGGAGGTTTTGTCCAGGGTTAGTTCTGATCATGCTCCCCTCCTCCTCAAGTGGCCTTCCAATGTTCGAAATAGTCCAAAACCTTTTCGCTTTTATCGGATGTGGACCCTCCACGAGTCCTTTCAGCAACTAATCAGCAAAGCTTGGAGTGGGAAGTGCTCGGATCAGCCTATGACAAATGTACAACTAAAACTGAAGAAGATGAAACAGTTGTTGAAAATGTGGAACAAGGAAGTGTTTGGGAATGTCTTCATAAATCTGAAAAAGGCAGAGGAAGATATGATGGAAATAGAGAATAAGATGCAGGAAAATCTGCAGATAGACAGAAGCCAGGAATGTGCGTTGGCAAGGCAACGAGTTGCTCTGCTAGAACAGATGGAAGAATCCTTCTGGAAGCAAAAAGCCAGAGTCTCCTGGCTATAGGAAGGGGACAGGAATACAAAATTCTTCCACAACTCAGCAAATGAGAAATTTCGGCTCTCCTTCATTTCCAAGATTAAAGATACTGACGGTAATATTATCTCAGGCAGGAGGAGCTCAAATTGGTTGCTGGTACATTTTTTAAGAAGCAGTTTACTGCGGAGCCTGTGCATCGATCGGAAGAGCTGCTTTAGAACATCCCACAGCTGGTTTCTCGCCAGGATAACGCTGCTCTCTTGGCCCCTCCCTCTCTCGAAGAAATCAGAACAGCGGTGTGGGACATCCCAAGTGACGGGGCGTCGGGCCTTGACGGCTTCTCCAGTGCATTCTTCAGAGAATGTTGGCAAATTTTCGGGAGGGACATCCACGCTGTAGGAACCTATCTCTTTGAAGGTGGAGGGCTACCAAGAGCATTCTCTGCCTCCCTAATATGCCCAATCCTGAAATCCAAGACTCCAGCCTCGTTTGTGGACTTTCGCCCGATTAGCCTCTGTAATGTGATTTACAAGATTTTCGCTAAGGTCTTGGCATCCAGGCTGGGTACAATACTTCCGAAGCTTGTGTCCAAAGAACAAGGTGCTTTCGTCAAAGGCCGGGCGATCTCTGAAAATATTGCCCTTGCTCAAGAAGTGATGCGGGAGATAAACAGAAAAGTGAGGGGGGGGAACATGATCATCAAGCTGGATTTGGAGAAGGCCTACGATAGGGTCTCCTGGGTTTTTCTGAAGGAAGTCCTGTCAAGATTCGGTTTTGGGGTCAAATGGATCAGTCTAATGGAATCCTGCTGGGGAAATAACTGGTTTTCAGTCCTCATCAACGGGGAGACTGCTGGATTCTTCCCATCTTCGAGGGGCCTTCACCAAGGCGACCCCCTCTCCCCAGGCCTCTTCATTTTAGCAGCGGAAGCCTTCTCAAGAAGTTTCAGAAATATGGTATTTAGAGGGGACAACCCTTTAAACTCCACCGTCAGAGCCTATTAATCTCCCACCTTTTATTTACGGATGACACATTATTATTTGTCAATGGCAGCAGGAAATCGCTGCTAAAAGTTAACAAGTTTCTGGCAGTCTATCAGGACTCTTCAGGGCAGAAGATTAATCGAGCCAAAAGCTACTTTTGCTGCGCTGATAGTATGTCAGGCGGTCGTATCAGGAACACCGAACGTCTGCTGGGAATAGCACAAGCCAGAGCAGATATTCAGTACCTGGGTGTCTCTCTCATCAGGGGTCGTCTTCACTAATCTCATTTTCAGTTTCTTGTAGACAAAGTGGCTAACCGCATCAGAAGATGGTCTGCTAGATTCATCTCCCAAGCTGGTAGGGTGAATCTCATTAAACACGTATTGGGCAGCCTCCCAATTCATGTGTTAGCTGCAGTTCACATGTCGCGGCTGGTCATTGTCAATCTGGAAAGGCTATTTGCATCATTCTTTTAGGGCATAATTGAAGGAAGGGGCAGGACTCATTGGATCGCTTGGAGGAAAATCGTAACCCCAACAGAAGAAGGTGGGCTGGGAATGCGAAGTTTACAGGAAGTCATGGATGCTCGTCGAATGAGGATGGCCTGGTCAGTAAAATTTGGGGAAGAAGGCAGTCCTTGAGTGTGCCTGATGAGATCCAAACATCAAGCTGATCTGGATTGCACTGATGGCGATTTCCCTAGTAGCAGAGGCTCCCAGCTGTGGAAGAAAATCAGGTCTTTCCTCCCTGTCATCGTGGCCTCCGCCCAATGGGAAGTAGGGAATGGTGATATCAACTTATGGGAAGCCAACTGGACAGGGCTCGGGCCTCTATCAGTGCAGGTGGATGGCCCAATCCCAGAAAACCTTAGGGGGCTGCTGGTCAGAGACTTCATTGGGCCGGCTGGGCCCCTTCCCCCCTCTCAGGTCTTGAACCTCCTCCTTACTCTTGTCCTATTCCACGTCTTCAAGGCAGGGCTTACTCTATCGGAGGTTAGGCCGCGTTGCTTCTGGCCTCAGGAACCCTCTGGAAAGTTCACGATCCGATCAGCCTGGAAGCTAAACCATATCAACCTGCCTCCTAAGCGGTGGGGGACCTGGACATGGCAGAAAGAGGTTTCCCCCAAGATCTCAGTGTTTGCCTAGAAACTGTTGCAGGGTGCAATCCCTGTGGACGAGAGTGCCCAACGCAAAGGTGTCCATCTTGCCTCTCAGTGTAGCTGTTGCGCTGACCCGCTGAATTAATGCCCATCTGGGGAATCGATCACGCACCTATTTCTCCAAGGTAAACAAGCCTGCGCAGTTTGGGATCACTGCAGAGGCTTATTTGGCATACCAAACCTCTCTCACTTTTCCTTTAAGGACCACTTCCATCTTTGGCGGAATGTCATTGCTCTGGGGATGGTGTCCACGCGACGCAATTCCTATGCTGATTGTGTGGGAGCTATGGATTGCAAGGAATGAGGCGAGATTCGATGCCAGGCCCATGCAGTCAACCAGAATCATAGCCAGGGTAAAGGGTCGCATAGCGACCATGGAATGTGAGGGCTCAGCTTCCTCCCCGTCTTCCCGGCAGTCTTGGAGCGGGCCTCCTACCCCGGCTCCCACGACCTGTGCCCTGCATCATGAGGTCATTAGGTGGGCTAAATCGGTTGTGGGATGACACAAGCTCAATGTGGATGGGTCGGCTCGAGGCAACCCGGGCCTGTCTGGCGGCGGTGGAGTGTACAGGGATGCCAATGGAAATCTGAGCTTTGCCTTTACGATTGGTTATGGGCCGGGTACGAATAATGAAGCAGAAGTTAGAGCGATCCACGATGGTTTGGTTTTCTGCTTGGAGAGAGGTCTGAATAAGCTGGCAGTTGAATCCGACTCCAGAGTGAGTGTCGATATGTTGATGGGAAAGGTAGAGGTTGCCTGGAGGTGGAAAGCGTGGGTGGAGAGAATCAGAAATTTGTTATCCCGTGGAGAAATATCTCTGTCCCACATTTGGAGAGAAGGGAACACTCCGGCAGACGGGATGGCCCGCTTAGGCAGTGCTGACCAACCCCTACCCTCCTCCTTCTCCTTGCAGGATCTCCCTACTGAGGTCAGAGGCAATCTTTTCTTAGACAAGGCAGGGTTGGGGAATATTAGATGGTGTAAATCTGTTGGATAGGGCCGGGTGTTTCTTTTCTTGTGGATTTGTGAATGCTCATGATAGGAGTGGTCTACGGGGGGCAGCCCTCCTGAATTACTTGTACATCCCCCCAGTTTTAGAAATGCAAGTTTCCTTTTCAAAAAAAAGAAAAAAAAGAGAGGCACAAATCAAAAAAAAAAAAAAAAAACAAGGGCGATCCAAACTTCAAGTGGACCACACCACAGGAAACAATAGGGAGACTAGTGTCCACCCTTGAAACCTTCCTGGGGTCCATAGTGATATTTATTTATCATCCAACATGTTCACAAGGTCAAAGACATGGATGAAGGAAAATCACAAATAACAGCTTGCTTTTCAAAACTTTTGTGATCCCTGATAAGTTTTGAACACTATGCTTTCAATCCAATCACCACTAATTAGTTTTCAACATGAGCTTTCAATTAATCCCAACTTTTCTTGTCGTGTGGTCTAATTCATGTTTGGATCAGTCTTATTTTTGGGCTCATGCCCTAAAATGAGCTAACAAAATGGACAACACCTACATCATAGTGGGCCCATAGAGCTTTGCACCAGCTAACTGGCTGGTGTTTGGATCACCAGCCCAACGTACAACTTCCGCTAGCTTAAGACACCCACAGGTGGGACAATGCTATTATGGGTGTTAACACTCCAAAATCCACCAACGCCTCACCCATCCGAACCGTGCATCAATTGTAGATAATCAACTCATAAGGGGCCTGCAAATTGGGGTTGATCCACTCAAGTGGCCCATGCCGTTGGGAACTCACAGGCCCTCAGTTTCGCCAGCTCAAGTCGGGCAATGAGCCTAAAAATGAGCCAAAATCCAAAACTCTATCACCACATCACACAGTGGGGCCCAAAACACATGATGTTCATATGACATCCAACTGAAGTTCCCATGAGCTCGACACACACACACACACACACACACACACACACACACACATGCGAACCATGGCATATCAAATGGTTGATTGGACCTATTTTTCGAAAACAATCTCAACCATCCATATTAAAGGTATCACAGAAAAGGATTACAATCCCTAAAAGTTAACTTCATGGGCATAAAAACCTTGGTTTAGAAGATAACCATCAAACAAGAAAACATCTTTATTCTTTCAACCTACTTTTATTACATTTTTATTTTTATCACCAATCCTAGAAGTCTATATTCTATATGACATCAATTCCACACACAGAACTATGTACGCATCATAATGAGAAAAACACCTTCGTGATTGATTATTTTCATACAATAGACACACATAGCAATAATGTTCTTGCCACTACACACCACAACCTCACTAATTTTCATACACCCAATTAGACCTTGAGATCCATCAATTGACGAAATGTAAGTGCATGGAATGGCTCTAGAGAGAAAGAAGGCCCACCAACAGATAGCTCCTGAGCCACGTGGTGCATGGTGGGCCGAGAGTCAGGATCCGGCCGAATGCATGCAAGGGCCATGGACACTGCAAATATGACTTCCTGTGCAACCTCCGCCGTCGGATCGGAGAGACGTTGGTCCAACATATCCTTTAGTAGTGTATCTTCCCTATTTGGTGATGACAAGGAGGAGATGAGCTGCCCAGGATGCCTTCCAATCATCACTTCAAGTGCCACAACACCAAAGCTATAGACATCGCATTTCTCAGTCACCCTCATTGTATATGCAAGCTCTACATGATAGAAGATTGTTCAATCATATTCTTTATTCTTTGCTAATCATCAATAGATAAATTCTTATCCATATATCAAACTGAATTGGGTTTCTTAATCTAGGTTTCATATCTTCCAGGCTTTTGTGCTTGCTAGTCCCAAGGCATCTCTACAAACTGAGCATGTGCCAAGCGACATGTTTGGTTCATCTGGGAGAGGAGCATTACATGGGCCAAAATTTCTGATGATCTGGCTAGGAAGTCCAGATCGTCCACTCATTAGGCATGCCACATACATTGTTTTAACGTGGTGGTGGTCTGCCTGATAAGAGGACAAGCTTAATCATTGTCGGGTCATCTAGAAGTTTGGGCCTATTTTTATGTACGCCTCAGATTTCCCAGACGCGTGAGAAGTTAGCATGTGTGAACTAGAGAGTTTAATAGTGTGTATAGGTATTTCTGTCGCTACACATTTCATCAGCATGGATTGTTAATATTGTATTCAACATATTTACCTGTATCAGTATCGTGGACCCTCAAATTACTATCAATATTCTCGACCACAAACCTAATCTCTTTCTCTACGTAGGAAGTAAAGGAAACAACCAACAAACGTGCTCAAGAGTATCTAAGGTTTCAAGTCTGTACTAGTGAGGTCCATAGTTCCAAGATCCAAACCATTGACATGATGGGCCCCAATTTGGATGGCTCACGCATTGGCAATTCTCTAATTGGAAATCCTAACCATTTTAGTGGCCAACGGATAGATGATCAAGAAAAAAAAGGTAATTGCGAACATTCAACAAAAAAGACCATAGATTCAATGGCTAGGATTTTCTAATCTAGAAACTTCTTTTGTTGCGTGGGGCATTCATTGTGTGAGACATCACATGGACAGTCTGGATCTTAGAGCTGTGGAACCCTTGTACAACGGGGAAAGCCCAAGCTCATGCTCTGGGATCTCTTGGCAGAGCATTGCACGATGCCACATTTCCTTATGTATCATTTTCAGATTTACTTGCATGGGCTAGAATCCATGACCTTTTTCAATCATTTCTTAAATATCCATTCATCTACACTTGTTATGCATGTAAATCAATCCAGACCATCCGGAAACATGACCCTTGTTGTAGATTGAGAAGATCCCAGAAATGACAATAGTGTGGTAACTAACACACAAATTTTATAGTAAATAATTGCAACAAAAATAGAAAATCTTAAGAAAAATAAAGGCTAATTTATAATAAAACTATTAAGTGTTGAGAATGTATTAGTGACTAACCTGGAGCTATGTATCCGCAAGTGCCTGCGAGTGTAGTCCAATTTGAGGAATCAGGTATCAGCAACCGTGCAGTTCCAAAGTCAGAGACACTAGCCTCAAGTTCTGAATTCAACAGAACATTGTTGCTTGATAGGTCTCGATGGACAATCGGCAGAGTACAATCATGGTGCATGTAAGATAAAGCATGGGCAACACCTTTGATAGCTTTCACCCTTGCAGTCCAGTCCAACTGTGCAGCTCCTTCATCATTGCTTAGGATGCTTGCCAAGCTACCCCTTTCAATGTACTCATAGACTAAAAATGAGAATCGAGCATGGGAACAAAAGCCATATAGCTTCACAATGTTGCGATGGCGGATTTCTGTTAATGTTTTTATCTCATTCCTAAAACTTCTTTGATCGGATTGATTCCCACCTTCGAGTGGGTGAAGTTTCTTCACAGCTACTACCTGGCCTGCTGGTAGATTTGCTTTGTAAACTTTTCCATAACCTCCAGCTCCAATGCAATATTTTTCATCAAAATCCTCTGTCGCCTCCACAATGTCTTCAAATGTGGCAATCCCATCATAATTCCATGTTAAAAATGTATTTCCTCCGCTCCTTTCAAGAACCACTTTCTCTATTCTTCTTCTTCTTCTTCGATAATAAATGGAAGAAATTATGACAACGATTGCAAATAAAAGAAACAATACTGAGAAGAGAAGAATAACGAGGATCACAACTTTGTGGCCTTTCCTTGCATTGCCATGACTTATTGAAGAGGCATTGCAAGGTTGCAAACCTTTCACTTCACCACACAAGGCCTTATTATTTATAAATGCCTCTGCATGAAACTTTTGAAAGTTTTTGCTGTTGGGAACAGGACCTTCCAAAGAATTGTATGAAAAATCAATAGATTGCAAGCTGACCATCCTTTCAAAAGAAGGCGGAATGGAACCTGACAGCATGTTGTGAGAGAGGTTTAAAATTTCCAGACTAACCAATTTCGCGAGTTGTGGAGGTATCTTTCCATTTAGGGAGTTACGACTTAGATCCAGTAATCCCTGTAGGAATACTAGGTTACCAATCTGAAAAGGAATGCTTCCATTCAAAACATTTTCACTCAATTTCAGATAATGGAGTTTGGAGCAATCCCCTAACTGAGGTGGTATTGGACCACGTAGCTGATTCATTGACAGATCCAGAATCTCCAAATTGGATAGTTTTCCAATCTCTTGTGGTAACTGACCTGAAAGTTGGTTATCATTTAAAGTCAAGTTGAACAAAGAAGTCAGCGTCCCAAATTCCTTTGGAATCTCTCCTACTAAATGATTCCAAGAAAGATCAAGGACTCCTAGCTGTTTCAACTGCCCAATCTCGGGAGGAATTCTACCAGTGATTTTGTTCCCCGAGAATTGTAGCTTTGTCAAGTTTTGGCATTCTCCCCAGTTTGGTGAGAGTTCACCAAACAACACGTTGTTGCTGACGTCCATGTATCTGAGATGTGGGTATACACCAAAGGCTTCTGATACATTTGCAATGAGTCGGTTTCCACTGAGTCGCACTCTTATTAAGCTAGTGCAGTTTCTGAAGCTTCTAGGGATCTCACCAGTGAAATCATTGTCGAATGCAGTGAAGAATTTTAGAGATACACCATGGCACAACTGAGGTAAGTAGCCAGAGAAGTTGTTGCCATTCAAGTGGAGTTTAGAAAGATTTGTCATGTTTGTCATTTCTTTAGGCAAGGAACCAGATAATTGACAGTCATAAAGGGACAGCCAAGTAAGCATGGTCAAGTTCCCTAAAGTGGAAGGTATAGAACCTGTTAGAAGGTTAGTGGACAGTCCAAGCTTGTCGAGATTAATTAAATTCCCGAGTTCTGGAGGAATAGAACCAGAAATTTGATTCTCAAAGAGGTGGAGGACAGTTAACTTTGTCAAGTTCCCTAAAGTTGAAGGGATAGAACCTGTTAGAAGGTTATTCGAGATGGAAAGATCATTGAGATCAACTAGATTCCCTATTTCTGGTGGAATTGAACCAGAAATTTGATTCTCAAAGAGGTGGAGGAAAGTCAGCTTGGTCAAGTTTCCTAAAGAGGAAGGGATAGAACCTGTTAGAAGGTTACTGGGCATGTCAAGCTTTCTGAGATTAACCAGATTCCCTATTTCTGGTGGAATTGAACCAGAAACTTGGGTTTTGTAGAGATAGAAAAGTTCAAGGTTGCTCAAGTTACCTAAAGCAGGAGGGATAGGACCAGTCAGATTGTTACTGTACAATTCTAGCTCATTGAGACTCATTAAATTCCCGAGTTCTGGAGGAATAGAACCAGAAATTTGATTCTCGAAGAGGTAGAGGACAGTTAACTTTGTCAAGTTCCCTAAAGTGGAAGGGATAGAACCAGTTAGAAGGTTTCTGGAAATGGAAAGCTCCTTGAGATTAACAAGATTCCCTATTTCTGGTGGAATTGAACCAGAAACTTGGGTTTTGTGGAGATAGAAAACTGTAAGGTTGCTTAAATTACCTAAAGCAGGAGGGATAGGACCAGTCAGATTGTTACTGTTCAATTCTAGCTCATTGAGACTCGTTAAATTCCCGAGTTCTGGAGGAATAGAACCAGAAATTTGATTCTCAAAGAGGTAGAGGACAGTTAACTTTGTCAAGTTCCCTAAAGTTGAAGGGATAGAACCTGTTAGAAGGTTATTAGAGATGGAAAGATCATTGAGATCAACTAGATTCCCTATTTCTGGTGGAATTGAACCAGAAATTTGATTCTCAAAGAGGTGGAGGAAAGTCAGCTTGGTCAAGTTTCCTAAAGAGGAAGGGATAGAACCTGTTAGAAGGTTACTGGGCATGTCAAGCTTTCTGAGATTAACCAGATTCCCTATTTCTGGTGGAATTGAACCAGAAACTTGGGTTTTGTAGAGATAGAAAAGTTCAAGGTTGCTCAAGTTACCTAAAGCAGGAGGGATAGGACCAGTCAGATTGTTTCTGTACAATTCTAGCTCATTGAGACTCATTAAATTCCCGAGTTCTGGAGGAATAGAACCAGAAATTTGATTCTCAAAGAGGTAGAGGAAAATTAACTTTGTCAAGTTCCCTAAAGTTGAAGGGATAGAACCGGTTAGAAGGTTTCTGGAGATGGAAAGCTCCTCGAGATTAACAAGATTCCCTATTTCTGTTGGAATTGAACCAGAAACTTGGGTTTGGAAGAGATCCAAAATTGTAAGGTTGCTCAAATTACCTAAAGCAGGAGGGATAGGACCAGTCAGATTATTTTGGTACAACTTCAACTCCACCAGAGCTTGTAGATTTCCGATTTGTGAAGGAATGGAGCCAGAGATTTGATTTTGGTATAGGTACAAGATGGAAAGCTTTGTCAGATTTCCTAAAGTGGAAGGGATGGAACCATCCAGGTGGTTAATGGACAAGTCTAGCTTATTCAAATTCACAAGATTCCCTATTTTCAGAGGAATTGATCCACTTATTTCATTTGCAGACAGATTTAGGCACGTGAGTTTGTAAAGAGTGTAAACATGGGATGGAATGGTTCCGATGAGTGTGTTGTCACTGAGATCAAGATGGAGGAGGTTTGGAAATGACGGGAAACTCAGGTTATCAAGCTTACCTTGCAAGCCCACACTCGGTAAGCGTATCTCTGTTACGCTTCCAAGGCTGTTGCATGAGATCCCAGTCCAGTTGCATGGAGAGATTGTGTTGGTGGTAGAATTAGCAGAAGGAAGGCCCCATGAATGGAGAGCTTGTGCTGGCGAGAGGCTGGCTTTCCATTTCATGAGAGCCTCTACTTCTGAAAGTGCGGATGATGGTGCTGCTGTTGTAAATGATGTTGCATGGAAAGAAAGAAAGTGCAGGAAAAAGAGGAGAAAAGAAAGGGAGAGAGATTTGTGTATGGCCATGGTTGGTGTTGCTTATGGTATGCTAAGAACTTACGATGGAAGGGTATTTATAGGAGAAGGTTGATGCTACTTAGGTGAAGCACAGCTTCTCTTATTCTTACCAGATATTAAGCTAAGCATAATGAGTAAACTCCGTGGGTCCACTATGATTTATGAATTTTATGGACGCGGATTAGATACTGACAGGTTAAGTAGCCAGACTCTCTCTCGCTACCGAAGCGTCACCAAGTTCTGTGGCCCCACCATGATGTATGTTTTGTACACACACCGTCCATTCATTCCATTTGGAGAGATCATTTCAGGGCAAGAGGCAAAGAATGATTCAAATCCAAAACTTCAGTGGACCACACCACAGAAAACAGTGGGGAGAGTGACTCCCACCATTAAAAACTTTTGAAGGCCATAAAAGTTTTTTTTATCAAGCTGATTTTTGTTTTTTCCCTTCTGTCATGTATTTTTTAACTTGTGAATGGTGAGACTTAGGAAAGTTTCAACGGTAGGCATATCTCTCCCCACTGTTTTCTGTGGTGGGATCCACTATGTCTTTGGATCTGCCTCTTTCTTTAGCTCATCCCCTAAAATGAAATCTCCAAATGTATGAACGGTGTGGATACAACACATACATCATGGTGGGGCCCACAGAACTTGGTGACATCATTTGGGTAGCAAGTCTGCTACTCAACCTGTCAGTAGTTAATCCGCGTTCCGTCAATCCATTTTATTAGTTTTTGATCCAGAAAATGAATGATATCCAGAGCTCAAGTAGAACACACCATACAAACATTGCCAAATTAACATCTGCAGCTGACAATTTATTAGGGATTGAGAAGTTTTGGATCAAGATTATATTTGTTTTTTTCTCTTCATTCATGTATGTGTGATCTCATGAGCAGGTTGGATGACAAATAAATATCACTGTGAGACCTAGAAAGGTTTCAATAGTGGAAATCATTATTCCCACTATTTCTTGTGGTATGGTCTACTTGAGCATTGGATATGCTTCAATTTTAGGATGAAACCCTTAAAATGAGTTAGAACAAAGGATGGACGGTGCGGATAAGTTATATACATTCATGATAGGCCCAATAGGGACGATGGATGGACGATGTGGATAATCCATATGTACATTCATGGTGTGCCAATAGGGTTTATTGGGTAAGATAAAAGCATATTGAGTAACTCATTACACATTTGTTTATGAAGGCACGGGAATTCTAGTGTTGTCCCTCTCAATCGTCCATGTTATTTCTATGACTCAAACAAGATAGGCTGGATTTCTCTCTCCCAAAAAGATTGCTAACTGCACAACATAACTTTTCCTAGATTACACCAAGATTTTTGTGTTAGATCTACATGGTCCGTCAATTTTTCCCGATAAATATAAAGTACTATCTTAAAAATGAAGTACATGCATAACTCAGATGTATCACACCACACAAAGTAGTGGGGATTGAACAAATTATCGTTGAAACATTCCTAAGGCCAACCATGAGACTTATTTCCCATTTGATCATACATACTTGGAAGAAATTAAAATACAAATATTATCTTCATCAGAGCCTTCTTTGGCCCTAAGAAGTTTTCAATGGTAGCATCAATTCCTACTCTCTGCGTGGTCCATTTCTGCCTGCTGACTCTCGGCGTGGTCCACTTCTGCCTAGTGAGCTCCCTATGTGCTGTGCCACAGGAAAGTGGCAACAAATGCAAATTGCTTGTAATAAGAGGTTATAGGAATCTACTCTTAGCACTTACCCATTTTAGAATGTCATTTCAAAAATAAGGCATTTTCAAAACTCAAATGGGCCACAGCAAAAGAAGCAATGGTGATTTAAAAACCACCATTGAAAACTTCTTGTAGGCCACAGAAGTTTCAGATCAGTCTGATATAAGTGTTTCCCTTCATCTGCATGGGAATCAACTTATTAACCGTTTTAGATGGCATATAAACATAAAGTGGGCCTTTGGAAAGTCACAACGTGGGCATTTCCCACAATTTCATGTGGTGTGGCTCTGAATTTTCATGGATTTTAATATCACCTCCTAGCATGGGCTAGCACAAGAAATGGAGTAACACAGGCGGCATAGCTGCCCTCATAAAGCTTAAAGTCACATGTGATTCTCGTGGCCCTGGGTTAGAGGTGAGTCCCACAATCTAGGAGGGACCGGATGATTTTGGACTTGTCTTCACGTATAAAGTAATCTCCTTCTTTCTTTCTTTTCCTTTAGTTTTTTAATTTTATTGGGTGCTGTGAGATTTCTGGGAGTGGCCACGGCTCTGATGGATGAGTTTGGCCCTGATTGTACTTTTCAAGATTCCTGGTGGGACCCTGGACTAGATCGGTTTAATCTTTAATTCTACTTGCCCAGTCAAGTCTTACCTTTTTTTGGAGTCTTCACGTCTTTACCTTTTTTAGTTGGGTGCTGGCAGATTTTGAAAATTTTGGTCCCATGAATGGATGGGTTTGGGCCCAGATAAGTCTACTCCTACTTTGAGCCACATCTCTCCTTTTTTAGGGAGCTACTAGACTCTAAGGGCACGTTCGGATGCACCCTCCCAAGATGCACCCTCCCAAGGGGTGTTTGAGCCCCGTTTGGATGCACCCTCCCAAGGGGTGTTTGATCCGTAAGAGCAGTGTTTTTCTAAATAACAATTGATGATGTGACTTTGCAAAATCTTCCTCTTTTGCTTGACAAAATAGACACTATAAAATAAACTGAGAAAAAAAATAATAATAATTTGTGGAATTGTATCAAAATGGACCCCGAAATCATCAAAGAAGTAGGCAGCCAAGTGCCAACTCATCAGAAAAAGCATGTTTGGCTCC
This sequence comes from Magnolia kwangsiensis, assembly GCA_037074715.1. Classification (NCBI taxonomy): domain Eukaryota; kingdom Viridiplantae; phylum Streptophyta; class Magnoliopsida; order Magnoliales; family Magnoliaceae; genus Magnolia; species Magnolia kwangsiensis. The sequence continues at coordinate 80,426,296 of CM073588.1, forward strand.
AAAACCCCCTATTGTGGAAGTGCATCATAACAGGCCTTGATCACCATAGAAGAATCTGATTTATGCATTCCTGTATCATTTATATATATATATATATATATATATATATATATATATATATATATATATATATATATATATATATATATATATATATATATATATATATATAAGTGATACAGTCAAGCATTGTGAAGCCAAGACGGTGATTATGAGATCCAGCCCCTGCAATAGTTGCACCATGACCATCTCGACCAAATGATTAAAAATTTAGCTCATCCAACCATCAGGTAGACCACCTTAATCAATTTCACCAAAACATTTCAACGTCTAAACATGAAAATTTCATATTTTACAAATGGCATGATCAGGCCTTTAATGGCATTGAGCAACCTTCAATGGTATCGAACAGGGCACTAAAAGTGTCCAGAGACTAAACATATAAATTTCAAATTTTCTCGATGGCATCCAACTATCATCAACAGACATGTTGATTTACAGATTTAAGACATCAATCAACAAACATTGCTCCAATGGGGGCTAAAATGAAATAATGTTCTTTTGTGATTTCAAATATGAAAACTGTTTTCACATGCTTTAAGACTGCGTTTGGATCACAAGTCATTTTGCTTCAGCTAGTCATGCCTCCAGGAGCTAGTCCACTCCAATATAAAAAAATAAAAATAAAAATAGCAATCGTTTGTTCTCACCTCTGTATGATGTACTGAAAACAGATCCGTTAGACCTATCTCACCTGAAAATGATGTGCATTTGTTCGTTGAATGCAGGTCCTTTACTCTTTGTACAACACATGCATGCAGGCACATGATCTGATTGCCCAGTTTGTAACAGGGGACATATTTTAGATATTAATATGATGGATGGAATAATTTATTCAGTGCCATTTTAGGTATATGGACCATCTACAGTTTCTATCATTATTTTAACGGTTTGGATGATGATTATGTGCACTTGCACAGAGGATTAATGTCTACCAAAGTATTCTCATTTTCTGATTTTCTATCATCGCAGTGGTGTTGATGTCTTGATGTCACGTCTTCCTAATGCTAGTGGTCTTGATGTCTTGATGTCACGTCTTCCTAATGCTTATATTTCCTTTCTATTCGTAAAAACAGAGTAGGGAATGTCATCCTACACTAGGTAAGTGACCTATCTAATATGTACCTTCAGGTGTTTCTAACATGCATGAAAGGAAAAATACAAATATTAGCCTAATACAGAACTTCAACGGTGGCATACGATTCCTTTATTTCTTGGCAGCTCTGTTCCATAGGTGAATGGATGTGAACTGCCTCTGCCCCTACATACAGGATGTTCCGGTGGGTGGTAATTATATGGGAGAAATTTAGGACTGTGGACCCCACTTTTTATCCAGCTGTTTTTATGAAAGAAGACAAACTTTCTTTTGCAAGTTAGACCTGCACGTGCTAATTACAAATTTCAGGACAAAAATACCCCTCCTTTTCACTGTTGCCTTTCCTTTCCCTTTCAACTATTTGCTTTTCCTCTCCCTTTCCACTGCCGCTTCACTGCCATTGCTTTCAGCACCTTTCCTTATCCTGTTAGAAAGACAAAAAAATAATAATAATAAATAAATAAATAAATAAATAAAATAAAATAAAATAAAAAAACAAAAAAAACCTTTTTGGTGGGCCCCCTTTATCAACATTTCATCTTTTTCTGAAAATAATCGGTCCAGCGAAGAAAGCACGCACCACAGGTATATTTTAAACTCAGTTGGGTCCACATTGAATGTGTAAGTATAGGAAATGAATTGGCTACTCCTCCGGTGCTCTGTGCGCCCCACCATGATGTACGTGGCTGGTGGTCGGTGCTCTGTGGGCCCCACCATGATGTATGTGTTTCATCCATTCCATTCATCCATTTTTAAAGTTCATTTCATGGCTTTATCCTAAAAGTAAGAGGGATATAAGTCTTAGATGTACCACAATACAGGAAAACAATAGTGATTGGATATCCATCATTTAAATCCTCTTGAGGCTGAGTGTACTGTTATCTGAAATCGAATCTGTTTATTACATCGTAAAGACCTAGATGAAGGCTAAAAACAAAAATAATCTTGATCCAATACGTTTATGGCCACTAAAAAGTTTTTAATGGTCAATGTTCATTAAACCCTGTTTCCTGTAATGTGGTCCAATTGAGATTAAGATATACATCATTTTTTGTATAATATCATAAAATGATATATTAAAAAAGATGGACGACATGGTTGATACACATACATCATGATGGGGCCCACAGAGCACCGAACACCAGCCATTGGCTGGTGGCAAGGGGATTAGCCAATCCGTTTCATGTAGTATATCAACGCCGTCCATCCGTTTTTCTATCTAATTTAAGGGGTTGAGCCCTGAATTGAAGCATATCAAAATATCAAGTGGATCATACCGCAGGAAATAGTGGGCAGAATGATTTTTTAGTTTGTCCCGCTTAATTTTCAGTTTGTCCCGCTCAATTTCCAGTTTGTCCCGCTCAAATGAATATTCCAACAACTACTAGTTGAGCACTAAAATAAATCCCTAGCTAAAAGGAGTAATATGCATGTGAAGGAATCTATTTCTTACAAGGGAAAATAAACCATGCCTACATAAAGAAAACATAGCAACTTACAGTTTCCTCATCAGTTATGGTAACAGACCCACTGGCTTGTCTTCCAATAAGACTTGTCTCAACCACGATCTGCAATAATGAATAAGAGCCGCGTTTACATGCTTGGAATGCGCATCTGATAGTGATATGGACTAGCAGCAACGACTGAGGAATTCTAGGAATTATCATGATTTTCCAGCAACAAAAACATAAGATAAGCTTACCAGAAATAGATAAAGGTTTCCAGAAAGTCAATCAAGTTTCATGGCAATTACTAGAAGATATCCAGCTCTAGACTCTTTAGATTAGTGCTTTTTGCAGTTTTCAGATATCATGATGAAATAAAACCAACTTTTCATAGGAATCCAAGATGAAGAGCTTGAGGACCCCACTTTTGAGATATCATGAGGAAATAAAACCAACTTTACTTGGGTGTATTTTATGTAAATTGTATATTTTGTTTGATAAATACAGTAGGGTTGGACATCCAACCCCACTAGTCTTTCCTTTCTTTCAAAGCTTTTCTACTTACATAAAAAACAGGAGCTTTTAATGAACATCCAACCCCGCTCAATTTTCAGTTTGGCCAGTTTGTCCCGCTCAATTTCCAGTTTGTCCTGCTCAATTTCCAGTTTGGCCCGCTCAATTTCCACTTTGTCCCGCTCAATTTTCAGTTTGGCCTGCTCAATTTTCAGCTTGGCCTGCTCAATTTCCAGTTTGGCCCGCTCAATTTTCAGTTTGGCCTGCTCAAATTACAGTTTTTTTCGCTCAATTTCTAGTTTGGCCCGCTCAATTTTCAGCTTGTCCCGCTCAATTTCCAGTTTAGTCCGCTCATTTTCCAATTTGGCCCATAGTATATCCACACTGTCCGTCCGTTTTTCCATCTAATATAAGTGGTTTAACCCCACATTGAATCATATCAAAAGATCAAGTGGATCATATCACAGGAAATAGTGGGAATAATGATTTCCACAGTTGAAACCACAGTGGGCCCAACGGTGATGTTTATTTGTTATCACATCTTACATTTATTAAGAATTATGTGAATGAACTGCTTTAAACATATAATAAGTAGCCGAACATACTTTTTTATTGTCTACTTAAATTGGCCTACCTATTGTTAACTTGTTTGTTTGTTAACAAATTATTGTCCACTATGTTTGTTTGTTATCAAACTTATTGTTAAGATCATACATACATTGTTTTCAATTATGTCTGATTTTGTCCACTATGTTTATCTTGTGAATTTTATATTTGATGTATTTTTCAATTCATCTCTGCAGGCGACGAATATTCTACCGTAATCTTCAACCCAACATCTAGGTGTACATTGGCATGGTGGTTTGACAAGGTGAAGGGTGGAGTGGAGAAGCATGAGAGTTGGCTAAATTTGTTTAGGCAATCTCCTTTATCGTTTCTATTGCATATTGCATCCTTTAAATTTATAGGGGCTCTATGTCACCTTCTTTTTTTAAGATACAAAGGTGATCTAGTATTTGAGATCAAGGGGAGGTGATTGCAGTTTACCGAGATGGATTTCGCCCTCATTACCGGTCTTAAGATTGGAGATCTTACTGTACCAAAGATTTCTTGCACTAAGAATACATTAAGAGACAAATACTTCAAAAAATATCCAGTATTAAAGAAGCACTTAATGGAAGTGTTTGGGAGATTAGTTGACACCAATAAGCATAAGGACGTCATGAAGGTTGCCCTACTTCTAGTTGTGGAGTACTTTCTTAGGGGAATTGAACCGAAAACCAGGTGCAACATGGATTATATTCACCCGGTGGACTTGCTAGATGATTTCTACAGGTATCCCTGGGATAGTTTGGGATACAATAAAATGTCATAAGGAATTGAATCTGCCGTTGCTACATCAAGTTCCCCTCGGTACATTGTATATGGTTGCATCCTTCCTCTAGAAGTAAGAACACCTTCTATTTTCTATATGTTTTCCCTTTATAGTCATTTTTGGATCTCTAACCTGGTGCAATTTCATTCTAACAAGTATGGGCAGTAGAGATATTGCCAGCCTTACAAGAGTGCGTTGTTTCGTATGTTCCCCATCAAATTCCACGATTTATTCAATATTGAGGCTAAAAGGGTTGGAAGTATAGGAGAATACATGCTATTTTCGAGAGTAGAGCTGTAAGTTTATATACATGTCTTCCATTTACTTTGCTTAACTTGACGTATACGCTTTTATATTTAACATTACTCTTTGTTCTTTAACAGAAATCAATAGTAATGAAATTAGAACCAACGCTGCGAGAATGAGAAACAGATGCCGTTCGCTCGGTGCGTGATAGTTTTCAGGTGAGATGTTATGAAAAATGAACTATATTTTATTTGTCATTGTAAAGCTATCCTTACTCTAAGGGGCTGTTTGATTTTTAATTTTCCCTGGTAAATATATGGAATTATTTAATTATTGCTTACGACACCTGTTTGAAAGTCGCCAAGAATTACGTTTCAAAAATCGGTCCAGACAAATGTTTTTATTATTGATTTAAATATGTGGGCCCCACCATGATATATATGAGTTATCCACACCATCCATCCTATTAAAAAATACATTTTTAAGGCATGAGCCTAAAAATGAGGAAAATAAAAATCTCAAGTGGACCACACCTTAGGAAACAGGGATCATTAAAACATCAATGGTTGAAAGTTGTTTTCTCCCTAGGGCCCACAGTGATGTTTATTTGTCATCCAACCCGTTAATAAGGCCACACAGTCATGGATAAAGTGGAACAAAAATTTCAATTTCATCCAAAACTTCCAGGGTCTTCAAGAAGCTTTCAATGGTAGGAGTTCAATTCCCATTGTTTCCAGTAGTGTGTCCACTTGGTCTTTGGATCTGCATCTTTTTTTTGGCTCATGCCCTAAAATGTGTTAGCTAAAGGGATGGACAGTGTGGATAATACAAAAACATCAAGGTGGGCCCATAATTTAACTATTTTTTTCATACAAAAACATCAAGGTGGGCCCATAATTTAACTATTTTTTTCATCGGGTGACGTGAGGAGTGCTATAAATGAAAGGTGGCAGTCAAATCACCCTGGAAATTCAACTGAAAACACAGAGGTAAATAATTATTACCTATTTACCTGGAATTGCCTTTGTAATTAGAAAATCAAACATGCCCTAACATATCCATCTATGCATTTTGTAGCTCACTAGGACCCATGAAGATGATGATGAGGGTAATGAGATTGATCATGAGGAGGATGACGAGTCAGATGATAAAGATGAGAAAGGCGTGCAGGGAGAGGGACCTAGGGTGGGTATTATGAAGAATGTTGCTTTTATGGAGGAATTTTGGATTGAGAGGGAAGAGTTAAAGAATGAGAGAGAGGAATTGAAGAAGGAGAGGGACGAATTGAGAAAAGAGAGGGAAGAGATAAGGAGGAAAGAAGTAATGTTTGATGAGAGGGAGACGTTACTGAAAGAGAAAGAACAATTGAAGAGCGTGCTTGATTTGTTTTTCACGGAAAAGGAAACATTAGCGAATGAGAGGGAGGAGTTTAATAAGGAGAAGGAAGGAAGTCGTACATAGACGGGATGTTTTGTGATGGAGGAGGAGGGTGAGGAGTTGAGGAAGAAAGGGAAAGTAAATGATATTAACGATAAAGAACTTGGACATGGGGATTCGGATGTGCAATCGTATAGTAATGTCAAAAGTAATGTATTGAATGCATCCACTTCTCATCCCATTTATGAAAGAAGAACTAAAAGGATACTGAAGCCATCATATTACAAGATGTCTCTGTACTTGTCCCTGTCAGCATTCGATACAACCCATGGGGCAGTTCCCGAACCCAAGCAAGTAATCACTTTTGCTACTTCTCGGATATCCTTTCCTCTACATATGGATCCTTTTAGAGTATTATCCGTGCAGGAGGTGAAAGAAGCAGAGGACTACTATGAAGCAAACAAGGACATGCCAGCATGGCAATGGTTCAGTACGATATGGATGAAGGATGCGTGGGTTGATAGCGAGGTAAACAATTCATAATTTATTCTCTATATGCTTTGATTGACATATAATTATTTGATATATTAATCTATGACTAAATCGTATTATCCTATTGATTAGGCTATCGACACATACATTGAGTTCCTTGAGAAAAGACATAACGACCTATTAATAGCATATCCTCAGGATTGCAAGTTCTGTCCTACGTATTTTACAGTAACTGTTTATTTCGTCAATCCTTAATCTTTTTGAAGATTTTATTGTCTTACATGTAATGAACTTTAATCATGTTTGTAACAGCAAGGCCTTGAGGGGTGTTTGCTTGTTTTGATCACATACCGGGCCTCCAAATCAGCATCCGAATGGGCTTCGCTAATAGGGCAGCTGACCACGACCTACGTAATTGCAAAGCAGCGAGATAAACTATACTCCAAAGTGATGTGGTGTTATGAACGGGTAATGCACTCGTCACAGGACATCATCTCTTACTGTTATGTGTTCTATCATGTTTTGAATAATATATTATTTTCTGAATCATGGACAGGTCTATGCACCCATAAATCACAAAAATTCACATTGGTTTTTGCTGGTAATCTATCCTAGAGTAAGAGAAATCGTTGTTGTGGATAGCTTATGCATAAATGTAATGTCGAAGTACAAGCAGCAGATGAAGAACATGACTGATGCACTCCCCATTCTCTTCCATGCCACTGGAGATAGTACTACACTTGAAGGGAAGAAGTGGACCATTAGAGTGGATGAATCTGTGTTGAAGCAGCACAATGGTCATAACTGCGGCATATTCATAATAAAATTCATCGACATTTTGTGTAGCGGTCTCACCTTGGTTGGAACAGACATGCAAAAATTCACCGCTGATTGGAGGAAGTCAATAGCATATGATTGCTTGTCTATAGTCCGTAGATGATACTTGTCAATGGCATGGGGGGAATTTTAGAAAGATGTTGTATTATACGGAGTATTAATTTCATTGTATGAGGTTTACAGTAATATTGGAGTGCAGAAAATTTTCAACTTTATGCATTTCAGTCCGAGTTCCTTCTTTAATCACGATGACCTTGGGAGGGTTGATCCGAGGGATGAGTTGACTGCAAAAGGGTCGATTACTATATTAGGTTATCTTGCTGGTCCTGAAATCATTATGTCAACCAGCAAGATAACCCAATATAGTTTTAATCGGCTCTTTCACAATCAACCCATCCCTCGGATCAAGCCTCTCAAGGCTATCGTGATTAGAGAAAGAACTCGGACTGAAATGCACAGAGTTGAAAATTTTCTACATAATTGCCGGAAGTGCATAGTTGGATGTATAGTATACTTTGTAATTTTGATGGATGATGAAATGAACATTATACTTGTCCCACTGTATTTTCAGTTTGTATCTTTCAATTTGCAGATTGGCCCGCTCAATTTCAATTTGTCCCGCTCATTTTTCATTTTGGCCCGCTCAATTTCTAGTTTGGCCCGCTCATTTTCCATTTTGGTCCACTCAATTTCTAGTCTGTCCCACTCAATTTATAGTTTGGCCCACTCAATTTCCAGTCTGTCTCACTCAATTTGCAATTTGGCCCGCTCAATTTTCAGTTTGTCCCACTCAATTTCCAGTTTGGCCGGCTCATTTTCCAGTTTGGCCCGCTCATTTTCCATTTTGGCCCGCTCATTTTCCGGTTTGTCCCGCTCAATTTCCCGTTTGGCCCACTAAATTTCCAGTTTTTCCTGCACAATTTCTACTTTCCTCAATTCCTCCATGCTTAACACGTGAGAATAACCTAAATTGTACTTAACAGGACCTCTATTGTAACAGTAACTACCCTCGACAATTGGTATTGTTCATGCATTGGGCCCTGCCTTGGATGAGCCACTTTGTAAACAATCACATTGGTCGTTTGTTCTTAGCAAACACCAGTGATGAGGTGCTCTGGTTCCCAAACAACCCCTTCAAATTCAAGTACTAACAAGCAAATATTCGTAGTTGTACAGACAAGGACTCAAGATTGGGGGTTTTGCTCTTGAGTGAATCAAATTTCTTTCAAAGGTCTGTACTCCGTAGTTATTAAGACATTGACCCAACATCAGGATTCCCGCTCTTGAATGAATATGAATCAAATTGCTTTCAAAGGTCATAGAAACAGTCAGCTACTCAAATGGAAACTTGCATCCAAAATGAGTGGTCGATTTGAATGGAAAATATACTCAACTAATGCATTTTAAAACAGAGAAAATTTAGCCAATACATTTCATCACAAAAGAACATGGCCTTTACAAACAAGAGTGGATACTGATTTTTCATACTTTCCCTTCTCTATTACACAAGAGGCGTGACCTTCGATCATGGATGACTGTCAAAACATTGTAATGATCAGGTAGAAGACTGTTGATCTTGCTCGGTCTAGCATTTGTGAGCTCTGGCACTAAATGGGCTGTCTATTTCGCTGATCTGACATTTTCTTGTAGTAATTTATCTATGCTATTGATTTTTTAAGTCATTTATTGAATGGTTATGATTGCCTAACCTGTTTGATCTTGGCCCTGTGGCCCGTGAAGAGCCGCTAGTGGACGATCCAAATCAATAAATGGATTTCCTGAGATTGTCCATTCTCTCTGTATTTTAGTGAGAAATAAAGCATGTAACAAATATGTTTATAAAGAACAAATTGCCCAGAGAACACTTTTAAGGTTATTCACCTGGAACAAGTCGATGACAACATGTTGAAGCAATGTGGAAAAACTACATCAGATTTCTACATAATTTTGAAAATTCTAAGAAATCTATGATTATAGAAACTTATGAGAGTTGCATGTGTATTTAAACTCGCTTTCAACAACACATCTAATAGGTCTAAAGTACAAACATACCTCTCAATGCAATGCGATTATTGGAACGAACATTTTAAGCATCATTCAAAGCATTCTTCAGAAGATCCATAAATTATTTTTGTAAGGACACGTCCATATTTTAATAGTGAAATTAAAGTCTTATTTAGGTAGGTTTTCCTTGGCTGGTTGCTAAAAAATTCAAGCACTAAAAGCAAACAAGGTACTGTACTATTATTCACATAGCAAGAGTGGTGTGTACAGTTTTAGAGTGGTCCTAACTTCTCACCCTACTAAAATTTCAAATACTCCCAACAATGGTGAAATTTATTCATCTTCGTATTGATCCCTAGTGGGTTGGCTAACATGGAGGGTGTGTACAACAAGCTAACCCAAAAAAAAAAAAAAAAAAAAAAACACAATCTGTTTGTATTTTGCAAAAGAGGGAAACGTAGATATTATCTACATATCATCAATATTATTGACGTAAGTTGTCGATAATATTGACACTATGTCGATAATATCGAATCTGGAGTGCAATTGTCCAACAACCAAACATAAAAATTCCATATTTACTCGATATATCGACAAGTTATAGATAATATCGACGATATGATGGATACATCAACGATATGTGGATGATATTTACGTATAAATCAACAATAAATGTAAGGTCGATGTAATCGACATATCGTCGATATAATGTAAGTTAGTTATCGATATGATCTACATATCATAGATATAATCGACATAAGTTGTCGATAATATCCACACTTTGTCGATAATATCGAATCTGGAGTGCAATTGTCTTGCAAACTTTTGATGCATTTTTATATTATGTCGATGTATCAAGTAAAACTCGATATATCTATAGTAGATTTTTTTCTGCACATATCGATATATCGACCGCTTCTAGATACTATCAACAGTATTTTCTCGATATATCGACTAATAATCGATAGTATCGATTATAGATTTTAAATGTCCAGCAATCTGATGACTCATTGATATATCGATATATCCACAACTTGTCATTAATATCTTTGATGACACATTGATATATCGACAATTTGTCGATAATATCTATAACACCTTCAAACTGTCCAACAATAGTGTTTGAATTTTCCAATTGAAGTCGATATATCGCCAATTTATCGATATTATCGAAATTCACTTGTCGATATATCCACAAACTATCAATATTATTGATGGATATCGGTTTTGAAAAAAAAAAAAAAAAAAAAACATGCATTAATTTCTTTCACCAACCATCCTTTATTACACTCCATACTCATTTCTTTGTACTCCTTCTACAACGTTCGCTCCACTTCATATCCAACGGATTTCTCCACATTAGTGACCTTAATCTTTGAGGGATTTCTTTTAAGATGATCTCGGTAAGTTTGTGTTCATTGCAATCAATATGAAATGCCGAGTTTGTTGATGATGGAAACCCCTTTTCACCTTCCTTTCTTCTAGTATTCAAATTATCAACCAGATTTTAGCTTCTTTTTTCATACACCCTGTTAGAAATCAACCAAGATTATCCTACACACTGTAATGTGATCAATGCACACATGTTAGTTTCTATGTCATTGGTTTCTACAGGTTCTTGAAGCACTGATGATGGATAAGTTCTTGATCTTCTTGTCACAGTTGTGATTTGGGAACTAACGAAAAAGATGTCTAGGGATGGCAAAAACAGATCAAGTTATTTGGATCACTCGTTAGCAAATTTGTAAATGTGCTCATGTGTTCTGTAATCTTTCCACTATATCAAACAGATCACCCATTCACAAACAGAAGTCTTGATAACTAAGTACCTTGCATTATGTGAAAAACATGATAAGAAATGATCACCCATTCTGCAATCTCTCTGGGGATTGTGTAAAATTTTCACATCATTTTGTTCCCTCCTTTTTTTACCCGTTCTTTTGCTTTATCAAACATTCAAGACTAAGCAACAACCCTACATCAATTCCTCTTTCAAACCCCATCCAAATGACTCGAAAAATTCAAAGCCACACTCGTACTCTATAAGATTAAACCAGACCATAGAGCAGGATCTAACAAGTCACTTTCAACAAATTGGAAATCATTTATGAATAGAATTTGAAATGTCCTTTGCTGTTTTGGACTGAAAGATGTCCTTTACTGTCTCAGTGCATTACTCTAACATGCATGACTCTTAATAATTTTCAATAAGACTGCCAGAATCATTTTATGCTTGTGTGAATAAATGTGAATGGAGCTGATTTCATATAGAAGTGGCACGTTCATATGAAGCATTTTTTATTTTATTTTATCATTTCCTTTGTTTGAAACAGGCACTATCATCTCAACAGTCATAATGCTTAAGGATAAAGGAAAAAAGGCTATGGTTAGAGAGTCATTCAGGGGAGATCGTACGAAACTCCGAATAAGACCTAAATCGGAATGGGCAGAGGAACGGACTTCCCTGACCGAATCGCCGGCTAGGCGAGCTCGTACTAAAAGGAGTGCTCCAATTCAGGATCCCCCTCCACCAATCCAAGTAGAACAATTGATCCCACAGATTCCTCCTCCTCTTGCGAACATGTATGACAAATATCGCGTCTGAAAAATAGTATACAAGAAAAAGGGATTCCACAGATATTGGAGAATGTTAGGTGGAGTAACCTCTTAGATTTTGGAGGGATGGTTAGAAATGAGTAAGTGATCATATTTCTATCATACTGTCACTCGCCGGTAATGCACCCTGCTTCATTTCAAGTGACCATTGGAGAGACCTCCACCACCATTAATCCTGGGTTAGTTGTACATCTTTTAGGGATTCCAGCCACATCTCAAGGCTTAACTGATCACGACATTGATGACCCAGATGTACGGATAGAAATGATGAAGTATTTTTGTAACAGACAGAATGTTCAGTGGTATAAGGGTAATGCACTAAGAGCAACGCTCCTAGAAGACAAGTACAAGGTGCTACACAGTATCTTCTGCTTGAATGTTTATCCGAGGGACTCGAACAAGTTTGACATTACTTCGTATATGTTAGATATTCTACACCTGATTGCTACCCCATTCAGGTTCCCAATCCTTCCTCGACATTGCTCAGGGGAATGCTCTTCCACACTAGAATCTATTACCCGGGCTTGTGTATGAGGTGTGAAGAGATTCGCATATTCAAGCATAGCTTGAAGCCATTACTGCGTTAGCGAATGTAGTTGAGGTGGCAAGAAAGATGGAGGAACGAGAGAGAGAGAGAGAGAGAGAGAGAGAGAGAGAGAGAGAGAGAGAGTACAACGCTACTCCTGGTGATCTGGAGGGACCGTGGATGCGGGTTTCTTCCAAGAGAACTCGGCAATCAAAAACTCCCTTCTACCTCTTTGCTGCAAACCTCACCTATGATACGACCGAGGAGGATCTGTCCCGCATCTTCGGCCGCTATGGGAAAATCAGGGATATTTTCATCCCTTGGAATAGGACTCTCAATCGATCTAGGGGATTCGCCTTCGTTAGATTCTATTTCGAGCAGGATGCTCTCAATGCAATCTAGAGTTTTCACGAGAGAAGAATCGACGGGGGGATTGCTCATATCGAATGGGCGAAAGGACAGAATGGAATTAGGGCAGAGCAGCCGGAAACTGCTTTGCCCCTTTCTCAGCAAAATTAGACAGCCCCTGATCGATCGTTTGTGGATGCAGTGGCCCGTCCCAGAAAGGAATTGAAAGCAACGCATGAGTCCTACAAGGTTACCACGGATTCTAACCCTAGAGCTGTGGGTACCAGACTTAAACGTTTAAGTCTATCCATGGTGGGGACAGCAGAAGATCGGGCTGTAAACATCGATCGAGTATCTGCTGCCATGAGAAAATCGAATATGAACCCTGCTGAGGTGGAGATAGTGCGGATATCGGATATGAAATTTCTCCTGACGTTCAAATTGGCAACAGTTGCAGAAGTTTTTTGCAACAACGCTGCTTTACACTTGGATATGGGGTTGGAGTCGATGGAAAGATTAACACCTGAGGAGGTTATTGGAGGTGCTAAGGTGTGGGTTAGGATTTTCGGTATTCCAGCCCACACCTGGATGGAATTTGTCATCATAGATCTGGAGAGTTACTTCGGGAGGATCACACAAATTGATTCCAATTCCCGTTTTGGTTATTTCCAAGCATTTGCTCGGGTTAGAGTTATTCCCAAGTCGGGAGTCAGCTTCAAAGATGTTCTGAGATTATAGGTGTTGGGCAAGGTGTACCCTATTTTTACTGAAATGGAACCGTAGTTCAGCATCGGCAAATCTTCGACTCATCAACATCCCACGACTGAAGGTACCAGAGAGTGGGTTCAGCAGACATTCCATGGTATCTCTGGTTCCACTCCACACGTTTGTGGAAATGTTGTTATAAGGGTAGAACCTCCTGTTCAGGAAAAAGGGGGAAACCAAACGATGGTCTATGCTAACGCAAATGTGGTGAATGCGGAGAGAGCTACTGCTATCGAAGCTGGTCATACGCTTACTGATGGGGGCATACTAGCCAGAGCAGCTGATGGCACCCAACCCGGCATAGAAATGGTAAATCCGCAAGGTACTCGACATAATGTCGCAACGGGTCTATGTATCAACACGAGTGTTGACGCATCTCTTGGAAACCCAGTCTCTGATGCCCGTGTTCAACAGATTAGTAAACCCCCTCTTGGCAGAGAATTTAATGAAAGAGCCGATGAAATGGCAGCTCAGGGAGCTGGAGCTCAATCTTGTCAAGAAATAGGGGATAACAGTGCTGAATCTAATCAACATAACAGGATCAGTCATCCTCCCTCCAATATGTAACTACTCAATTCGGATCACCACCCATGCCAAGAAGTAAATATTGCAGGGACTTCCAGGACGTTGAACCAATTGGTGGACTTCCGGGATACATGGCATGGGACCTAGCTAGGCCACAATTTGTCACGCCCCAAACTCGAAAACCGGGCTCACAAAATTTCTGATCGCCGAATCCGGCGGCAACAGCCTCCGTAGAACCCCATTCTCGGCTCCTAGCTCCCATTCGCCAGGTTCCGATCCTGGGATGCTACGAGGAGGATTTTCAACATCAGTTTGATTCATAATAAGCATAACCAAAGGCATAACCCACAAACAACAACCAAGAAATCCATTACATTTCCACTATGATAAAAAACTTTACAAGTACAATGGGCATAAAGGGAAATACAAGGGTAAATAACAGAAAAACTCCAAAATGATCAGCAACGTGCTCCTGCCTCAACGCTACTGCGATCCAACGTCACCTGCACGCAACGATCGTGCATAAGCTTACAGAAAGCTTAGAGGGTGGTGAAGGTGTGTGCTCAAGGTAGTAATATGTACATGCAATGTCAGAGTGATACGGAATATGCAAATGGAAACATAATATCATGAGCCGTACCAAGGCTTATGCGATGCACGACATGAATGGTATCGGCCATCCCAAGGCCATGCAATGTATAATGCAACTCAAGCATACGGATACTCATCAATGTCCACACATCAATACAGCTCAAAGTATGGAATATCACCGGGGTCTAGTACACTCTAAACCAGATTGCCGCCACATCGCGCACAATAAGGTAAGTGGAAGAGACCTCACTATCCGTCCGCCAATATTGGGCACGACTCGTCGATAGCGGACCCATTCCTCGAGCTGGTCAGACTCAGCCTAGCATTGCCCCCTACACTCGGGCGGGTAAGGCCGCACCCCCTTCCAACCAACCACGACACAGCGGAGAGCACAGCCAACTGGTATTCGGCACTCAGTACTCATCTACCCACTCGGTCTAGACGTTGGAGCAACCTCTTGGTACCATAAGGGTTTAGGGACTTTCACCCAGGGATATCTATAGTACCCCATGTAGATCAAGATTTTCGGTATCCAATCCTGCCAACCACGATGCGTCTGTGGAGGCTACGGCCCTGATGTTGCTAGGGCGTACAATAACCATGTCACACAAGTGCGAAATGCATGATTCACGCTGTCCAGTCATGCAACAATCCATACGCATATCATGCGCTCATGTAGGGCAATACTGCCTAACCAGGAGTCCATAAACAACCTGCCCGAAGGCATATGCTATGATCAGTCAGTCCTCATATCAAGCATACATATGATGCATATGATCATGAGTCATGAAACTATATCAAACGTGTTATAACAAAATGAACTATTTACAATGCAGATGGACCTGGACGGCCTAAATACGATAAGTACGGCCCAGTAATGGACCCTAAGGAGAGTCGTAATGTGGACATCCAACCAACATTACACTCACAATGTGGACGTCAAACCAACATTGTTTCCCAGGTACGATCTTCTTAGAACACCGCTACATAATCGGTATTGGGTTTACACATTGCAATGGACCTTATGTTCCTCCCATTGGGCCTTAGATATATATCAAATGGGTCATAGCTTATGGGCCTTTTATTCGTCAGATGGGCCACATAAATGAGCCACACCAATGGGTCTTATGTGCATTGCAATGGGTCAAAACCCGTGGGCCTTGGATTGCATCAATTGGACCTAGTCATATGAGTCTAATATACATCAAATGGGCCACACCAATTGGGCCCCCAAATGCATATCAACTGGGCCTCAACCCAGAGGCCTTATATGAGTCGAATGGGCCTAAATCCCTAGGCCTTACACAATTCTAATGGGCCTAGTCCATGAGCTTGCATGCATATCAAAGTGGGCCTAATCCCATGGACCCTTTCTTAATCAATTGGGTGTAGTCCCATAGGTCTTACAATATAACAAATGGGTCCACTTCCATGGGCGTAAGAATGCAACAAATAGGTCCAATTTTATGGGCCTAGAAGTACATCAAATGGCCTAGTCACATGGCCTTAGATTACATCCATTGGGCCTAAAACCATAGGCCTTGAATATCAAGTTAAGCCCATAGGCTTTACATATCAAGTGGGCCTAAGTTCTTGGGCCTTAAATGTCGAATTAGCCTAAGCTCATAGGCTTTACATATCAGGTGGGCCTAAGTTCTTGGGCCTTAAATGTCAAATTAGCCTAAGCTCATAGGCTTTACATATCAGGTGGGCCCAAGTTCATGGGCCTTAGATGAATCAAATGGGCCTAGCCCATAAACATTTCATACATCAAATGGGTCTAACCCATAGGTCCTTTGTAAGGCAAATGGGCTTAACCCAAAGGCCTAAACCATTCAAATGGATCAACTGTTCGGATGCATCACATGCATCATAGTGGGTCCCACTGTCCAGTGGACAGTGCTAATAAGACACATATGTCACAAAGGGGCCCACCGTCCACTGGACGGTGGAGCACAACACATATATCATGGTGGGAGTTCACCGTCCACAGCCGGTGGACGGTGTGTTAAGACACATACATTAATGGTGGGGTCCACGGATGTGGCCCACCATGATACCCAAATGCCATCCGAGCCATTCATAAGGCCTCTCGGGCCTAGGTGGAGGGAAAACAAAAATTTCAGCTTGATTCAATACCTCTGTGGGCCCCAAAAACCTTTCAACGGTAGGATTCAATTCACATTGTTTCGCGTGGTGTGGGCCACCAGAGTTTTGGATCTGACTCATCTTTGGAGGGGGGCCCACCACCGGGGTGGCCCACCTAATGAACAAGTCGGATGACAAATAACCATTACTGTGGGGCCCACGTGCAGGGCCGTGGGCCACCCCACGACAGCCCGTTATAAGGCCTGCACGCGCCTGCGTGCAGGCACTGCCGCTGACGCATGAGGCAGAGGCAAAGGCCCTGCCTCATGAATTTTGATTTTTTTTAAAAACAAGTCTTTCTGGGGTTTTTCATGCGTGGGGTCCACTTCGCCAAAATCTGACCCGACCATATCGTTCAGTGGCTTGATGCCGTCCAAATGAGTCCAGAGTTCGAATTTTTTTGATGAAAGGAAATGAAATAAATTAAGAAAATGATGTTTGAATGGTGAGGGTGCGATCTATGACGCTATGGCCCACCAGGTGATTGGATTAGCTCCAAACTTCTACCCAACGGCTAAAATGCCGTGGGTAAGAGGATGGACAGCTTGGATTGATCATAAACATCAAGGTGGGGCCTGTGCAAGTGGGCCACCAAAAAGGTCCTTCTTTTTCTTTCTTTTTTTTTTTTACAACGTCCAGCGTCTGGGACGCTGGACGGCTCTAAATACAAAATTTTTTTTTTGAAAGGAATGGTGGGCCCTGATGAAGTGGGCCACCACAAGATGGATGTCATGGGAATGATGTTTAAGGTGGGCCCCACTCGAATAAAATACTACATCAAGATGGGATCCATTCAAGTGGGCCACACCATCCTTTTGCAATAAATAAAATAAAATAAAATAAAATAAAATAAAATAGAGAGAGAGACATGGAGAGTGGGACACGGCTTGTGATGGAGGGACCCCGTCATTATGGGCCCTCCCATACATGAAATTATACATCAATTGGGTCATTTTGCACATGTGACCCTCAAAATTAAAGATCAACGGTGGGGATCCTTTCCCCACCAATATGGATGGTCTAGATGACCTTTTTAAATGAAAATAAACATCATGATGGGGTCCATGGAGAATGGCCCCATCATGGAATGATCATGTTGATCCAAGTGGTCCATCGGCCACAAATAAGGGTCCCAAGTGAGATCCACACCATGGATCGGTGGGCCTCACTTGGTCCACCATAAAATCAAAAAAATCTACCCTATAGAAGCACCCACCGTCCGATCTTCTCTCTCCTAGGGGTTCCTTGGCACCTTGTCTTCAACTTCAATGGCCAAGATGAAGAATGGAGGGTTGAGATGAGAGGTTTTGGGGTAGGAAGGTGGGCCACTTGAAGCTTAGGGATTTTTGCAAAATTCCATACGTATGGAGTTTGGAAATCCTTTGTTGCTTTGGAATTTTTGGAATGAGAAAGAGAGAAAGAGAGAGAGTGATGTAAAGGGAGAGAGAGAGTGATGGATGGATGGGTGAGTGATGGTGGTGTAAGAGAAATTTGACTTTTGTGTCTTTTGTGTAAGAGAAGTATGGGAAATGAAGACTTTTGTGGCTTTTTGTGTAAGAGAGGTATGGGTTTGGGAGACTTTTGTGGTTGCTTGGGAAAAGGGATGGAAGTGATGTGTACTTGACATGTGATGGATTGATGGGTGATTGATTGATGGGATTGATGTGATTGATGTGACACATCGTTGAGATTCCCTTGGTTTTCACAACGCGCGGCGTTTTCTCGCACCGAACGTTGGCTCATAACTCTTTATTAGGGTATCGTCTTGGCGCGCGAGTCGCGGTATCGGAACCGCGGTGACGGTGCGGTCGCTATGGCATTGGTCTCGGGTTGAGTCGACTCGGGTTGTCGGCACATGAATCCGGGTCGCGCGTCGATATCGGTTAAGGGTCGAAAGTTGCCGGAATTCGACCGGTAAGACTGCGGAAGTGTACGGAAAGGTACGGACCAAGATACGGGTCTTACACAATTCAAATAATGTTATGACATTTCAGGGGGAATTCGACGTGCTTTGTGGAATGCAGCGTTACACAAAACCTCTACAGAGTATTATGATACCGATCAGCCATCAGGACATGCTTCAAGTGGAGGAATTTGATGTAGGGAATACCATTATAGGAGGTACTCAACACTCTGATGGAGTCAATCTCTACTTCGAGAATCATCATAGCCAGATGTTCGATCCGTTGCAAGTGAGTGACAAAGTAAATATCCCTCTTGATATTAGAATGGAGGGAACCAGCTTTCAGGCGATAGCAAGAGATTCTGCTGATAACAGTAATGAAAGCATTAGACCTCATTATCACCAGGCGGGTAAAAATTCATTCCCTGATGCAAATTTAGATCGGATCAAGATGCTTGAGAAGAGGGTAGCCCTTGAAGTAGACCTCTCTCCCTATTTCACCTCAGTGATCAACCCTAATTCTACTATCATTGGAACCCGGGGGGAAGGATATGAAAACCCAGTGGCTAACTAGGGCGAGGGCAGGAGCTGGTAATCAACTCGGAGATGGGCCCAGAGTCCACCTGGGAGAATAGGCAGCAGGTCTCAGTAGAGAAAGATAGTCATCAGGACAGACTGTAATAGATAGTAGATAACCCAAGACAATTGTCTAAACATCACCGGAACCTCTATACAAAAGGAAACTAGAGCTCCAGGCTGCGAAGACTGAAAAGACGGGCAATGAACTCTTGATGTGTAATGGATGGATAATGCAATTATATGGAATGCACGAGGAGTCGGTAATGCGCTTACAATTAATTCCCTTAAGCAGATGGTTAAAAATTTCAATCCCTGTTTCTTGGCGATTTTAGAACCCATGATTCCGGACAGTAAGAGGATAGCACTGGGTCTCAAGTTAGGTTACCATTGTTCCATTTCAAACACAGATCAAGGGGGAAAATTTTGGGTATTTTTCAGGAATCAGATGAATGTTCTTGTGACCTCGGCTTCAAATTAGATGATGACCTTATCTTTCACTCCTCAGTCATGGAGCGATCCCATTTCTATATCGGTTGTGTATGCTAAATGTTGCAAACTCCAAAGAAGCACTCTGTGGCGCGAGATTAAAAATTTTGGGAGATTGATTCAAGGTGCCTGGCCCATTGTGGGTGATTTCAATGCGGTGGCAAACTCTGACAAAAGGAGAGGGAGTCGTGCGGGTGATAGCTCAAGCATGGCTGATTTTGCGGACATGATTCATAATAATGGGCTCATTGATACAGGATACGTTGGCAATAAGTTCACTTGGTGCAACAATCAGGAAGGAAATTCGCGTGTATGGGCTAGGCTGGACAAAGTTCTCCTCAACTCGTCTTGGCTTACTTCGCTTCCTCTGTTTTGAGTCGAACACCTCCCTCGCCTTTGCTCGGATCATGCCCCGTTGCGTCTCCTTTTCCCCTCCCTCGATCCCCCAAAGGTGAGACCTTTTAAATTCCTCTGAATGTGGACCATGCATGACTTCTTTTTACAGATTACCCACAAGGCGTGGGCAGGAGACTGCTCTCCCCACTCGATCTTCAATGTTCAATTTAAGCTGAAGAAAACAAAATAAAATTTTAAAATGTAGAACAAGGAAACGTTTCGCAACATCTTCCACCATATTCAGATAGCTGAAGATGAGTTGGAAGGAATCGATACCTGCATGCAATCAGCCCCATCTGATAGTCTATCTCGGCAGTACATTGAAGCTAAACACAAGCTTCACCAACTCCATCTCACGGAGGAGGTTTTCTAGAAACAGAAATCCAGGAATTCTTGAGGATGACAAAAACACCAAATTTTTCATTCGGCTGCAAATGAAAAAGTGAGAAGGTCCACCATTTCTTCCATAAAAAATGCGGCTGGTATAGTTGTCACTGTGAGCGGAGATTTTAAAATGGAAGCGATTAAATATTTTGAAAATATTTTTCAAGCTGATCAAGCCTGTTCCAATGTAGAGTTTCTCCAGCCTATCCCCCAGGTTATTACTCTGGACAATGATGCCTTGCTTGCCCCGCCTTCGATGGAGGAGATTAAAGCTACTGCCTTCTTGATGCCTCAAGACGGAGCCGCAGGTCCGGATGGTTTCTCGGCGACTTTCTATGCTTCATGCTGGGACATTATTGGGGAGGATATCCTTAAAACTGCAAAGGGCCTCATGACTGGGGCCGCCTTCCCTAGAGCCTTTACTTCAAACCTCATTTGCCTTTGTCCCAAGTCCCCATCAGCTGCATGCTTCGTAGACTATCGCCCCATAGGCCTGTGTTATGTGATTTATAAAAATTTTGCTAAGTTACTAGCTAACAGACTAAGTGCTTTACTACCAAGATGATTTCTCAGGAACAGGGTGCCTTCATGAAGGGGAGATCAATTGCAGATAATATTGTGCTGGCTCAAGAGATGATTTGTGATATCAACAGGAAAGTTAGAGGAGGCAATCTCATTCTCAAATTGGACCTATAAAAGGCTTTCGATAGGGTAAGCTAGGATTACCTGAAACAAGTTTTCTTCAAGTTTGGGTTCAATCATCGATGGGTCAAGATTATGGCAGAATGCTGGGGAAACAACTAGTTTTCCATTCTTATCAATGGGCAACCGACGGGCTTTTTCAAATCTTACAGAGGTTTGAGACAAGAGGACCCTCTCTCGCCAGCCCTCTTCATCATCACGATGGAATCTTTCTCAGCGAACCTCAATTTGATGTTCTCGAGTGGGGGCTGTCAACAGTTTTCCATTCGCCGTGGTTACTGCAGTCCATCCCACTTGCTCTTCACAGATGACATTCTCCTCTTCTCCAACGGTAAAAGGGAATCCCTTCTGCAGCTTAATCAGTTCCTTGCTATTTTTTAGGCAGTGTCAGGCCAAAAAATTAGTCGACAAAAGAGCCGGTTCATTTGTTCCAAAGCTTTAACGTCGGCCAGGATCAGATCTACTGAGCGAACCCTCGGCTTCCAGAAAGCCAGGGATGATCTCATCTATTTGGGCGCCCTACTATGCAAAGGAAGAATTAAATCTGCAGTTTTCCAATTTTTGATGGACAAGGTGGATAGGAAAATTTCAGGTTGGGTGGGTAGAATGATTTCCCAAGCAGGTAGATTAATACTTATTAGGCATGTTCTGAGCAGCCTCCTTATCCATATCATGGAAGCAATGCATATCCCTCATCAGGTGACCGATAAGTTGGAAAGGAGCTTCTCTAATTTCTTTTGGGGCTGGATAGATGGCAACAAAAAACTTCATTGGCTAGCTTGGAAGAAAATTACCAGACCTACTGAGGAAGGGGGGCTGAGAATCAGAAGATTAAAAGATGTGATGGCTTCTCACCATCTCAAGTTAGCGTGGACTGTCAAGTATGGGGATCCTCCCAGTCCTTGGGTGAAACTCATGAACAGTAAACATACCAGGGACATCGGTGAAAATGTTCAGGATCCCGTTTCTCCTAATGCTTCTCCTCTGTGGAAGAAAGTTAGAAGCCTCTGTCCTTTGCTTTCGGAGCACATCCAATGGTCAGTCGGCAATGGAGAGCTCAATTTTTTGTCAAAAAACTGATTGGGAAGAGGCCCCATCCATCGCTTTCTTGATGATCCCGTCCCTTCCGATCTCCAGCAGCTGAAAGTGAGTGACGTTTTAAGCTGCGTCGGACCTTCCTCGCCATCCTGGGTGTTTGCTTTTCTGCCCCAACACCTAATTGACGATATCATCAATGGCAGGTTTTCCATTTCTAAAGAGGCTCCTGCGTGTGTCTGGCCATATGAAGCATCAGGCCGTTTCACCATCCGCTCAGCTTGGACGGTCTTGCGTTCCCCCTCTCCCCTTATTCAGTGGGCTAAATGGATCTGGCTGCGCTCTCTCCCCCCAAAATTCTCCATCTTCATGTGGAGGGCCCTGCACAATACATTACCTGTCGATTCTAGGGTCAAAGAGAAGGGAGTCACTTTGGCTTCTAGCTGTAAGTGTTGCATCAAGGTATGTTCCTGACTCCTCAGCAGGAATCAATCCCACATCTTTTCCTTTTTGGTCACCATTCACAGGCCCTTTGGTCTTCATTCGGCTCCATGTGTGGTATTCCTCTGCTGCTTCATAGCTCGATTGCAGGAAAACTGAGCCATTAGAGAAATGCTTCGGCCCCTGGTGCAGCGCACCACTCGGTCAGATGTCTGCTACCCATCCTTATCCTTTGGGAAATTTGGAGAGCAAGAAACATTGCAGTCTATGATAACTCCCCGATGAACTTGAGCATTTCAGTGGCCCGTGTCAGATGGTGGACAAAAGTGATCCTAGGAGTTGATATAATGGATGCGGTCCGCTGGACTTAGGTTTCCAATACCAGGAAATCGCCTATTGCCCATACTCGAAACAGCTTCTTCCTGGTGAAATGGAGGCTGCCTTCCCCTAGATGGATCAAATTAAATACCGATGGATCAGCGATGGGAAATCCGGGTCTATTGGGTGGGGGAGGAATCTGTAGAAATGATAATGGGACATTGCTATTCGGTTTTTCCAAAGGCTACGGGGTTGGCTCTAATAATATGGCAAAAATTCACGCGATTCATGACGGGATGCTCATCTGCTTAGAAAAAGGCTTGGACAGAGTTATGGTGGAGTTTGATTCCATGTTGGCTAATCACGGTCTCACAAACCAAACCATGACCCATTGGAAGTGGTCTCCCTGGCTATCTCGTATTAACTGCCTTCCTAGCCTGGGTTCTTTTGTGTTTACTCACATTTACAGAGAAGGCAATGGGCCGGCGGATGCTTTGGCTCAAGAAGGGAGTCTCCTTCAATGGTCTTCGATCTACCTCCATTCAAGGTACCTTCCCCCTATCGTCAGGGGTAGAATTTTCTTGGATAGGGTCGGTTTAGGCATGATTAGATCAAAGGATTAAATTAGTTCAGTTGTTCATGTCTTTTCCTTCCCTCTACTACTAGTTAGTTTTTCAGCTTTGTTTTGCTTGTTGATACTGGGGTGACACGATAGGAGAGGCCAAATGTTTTTGTATGGTCCCTCCCGAATTCTTATAATTGTCCCGGTTCTAGGAAAAATTATGAATAAAAAAAAAAACTGGAAAAAAAAAAATTTCAGTAGCCAAAAGGCTACTGAAGCGTTCAGTATCTTAAAAAAAATAAAATGTTAGATATTCTATACAGCATCTGTCATGGTATTCCTTCGTATCTGCCCACCATCATTACTCAATTAATTGCCGACTGCATAGCGACCAGGAGAAGTACGGCCATTTCATTCTCACACCTATTATGTTTACTCTCCCGTCATGTTGGCCTGATGCCCACCACTGACCGACCCAGACCTGTGAAAATGTTTACACAAAACAACATCAAGCGCATGAAATTGGGGATGAAAGGGGCATCGACATCAGAAAGGCGCAGTGAAGATCTTATGGGAGAGACAAAAGCAGAGGCAGCGGAGACAGAGGCTACAAAGACGGATGCGGCTGAGACAGAGCCAGCCGACACCGACTATCCTACAGAGGGAGAGCAGCGTGAGGTGCCACGACCCTCATATGGTCATACCAGTCGAAGGATGTCATATCGTAACCACAGGGCATTCATTGTTAGGCACATGGATGAGCAGGACAGACGACTTACACGACTGAAGCAGCTTTCAGAGGCCATTCAGAAGGGTATCGAATGGGTTGAGCATAAGATTGATACCCTTGTTGCCACAATCACATGCCGGTGTGATAATGTCGCTCCATCAGATGGCAGTCTGTTCAGCTAGACTGGATTTAGTCATGTATGTTGGCTTGTGCATCAAGTATCTTTATGGGATGCCAAGCCTATCGGATATTAATTTCAAACTGTTTCTTTAGATAATGGCGTGAATTTTACTTTGACTGATGCAAGGGCCATTGATTTTAGTGCCCAAACATGGGGTACTTATTTTGATTACAGTATGTGGGGTTATGATGAAATTTATTTATGCACTTCATGTTATTTAAACACTCCATGTTATCTTGCATGTTCTCAATCAGATGGCTTACAGCTGTTCTTACCATTGTTTAATAGAGCGGTATTTTTTTTTTCCACTGAATTTGTTATGTGTCTGGCAATTTTATATGGTTTATAATGATATGTGAACTTGCTGCCTTTGATGCCATTTGGACGCTTATTATCTTTGGGCTCTGATTGATTACAGTCAAGTTTCAGATAGTTATCAATATGCATGATGAAGTGAATCTCTCTATCTTTAGGTATGGAGGAAGTCCAACAGTGACTAGGTTAGTGCCCAAATATAGGGTACTTATTTTGAATCTTTCAGTATGTTAGATAGTTTCCATTTATCTGTTGATATAAATGCAATTTCCCAGTTGCTTCTCAAAGTGAAATTGTGAAGTTGGATTCGTTCTTGAAAACTTTTAGATGAATTTTTATTTCCAAAGTTCAGCCAGTGATCAAGTCTGCCTTTGATGGTTACAATGCCTGCATCTTCGCATACGGACAGACAGGCACCGAAAAATGGGTGGAAAGGTGTGGTTGCCCATGGATGAGAACTAAAGGGTTTATTTGAACTTTCAATTAAGTTCATCCAATCTGTTTGTAGAATCCCTAGCTAATAAAAGCATAAGAAATCTTATAATTGGATTAATGATCTGTTCTTGCTTTTAACATATGCATGGATAGCAATGGGCTAAGTGGTGAGATTCCTTCAACATTTTTTAACTTAAGAAACATGTAGATCAACTAGGAGCAATATATAACTTTCAATTGTATGTATTATACAAAGTACATAAATTACACGATATGCTATACACTGGGTATCGAAAACTTGCACGACTGGCGATTATGCCCGGTTTGTTTGCATCGCCCACACTTTACTGTTTTCGATTCCTCTCCACGCGATGGAATTCTAAGATTTTGGGTCTTCCAGCTGACCTCTCTGTCTTGGGGGTTTAATCTGCACACAATACTCCTTCATCCCCGCTGAAATTTTTCACTCACTATTGTCGCGTACTGGATACACCGATTCACTATACGTGGCTAGGTAATTATGCGCCGTGTAGAATGGGGAGCAGTATGAGTAGTGATCCAAATTGTAGTTTATGCAGGCTGACAGGACATGCATACAAGGGTACCCCTTCACGCCAAACTCATAACATGTACGTGAAAACTCATTGAGCTTCACCGTATCATTATAATCTCCAATGACATAGTACTCATCTCGAGAAATAGCATGGCAGTGAACATCTCGCGCCTTTTGCATGATATCCTTTAACTGTCTCTCCGCCCATGGTGTCAATGAACCCACAAATGATGTCGTAGATTCTCGTCTCTTGTAAAACAATTCCTGTATCTTCAATATTACAGCCTCTATCAATTTCGTAATGGGGTATTGCGTACTTCTTTGAAAAGGGCATTAACGCACTCAGAAATGTTTGTCGTGACTAAGTTAAATCTTCTTCCTGGAAAGTGCGAAGATGCCCATCTCTCATACCCAATTTCTGTCAGCCATGCATGTATTGGAGGATTGACCATTTCGATATCATGCATTATTTTTTCAAATTCGGCCCTCCTGTAAGTCTTTAGAGCCATCCAGTAATACATCTCCAATGACTTGTCCTTAAAAGTGTCCACCAAGTTTCTGTAGATATGGTACGCACAATACCCATGGATTGCACGTGGGAAGACTTGGGGAACCTCTTTTATTAGACCTTTAGGTCGGTCAGATATAATGACAAGACTCTCCACAGACCCTAACACATTGTTAAGGTGGGTAAGGAAGCAATTTCAACTACTGTTGTTCTCTGATTCCCCGATACCAAATGCAACTGGAAATATGTGATTTTCCCCATCTAAGGTCGTGGCGATGAATAGCAAACCCTTGTATTTTCCCTTTAAGTGTGTCCTGTCAATAGCCAATAACCTTCGCAATGATTTCTAAAAATTTTGAATGCATTGTTCGAGAGCTAGAAAATATCTCTCGAACCTATAAGTCTGTTGGTTAACAAGCACGACAGAACTGTCCATGGGTTGGCCCTCCTCAACTCATGCAAATACAAAGGGAGTTCATTGTAGGAGTCTTCGTAAGACCCCATCATGTGATTAATTGCAAGCTCCCTAGCTTTCCATGCCTTCCAATAACTAATACGAGCATTATATTTCTCTTGCATGGCGAAGATAATATCACGTGGCCTCAACCCTAGGCGTTGTTCAATGCGGTTAATAACCAGATCACATGCTAACTTACTACTGGCTCGCCGGTGATCGCTCTTCATCTATGCCATGCGGCACGTGTGTTTTGATGCATAAGTCCGTATTATGAATATACCCGTACAATTCACCCAAGATACATGAACCCTCCATTCGCATGCATCTTCGAAGTACACCATGGTAAATCTGTTCGAATTTGAGTATATTACTCTATACTGGAAATTATTCTGAATTATAAATTCACTCAAAACATACTAGCACCGACTCTTGTCCTTAAACGTTTGCTCAATAGATATATCGGTCGGTTCACATAACAAATCAGTATATTCCAGCATTTTTGCATTGATGAGTGCATCATCATCAAACGGCGTGAGAACTTGACGAGTCATAAGCTTTGATGTTTCGGGAAGGTTTCCAAGCGGAATGTTGCTTACATGCACAGATGGGATGATGGATGATGATGGCAGATCTGTTGTTGATGCTAACGGCGGTGTCTTGTATTCATAATTACTGTTAATGTCAACTACATCACTGACTTGGCTAATCACGACGTTTAATGTTTGCGGCGGCTCGGGCAATTGATCATTGCTTACTACCACTTGTAATGGAGAAGGATTGTATTTGAATTCCACGCCATACTCCTCAGCCATACTATCCACATATGTTGTGTGTTGCATTGTTTCGATGACTAATGGGATGAATTTATCCGAATGCTCAAACTAGTAAGACAAGAACTCTTTGACGTCATCGTCGTCTTCGATTTCAATTAGAGGAATTGATTCGTTAGTGCAAGGATTCAATACTTTCATCTTAATATAACAATCTTCTGGTCTGCTCTTAATAATCTTGTAAATTCTAGATTGAAGCTCCTCGTACGTAGTCTCGAGAAGTAACATCATTTGTTTTAATGTTCCACCCGTGTATGAGTATCGCTTGTTTTCAAATTCTAACTCCCCACCAAAAGAGCACATGATTCTTGCAGCCATTATCTGAAAACCAATACAATGACAGATTATCAGTGAGTCGTAAATCAATGGAACCATGCCATATGACAAAACTTGATTAAATAATAAAGGACCAACAGCTCATGTTAATACTTAAAAAGAATATGAAAAAGGAAAAGAAAATCTTCAGAGTAATAGATGAAGACAACACCTGACCAAATTCTGTGACCGACAACAATACATGGCATTCATAGTGATCTATGTAGACAAAAACCTTGCACTATACTGATTTTTGGAAGCATGAATAGTGATTTATGTCAAATGACATGTTTTCACCATTTTTCAGTTATTTGCATCTGGAGAACTTGTAGCATGGAGGAATTTTGGAAAATAGAAATTGAGGGGGGGAAGCATGAAATTAAGCGGGCCAAACTGAAAATTGAGGGGGACAAAGTGGAAATTGAGCAGGACAAACTGCAACTTGAGCGAGACAAACTAGAAATTGAGCAGGCCAAATTGGAAATTGAGCGGGACAAGGTGGAAAATGAGTGGGCCAAACTGGAAATTGAGCGGGCCAAACTAGAAATTGAGCTGGACAAACTGGAAATTAAGTGGGCCAAACTGGAAATTGAGCGGGCCAAACTAGAAATTGAGAGGGACAAACTGAAAATTGAGCGGGCAAAACTGGAAAATGAGTGGGACAAATTGGAAATTGAGCGGGACAAGGTGGAAAATGAGCTGGCCAAACTGGAAAATGAGTGGGCCAAACTGAAAATTGAGCAGGCCAAACTAGAAATTGAGCGGGCCAAACTAGAAATTGAGCGGGATAAACTGGAAATTAAGTGAGCAAAACTGAAAAATGAGCAGGACAAACTGAAAATTGAGCAGGCCAAACTGAAAATTTAGCGAGACAAGGTGAAAAATGAGCGGGCCAAACTAGAAAATGAGCAGACCAAACTGAAAATTGAGCGGGACAAACTGAAAGTTGAACGGGCCAAACTGAAAATTGAGCGGGACGAACTGAAAATTGAGTGGGACAAACTAAAAATACAGTGGGACAAAGTATAAAGTTCATTTTATCATCCATAGAAATTACAAAGTATGCTATACATCCACCCATGCACCAAAATTTCCATATCTGTGCATTTCAGTCCAAGTTCTTTCTCCAATCACGATATCCTTGAGAGGGTTGATTCGAGGGATGGGTTGACTGTAAAGGGGTCGATTAAAACTATATTGGGTTATCTTGCTATTGAGGGTCAAATATTACATATTAGACCCCATTTATTGCCTAGATTTATGAATAAGAAACTGTTTAATGGCCCGTTTTAACCATGTTTGTGCTGCAAGGTGTAATTACGAGCTTAGACTGCAATAAGGTGCTTAAAGCATGGATTTAACGCTCAGAATTCACCAAGGTAAGGCACGAACTCCACGAAACCAAGATCGACGAATTTACATAGCAGAGATCCGAGAAAATTAGGAAACTAAAGTTCAAGTGGGCCGAAAGTCAGCTAGAATGCAAGATCACAGGGTTCCCACCATCCGTTCGATTCAAAACTTCATACAAGGTCAAGGGACCATAAATTAACCGTACACGTCAAATTTCAGCCGTTCGATCCCTGTGGAAATGTCCCAATGGCTAGATCAGCCCACAAATCATCCATCTGGAGCCCACCTGATATCTGGATATGCTTCAAAATTAGTATCAACGTGTTAAATGAGAAGACAATACAGATGGACGGAGCAGATTTCTCATGAACATCTTCAAAGAACCTCATTTACATCACGTGTGCACGGTAGACAAGTGCACTAGACGTGCACTAAAATTCTCAAAGTCTCCATCTTCTTCAATTAAAAAAAAAAAAAGCACTAGCATCCGCCAATTTCTCACTGTGGGCCCCACCCATCGCCCAAATGCACGATCCAACCCATTCATTGTGTCTAGGGGGTGGCCACGCCCCTATCCATGTTGACCTTCTCACCCCATGCATGCTATCATGCGATTGCCACCATCAAACGTAGGATAGACTGCGGAAGCAAAACATTAGTGGGCCAAACAGAATTTAATAAAAAATAGTCATTTCTTACTGTTTTTTAGAGAGGATCACAATGAACGGAGTGGATTTCTCCATAGAATCTGATAAAGGGGCCCACCGATCATCACAGTCACGTACGTAAGCTCTGTTCCGCAACAGAGCTTGCGTAAAAATGTTGTGGGCCACCATCAGGGTCCATCGGTCTAATCTAGACCGTCCATGAGAGTCCCTTGGTCCCTCTCATCCACGCTTAGATGACAGAATTGAAGAAGACAAAGGATATCGATTTTCTACCGTTCAAAAGTAAGACGGACGGCGACAGGATCTGGTACAATGGGCCACTCCAAGTTTGAAACAAACCCACCTTTCCTAACCTGTTTTTCATCCTGAAATTAAAGGACGACGTGGATTTCTCGTTAAAACCTGTTCATGGACCCTACCAAGAATCAGCGTAAGTGAGTTACGCAGGCCATGTGTTTCTTACTACGGGAAACAGGATCGGCTCTTACGCACCGCGTCACGTAGGCTATAAAAGAGAAGGAGAAACAGAGGGGAGGAAATTCACGACTGGAGATTGGAGACGTGAAGCAAATTCACGGCTGAGGCATCTTGGACGTGAAGCTAGAGAAACATGGACGTTTTTAATTTATTTATTTTTATTAAATTAGTGAGATCTAGGCCCATCATGGTGGGCTGAACCTCTTAGCTAGGGCTAAGAGGTGAAGCTTGTAGCATGATGGGAGAGAATTTGCTTGTTCCTTTTAATTAAGATTAAACTGATGATTGATTTTGGTTTTATTAATGAAATATTTTTAGTCTTTAATGTTCTGTTGTGACTGAAATTACAATGGGTCTGCAATGGCTTTGAATATTTCCTTCCCTTCTATGTTTATAACGTCAGGACGTCCCGTTGTTCACCATAGTCTCCTGGGCATGGTTAGATGACGGTACCCTTCCTAACCTCCATACGTGTGATTGGTTGGTAATTAGTTTAATTTTGTTGTTTACCATAGTCTCTTAGGCATGGTTTGGTGATGGAATCCATTCTAATTCATATACCTTTCATCTTTTGAAAACTAGATCAATGACATTTCAATTAATTTTCATGATTTTTAAAGTAAGCATAAGAATTCCCTGATCTCTACAAGTGGATCCTCTGAATCCCTAGTTTCCTATCTCTGATTTCTCCTAAGTTTTAGATAATCATTCCATCATTATTCCTCAAATCATAATTAGTTTAGATTTCAGCTTATTCTAGTTCAAATTCTACTTAGTTTCAGAATACGTACAAGTTTCAGTCCTTTGGGATTCGACCTCGGTCTTATCGAGTTATTACTACATCACAACCCTGCACTTGGGGAGTGAACAAGTTTTTGGCACCGTTGCCGGGGACTAACGGCTATGCTTTTCTGAAATTAATTAGTTTCAGGATTAGTTTAAGATTAGATTTTCTTTTTAGAATTTTCTAATTCTAGGCTTACTTATTTTCCTTGTTAGAAATTTTTCCTAAACTTACTATTCTTCATTCTTTCTGATTTTTAGAACTAATCCAATTTTTCTGTTTTGTAAGAAACCTCTAATTTAGTAAGCTCTTTCTAATTTCTCTTTCTTTGGAATTTCTTCTTTTCTTTAGAAATTAGTTTACTTTTAAATAGAACTTTCTATTCTTAGAAACTAACTTAATTTGTTTATTCTGCAGGATCTTAACCTAGGACTTCAAATTTGGTAATTTTTTTCCATCTCTCCCCTTTATTTTCTAGATTTCTACTTCTTCCTTTCTCTTAGGTTTAAGTTAGAATTTGAAGGCTGAGTGTGTTTTATGCCCCAGTGGGCACGCGACAACACTCGACGTCTCGTGACTGAAGGAGGATTAGTTGAGGGGTTGACTGTCCATCGCAGGACTAGACACCACTTGAATTCTCCTGAGTTAGAGGAGGTTATGGCTGAAAATCAACCTCAAGCACTACCCCAACCAAGGGTTGAGGAAGTACATGATGAGAATGAGGTGCATCAGGCACCCCCGCCTCGTACTTTATGAGATTATTTACAATCGGCGGGGGTGAGTACGCCCTCATGCATGATTTTTCCTGAGAATACAGGACATATGGACATCAAGCCAGGGGTTATCCAACTCCTTCCTAAGTTCCATGGGCTTGAGTATGAAGAACCATACTTTCATCTGAAAGAGTTCGATGAAATCATAGGCACCTTATACTTTCCTAATGTATCTGAGGATACTATTAGGCTGAAACTCTTTCCATTTTTCTTGAAAGAAAAAGTCAAGACGTGGTTACATTCACTGCATCCTAGATCCATTGGCACATGGAATGATATGCAGAGGGAATTTATAAAGAAATTTTTCCCACATCATAAGACAATTACCCTCAGGAGAGCAATCATGAACTTTGCCCAAAAGGAAGATGAAACATTCTTCCAATGTTGGGAAAGGTTCAAGGATCTGGTTAATGCATGCCCACAACATGGCTTTGAAATATGGCGCATTACGAATTTTTTCTATGATGGGCTAACATCTTCCATGCGCTAAATGGTCAAGACAATGTGTAACGGAGAATTCATCAATAAAAATGTCGACGAGGTATGGGATTACCTCGATAGTCTCGATGAAAAAACACAATCATGAGACTATTACCCAAGGACGAACACTACGTGTAGGCCGACTCATTTAAGGGAAAAATGAGGAATATATCTCCTGAAAGAGGATGATGATCTTAAAGCTAAGGTGGCCAATCTCACCAGAAAATTTGAGGCCATGGAAGGAAAGAAGGAAAAGGTTAATGAAAGTGTTTGCGGCATCTGTGATTGCAACATTCATACTACTGAAAATTGTCCTTCAATACCTGCCTTTCGAGAAGTATTGATTGAACAATCTAATGCCGTAAATAACTATCAAAGACCTTTCAATGGACCACCCTCTAATACATACAATACTAGTTGGAAAAATCATCCAAATTTCAGTTGGAGGAATGGACCAACGGCTACACCTCAAGGTTTCCTAAACCAAAATCCAACTCAAGAGAAACCTCAAGAGAAATATCAATTGTAGGAATGGTTTCATGACTATGTCCTTTGGAAATTTGACATTGGAATTGAATATCTTTTTTAATAACGGCAGCAACTCAGAGGATGATGACGATTTCCACGATGTTAACATGATTGATTCTTTTGTGAAAGATAGAACGCCTCTCACCTTATCCTCTGATCTTCTAGAGACATGCCTGGCCCACTCCCATGATCTTGATGATGATATAATTAGGGAGACGTGTGTCATACTGGATACTGCACCGGTACTTGAAGTTAACCAATGGAGGCCACAAATTGAAGAGTTGCCCCAAACTGATGTAGTGCCTCTACCGTCTAACCTCAAGCCACCGAAGCTTGACCTAAAACCTTTACCCTCTGATTTAAAATATGTCTATTTAGGTCAAGATGAGACGTACCCGGTGGTGATCTTTGCCCACTTGGAGAAAAACAGGAGAGTATGCTGATATCAACTCTCATTGAGCATAAGGGAGCTCTTGGATGGACGATAGCGGACCTCAGGAAAATTAACCCATCGATTTGTACTCATCACATATATCTTGAGGACAATGCAAAGGCTGTTCGGCAATCACAACGTAGACTGAATCCAAACATGAAGGAAGTGGTTAAGGCCGAGGTTCTCAAACTATTGGAAGTGGGGATCATATACCCCATATCCGATAGTCAATGGGTGAGTCCAACTTAGGTGGTTCCTAAGAAGTCCGGGAGCACCATCGTAGCCAATGCCAATAATGAACTCGTGCCAACCATAGTTACTACTAGTTGGAGAATGTGCATTGACTACAGAAAGCTGAATACCGTCACAAGGAAAGACCACTTTCCTTTGCCCTTCATTGATCAAATCCTGAAAAGGCTAACTAGTCATTCCTATTATTATTTCCTTGACGGGTATTTAGGTTATAATCAAATTGAAATCGCCCCTGAGGATCAGGAAAAGACCACATTTATATGTCCCTATGGCACCTTTACTTACAGAAGGATGTCATTCGGATTATGTAATGCCCCTGCCACCTTTCAGCGATGCATGATGAGTATCTTTTCTGACATGGTGGGAAAATATTTAGAGGTCTTTATGGACGATTTATCTGTTTTTGGTTCATCTTTCAGCAAATGCTTAGCAAGTCTTAAATGTGTGATGAAAAGATGTGAAGAAAAAAATTTGGTACTTAACTGGGAGAAGTGTCATTTTATGGTTCAAAAGGGAATTGTCCTTAGGCATATCATCTCGTCCAAAGGAATCAAGGTAGATAAGGCAAAAATTGATCTTATCTCTAACCTACCTCCACCCAAGAATATCAGATACGTGCGATCCTTCTTAGGACACGCAGGCTTTTACAGACGATTCATAAAGGACTTTAGTCTCCTCTCTCATCCTTTATGTAATCTTCTTCAAAAGGATACACCGTACGAGTGGACTGAGCAGTGTCAAGAAGCTTTCACTAAGCTTAAGGGCATGTTAACCACTGCACCTATCATGCAGCCACCCGACTGGAGTCTTCCTTTTGAACTT
Source organism: Magnolia kwangsiensis (assembly GCA_037074715.1). Classification (NCBI taxonomy): domain Eukaryota; kingdom Viridiplantae; phylum Streptophyta; class Magnoliopsida; order Magnoliales; family Magnoliaceae; genus Magnolia; species Magnolia kwangsiensis. Next base: position 80,460,960 of record CM073588.1, read on the forward strand.
ATGTGCGACGCCTCTGATTATGCTCTTGGAGAGGTTCTAGGCTAGAGAAAAGATAAGCGGCCTTACGTTATTCACTACGCAAGTAGGACTCTAAATCCTGCCCAAGTGAACTACTCGACTACGAAAAAGGAACTCTTAGCCGTAGTGTTCGCTTTGGACAAATTTAGATCCTACCTGATCGGATCTAAGATCATCATCTACACAGATCACGCGGCACTTAAGTATCTTCTTTCTAAGAATGATTCTAAGCCCCGCCTGATACAATGGATCCTTCTACTCCAAGAATTCGATTTGGAAATTAAAGACAAAAAGGGAGTAGAGAACGTAGTGGCCGATCACCTTTCTCGCCTTAATACCTCTGATTCCCTTGAGACGACTCATATTAATGATATGTTCCCTGATGAACAACTGCTTAGAGTCTCTCATTCACCTTGGTTCACTGATATTTCCAATTATCTTGCTACAGGTTCCATACCGACACATTGGACATCACAAGATAAGAAGAAATTCTTTACCAAGGTGCATAATTTTTTCTGGGACGATCCATATTTGTTTAAATATTGTCCAGACCAAATCTTAAGAAGATGTGTGCCAGACGATGAGCATCAGAGTGTCATCTCCTTCTGTCACTCACAGGCCTGTGGTGGTCACTTTTCTGCTAAAAAGACCACGACCAAGGTTCTACAGTGTGGCTTTTATTGGCCTACTATGTTCAGGGACACTCATGAGTTTGGCAAGGCTTGTGAGCGTTGTCAGAAATTGGGAGCATTGTCCCATCGAAATATGATGTCCTTGAATCTCATCCTTATCATTGAAGCATTTGATCGCTGGGACATCGATTTCATGGGACCATTCCCCCAATCCTTTGAAAATCTATATATTTTGCTCGCTGTAGACTATGTCACTAAATGGGTTGAAGCGATTCCGTGCCGTAACAATGACCATCGAACGGTCATTAAATTCTTAAAAGAAAATATCATGTCGCGGTTCGGAACGCCTCGAGCCATTATTAGTGACGGGGGCTCACACTTCTGCAATGGACTATTTGAGAGTTTAATGAAGAAATACGGTATCTCTCATAAGGTGAGCACCCCATACCATCCACAGACAAGTGGGCAAGCTGAGATTTTCAATAGGGAGATCAAACATATCTTAGAGAAAACGGTTAACCCTGATCGTAAGGATTGGTCAATCCGATTGACTGATGCCTTATGGGCGTATCGTACTGCTTTTAAAACCCCTATTGGAACATCTCCCTTTAGACTTGTCTATGGGAAGGCCTGTCACTTGCCTGTGGAATTGGAACATAAAGCATATTGGGCAATCAAAAATCTAAATTTCAATCTAGACAGCGCTGGCTCGCTACGCAAACTTCAGTTAAATGAACTTGAAGAAATCCGGAACGATGCGTACGAGAACTCGAGAATTTACAAGGACAGGATGAAGGCGTTTCATGATCAACATATTCTACGAAAATCATTCACGTCAGGTCAGAAAGTCCTTTTGTACGATTCTCGACTACATCTCTTTCCGGGTAAGCTTCGATCTCGTTGGACCGGTCCTTACATTGTTATAACTGCTTATCCTCATGGGGCCGTCGAGATAAGAGATCTCGACAATGGCAAGGAGTTTAAAGTAAATGGACATCGATTAAAGCCATTTGTCGAGACATTTGATTCAGAGGACATGTCCATGCCTCTGATTGCTCCTGTTTACCAGGACTGATCTCCTAGTCTGATGGAGGTATAGGTAGGTTTATCGCTTTCATAGGACTAGGATTGTTGCTTTAATTGTCTAGCTGAAGACGGTAAACATAGCGCTCCTGGGAGGCAACCCAGATTTTTAGTTAGTTAGTTCAATGTTTATGGGTAACATTACTGCAAACTCTCGTGAGAGTACAACTCGTCCACTAGGAGTAACCTAGGGGTTTAAAGGCTTGTTGCATACGCTAAATGCAATCGAGAGCACCTGCGAAAGTGGTATATGTAGGATTTTATTCGTTGTTATTTTTGTTTTGTTTTCTCTCTTGGCTGACCAGCTTTCATGCTGCGATCTCTTGGAAAGTCTCTCTCTTGATTCGTTATACAGGTACTATCTTCTCATTTACTTTCGTTGTCCCATGTGCATTATATACTCATATCTTTTACATTGAGGACAATGTAGATTTTAGGTTGGGGGTGGGAGATTATGTTTCCTAATCAGTATTTTCTTGATTTTGAGCAAAAATTGTGAAAATTTTTAAAATTTTTCTGAAAATTCCTGTGAATTCGAAGTGATTTTGACAGACATCCCTAATTTAGATTTTCAAGATATGTGATGTTGGTAATGTATGACTCTTGAATTTAGTTATCTGTTAGATTTCACAATTAAGATCGAATTATTAATCCATGATTAGAGGTTTTAAACATTGATTGATTCATGATTAACAAAACACATCTCGCTTGCACATTAAGGTTTCGGTTTGATATTGCACTGTAATTTGGTGATCAATAAGCATGGAAGAAACCAATTTGAAAAATTTGCCTGTCATGATCAATTGAAAAAAAAAAAAAAAAAAAGGATACCATTGGAAAGATTTGGATGAATAATCTTCACCGTAGGTTTGCTCCCTATATGTGTAGATTTAATTCCCCATGAATGATATGTGAAAAGGGTTGGGTGTACGATCTTCAACATAGGTTTGCTCCCTATAAGTAAGGACTTGATTCCCCTTCTTGACATTACTTTTACTGAAAAAATCAAAAGCTGAAAGAATGAAAAGATGATCTGTGAGGCAAGTTTTAGTTTAAAGTATTGGTTGTCATGAGTTCTCTTGTTGTTTGGATCTCTTAATGTTACTAAGCCGAGATTACACTGTACGCTCATGGATCTTAATGTTTAGAAAATTTCTAATTAGTGGATTAATATTTTAAACTGTACTAGGAATTTACCATGTGCTCGAGTCCAAGAGAAAGTAATACCCTACATCCATGAATCTTAGAATTCTAATGCTTAGATTATTTTTCAAATATCACTCGGGTTTACAGAATCTCTTATATCAATCTCAACTTAATTTTCACATACCTTGCTCGGGACTAGAAAAATGCTGGTTGAGGGTTGTGTTGAGGGTCAAATATTACATATTAGACCTCATTTATTGCCTAAATTTATGAATAAGATACTATTTAATGGCCCGTTTTAACCGTGTTTGTGCTGCAAGGTGTAATTACGAGCTTGGACTGAAATAAGGTGCTTAAAGCATGGATTTAACACTTAGAATTCACCAAGGTAAGGGACGAACTCCATGAAACCAAGATCGACGAATTTACATAGCAGAGATCCGAGAAAATCAGGAAACTGAAGTTCAAGTGACCCGAAAGTTAGCCAGAATACAAGATCACAGGGTTCCCACCATCCGTTCGGTTCGAAACTTCATACAGGGTCAAGGGACCATAAATTAACCGTACACGTCAAATTTCAGTTGTTCGATCCCTACGCAAGTGTCCCAATGGCTAGATCAGCCCACAAATCATCCATCTGGAGCCCACCTGATATCTGGATATGCTTCAAAATTGGTATCAACGCGTTAAATGAGAAGACAATACAGATGGACAGAGCAGATTTCTCATGAACATCTTCAAAGGACCTCATTTACATCACATGTGCATGGTAGACAAGTGCACCATCCGTGCACTAAAATTCTCAAAGTCGGTCAGCACATGCTGACCGACTCCATCTTCTTCAATTCAAGAAAAAAAAAAAAAGCACCAGCGGACGCACCAATGTCCGCCAGTTTCTCACTGTGGGCCCCACCCATCGCCCAAATGCACGATCCAACCCATTCATTGTGTCTAGGGGGTGGCCACGCCCCTATCCATGTTGACCTTCTCACCCCATGCATGCTATCATGCGATTGCCACCGTCAAACATAGGATAGACGGCGGAAGCAAAACATCAGTGGGCCAAACAGAATCTAATAAAAAATAGTCATTTCTTACTATTTTTTAGAGAGGATCACAATGAACGGAGTGGATTTCTCCATAGAATCCGATAAAGGGGCCCACCGATCATCACAGTCACATACGTAAGCTCTGTTTCGCAACAGAGCTTGCGTAAAAATGTTGTGGGCCACCATCAGGGTCCATCGGTCTAATCTAGACCGTCCATGAGAGTCCCTTGGTCCCTCTCATCCATGCTTAGATGACAGAATTGAAGAAGACAAAGGATATCGATTTTCTGCCGTTCAAAAGTAAGACGGATGGCGACAGGATCTGGTACAATGGGCCACTCCAAGTTTGAAACAAACCCACCTTTCCTAACCTGTTTTTCATCCTGAAATTAAAGGACGACGTGGATTTCTCGTTAAAACCTGTTCATGGACCCTACCAAGAATCAGCGTAAGTGAGTTACGCAGGCCATGCGTTTCTTACTACGGGAAACAGGATCGGCTCTTACGCACCGCCTCACGTAGGCTATAAAAGAGAAGGAGAAACAGAGGGGAGGAAATTCACGGCTGGAGATTGGAGACGTGAAGCAAATTCACGGCTGAGGCATCTTGGACGTGAAGCTAGAGAAACAGGGACGTTTTTAATTTATTTATTTTTATTAAATTAGTGAGATCTAAGCCCATCATGGTTGGCTGAACCTCTTAGCTAGGGCTAAGAGGTGAAGCTTGTAGCGTGATGGGAGAAAATTTGCTTGTTCCTTTTATTTAAGATTGAACTGATGATTGATTTTGATTTTATTAATGAAATATTTTTAGTCTTTAATGGTCTATTGTGACTGAAATTACAATGGGTCTGCAATGGCTTTAAATATTTCCTTCGCTTCTATGTTTATAACGTCAGGACGTCCCGTTGTTCACCATAGTCTCCTGGGCATGGTTGGATGACGGTACCCTTCCTAACCTCCATACGTGTGATTGGTTGGTAATTAGTTTAATTCTGTTGTTTGCCATAGTCTCTTAGGCATGGTTTGGTGATGGAATCCATTCTAATTCATATACTTTTCATCTTTTGAAAACTAGATCAATGATAGTTCAATTAATTTTCATGATTTTTAAAGCAAGCATAAGAATTCTTTGATCTCTACAAGTGTGAATCCCTAGTTTTCTATCTCTGATTTCTCCTAAGTTTTAGATAATCATTCCATCATTATTCCTCAAATCATAATTAGTTTAAATTTCAGCTTATTCTAGTTCAAATTCTACTTAGTTTCAGAATACGTATAAGTTTCAGTCCTTTGGGATTCGACCTTAGTCTTACCGAGTTATTACTACATCACAACCCTGCACTTGGGGAGTGAACACTTGCTGGCTAGCATAATGATTTCAATACTAGCAGGATAACCCAACATAGTTTTAATCGAGCCTTTTGTAGTCAATCAACCCTCCCACGGCTAGCGTGATTAGAGAAGGAACTCGGACTGAAATGCACAGAGCTAAAAATTTTCTGCACTCCAAGATTACTGTAAACCTCATACAATGTATATTCAACTATATATATAATGAAATTAATGCATCGTATAATACAACATCTTTTCAAAATTAAATTGAGGCAAACATTAAATTGAGCGATCCTAGCATTATATTTATTGAGATAAACATTAAATTGACCTTATCTACCATGAAATTAAGATGGGCAAACATTAAATTGAGCAATCCTAGCATGATATTTATCGAAGTAAACATTAAATTGACCTTATCTACCATGAAATTAAGCTAGACAAACATTAAATTGAGCGAGCCTAACATGAAATTGAGCAGGGTAAACATGGAATTCAGCAATCCAATGTTAGCCAACCCCACTTGGGATTGATACGAAGATGAATAAATTTCATCCTTATTGGGAGTATTTGAAATTTTAGTAGGGTGAGAAGTTTGGACCACTCCAAAGCTGTACACATCACTCTTGTTGTGTAAATAATAGTACAGTACCTTGTTTGCTTTTAGTGCTTAAATTTTTTAGCAACCAGCCAAGGAAAACGTACCTAAATAAGACTTTAATTTTACCACTAAAATATGGATGTGTCCTTGCAAGAATAATTTATGGATCTTCTGAGCAATGCTTTGAATGAGGCCCAAAATTTTCGCTCCAATAATCGCATTGCATTGAGAGGTATGTTTTGTACTTAAAACCTATTAGATGTGTTGTTGAAAGCGAGTTTAAATGCACATGCAACTGCCATAAGTTTCTATAATCATAGATTTGTAGAATTTTCAAAATTCTGTAGAAATATGATGTAGTTTTTCCATATTGCTTCAACATGTTATCATCCACTTGTTCCAGGTGAATAACCTAAAAAGTGTTCTTTGGGCAATTTGTTCTTTATAAACATATTTGTTCCAGGCTTTATTTCTCACTAAAATACAGAGAGAATGGACAAATCTCGGGAAATCCATTTATTGATCTGGATTGTCCACTAGCGGCTCTTCACGGGCCACTGGGCTAAGATCAAACAGGTCAGGCAATCATAACCGTTCAATAAATGGCTTGAAAAATTGATGGCACAGATAAATTACTATAGGAAAATGTCAAATTAGTGAAATAGACAGCCCATTTAGTGTTAAAGCTCACAAATGCTAGACCGAGCAAGATCAACAGTCTTCTACCTGATCATAACAATGTTTTAACAGTCATTCATGGTCGAAGGTCATGCCTCTTGTGAAACAGAGAAGGGAAAGTATGAAAAATCAGTATCCGCTCTTGTTTGTAAAGGCCATGTTCTTTTGTGATGAGGTGCATTGGCTAAATTGTCTCTGTTATAAAATACATTAGTTGAGTATTTTCCATTCAAATCGACCACTCATTTTGGATGCAAGTTTCCATTTGAGTAGCTGACTGTTTCTATGACCTTTGAAAGCAATTTGATTCATATTCATTTAAGAGCGGGAATCCTGATCTTGGGTCAATGTCTTTATAACTATGGAGTACGGACCTTTGAAAGAAATTTGATTCACTCAAGAGCAGAACCCTCGATCTTGAGTCCTTGTCTGTACAACTACATATATTTGCTTGTTGGTACTTGAATTTGAAGGGGTTGTTTGGAAACCAGAGCACCTCATCACTAGTGTTTACTAAGAACAAACGACCAATGTGATTGTTCGCAAAGTGGCTCATCCAAGGCAGGGCCCAATGCGTGAACAATACCGATTGTCGAGGGTAGTTACTGTTACAATAGAGGTCCTATTAAGTACAATTTAGGTTATTCTCACGTGTTAAGCATGGAGGAATTGAGGAAAGTAGAAATTGTGCGGGACAAACTGAAAATTTACCGGGCCAAACTGGAAAATGAGCGGGACAAACCGGAAATTGAGCGGGCCAAAATGGAAAATGAGCGGGACAAACTAGAAAATGAGCGGGCCAAACTGGAAAATGAGCGGGCCAAACTGGAAATTGAGCGAGACACACTAGAAATTGAGTGGGCCAAAATGGAAATTGAGCGGGCCAAACTTGAAATTGAGCGGGCCAAACTTGAAATTGAGCGGGACAGACTGGAAATTGAGCCGGCCAAACTGAAAATACAATGGGACAAAGTATAAAGTTCATTTCATCATCCACAGAAATTACAAAGTATGCTATACATCCACCCATGCACCAAAATTTCCATGTCTGTGCATTTCAGTCCGAGTTCTTTCTCTAATCACGATAGCCTTGAGAGGGTTGATCCGAGGGATCGGTTGATTGCAAAGGGGCCAATTAAAACTATATTGGATTATATTGCTGGCTAGCATAATGATTTCAGTACCAGCAAGATAACCCAACATAGTTTTAATCGACCCTTTTGCTGTCAATCAACCCTCCTAAGGCCAGCGTGATTAGAGAAGGAACTCGGACTAAAATGCACAGACATGAAAATTTTCTGCACTCCAAGATTACTGTAAACCTCATACAATGTATATTCAACGATGTATATAATGAAATTAATACATCGTATAATACAACATATTTTCAAAATTAAATTGAGGTAAACATTAAATTGAGTGATCCTAGCATTATATTTATCGAGGCAAACATTAAATTGACTTTATCTACCATGAAATTAAGTTGGGAAAGCATTAAATTGAGCAATCCTAGCATAAAATTTATCACGACAAATACTAAATTGACATTATCTACCATGAAATTAAGCTGGGAAAAAATTATATTGAGCGATCCTAGAACGATATTTATCAAGGCAAACATTAAATTAACCTTATCTACCATGAAATTAAGCTGGCCAAACATTACATTGAGCGATCCTAGTATGAAATTGAGCAGGGTAAACATGGAATTCAACGAGCCTATCTGACGCAGGGAAGGGCGTGAGGTCGAGCATAGGGAATTGAGATTCTACTTGGACCAGCAGTAGTCGATACGCCCCTTTAGGGTCATCCTCTTCCCTGATCTTGGCTCTCAGACGTAGGAGGTTGAGTGCGTGCTCCTACGGGTTCCTTCCCTTTAGACTGTGGAACTCCCTGGGGTGGTCCCGTCACAATGATCCTTGCGGTAGAATAGGTCCGTGTGGTAGAACGTTCAAGTTGTGCTTCTGCCCGAGTAGCCAACTTGATCGCATCATTCATCGTCCAGACGGGCTGCATCTGGACCTGATCCTGGATCACCTTATGTAGTCCACCTTTGAATCGAGCAACTTGTTGCGATTCAGTCTCGACTAAATTATTAAAATTCTTCTGCATATTCTCTCACTGACCGATTATCCTGTCGACAATTTTGGTATTGTTGGAATAATACCTAATCGTAATCGCTAGGGAGGAATCGGGCACGTCGTAGCTGCTTCATCCACTGCCATGTGGGATTGGTGCTTTCATCTGTCTGGTTCGTGCGAGTTGCAGTTGTTCCCACTAAGCTGAAGCTCCTCCTTTCAACTTGTAAGCCACAAGCTTGACCTTCTTTGCTTTAGGGATGTCCATATAGTTAAAAAATCGTTCAACTTCAGAAAGCCAATCGAGGAAATCCTTAATGTGTAGTTGGTCATTAAAGTTAGAAATATCAACTTGCATATTGAATTCTCGATCTGTTTGATCTATTCGATCGCCACCTTATCTGGGGTGTTGAAAGATTATGTTGTCGATTTCCTCCTCACTAGAGCCCCCTTTCTCAGGAATGACCCATGGATGCACTACCGGTACTATCCTGCGATCAGGGCGATTACGAGTTTCCACAATCGGCAGTGGAGGATTACCACTAAGAATACGGAGTTGCCCTAGGGTTTCTACCAAGAAATCAGCTATACGGTCCATGGAAGCCTGCAGCCCTTGCATGGCTTATCGATTCTCTTGTTGCGCTGCTTCGAAAACTGTCGTCGTTAAAAGTAAATTCCCTGGAACACCGACCATGGGATTGTTGCCCGACCTGTCGTTAGAAGCCATCTACCCGAGGAAAAAACCTTGCTTTGATACTAAATTGACGCAGGAAAGGACGTGAGGTCGAGCACCATCTTCCTCAAGAGGATAACTATTCCGAATCCACGGAACTTCTCTAGACTCCTCACAGAGACTTCTCGAATCCACAAGGAAAGAAAGTAGAAAATAAAAATAATTTTTAATAAATTCGAAATTGATTAATGAATGAAATAAATGAGTTCACATCCCTTTAAATAAGGGAACCAAGTAATAAGAAAGAAATCAGACTCAGACTACAACTAAAACTCCTAGAATTTGCAACTTACTATAAATAGTAAACTTACTATTTATAGACGGTCGTGATGTCTACTAGTGCGTAAGGTTTTCGGCCAAAAATAGTAAGTGTCCTATTTGGCTTCACCAAACCGTTCTCTTAATTATTCTAAACACTTTTCATGTTGGACACAAATCCTAAAGCCCAACGGATGAAGAGCTATAAGCAAACTAAAACTTACTATTTATAGTAAAAATGAAATTAAAACGAGGAAACAACCGTCGATTAGGGGGTTTCTCGCAAATTCAAGTTGCGCAACCCGGCATAGCGGGGTTGGCTGGCTAAAGTAGCTCGTTCTACCCCAAATTCATATATTTTACGTCAGATAACTCATTCCAGATTACGAACTACGCCCGATCTAAGGTCCAATGGTCCAGATCACTTCTATAGCCAACCGTGCCTTTTCTGATCCCTCTTGGCCATGAAATTGTCTGCGACCCGCTCTACATCACTATCATGAGATCAAGTGAACCCTAACATGGAATTGAGTGAGCTTCAAATTGAATTGAGCGACTTTGACATGGATTCAATCGATCAACGCATAAAATTAACTAAGCCTAATGCATGAAATTGACTAAACCTAACGCATGGAATTAACCAAACTTCGCATGCAATGCCATTGTACGAGTGTAGCGTTTTTTTTCAAGATCTGTACCTCTGACTACTGTAGTACCGGTCAAATGCAGGTTGAAGAGAGGTGCTTTGGAGTGAGGAAATATTTTGAACCTTTTCAAGGAGATGCAGTCAGTTCGTGGGATTTCACATAACCCTAGCCAAGATGAAAAATGACAAATGTAGAATAACGATATCTAGATGGATATCTAGATGCTTCACAGAGATTTCAGTCAGAAAAAAGAGAAAAAAACCCTTTGTACTTCAGTTCTTCATTCCAAGAGAGTGTAGGGCTGGAAGCACCTGTTTTTCCTTTAAGTGGAGTGAAAGCAACGCTAAAAGCAATGCACTAAAAGAGTATGGAAAAGGAGGGGTATTTTCTTCCTGAAATTCATAATCAGCCCGTGTAGATCTAAGTTGCAAAAGAAAGTTTGTCCTCTTTCATAAAAACAGCTGGATAAAGGTGGGGTCCACAGTCCTAAATTTCCCATTATATGGGGGCCTTACATGTTCTCTGTGCAACATCCACTCCGTCCATCAGTCTTCGAGTTCATGTTAAGACTATTTCCTATCGTGTGGCCAACTTGAGTTTTGGATCTGCCTCATCATGATTGGGATCATGTCCTAACGTGATCCTAGTGAAATTGATGGACAGAACTTCTGTCTAAGGAGCTTCCTGTATGCTGTGGCACAGGAAAGCGGCATCAAATGCAAATTGCGTGTAATTAGAGGTTACAGGAATCTACTCTTAGTAAGCTCTATGAGGCTTACTGTGATGTCTGTGCTATATCCATTTCATTTATCCCTTGCACTTTCCCATTTTAGGATGTCATTTCAAAAATAAGGCATTTTCAAATCTCAAATGGGCCACACCACGAGAAGCAATGGTGATTGAACAACCACCATTGAAAACTTCCTGTGGGCCACAGAAGTTTCGGATCAGTCTGATATCAGTGTTTCCCTTCATCTGCATGGAAATCAACTTATTAACAGTTTTAGATGGCATATAAACATAAGGTGGGCCTTTGGAAAGTTTCAACGTAGGCATTTCTATTCGCAATGTTTCATGTGTTGTGTCTCACTTTAGTTACTGAATCTTCATGAATTTTAACATCACCGCCTAGCATGGGCTGGCACAAGGAATGGAGTAAAAACAGACATCACAACTACCCTTGTAGAGCTTAAAATCACATATGATTCCCGTAAAACAAAAAAAAAAAAAAAAAAAACATATGATTCCCGTGACCCTCAGAGGCGAGTGGGACCGGATGGTTTTGGACTTGTCTTCTCCATAAAAAATAGTCTCTTTCTTTCTCTTCTTTTCTTTTTTAATTGGGTGCTGTTTGATTTCTGATAGTGGTCATGGCTCTAATGGATGAGTTTGGGCCCTTATTATACTTTTCGAGATTCCTAGTGGAACCTTGGACTAGATATATAGGTATAAGCCCTAATTTTACTTTTTCGAGTCAAGTATTCCCTTCTTTTAAAGTCCTGTCCTTATCTTTTTTAGTTGGTGCTGGCAGATTTTGAAATTTAGGGCCATGACTGGATGGGTTTGGGCCCAGATTCTACTTTAAGAGTCCGTCTCCTCTTACTTTTGAGTCACGTCCCCTCTTTTCAGGGAGCTACCAGATTCCAAGGGCATGTTTGGATGCACCCTCCAAAGGGGTGTTTGAGACCTAAGAGCAGTTTTATTCTAAACGATAATTGAATGGAGAGCTTGTGCTTGTGAGAGGCTGGCTTTCCATTTCAAGAGGGCCTCTCTTCTGGCAGTCTTGCTGTTGCAAATGATGATGTTGCACGGGAAGAATGAAAGGGTAGGAAAAAGAGGAGAAAAGCAAGGGAGAGAGATTTATGTATGGTCATGGCTAATGTCACTTATGGTCTGTTACAAACTTACGGTGGATATAGGTATTTATAGGAAAAGGTTGATACACATGGCTTCAATTCCGCTGCCCATCTTATTTTTGCGAGTAAAAAAAAAAAAAAAAAAAAAGGTTACCTGATACATACATGCTGAAAAGTATTGACGGGTTGTACACATTATTTTATAGGTGCTGATGTCACGTCTTCCTAACGCTGATATACACCTGTGATGTTTATCTTATATTCATTCTGTCCATCTTTTTTAAGATAAGCCCAAATAGGAGGGAAATCCAAAACCGAAGTACTCAACATCACAAGAAATGGTGGAGATGAAACCCTCATCATTCATAACGCAAGTGGGCCACATCACAAGAAATAGTGGAGATGGAAACCTCATCATTCATCACACCTTGATGCTTACGTACCATCTAACATGTTCATAAGGCGATTCTTACATGCATGGATAGAAAATACGAATATCAGCCTAATACAAAACTTCTATGATCCCAAAGAAATTTTCAACGGTGGTATTCAATTCCCTTATTTCTTGGTTGCTCTGAACTTTGGAGATGACTGGATGTGAATTGGCTGTGCCCTTGCATAGAAGATTTTCCAGTAGGTGGTAGCTATTTGTGGTCTGCCACAATCTATGTGCAACATTCATTCCGTCCATCAGTTTTGCAGGTTCATCTTAGGACTATTTCCAATGATCATGTGGCCCACTTGAGTTTTGGATCTGACTCATCATGATTGAGCTCATGTTCTAACGTAAGACAGAGCTTCTGCCTAGAGAGCTTCTGTATGTGGGGCACAGGAATTAAAGTGGCATCATATGCAAATTGCCTGTAATTAGAGATTACAAGAATCTATTCTTATAGTAAGCTCTATGAGGCCCACTGTGATTTCTTTGTTATATCCACTTTATTTATCCATTGCATTTGCTCATTTTAGGACGTCATTTCAAAAATAAGGCATTTTCAAATCTCAATGGGCCACACGACAAGAAGCGATGGTGATTGAACAACCACTATTGAAAAATTCCTGTGGGCTACAGAAGTTTCTGATCATTCTGATATTAGTGTTTCCCTTCATCCGCATGGGAATCAACTTATTAACAGTTTTAGATGACATATAAACATAAGGTGGGCTTTTGGAGAGTTTCAACATGGGCATTTCTATTCCCACTATTTCATGTGGTGTGGCTCACTTCAGTTACTGAATTTTCATGATTTTTAACATCACCTCCTAGCATGGAGTGGCATAAGGAATGGAGTAACACAGGCATGTCACAACTACCCTCATAGAGCTTAAAATCACGTGATTCTCGTGACTCTGGGTTAGGGGCGAGTCGCACGATCTGGGTGGGACTGGACGGTTTTGGACTTGTCTTCTTCGGTGCATAAAGTAATTTCTTTCTTTCTTTATTTTCTTTTCTTTTTTAATTGGGTGCCGTGAGATTTCTGGGAGTAGCCATGGCTCTGATGGATGGGTTTGGCCCCTGATTCCACTTTTCAAGATTCCTAGTGGAACCCTGGACTGCATCGGTTTAAGCCCTTACTCTACTTTTCCAGTCATGTCCTCCGTTCTTTTAGGGTTGTCTTTATCTTTTTTAGCTTGGAGCTGGAGGCTCTTAAAAGTTTTGGGCCCATGATGGATAGGTTTGGGCCAGATCGTACTTTTAAGAGTCAAGTCTCTCCCACTACTTTTGACTCACGTCCCCTTTTTTAGAAGAGACGAACTGAGTACTCCCCCTCCCACCAGCCAATGGCCAACCCCACCATGGCGTATGTGTTTCATCCATGCCGTCCATCTATTTTTCTAGATTTTACGGAATGAGACCAAAATTGAGGTATATCTCAGTCTCAAGTGGACCACATTACAGGAAACATCGTTGAATGAACATAGACCATTACAAACTTTTTTGGGGGCCATAAAAGTTTTGGATCAAGCTATCTTTGTTTTTTTTCCCCTTCATCTGGGTATGTATGACCTAATCAATAGATTGGATGCCAAACAAACAGTACAGTGGGCCTTGGGAGGATTTTAATGGTGGATATCCAATCACTATTGTTTTCCTGTGGTGTGGTTCACCTGAGATTTATATCCCTCTCAATCTTTGGGATCAAGCCCTTAAATGATCTATAAAAATGGATGAACAGAATGAATGAAACACAAACATCATGGTGGGGCCCACAGATCACCAACCACCAGCCACCAGGCTAGTGGGAGGGGGAGTAGCCAATCTGTTTTCTTTTTTTAGGAAGCTACTAGATTCCAAGGGCCCGTTTGGATGCACCTTCCAAAGGGGTGTTTGAACTCTAAGAGCAGTTTTGTTCCAAACTACAATTGATGGCGTGACTTTGCAAAATCCCCTTCTTCAACTTGACAAAATAGAGGCTATAAAACAAACTGGCAAAGAAAAAAACTAATTTTTGGAAGTGTATGAAAATGGACTCCAAAATCATTAAAGAAGTAGGTGCCAAGTGCCAACTCATTCAAAAAAGCAGGTTTGGACCCCCTTTTCCAAAACTCCCTTATTGTGGAAGGGCCTCCAAACGGCCCTAAATCATCAGAGAAGAATCTGTTTTATAAGTGACGCAGTCAAGCATTGTAAACCCAAGACGATCATTATGAGATCCAACCCCTGCAATAGTTGCACCACCACCAACTTGACTAGATCACTCAAAAAACTAGCTGATCCAAACATCAGGTAGGCCACTTTAGAAAACTATAATATATTGAATATATATATATATATATATATATATATATATATATATATATATATATTGAATGCATCCAATCCTGTAGTCAAGTGGACCACACCACAGGAAACAGTGGGGATATTGAATGCATCCAAAACTCTAATGCACCACAGAAAGGTGGGGATGGAAACACTCACCATTGACACTTCCTTGGTCCCATATGGCGTGTATCATGGAGATGCGGCTTGGTTAGTGACCCGATCACCAGCCAGCTAGCTGGTGACAAAGCTCTGTGGGCCCTATCATAATTTATGTGTTTTATCTAGGCAGTCCATCAATTTTTCCAGCTTAGTTTACGGCCTGAGCCTAAAAATGAAGCAGATCCAAACATGTAGTGGGCCATACCACAGGAAACAGTGGGGATACTGAATGCACCACAAAACAGTGGAGATGGAAACACTCACCATTGACACTTCCTTGGACCCACCCTGATATTTATATGGTATCCAAACTGTTCGTGCAGTTACAGTTATACCCAAAGGATAAACAGAAAATACAAATATTTGATTGATAAAAAACTTCGGTAACCCAAGGGGAGGTTTCAATGGTAAGCGTTCAATCATCACTTTTTTTTCCTGTGACACGGCCCACTTCAGTCTAGGGTTCACCACATTTTGGGGCGAGCTGGCCAAACTATCACACACACATCATGGTGGACCCCACAACTTTTTGCTTACACAGGCTCCATGTAACCACAATGGTCGGAACGGGCTCCCTACAACACCGGTTTTACATGGTCCCACCAGTTCTATATGTAAAATCCACTCCATCCATAAGGTTCCATCCATGAGTCTTGGTTGTGACGCCAAAAATAAATAAATCATAGTGATATTCCACAACTCAAGTGGCCACTCTTATGGAATAATTGATGGGATACCAACCATATTTCTGTATGTTTCATCAGACCCATTATCCAAGTGTAACTAACAGCCTGATCAAAAACTTGCTGGATCTAAAACCCAACTTCTGCTGACGTGTGGCTGCAGCCACCTTAAAAAGGAAAAACTGAAATTTTAGAGGAAGAGAGAACTGCTGCTACTGAAATTGGAAATGAATAAAAATCGTATTACAGTGCTGCCTTATATAGGCTTTCTTATTCATGGAAATGACTAAACTATCCCTGTCTAAATTTATTTTAGGGGCAGCTAAAGAATAAAAAAAATCTAGAAAGAAATCCAGAAAATATACTGTTATCTTCACCTAGCTAGCAAAACTAAACTTAGAAAAAAAATCTCACAGCTAGGAAAAATCTCACAGCTATCTCAAAAAAAAAACCTCACACGGTTTTGGATTTGCTCAAATCCTCCACCGTATCCAACACTCCCCTTCAAACCAAAATCGGCTTCATTCCGAGCATCGTTCTTAGTCGTTTGAATGCGTCTGTCGCCAATGCCTTTATGAAAATATCAGCCACATGTTCCGTAGTATGACAATATTCTAATTTCATCATTTTCTGCTTCACATGATCTCTCAGAAAATGATATCGAGTATCAATGTGTTTGCTTCTTCCATGTTATACCGAATTTTTGGCTAGTTCGATTGTCGACTTGTTGTCCACATATATGATTATTGAATCTTCCTGCGGATGCTTCAGCTACTTTAGCAAATTTCTCAACCAAATTTCCTCACAGATGGTGGATGATACTGCCATGTACTCTGCTTCACATGTGGATAGGGCGACCACACTCTGCTTCTTTTAATTCCATGTGAAAGCAGTCATTCCGAGATAGAATACGTAGCCAGTAGTGATCTTTCTTTCATCTTGGTCATCTCCCCAATCACTATCTGAGTATCCATATAGCATTGCTTTATCATCGTATGGATAGAAAAGACCGAATTCCATTGTTCCTTTGATGTACCTGAGGATTCTTTTTGCAGCTAGCCAGTGTGATTCTTTTAGTGCTTCCATATAACGGCTTAAAAGCCCAACACTGTATGCTATATCTGGCCTAGTGATTGTGAGGTACCTTAAGCTTCCAATTAGGCTCTTGAATAGGGTTGAGTCGACGTTTCTTTCTTCTCCATCTTTCGTGAGCTTTAGACCTGTTGTAACAGGTGTATTTACGGCTTTACAATCGTCCATATAGAACTTTTCAAGTAATTCCTTAGCATACTTTTTTTGTGATATATAGACACCACATATTGTTGCTTCACTTCAATGCCCAGAAAAAAAAGACATCAGACCTCCGTCTGTCATCTCGAACTCCTTAAACATGGCCTTCTTGAATTCTCCAAACATTGCCTGGCTGTTCCCAGTGAACAGTAGATCATCAACATATAAGCAAGCGATAAGCATATCACCACGGGCATTCTTCTTTGTGTAGACGGCATGCTCATATGGACATTTGACAAAACCATTCTCTTGAAGATAACCGTCGATTCGTGCATTCCAAGCACGAGGAGCTTGCTTCAACCCATACAGGGCTTTCTTCAGCCGATACACCTTGTGTTCCTCCCCTTGCATGACAAAACCTTCAGGCTGGTCAACGTATACTTCTTCTTCTAGTATCCCATTTAGGAATGCGGATTTCACATCCAGTTGGTAGATTATCCAACTGTGATGAGCTGCAAGGGAGATAATCATTCTCATAGTGTCAAGGCGAGCAACTGGGACGAAAACTTCTTCATAGTCTACCCCATATCTTTGTTTGTAACCTTTTGCTACGAGCCTTGCTTTATATCGTTCGATCTTACCATCGGCATTTCGCTTGATTTTGTACACCCATTTGAGACCAATTGTCTTCTGACTTTTAGGGAGTGAGGTCAACTCCCATGTTCGATTCTTCTCAATGGCATGAATCTCTTCTTCCATTGCCTTTCTCCAACATTCTTCATTCACAGCTTCCTCAAATGTTAGAGGCTCGTGGTCCGTATACAGGAAGAGTAAGTTCACTTCTTCAGTTTCTGCATAGATGTCATTGAGGCTTCTCATTTTAACAGGAGCCAAGGGTGAAGGAGAATCGGATGAAGATGTGCTGGATGAATTCTGATTTGATGAAGTACTTCCAGGAGATATGGAGCGTACTCCTGGACTTCTGCGACTTGAAGGGGGTGATGTGGGTGTTTGATCTGGCTTCTCATGTCTCTCTTCTTCGTATTCTTCGACCTCAACCTGCTTTTCTTTGACTGATTTTTCATCATTCCATTTCCATGCTTCTTCCTCACAGAATACAACATCTCTACTCACCACCAGCTTATTAGTTAGTGGGTTGTAGAGCTTATATGCCTTTGACACTTCGCTGTAGCCGATGAAGATGCACTTCTCGCCACGATCATCAAGCTTTTTCCTTTTCGCTTCTGGAACTTGAGCATAGGCGACACACCCAAAGATCTTAAGGTGCGCCACGCTCGGCTTGTATCCACTCCATGCTTCTTGCGGTGTCTGGAATCTAACACTCTTAGTCGGACACCTATTGAGCAGATAGGCAGTACAGGTAACTTCCTCTGCCCATAATTTCTTTGGCAGATTTTTCTCCTTCAGCATGGTCCTCGTCATATCGAGGATGGTGCGGTTCTTCCGTTCTGCAATTTCATTTTGTTGTGACGTGTACGCTGCAGTGTGTTGCTGTTTAATGCCATGTTCCTAGCAATATTCTCGAAAAATATTTGAGGTGTACTCCCCACCTCTGTCAGATCGGAGGGTTTTGATTTTAAGACCACTTTCTTTTTCAACAAGGGCCTTAAAATTTTTAAAAATAGTAAAGCAGCAGACTTCTCTTTGATTACATACACCCGTAATTTTCTACTGAAATCGTCAATGAAGGTAATAAAGTATTTATTACCTCCTAGAGATATTGGCTCTAATGGTCCACAGATGTCAGTGTGAACTAACTGCAACGGTCCTCTTGCTCTTCGAAATACTCTACTCGAAAAGGAGTTCCTTTGTTGTTTCCCAAGTGTGCACGCCTCGCACACATGTTCTGGAGCTTCAATAGCAGGCAAGCCATGCATCATGCTTGTTGAGGACAGAAGTTTCAGGCCACTAAAGTTTAGATGGCCAAAGCGAAGATGCCACATCCAGGAATCAGTCTTTGCTTTTTCATAAAAACACTTCTCAAGAATTGTGTTTATATGGAGAGGAAACATACGATTCTTCGCCATCTGGACTTTTACAATCAAACATCCATACATATCTCTTATGGAAAGAGAAGAATTCTCCATGTGTATAACATACTCTTTTTCGAGGAGTTGTCCGAGACTCAGTATGTTACTTGTCATGTTGGGCACATAGTACACATTGGAGATATAGTTTTGAACATCATTCTTCTGAAAGATTTTGATTTTACCTTTACCTTTCACTGGTGTTTTTGATAAGTCTTCAAATGTTACATCGCCATGAACTCCTTCTGCGAGTTCCACAAATAGTTTCTTGTCACCGCACATGTGATTACTTGCAACTGTGTCGAGATACCATATATCTTGCTGATCACTGCCTTTCTCTTGTGCAAGGAGAAGTGTGGGGCTTTCTTGTTCATGTTCTGATGCTTCGGCATAGTTGGATCGCTCATCTTGATTTACCGGCTTACTACAACAATCAGATGCATAGTGGTCAAGCTTGTTGTAATTATAACATTGGATGTTCTTTGTACTTCCTCGTCCACGCATCGATTTGCCTTTACCATTTCCTCTTCCACGAAAATTGATATTTTTCTGCTGATTTTGGTCATGGCTTTATTAGTTTCCGCGCCCTCTGCCTCTTGCGCGATTGTTAGCAAAACGTCCACCACGTTGTGAACTTCCACGTCCACCATTGTTATCATTTAGAGTTTTCTTAACTCCAAGGCTTGTTCCATTGGCATGGAACTGGGATTCTTCTGCATTCGTTGCTCATGAACTTTCAACGATCTCATTAACTCATTAATGGAAAGTTTCTCAATATCTTTTGATTCTTCGATCGCCACAACCACATGTTCAAACTTGGTTGTGAGGGATCGAAGTATCTTTTCAATAACTCGGACATCTTCAATCTTCTCACCATTTCTTTTTAGATTATTAACATTTACAAGCAATCGCGAAAAATAATCAGTAATATTCTCACCTTCCTTCATGTGAGTCGCTTCGAACTCTGCTTTAAGGGTTTGGAGCCGAACCCTTTTGACATGATCAACACCCTTAAAGATGGTGCTAAGAGTCTCCCATGCTTGCTTACATGATGTTGCTTCAGTGACCCGTTCAAAGGTGGAATCATCCAACCCTTGATAGATGAGGAAAAGAGCTTTCTTATATTTCTTTCTGTGATCCTTGATATTGGCTTTTTGTTCGGCGATGTAGACTGCTTCTTGTTCCGTTATGGGTTCTTCATACCCATCAGTGATGATCTCCCAAAGATCTTGAGATCCAAACAAGGCTTTCATTTGAATGCACCAGTTTTCGTAGTTGTCCTTAGACAACTTAGGTATTTGAGGATGTATTGTGCTGGCCATCTTTTCCTATTTATAAAAATGACTGATTTTTTTGAAACAGTGGAATCGTTGACAGATTCTTGGCCTTTTGCAATCTAAAAAATATATTATTTTTTTTTCGCTGCAATCTGATTTTTTTTGAAAAAAAAAAAATAGATTTTTTCAAATCTGATTTTTTAAAACAGTTTTCTGAAAACTGATTTTTTTTTTTTTTTTGCAAACAGATTTTTTTTAACCTGCAGCTGCGGCTGCAATCTGATTTTTCAAAAAACAGAAATTTTTCTGAAAAACTATGGCTGCAATATGATTTTTTTAAAACTGTGGCGCATTCAAAACAGATTTAAAAAAAAAAAAACAGGGAGTGCAATCTGATTTTGAAAACAGATTGTTGCTGCAATCTGATTTTTTAAACAGATTGTTGCTGCAATCTGATTTATTAAACAGAATTTTTTTTTTGAAAACAGGGAGTGCAGCAAGACCTTCTTCTCACGGCTGATCAGGCCCACGGATCAGTGGCTCTAATACCACTTTGTTGGATCTAAAACCTAACTTCTGCTGACGTGTGGCTGCGGCCACCTTAAAAAAGAAAAACTGAAATTTTAGAGGAAGAGAGAACTGCTGCTACTGAAATTGGAATTGAATAAAAATCGTATTACAGTGCTGCCTTATATAGGCTTTCTTATTCATGGAAATAACTAAACTATCCCTATCTAGATTCATTTTAGGGGCAGCTAAAGAATTAAAAAAATCTAGAAAGAAATCCATAAAATATACTGTTTATCTTCACCTAGCTAGCAAAACTAAACTTAAAAAAAAAATCTCACAGCTGGCATCTCATAGCTAGAAAAAAATCTCACAGCTATCTCAAAAAAAAAAAACCTCACACGGTTTTGGATTTGCTCAAATCCTCCACCGTATCCAACAAAACTCAGGTGGTCCATGCACTGTGTACTTTGAGGTTTTAGTAGAAGCTTAACATTGCTCCGAATGGGGCTAAAATGAAATAATGGTCTTACGTGATTTTAAGTATGAAAACTATTTTCTTAGGCTTTAAGGCTGCATTTGGATCACGAGTCATTTTGCTTCAGTTAGCCATGCCTTCATGAGCTAGTCCACTCCAATTTTAAAAAATAAATAATAAATAAATAGCAATCTTTTGTTCTCATCTCTGTAAGATGTGCTGAAATCAGATCCGTTGGACCTATATCTCACCTCAGTATGATTTGCATTTGTTGGTTCAATGCAGGTCCTTTTACTCTTAGACTGCCTCAGTTTGTAACAGTGGGCATATTTTAGACTGTAACAGTGGGCATATGTTAGACATTGATATGATGGATAGAATAATTTATTCAGTGCCATTTTAGGTATATGGACCATCCACAGTTTCTAACATTATTTTAATAGTTTGGATTATTACTTATGTGAACTTGCACAGAGGATTAACGTCTAAAAGAGCACTCTCATTTTCTGATTTTCTATCATCCCAGCAGTGTTGATGTCACATGTCTTCGTAATGCTTATATTTTTCTTTCTATCAGTAAAAACAGAGTAGAGAATGCCATCACTAGGGAAGTGACCTATCTAATATGTTCTTCAGGTGTTTCTAACATGCATGAAAGGAAAATACAAATATTAGCCTAATACAAAACTTCAACGGTGGACAGAACTTCTGCCTAGTGAGCTCCCTGTGTGCTGTGCCACAGGAAAGTGGCAACAAATGCAAATTGCCTGTAATTAGGTTACAGGAATCTACTCTTATCCTAAGCTCTATGAGGCCCACTGTGATGTCTGTGTTATATCCACTTCATTTATCCCTTGCACTTACCCATTTTGGGATGTCATTTCGAAAATAAGGCATTTTCAAATCTCAAATGGGCCACACCACAAGAAGCATTGGTGATTGAAAAACCACCATTGAAAACTTCCTGTAGGCCAGAGAAGTTTCAGATCAGTCTGATATTAGTGTTTCCCTTCATCCGCATGGGAATCAACTTATTAACGGTTTTAGATGTCATATAAACATAAGGTGAGCCTTTGGAAAGTTTCCACATGAGCATTTCTATTCCCACTGTTTCATGTGTTGTCAGTTGTGTCTCACTTTAGTTACCAATCTTCAAGAATTTTAACATCACCTCCTAGCATGGGCTGGCACAAGGAATGGAGTAAAAACAGACATCACAACTGCCCTTGTAGAGCTTAAAATCACATGTGATTCCCCTAACACTCAGTTAGAGGTGAGTTGCGGATCGGAGAGGGACTGGATAGTTTTGGACTTGTCTTCTACGTATAAAATAATCTCTTTCTTTCTTTACTTTTCCTTTTTTTTTTTTTCTTTTATTGGGTGCTGTGAGCTTTCTGGTAGTGGCCATGGCTCTAATGGATGGGTTTGGGCCCTGATTTTACTTTTTGAGATTCCTAGTGGAACCCTAAATCTACTTTTCCAGTTAAGTCTTCCCTTCTTTTAAAGTCATGCCATTATCTATCTTTTTTTAGTTGGGTGCTGGCAGGTTTTGAAAGTTTTGGGTCCAGATTCTACTTTAAGAGTCATGTCTCCCTCTACATTTGAGTCACGTCCCTCTTTTTTTAGGGAGCTAATAGATTCCAAGGGTCCGTTTGGATGCACCCTCCCTAGGGTGTTTGAGCCCTAAGAGCAGTTTTGTTCTAAACAATAATTGATGATGTGACTTTGCATAATCCCGTTCTGCTTGACAAAATAGATGCTATAAAATAAGCAGGCAAAAAACACTAATTTGTGTTATATATATATATATATATATATATATATATATATATATATATATGAAAATGGACCCCAAAATCATCAAAGAAGTAGGCTGCCAAGTGCCTTCCAAAAAACCCTTTGGTGGAAGTGCATCCAAAAAGAGCCCTAAATCACCAGAGAAGAATCTGTTTTATGCATCCCTGTGTCGTTTTGTTTTTTTAATTTTTGAAGTGATGCAGTTAAGCATTGTAAAGGCCAGACAGTGATTATAAGATCCAACGCCTACAATAGTTGTACCACGACCAACTCGACCAGATGACCCAAAAATTTAGCTGGTCCAACCATCAGGTAGGCCACCTTAGAAAACTATAATACACCAAAACAAAATTAAAAATAAATAAATAAATAAATAAAGAACCCTCCAAACCTGTAAAACACTCGACGACTGGAACTGACCTGACTTTTGGGTCAAGTTGATCATCATAGATGGGCTCCCCAGATGTGCTTGTGGCATGGTAAACAAACAACGCAGTTGGTCCCACACCGTAAGATGAGTAACTTTCAGTAGGTGAATACGTTTTCCACGGGCGTGAATAATTTCTGCATGCAGTGTTGCAGAAATGGGCCCCATATGGTGTGTATCATGGAGATGCGTTTTGGTTGGTGACCCTTTCGCCAGCCAGCTAGCTGGTCTCAAAGCTCTGTCGGCCCTAGCTACCATAATTTATTTGTTTTATCCATGCAGTCCATCCATTTTGCCAGCTTATTTTAGGGCATGAGCCCTAAAATGAGGCAGGTTCAAACCTCGAGTGGACCACACCACAGGCAACAGTGGGGATTGAACGCATCCAAAACTCTAGCGGGCCACACCACACAAAACAGTGAGGACAGAAACACTCACCATTGACACTTCCTTGGGCCCACCCTGATGTTTATATGGCATCCAAACTGTTCATGCAGTTACAGATATTCTCCCAAGGATGAACTGAATACAAATACTAGACTGATAGAAAACTTCAGTGACCTCAGTGAAAGTTTCAATGGTAAGCGTACATTAATCACCACTTTCTTCCATAGCATGGCCCACCTAGAGTCTTGGGTAGGCCTCATTTTTGGGTGAGCTGGCCAAACTGATGGAGAGAGTAGATGTCACACACATAGCGGTGGGCTCCACAGCTTTTTGCTCACAGGGGCTCCGTATAACTGCAGGTGTAGGAACGGGCTCCCTACAACACCAGTTTTACATGGTGCCACAGCTTTAGTTTTTTTTTATTTATTTAAATTAGATAACAAAATTTTATTGAAAAAAGAAGAGAGAAACAAAGAGATAGGAGGCTGAACGGCTGAGATAACCTAACAACTAATCTCCTAAAAAGAGAAGATTACAATCCTGAGTTTTATCTGAAAAAGAAGCCCATTCGACTAAGAGATGAATCGGCGTAAGGATTGTAGCCTCGGCTGACAGTATACCTCCGGTTTTACATGCTCCCACAGCTTTGGCTTACATGTAAAGCGGGGCACAGGACTACTCGACCAACCCATTCAATCCGGCTCGATCCAAACTGAGTGGGTGAGTTGATTCGAATCGAGTTGACTTCATCCAATCCAAACTCAAACCCAGTCGAGCTCGAGTCACCCAGTAACTCGACTTGACTTGACCCGAAATCCAACTTGGTATTGACTCTACTCGATCTGAAACTTGACACATACATGTATATTTACAAAAAAAAAAATCCTCAGATCTGATATGCCATGCAGCTGAAGAAGAGGCTGCAATTTTGGCAAGAGAATGTAGGCTTTCAGTAGTGATTTCAGCCCGTGAATACCTGCTTCACCTGACCTGACTCAGTGTTTGTGACCGGGTCGGACTTGGTACGGATAAGTCCAGGTCAGACCCGGACTCGGATCAGGTCAGGCATGCTGGACTCGGTACCGAGTTGGGTTGAGTTCAGGTCAGGCCTATTTCAAAACCCGATCAAGTCAGGTCAGCCCTAACTCGGTCCGACTCAACTCGATGCCCAACTATACTCACATGGGACCCTTAACACTGGTTCCACACAATGCATAAAGCACCCGCCCGCCCACCAGTTATATACGTAAGATCAACTCCATCCATCAGGTTCTATCCTTGAGCCTAGCTTGTGAGGCCAAAAACAATCAGCCAAATACACAACTCAGGTGGGCTACCCCTAGGTTTGCATCAGTCTATGTTGTGGGGCGTGAATAAAGTGAATGTACAAAAATCAGCCTGATAAAAAAACTCAGGTGGCCCATGCTGTGTGTACTTTATGTAAAAGTTGAAAGGTGTCAAAACAGAGTCGACAAGAATGCAGAAAACAAAATACAGTTTTTCAACCGAAACAAAAGACGGAGAAAAAAATTCCCTCAAGGTTCTCTGATACCCTGTTAAACAGTCTTTGATATGAATTCAACAACTGGATCTCACAGATCCATTTTATATTTATAGAAGATGGATTACAATAGAATTTTTAACGGGGACAAATTTAAAACGTATTTGATATTTGAAATTGCCACAGTTGAAATGCTAACCATCTGGGGATTTCGGAGGAGATGACAATGATTGGGTTAACACTATAGAGGTTTGGGAGAAGTTTACATTGTTCCAATTGGGGCTAAAAAGAAAGTGTTCTTTTGCGATTTTTAATATGAAAACTAGTTCTGTCTTTAAGGCTGTATCTGGATCACAAGTCATTTCGCTTCAATTAGTTACGTGTTTAGTAGCTGATCTTAGTTTCTACTGATTAAGCACATATATATGTTTGGTAAACAGCATACTTGCCAAAAAAAATTCACTAGGTTGAAACCTAACCCTAGCATGAAGAAAAGAGAGTTTCTTCTTCAACCTCATCATTTCAATCTTAAATTTTCTGTCCCCTATTCCACCATTAAAAAACCCCAAATCACTACTATTGTAACCACTCAAATGTCCACTTTCTTCGAACAAAACCATAAAAAAGAAATTTTAAAAAAAAAAAACATGAAAGAAAATGAAGGGATTAAGATACAGAGAGAAGCAATGAAGGGCGCAGTTGGATTGCAACAACAGAGGTCTTCCCTTTAGCTATGGGCTTCTGTCGAGGACGATTGAGAACACCTTCAATCATTCTCCATTCCAATATATAAGCAATATTTTTTCTTTTCTTTTTTTCTTTTTTGGGTGTGTATAAGTCATCTTAAGGTGTTCAGCACCTCTTAAATAGCATGCTAAGCTACCGATTTGCTGTTGTTAGGCAAATCAGTAGCTTATCAACGTGAATCCAAACACAGCCTAAGTTTGTTTGGTTAGCTACTTAATTAATCAATTTTGGAAAAACAATTTCCCTAACTAATGCTTTTTTTCCCATGCAGCCTATCCCACCGTTTCCAACAGTTGTCTCCACTTCTACAAATTTGCCACAAGTACTCACTGTTAAAGATCTCTCTCTTTTTGGAAGGTTTGCCAATTGCACAGGATTGTAGAGTTGTACACCCCACATTGCATCTCAGCACGTAGGTCCAATATCAAATCCAGAAGGTGCGCCTAATATTGAAAACAGGCAAATGGGTTAGAAGACCCAATATTTAAAACAGGTGGATGGGTTAGAAAACTTCAGTCAAGTGTTTTAGAACATAACCTCTTTTTTTCAGTTTTTTTTTTTTTTTTGGAAAACTGTCACATGCCTAGTGGATCAACCTAATTCTTGGGCTAGGGCATCAATATGAGGGTGCCCTTCCAATGGATGGATTGGATCTCAAACCTACATGCCATAATGGCAAGCACGTGGTGTTTATACTAGTCGTATTACACATGACGCACGGGCTTAGCAAATCCCAGAACTGGAGAAGCCAGATGAATGCCACTTTCCTATGATCCCCAATTACGGCAGCTGACCAGCTGACTGATTCTTCTATAACCCCCCCCTCCCCCGCTAAGTGATTTTAGGTGTTTTAGGCGTGATTTCCCATGGTTTCAAATGATGTGGCCTCCTAATATGGCTATTTCTGGAACATCCCGTAATCTGGAGAACCAAATGCATGACTTGGATGTCCATCACACATCTCGCTGGGCCCACAGAACTCAACCTCGTAGTATCATTTCCCCACACACACACGCACACGCGTGAGTCAGCAGGAGACCTTATCTATGGTCTTAAGGTGTGACCGGCTGAAGTTGGCCTCCCCATGATGTGCAAGTGAAATCCAACCTGATCACAAGGAGAGTTACCCTATTTTAACAGTAGGGCCCAAAAACCAGACTGGCCATTCTAAGGTAAAAAGGTGATCCTTGAAGCGTGGCTGCAGCGGAGGTTAAGGTCGCGCGTTTTTTAAATACCTCCATGATGCTGTTGAAACACCCAGTTCTAACCGTGTGCCCACTTTAATGTGTTATATATCAACTCTATCCATCTGTTTTGGCCCGCTCATTTTAAGGCATGAACCCAAAATGAACCGAATCCAAATATCGGGTGGACCACATCATAGAAAACACTAGTGACTGAGAACCTACCATTAAAAACTTCCAAGGGCCCACCATAATGTTCATTTGTCATCCGCTCAAACCATTAGATGCCACACTAAAATTTAGGCATGGGACCCAAAAATTAGGTCCATCTACGATCCACGTGTACCATACCAAGGGAAATAATATGGAGGATAAATGTTACCCTATACACTATTTCCAATCTTATGGTCCACCTGAATTACGGTTGGAGCTGTTTTTTCAGCCCTAGGGCTAAAATTAAACCACTACCTAATGGTCCAAGTGGATTTTTGAAATGCATGAAAGTGGGGCCCACCCAAGCTCTTACGTAAATGGCTTTTACGCAACTTGATAGATAAGTAGCTGATTTGCAGTGAGGCGCTTACCACCCTTTATTTAGTGGTGAAGACTTTTGGCGCCCACCTTGATGTACGTGTTCTATCCACGCTGTGCATCCATTTTTTCAAATCATCTCAGGGCATGGGCCCACAATGTAACCATATCCAAAGCTGAAGTGGACCACACCGCATAAAAAAGTGAGCATACTGACGTCCAACATTGAGACCTTCCTAGAGCTTACAGTGATGTTTATTTGTCATCCAACCTTTTAATAAGGTCACAAAGACCTGGATTAAATGAAAACACAAATATCAGCTTGATCCAAAACTTGCAGCCTCCCCAAGAATTTTTCAATAGTAAGCATTTAATTCTTGTTGCTTCCCGTGGTGTAGTGCACTTCAGCTTTGGATATACTTCAGTTTTGGTCTCATGCACTATAATGATCGGCGAAAATGGATAGAAAATGTGGATGTGTGTATGTGTGCGTGTGTGTGTATGGCAAAAGGTACTATGCGCTCGAGCTCACGGATCTGTCCCATGCGGTCAAGATGTGTGGGCCCCACCGTGATGCATTTCGAACATCTACCCCATCAGTCAGATGCACCATTCCATCGTGGGCCTAGGTCTCAAAAATCAAGTCAATCCGTGACTTTTGTGGGCCACACCACATACAGAAGTGGAGAGGGGCCGTGCACCATTAAAACATTCATAATCATTTTTGGGGCCCACAAAAGATGTGGTTTGCAAATCCAGCCCATCCATTATGTGTGTCCCACTTGTATGAGGGTTCAGACCAAGTTTCAGCAACATTCAAAACTCAAGTGGGCCCCACCAAGTGCTTTTTTATGTTTTAACGGTGTTTCACATGATTTTAGATGGTATGGCCCACCTGAGTTCCGTATATGGCTGATTTTTAGGATATCCCATAATTTAAAGGGGAGCCATCAAATGCACGGTGTTGATGGTCGACACGCATCACGGTGAGGCCAAAATAATTTGAACTCGCGGGAGCTTATCATGAGGTCGAGGGCATAGTACCTTTTCCATATATATATATATAGGAAAAAGTTCTATGCAGTCAAGCTTATGGGAACTTCGCATGAGGTCAAGCTGCGTGGGCCCCCACCGTGATGCATGTCGAACGTCAACACCGTGCATTTGATGGGTCCCTTTTAAATTATGAGATATTCTAAAAATCAACTGTATATGGAACTCAGGTGGACCATACCATCTAAAATCATGTGAAGACATGCTTAAAACATATAAAAGCACCTGGTAAGGCCCACCCGAAATTTAAATGTTCCTAAAACTTGGTCTAACCCCTCATCCAAGTGGGGCACGCATAATGGATTGTCTAGATTTGTGAACCACATCTCGGTGGGCCCAATGAATGATTATGAATGTTTTAATGGAGGGTAACCCCTCTCAACTTTTGTATGTGGTGTGGCCCACACAATCTCAGGTGGACCACACCATGGGAAAATGATAGCGATTAAACATCTACCATTAAAAACTTCATATGGCCCAGTGTAATGTTTGTTTGACATCCAACCTATAGATCAAGTCATACAAACCTGGATAAAGCCAAAAAAAAAAAAAACAAATATCAGCTTGATCCAAAACTTTTGTAGCCTTAAGACGTTTTTAATGGTGAGAGTTTGATCAACACAGAGTGGCCCACTTGGTTTTTTGATCCACCTCAGTTTTGGGTTCATATTATAAAATTATCTGAAAAAATAGATGGACGGCATGGATGAGACACATACCTCAGGTTAGGGTCCACAGAGAACCAACCATTAGCCATGGGCTAGTGGTAGGGGAGTAACCAATCCGTTTCCATTTATAGCTTCCATTTACAGCGGGTTTTCTGCATAAGCTTGTTGCACAAAGTACGTGGGCAAGGATGCTATTTGAGGCCAACTATGATGTTTGTGAGAAATTCATCCCGTTCATCTATTTTGAGAGATCATCTTAGGATATATAACTAAAAATAAGGCAAATTCAAAACTTGAGTGGGCCATAAAAGATTGAATACTAGGGAGAGACTTTACTACGATTGAAGCCTACCGAGCTACAACTTAATGTTTATATGCCATTTAAACCATTTATAAGGTCATTTCTAATGGGATGAAGTAAAATAACAAAAAAAATATATAACTTTTATAGCCGAATGAATATTTAATGGTAGTCACTGAATCCATATTGTTTCCTCTCGTGCAGCACGCTAGAGTTTTGGATCCATCATCCACTCCAGTTTCCGTCTAATATACTAAAATGATCTCGCAAAATGAATAGATGGGTTGAATTTCTCACAAACTTCATGGTGGCCCTACCTCATATACCAACACACACACACACACACACACACACACACACACACATATATATATATATAGAGAGAGAGAGAGAGGGTGCGTGAGATTTTCAAGATGGCTTTGGGCCAAAAGGTTCCTATCTTTAGAGTCATCTCTCACTACTTTTGAGTCACATTTCCCTCATTTGTAGGCCCAATGGATTATTTTTTTTTAAGTGCATCCAAATGGGCGCCCTAAATTCACCAAAGAAGAATCTATTTTATGAATTCCTCTATCATTTTTTTAAGTGGCTGGTTGTAGTTAAGTATTGGTAGGCCCAGACGGTAATTTTGGGATCCAAGCTTCGCAATACTTGTACCACCACCATCTCAGCCAGATGACCCAAGAATCTAGCTAGTACAACCATAAGGTGGGCCACCTTAGAAAACTATAATACACCACGAAAAATCTTGGAACCTGTAGCCCACCTGATGATAGGAATCAACCTGACTTTCGGGTCAAGTTGGTCATCACGGTGGGGCTCACCAGATGCGCTTGTAGAAAGGCATACAAACAACACAAGTGGCCCCACACGGTCAGATGAATAACTTTCAGCAGCTAAAAATGTTATCCACGCATGATGATGTGAACAAGTTTCTCGTACACGCGAAGTTGCAGAAATGGGCCTCACATGGTGTGTATCACGGGGACGTAGTTTGGCCAGTTGACTCCATGTTGACGTGAACAAGTTTCAATGCATGTATGTATCACAGGGATGGGATTTGGCTGGTGACCTCACGCAATGATGTAAAAAAGTTTCCGTGCACGTGAATAACTTCTACACACTGGAAGTGTTATAGAAATGGGCCCCACATTGTGTATAAAGAAGGGGGATGGGTTTGGCTGGTGACCCAACACCAGCCACCTAGCTTATGTCAAAGCTCCGTGGGCCCTACCATGGTGGATGTGTTGTATCATTGCAGTCCATCTATTTTGACAGCTTATTTTAGGGCATGAACTCAAAAGTAAGGCAGATCCAAACCTCAAGTGGACCACACCACAGGAAACAATAGGGAGACTAGTGTCCACCCTTGAAACCTTATTAGGGCCCACAGTAATATTTATTTATCATCCAACCTGTTCACAAGGTCAATGACATAGATGAAGGAAAATCGTAAATATCAGCTTGCTTCAAAACTTTTGTGATCCCTGATAAGGTTTCAACAATATGTTTTCAATTCAATCGCCACTAATAAGTTTTCAAAATATGCTTTCAATCCCAACTTTTCCTATTGTGTGGTCCAATTGAGGTTTGGATCAACCTTTTTTTTTTTTCAACGGAAAAAACCATTTTCAATTATTAGCCAAAATATACAGGAATTGACATTCGGGCTGCCTTTGGAAAAAAGGACCTGAGAACGGCCTATCATAAACTGGCAAGCAACATAAACTGGGCAAGACAAAAGAAAAGAGGGAGCAACCAGGCCACCTAAGGGGGTCCGTAGTGAATCGCCCCGAGGCCGACTCTATCAAGTAAAAGACTCCCCCTAACACGCCGCGGAAGAAGAGAAGGTTGACGAATTAGAGAGTTCACCTAGGAGGAGCTGGCCAACCGAGCCATAGTGTCAGCCGGTTCGTTCCCTTCTCGAAAAATATGAGAGAAAATAACATGACCTGCTTTAGCAACTACCTGAATGCGGGAGATCCAATAAGACCATTTCCAGCTATGCATGACTTTTCCATTAAAAAAATCAACGACTAGGCTAGAATCCGATTCCACTGCAATTTGATGATAGCCAAACCGAAAACACAGTTGTAGCCCCTCATAGATTGCCCTCAATTTTGCCTAATCATTGGAATCTAGGCCGAAGGCTGAAGCAAAAGCAAAGATAAGTTCGCCCCTTTCATCTCTACAGATACCACCCCCGCCAGAAGGACCCGGGTTTCCTCTAGCTGAACTGTCAACATTAAGTTTCACCCAACCCTGAAGCTTTTTTTGCCATCTGACAAGAGAAACTGGTTGAATTGAGAGAGAAGGGGTATTAATTCCCAACTCAGCAATAGTAGATTTGTGGGGAGGAGGCCGAAGGAGGGAGGGGAAATGTTCAGCTAAGGACGAGATCCACCGGTAGATTTTCTTATAGATGGCCAGAGCCTGGGTCTTATTACCTTCAAATCTGGCTGCGTTGCGAGCTTTCCAGAGTTCCCACAGAATAACGCATGTGGAGATATTTTGAAGAGGGGAGGTTCTGCGGGTAGATGGACTCCACTAGGCCGCCAACAAGGAATCTATGTCAGCAAAGGAGGAGCAGAGTATTCTGAATATCCTTCTGAAAAAGTTCCAAACATATGATGCGACCGGGCTGGAAACAAACACATGGTCCAGCAATTCAACCGCATGGTAGTTAAATGGAGGGACTGATCCACATGAACTGCAAGACGCTAGAGGGATTCCCCGTTTCTGTACTTCCAGATCAACAGGGGTTTCTTTGTTCAAGAGTCTCCAAACAAACACAGAAATCCTGGGGAGCAGACTCACATGCTAAACCCAGCGAGACCAGGCCTTATGAGGATTACGCAATCTGCAAAGGTTCCATGCCGAGCTAACCGAGAAGATTCTGGTAGGAGTGAACGGCCAGATGAGGGAATCTAGGGAATCAGAGAGACAAAAACCTGCCTGGAATATGTAATCTACAATGTTTTGCGGAAGATAGCCGAAGACCGAAGTTAGAGGGAGAGGGCTAGCCGGTCTAAACACCTGGTTCACCTTGAGCGATAAGAGATTGGAGGGAATCTGCTGAGATGCAAGACTGAGTAGGGGGCCCAAACCGGACCAGTTCACGGTCCAGAAATTGTAATTGTCGTGACCAATTTTCCATTGAGCATACCGATCAAGAATCAGGAGTAGGGCGCTGATCTTCTTCCAAATAGGAGATGAGAAGGTAGGGGAACTGAATCGACCTTGCAGAGGAAGTGGAGGACAATATTTGGAGTTCATAAACTTATTCCAAATGTTAGCACCTGCATTGTTAGAAACGACCCATCCTAGCTTCATGCGAAGGGCCTTCATGAAATCCTGTAAGCTTCTAATACCAAGACCCCCTTCGGCCTTAGGGAAACCAACGGCTTTTCACCAGACCCAGTGGTGTTCCTTTTTACCCTCAGACCAGCCCCACAAGAAGTCGGTAAAATGACGCTCTAACGCGAACAGAACCTACTTGGGAATAATCGTGGCAGCCATAGAATGAACAGGTATACTACCAAGGACATGGCGAATCAGGACCAGATGCCCCGCCTGAGAGAGACAGCGAGCGCGCCAACTAGAAATTTTGGCTTCAATCTTGGCAATGAGAGGTTGGAATGAACTTGATTTGATACGGCCAAGCGCAATTGACACTCCAAGGTATGTGATGTTGGAGTGAGAAACCAAAATCCGGAGTTCTCTCTCAATCGATCTGATTCTGAAGGCCTATAGCTTTCTGGAACAAAAGAACTCACTCTTGTTTAAATTGATTTTCTGACCTAATCATTACTGGTATTTGAGGAGGAAGGCCAAGAGCGAACGAAGGGACTGACGACTTCTGTTAGTGAAAAGAACAGTGTCATTGGCATAAAGGAGGTGCGACACCTGCAAACAGCCCCTTCTGAGCTTGAACGGGTTGCACTCCCCCAAATGTAATAGACGGGAAAGACCTGCTAAGGACTTCGGCTACAAGGATGAAAAGATTAGGGGACAGGGGGTCCCCCTAACGAATCCCTCTCGAGGACTTGAAAAAACCCACCGCTTATCCGTTGATAAGAACCGAGTACCAGGCACTGTTCCAATAGTTTTGCACCATGTGAATCCAAGGCAGACTGAAGCCAAATTTAATCAGGACCTAATTTAGAAAATTCCAGTCTAGCCTATCATAGGCTTTTTTCATATCTAACTTGAGTATTAAATTGCCTACATGCACTTTCCTATTGATTTCCCTAGCAATTTCCTACGTTAACGCGATATTTTCTGCCATTGAACAGCCCTTGATGAAGGCACCCTACTCAAGGGAAATTAGATCAGGGAGAACTGCATTTAACCTGAAAGCGATGATGCTGGCAATAATCTTGTATAGGCAATTACATAGGCTAATGGGGCGGTAGTCTGCAAAGGATCTTGGGGCTGAGGATTTGGGAATTAAGCAGATCAGGGTGGCTGAGACTGCCCTGGGAAAGGAACCTCCCTAAAAGACATGAATACATGCTTTGAGGCACTACAAGAAATCCCACTTTTAGCGATAGAAATTTTCGTCGCTAAAAGTCAAATTTTCGTAGCTAAAATGTTTTAACGACGAAAATTTTTGTCGCTAAAAGTCTGAGGCATAAGGGTTTTATCGGCAAAAAATTTCGTTTCTCGCCAAAGGCAAGTTTTTTAGCAACGAAAATTTTTGTTGCTAAAAAAACTTTACAAGACTTTTACCGCTAAAAATATTCATCCACTTTTAGTGACAAAAATATTCGACACTAAAAAAACTTTACAAGACTTTTAGCAGCGAAAATTTTTACTGCTAAAAATATTCGTTGCTAAAAAACCTTTACAAGAATTTTCGTTGCTAAAAATATTCGTCCACTTTTAGCGACAAAAATATTCGTCGCTAAAAAACTTTACAAGACTTTTAGCAGTGAAAATATTCGTTGCTAAAAAATATCGTTCAACTTTTAGTGACAAAAATATTCGTCGCTAAAAAAAATTTACAAGACTTTTAGCATTTAAAGTATTCGCTGCTAAAAAATATTCCTATAACTTTTAGCGACGAAAATTTTTGTCGCTAAAAAAAAATTATAAGACTTTTGGTAACCAAAAGTTTTGTCGCTAAAAACTAATTGTTAAAATTTTAGCAACGATATTTTTCGTCGCTAAAAATATTTCCGAAACTTTTAGTTGCGAAAAAAATATTTACGAAACTTTTACCTACAAAAATTTTCGTAGGTAAAAGTCTTTTTTTAAAATATATATATATTCAAGCACAAAATTCCTAATATACACCTGTTACAATATATACACCTGTTATAATATATTTCATCATATTCTTCTTGATATACACCTGTTATATAATATATTTCATCATATTCACATTCACATCTTTATAAACCCAAACTAGAAAATCCATCCAAACATAAAAGTACATTCATCCAAACACAAACAATCTTATCCACATTACATTCATTCACGTATAAATACATATAAGTTTAACATCATAAATAAAAATATAAAAAATCACAAAGATGAAGGTGGAGGTGGGGGGAGGGGGGGGCATCGGTGGGTAAGCGTGCAGCGAGATCCTGAAACAACTTACCACGGTAATCCTTGAACCGCTCCTTGATCATGTCATTGACAGCATAGGAGATGTGCGGAACACTCAAATTCAAGTTAAATTTATCCTGCAATTTTGTAAATAATAGATTAAAGCAATAAACTTATTAAGAAAATAACTTAACCGTAAATGAACTTTTATAAATAAATTAGAATTTATAAGTATAGGTATAAGTTTAGGTTAAAGTTAAGGTTAAGGTTTAGGTTTAGGTTAGGGTTTAGGTTAAGATTTAGGTTAAGGTTATAGGTATTGGTTAAGGTTTAGGTTTAGGTTATAGGTTAGCTTTAGGGAATTAAGAATAGGTTAAGGTTTAGATTTAGGAAATTGGGTTCGGGTTCGGGTTTAGGTTTTGGTTTTCATGTTTAGGTTTAGGTTTAGGTTAAGGAGTTGAGATTAGGATTAGGTGTAGGTTTAGGTTTAGGGATTTGAGAATACATTTAGTTTTAGGTTTAGGTTATAGGTTTAGGTTTAAGTTTTAGGTTTAGGTTAAGGTTAGATTATAGGTTATAGGTTATAGGTTTAGGTTATAGGTTATAGGTTATAGGTTAAGGTTTAGGTTATAGGTTTTGATTTAGGTTAAGGTTATAGGTTTTGGTTTAGGTTTAGGTTATAGGTTAAGGTAATAGGTTTAGGTTTAGGTTATAGGTTATAGCTTTAGGGAATTGAGAATAGGTTAAGGTTTATGTTTAGGAAACCGGGTTCGGGTTTGGGATCAGGTTTAGGTTTGGGTTTTCAAGTTTAAGTTTAAGTTAAGTAGCTGAGATTATGATTAAGTGTAGGTTTAGGTTTAAGGATTTGAGAATATAATTAGGTTATAGGTTTAGGTTTAGATTAAAGGTTTAGGTTAAGGTTATAGGTTTAGGTTAGGTTTAGGTTTAGGTTTAGGTTTAGGTTATAGGTTATAGGTTATAGGTTATAGGTTATAGCTATAGGGAATTGAGAATAGGTTAAGGTTTAGGTTTAGGAAATCGGGTTCGGGTTCAGGTTTGGGTTTTCAAGTTTAGGTGTAAGTTAAGTAGTTGAGATTAGGATTAGGTGTATGTTTAGGTTTAAGTTAGGTTAAGTAGTTGACAATATGATTAGGATTTGAGAATACATTTAGGTTTTAGGTTATAAGTGTAGGTTTAGGTTTAAGTTAGGTTATAAGTTAAAGTTTAGGGAATTGAGAATGGGTTAAGGTTTAGGTTAAGGGATTTGAGAATACATTTAGGTTTTAGGTTTAGGTTATGGTTATGGGTTTAGGTTTAGGGTTAAGTTTAGGTTATAGGTTATAAGCTTTAGGGAATTGAGAATAGGCTAAGGTTTGGGTTTAGGAAATCGGGTTCGGGTTCAGGATAGGGTTTAGGTTTGGGTTTTCAAGTTTAGGTTTAGGTTTAAGTTAGGGAGTTGAGATTAGGATTAGGTGTAGGTTTAGGTTTAGGGATTTGAGATTACATTTAGGTTTTACGTTTAGGTTTAGGTTTTAGGTTTAGGTTATAGGTTATAGGTTATAGGTTAGCATTAGGGAATTGAGAATAGGTTGAGGTTTAGGTTTAGGAAATCGGGTTTGGGTTCAAGATCGGGTTTAGGTTTAGGTTTTCAAGTTTAGGTTTAGGTTAGGGAGTTGAGATTAGGATTAGGTGTATGTTTAGGTTTAGGGATTTGAGAATACATTTAGGTTTTAGGTTTAAGCTTAGGTTTTAGGTTATGGGTTAAGGTTTAGGTTTTCGGTTTAGGTTAATGTTAAGGTTATGTTATAGGTTATAGGATATAAGTTTAGGTTATGGGTTAAGGTTTAGGTCATAGGTTTTGGTTTAGGTTAAGGTTATAGGTTTAGGTTTAGGTTAAGGTTTAGGTTATAGGTTTAGGTCAAGGTTTAGGTTTAGGTTATAAATTATAGCTTTAGGGAATTGAGAATAGGTTAAGGTTTAGGTTTAGGAAATCGGGTTCCAGTTCGTGATCAGGTTTAGGTTTGGGTTTTCAAGTTTAAGCTTAGGTTTAGGTTAGGGAGTTGAGATTAGGATTAGGTGTAGGTTTAGGTTTAGGGATTTGAGAATACATTTAGATTTTAGGTTTAGGTTTAGGTTTTAGGTTTAGGTTTTAGGTTTAGGCTATAGGTTATAGCTTTAGGGAATTGAGAATAGGATAAAGTTTAGGTTTAGGAAATCGGGTTCGGGTTCGGGATCGGGTTTAGGTTTGGGTTTTCAAGTTTAGGTTTAGGTTAAGTAGTTGAGATTAGGATTAAGTATAGGTTTAGGTTTAAGGATTTGAGAATACATTTAGGTTTAAGGTTTAGGTTTAGGTTTTAGGTTTAGGTTAAGGTTAGGTTTTGGTTTTGGTTTTGGTTATAGGTTATAGCTATAGGGAATTGAGAATAGGTTAAGGTTTAGGTTTAAGAAATCGGGTTTGGGTTCAGGTTTAGGTTTGGGTTTTCAAGTTTAGGTTTAGGTTTAGGTTAGGGAGTTGAGATTAGGATGTAGGTTTAGGTTTAGGGATTTGAAAATACATTTAGGTTTTAGCTTTAGGGCAAGGTGTAAGTTTTAGTTTTTAGGTTTCGTTTATAGGTTTAGGTTTAGGTTTTAGGTTTACAGTTAAGGTTAGGTTATGGGTTATAAGTTTAGGTTATAGGTTAAGGTTTAGGTTATAGGTTTTGGTTTAGGTTAAGGTTACAGGTTTTGGTTTAGGTTTAGGTTTAGGTTTAGGTTTTAGGTTTAGGTTTAGGTTATAGCTTTAGGGAATTGAGAATAGGTTAAGGTTTAGGTTTAGGAAATTGGGTTCAGGTTCGGGATCGGGTTTAGGTTTAGGTTTTCAAGTTTAGTTTTAGGTTTAGGTTAGGGAGTTGAGATTAGGATTAGGTGTAGGTTTAGGTTTAGGGATTTGAGAATACATTTAGGTTTTAGGTTTAGGTTTAGGTTTATGTTTTAGATTATAGGTTAAGGTTTAGGATTTAGGTTTATGTTAAGGTTAAGGTTAGGTTATAGGTTATAAGTTTAGGTTATGGGTTATAGGTTATAGGTTAAGGTTTAGGTCATAGGTTTTGGTTTAGGTTAAGGTTATATGTTGAGGTTTAGGTTATAGGTTAAGGTTAAGGTTTAGGTTATAAGTTATAGATTTAGGGAATTGAGAATAGGTTAAGGTTTAGGTTTAGGAAATCGAGTTTGGGTTCGGCATCGGGTTTAGGTTTGGGTTTTCAAGTTTAGGTTTAGGTTTAGGTTAGAGAGTTGAGATTAGGATTAGGTGTAGGTTTAGGTTTAGGGATTTGAGAATACATTTAGGTTTTAGGTTTAGGTTTAGGTTTTAGGTTTAGGTTATAGGTTATAGCTTTAGGGAATTGAGAATAGGTTAAGGTTTAGGTTTAGGAAATCGGGTTCGGATTCAGGATCGGGTTTAGGTTTGGGTTTTCAAGTTTAGGTTTAGGTTTAGGTTAGGGAGTTGAGATTAGGATTTAGTGTAGGTTTAGGTTTAAGGATTTGAGAATATGTTTAGGTTTTAAGTATATGTTTATGTTAGGTTATACGTTAAGGTTTAGGGAATTGAGTTTAGGTTATAAGTTATAGGTTTAGGTTATATATTATAGGTTGTAGGTTGAAGGTTAAAGTTTAGGTTATAGGTTATAGTTATAGGTTTAAGGTGTGATTTAGGTTAAGGGTATGGTCCCTGTAAATATAAATATAAACACGGCCTGTCTAAATGGTCAGGCCTCTCCAATGATGTCCATAGGAAATGGACAACTTCATCATGGTCATAACAGCGGTTCCGACCTTCTAGGGACCCCCGCTCATCATGATAGCTCTGACACACATCCGGGTCTGCTCAATTAATTTCGAGCAAATATATAAACACGGCCTGTCCAAATGGTCAGGCCCCTCCAATGCTATCTATAGAAAATGGACAGCTTCATCATGGTCATAATAGTGGTTCCCACCTTCTAGGGACCCTTGCTCATCCGGATAACTTTGACGCACATCCGGGTTTGCTCCATTAATTATGAACAAATACATAAACACGGCCTATCCAAATGGCCAGGCCCCTCCAATGTTGTCCATAAGAAATAGACAGCTTCATCATAGTCATAACAACGATTTTCACCTTCCAGGGACCCCCACTCAACATCCGGATAGCTCCGACGTACATCCGGGTCTGCTTCATCAATTTTGAGCTAATACATTAAAAAAAAAAAAAAACACATAACATATAAATTTACCTGAAGGCACTGGCGGATAAGCTGTCACACATCATCTGTCACGTCTGCCCAATAGGGCTGGTGGGGGGGATCAGAGATCGGCATGAGACACCAACTTCTGACGTAAACAACCTGACATTGTATCAGAGATCCAAACTCAATCAAGAATATATATATATATCTTGATATGCCTAGTTAAGCCACCAAGTCTCAAGCTATCCTGGTTTGAAACCTGTGCCAAAGGCAATAAGAAAAACATAGCAAGATACCTCTTATTTTATAATCAGCAACAGTGGCAGATGCATGCAACAGATTAAAAAATAGGAAGCAAGAAACCTACGTACTTGTAGGTGGAAACAGGTTTTTGGTTAACTAGATAGTGCTTGAATAGAAATGTGGAAATACTAATACTAACCTGATCTTCATCATCTTCTTCCTATTTTGATGACTTCCTTACCACCTACCTTCTAGTCAAGTTCCATAGCCATGTACACTTGTTTCCTTGTCCTTGCATCTTAACATCATCGCCATCTTTCTCTTTTATCTACACCACCCAACATTTGAAAGGATCATACATGAATTCACTAAAGAAGATATGCTCAAAGATTGCAGGGCCATCTAGAGATGGAAGATCATGCTTCTTTCTAGCTTCACACTTCCCTTCTATCATCTCCACTGGTACACTGAGTGTTTCTGCACTGTAATACACCCGCCAATTGGACAATTGAATATTTTAGAAACATGAGGCCAAGAATTATTCTGAAAAATCAAGTTCATCATTTAGATGAACCATATGGACACCATTGACCATTTTCTGGCTTGTCTCCAATAGGGGTTTCTGCAGAATACACAAATAATGGCAATACATATAATTGAGGAAACTTTACATAGTTACAGACAGATGCAAGCTCGTGTGCTAGACATTTGAGATAGGTAAAAGGTGAGCCCACCATGAAGATCATTAGGCAGGCCACATGAGTGAGTTGATTCAAACCATTGACATGTACGAGTTAAACCCTCCATCTATCAAACAAAGTAGGCCCATTTGATGAATGCAGTAGTCTATTCTCACTCAAGTAATGTTCATGGGGGGACCAACTTCTGCAGGGCTCAGATGTCCAAAACAGGTGACACATTGACATGTGGATTAAGTTGTATCTTAAGCTAACCTGCTGGTTGTAGGCTTAACCTACTGTTTGTAGGGAATGATTGACATGTTCAATTTCCCTTTCAATAACTCTTGTTGAAAAACTAAGAGAATGAAAGTAAAAACATAATATAAGAGGGAAGTAATCTGACATCAGTAACAGGGGAAAAAACCTTTTGCACGTATTGGAGGTAAATTCCCTCTAATTTTACCATCTAAAAGCTCATTTTGGAGGTAAATTCTTTTTCTTCATTTAAATTTATGAAAAAGAAAGAGTTTCTAGAATTGAAATTTCAGGGGCATGAATGAATGAGGGTAGACCCCACTATGAATGGCCCATGGTTCTGGAGCATTAGTGCAAGGTATTTTCTTTTCATATCAGTGCTTATTTTATTTCCCATACATCACTACATTTCAATTCCTTTCTATTTTAGACTATAATTGTCACGCCCCAAACTCGGAAACCGGGCTCATAAAATTTTTGATCGCCGAATCTGGTACCGACAGCCTCCATAGAACCTCATTCTCAGCTCCCAGCGCCCATTCACTAGGTTCCGATCTTGGGATGCTACGAGGAGGATTTTCACATCAGTTTGATTCGTAATAAGCATAACTAAAGGCATAACCCACAAACAACAACCAAAAACTCTATTACATTTCCACTATGATTAAAAACTTTACAAGTACAATGAGCATAAAGGGAAATACAATGATGATAGACCAAAAGCTGTAAAATAATCTGCCACGTGCTCAAGCCTCAGCACTGCTGCGATCCAACATTACCTACACGCAACGGTTATGTATAAGCTTATAAAAAGCTTAGAGGGTGGTGAAAGTGTGTGCACAAGTGGTAATGCAGTTATGCAGTATCAGAGTAATGTGGAACATGCTAATGAAAGCTAAGAATACCATTAACCATACTAAGGCCATGCGATGCAAAGCATGAATGATGTCGTCTATATCAAGGCCATGCGATGCGAAATGTAACTCAAGCATACAATCCTCATCTAAGTCCACATATTAATATAGCTCAACTCTGGGATATCACCGGCGTCTAGTACACTCTAAACCAGATCGCTGTCCCATCGCGCGTAATAAGGTAAATGGAGGAGACCTCACTATCCGTCTGTCAATATCGGGCTTGACTCATCAATAGCCGACCCATTCCTCGAGCTGGTCAAACTTAGCCTAGCTTTGCCCCCTACTCTTAGGCGGGTAAGGCCGTATCCCCTTCCAACCGACCACTAAATAGTGAAAAGTGCGACCGTCTGGTAATCGACACTTAGCACTCCTGTACCCACTCGGTCCAGACGTTAGAGCAATCTCTTGGTACCATAAGGGTTTAGGGACTCCCACCCAAGAATATCTATAGCACCCCATGTAGAATAAGATTTTCAGTATCCAATCCTGCCAATCACGATATGCCTGTAGAGGCTACGGCCCTGATGTCGCTAGGGTGTACGATAACCATGTCACACAATGCAAATGCATGAATCACACTATCCAGTCATGCGGCAATCCTGTATGTACCGTGCACTCATGTAGGACAACACACCTAACCGGGAGCCCCTAAACAATCTGCCCGAAGGCATATGCTATGATCAGTCACGTTTCATATCAATTATACATATGATGCATATGATCATGAATCATGGAACTATACTAAACATGTTATACGGTGATGGATGTTGTTCATAACGAAGATGGGCATAAACGGCCTACGAGTATGGGCCTAACAATGGGCCCTAGGGAGAATTATAATGCGGACATTTAACCAACATTATTCGTATAGTGTGGACGTCAAACCAACATTGCTCCCAAGGCACGGCCCATCAAAAACATCATTACATAAACTATTTTGGGATCACACATTGCAATGAACCTTAGGTACATCCCATTGGGCCTTCAATACATCAAATGGGCTGAATCTCATGGGCCACATTAATGGGCCTCACCAATGGACCTTATGTACATTACAATGGGCCATAACCCATGGGCCTTAGAATACATCACAATGGGTCTCAACCCATGGGTCCTAATACATCACAATGGGCCTTAACCCATAGGCCTTATATATATCAAATGGGCCACACCAATTAGGCCCCATGCACATCAAATGGGCCACACCCAAACATAAGTGGTGGTAATGATTGCCACCATTAAAATTCCTGAGGCCCACCATAACATATGTTTCCCATCCACCTGATCGTAAATTAATATAATGATGGATGAAGTGGAAGCAAATATAAACTTAGTAGAAAGCTACTATGGTCCCTAGGAAGTTTTGAACGGTGGACAATCATTGACCACAACATTAAATGGTGGGGTCCACTTGAACTTTAGATCTGACTCTTTCTTTAGCTCAAACCATAAAATGAGCTTACAAAGTGGATGGACGGATTGGATGCAGCACATGCATCATGGAGGGCCCCACTGTCACTGGATAGTGTGAATAAAACACATGCACCAAGGCTCCATCGTCTGCTGGACGGTGGAAATAAAACATGTACAGCACTGTGGGGATCACTATGGGCTCCACGTGGGGTCCACCACCATGTTTATATGCCATCCAACCCGTTGATATGGTCACACGGACCTGAGTGAAAGGAAAACACAAATTTCATCTTGATCCAAACTTCTGTGGGCCCAGAAAGAATTTCAAAGGCAACCACCCTATCCCATTGTTTCCTATCATGTGGGCCACCTGAGTCGTAGATTAGGCTGATTTTTGGATGGGGCCTACCTTAGGAGGGGGCCTACCAAATGAATGGGTTGGATGGAAAATACACATCATGGTGGGGCCCACGGCTGGAGCCGTGGACTGCTGTCCGCCTGCCCGTCACACGCAGCAGCGTGCTGCTGCTGTGTCAGAGGCAGTAGGCGATGCCCTGTTTACATTTTATTTTTATTTTTTTGAAAATTCAATCTTCCTGTGGTTTTTCATAGGTAGGGCCCACATTCAGAAAATCCATCCCAACCATGGGATTTTACGGCTCATAACAAATAAAATGAGTCCAAAGTTTGAGATTTTTGGGTGTATAAAAACATCAAGCAATTTTTCAACGGTAATCACCAAAGTTTCCTATGTTATGGCCCACCAGATGCTCAGATCAGTCTCATTCTTCGGCTCAACGCCTAAAATGATCCAAGAAATGAGGTGGACGGCGTGGATTGAATACATACATCAAGGTGGGGCCTACATGAGTGGGCCACCCATAAGCTTGGAAACAAGCTGATATTTGTGTTTTTCCAAACCACGTCCAGCGTCCCTGGACACTGGACGTTGTACGAATCAAATACATTAGAGGTGGGCCCTGCTTAGGTGGGCCACCTCATGGAGGATGGTGTGGATACAACACATAAAGTGGGCCCCACTTGTCGATGGTTTGGATAGAATATATGCCTCATGATGGGGTCCATTGTTCACTCCCCAAGTGCAGGGTTGTGATGTAGTAATAAACTCGGTAAGACCGAGGTCGAATCTCAAGGGACTGATACTTGTACGTAATCTTAAATTAAGCAGAACTAGGACTAGAATAAGATGTAATCTAAATTGAGTATAATTTGAGGAATAATTATGAAATAATTATCTAAAACTTAAGGAAATCAGAGATAGAAAACTAGGGATTCAGAGGTGAGCAACTAGGGATTCAGAGGATCCACTTGTAGAGATCAGGGAGATCTTACGCCTGCTTCAAGAATCATGGAAATTAAGTGAACTGCCGTTGATAAAGTTTTCAAGAGATGAAAGGTATATGAATTAGAATGGATTCCATCACTAAACCATGCCCAGGAGACAAAGCAAACAACAGAATTAAACTAATTACCAACCAATCACATGTATGAAGGCTAGGAAGGGTACGGTCATCCGACCATGCCCAGGAGACGATGGTGAACAACAGGGCTTCCTGTCTTCATAATCATAAAAAGGAAAAGGAGATACAAAAATCCATCGCAGATCTATTGTGATGGAAGTCACAACAAACTAAAAAAAAACTAAAGATACTCCTTAATCAAACTAGAATCAAACATTAGTCATCATATGAATCTAACCG
Source organism: Magnolia kwangsiensis (assembly GCA_037074715.1). Taxonomy (NCBI): domain Eukaryota; kingdom Viridiplantae; phylum Streptophyta; class Magnoliopsida; order Magnoliales; family Magnoliaceae; genus Magnolia; species Magnolia kwangsiensis. The sequence goes on from CM073588.1 coordinate 80,505,805, forward strand.
TCAAGATCTCCCATCACACCACAAGCTTCACCTCTTAGCCCTAGCTAAGAGGTTCAGCTCAGCATGAATGGGCTGGATCCTTTAAACTGAAAACAGAATAAAAGAAAAAGGAAAGAAGAAAGAAAAATACAACTATTTGTCTCTCTCTCTCTCCCTCTCTCTCTCTCTCTCTCTCTCTCTCTCTCTCTCACGTTCCAACCCAAGCCAAGAGCTCCCTTTCTCTCTCTCTTTCTTCTTCCTTTATAACCAGCAAGGAATAACTCGCCTTTGAAGAACCGACACTGTTGGTGAGGCTCAAAAGGCAGTGGAATGCATTTTTACGCACTTATGCAGCAGAAAATGCAAACAACTCGCGTTTGGAAGGTTTTTAGGACAACTAGCCATCCTCATCTTCCGTTTGGTCTTCATGGATGGGGTAAGGACCTCCTTCTGCATCTTCTGGACGGATCGGATCATCGATCCGATCATCCCATTGATCACACAGTGGCCCAATGCAGTCAGTTTTTGCGGACGTAGGGCCTGCGCACGGTCCTTGCATTGTGAAGATCGGTGGGCCCATGACATGCATCAGTGGTGAAATCCAGTCCGTCCACTGGACTCATCTCAAAAAATCGGTCTGATATGGATGCTTTTTAATCCGTTTCAGTGTGGCCCACAGAATTCTCACCCGAGCGTTCATCCTGCGTTTAAACTATTGAAATTTGATACATTCTTCTTCTTCGAAAGTTTACACATAGTTGACGGTCAAAACCCCCCCTCTAGGCATGTTGAACAGCTTTGATCATCTATTTTCATGATGATGGTGGCCCATTAACACATCAGCGGACGGCCCTGCGAACAGAAACAGAGAACTTCCGTCTCTGTTTAGGAAGTCGAGCAGGCGCGGGTCAAGCGCAGTCAAACTGCATTTTTGGTTCGGTGTGACGTGGGTGCACATCCAGTACATACTCCCTTTCAAGAAAATGGATCCCACCTTGCTGCATGTAAGAAATCCGCTTCGTCCATCTCTTTCCTTACAATATTTAAACGGTTGAGACCACAACCGGAGCATATCCAGATATCAGGTGGGCCCCTAAATTAGAGTTCTATAGTCTGATCTGTCCTTTGGGCCATTTCTAGAGGGATCCAATGGATGAAAATTGATGTGTACAGTTAATTTATAGTCCTTAGGCCATGCATGAAGTTTTGAGCTAAATAGATGGTGGAAACCCTGTGATCTTGCATTCTGGCTGCCTTTCAAGCCACTTGAGATTCAGTTTCTCAGTTTTCTTGGATCTCTGGTGTCAATCTTGGTCCCTTGGGATCCGTCCCTTGCCTTTGGTGTCATCAGAGCTTTAAATCCATGCTTTAGGATCCCTTTTTCAGTTCATGCTCGTAAATACACTCTGCATCTCAAACACGATTAAAGCGGGCCATTAAACGGTATCATGTTCGTAAATTCAGGAAATAACAGGGTTTGATATGAAATATTTGACCCTCAACACAACCCCCAACCAGCATCTTGCTAGTCCCGAGCAAGGTATGTGAAAAATAATTTGAGAATTAAATGACAATTTTTATGAACTCGAGTGATTTTGGAAGAACTATCCAGATTCCAAAATTTAAAGATTTGTGAATGTTAGGCATTACTTTCTCATGGACTCAAGCATACGGTAAACTTCATAATCAAGTGCAATGTATTAATCTATCAATTAGAAAAATTCTAAACATTAAGTTCCATAGGTGTATAGTGTAATCTCAGCTCATCAACATTAACATTCAATTCGTTATTCCATGATATCATTGGTAACCAGTAGAGCATTTAGGACACCCAAAACCTAAACTAAAACGTTCCTCTCAAATCATCTTTTCATTCTTACAGTTTTTAATTTTTTTTCCATTAAAAGTAGCGCCAAGAAGGGGAATCAAATCCTCATCTATAGGGAGCAAACCTATGATGAAGACTGTACACCCAACCCTCTTCACATATCATCCATGGGGAAATTAAATCTACACCTATAGGGAGCAAACCTATGGTGAAGATTATTCGCCCAACCCTTTTCAAAGGTAACTTCTTCTTTTTTCATGACAGGCAAATTTTCTAAGCTGGTTCCTTACATGCTTAGTGATTATCAAGTTAATCCTTCAATATTAAACTGAAACCTTAATATGTAAGCGAGATGTGACATATGAAATCATGACTCACTCAATGTTTACAACTTCTAATTCTGGATTAATAATTTAAACTTAACTGTGAAATCTAACAGATACTGAATCCAAGAGTCATAAATTACCAACATCCCGTATCTTGAAATTCTAAGTCACAGTCCAAATCACTTCAAATTCATAAGAAATTCCCAAAAAAATTTAAAAATTTTCACAATTTTTCTCCCACCCCCAACCTAAAATCTACATTGTCCTCATTGTAAAAGAGATGAGCATGCAATAAACATGGGACAACGAAAGTAAAGGGAAAGTGATGGGAGGATAGTACCTGGATAACGTATCGAGAGAGAGACTTTCCAAGAGATAGCAGTATGAAAGCCGATCTACACAAGAGTGGAGACATGAAAGCAAACTATTCTAAAATAATGCAGGAAGCAAACTAACCTAATGGCATAAAGCCATCTATCCTAGAACAACATAAAGCAAACTAACCTAGTTCTATAAAAGCAGGAAAAATCTACTCGATCATGCCGCAAGGTTCCTCTTCCGGCCAATATCTTGATAAGTTTCTCAGTAAGTTCCTCAACAGGATCATCCAAAAGCCCCTTTTGTAATAGGCTTGGATACCTTGGAGCTTGACTTTTCAGAAAAACTTATGTACCTCATTAAAAATCTGTCGTTGATTCGCCTGAGGCATCCAGAGTATGTACGATTCACCTGTGTCAAAAAAAGTTTCAAAGTTAGTGTCCCATGGTGAATCAGAGACTACACATAGATCAAATTGAGAAAAATTTTCAAAAAGTGGTGTAGTCTCAACACATTCTGAAGTATCAGACCTCGGTTCAATTTTCAGCTCCTCCTCCCTTAATGGTAAACATTGAGGATCTACGGAAGAAAGGGCTTCAGAGTAAGGGTTCTCTTGGTTAGTGATGACTACCGAGATGTTGTCTTGCAAGGCATTCAATATGTTTCTTATCATGAGGTCTTTTGAATCTACAAAGTGTGTTAAGCAATCATCCAAAGAGTTAGAACATTCAGTTGAAAGAAGTTCATTCATCCTATCGAGATCTATGATGATATGTGCAATAACTCTTTTATCTTCTTCGAGAGTAGAAATGAGCATACTCTCTTGTTTGTTCTCAAGGTAAGATGAAATCACCACCAGGTATGTTTCTTCTTGACCTAAATGGGCATCTTCTAAATCAGAGAGTAAAGGTTTTAGGTCAAGCTTCGGTGGTTTGAGGTTAGACAATAGAGGCACAACATCAGTTTGGGGTAATTCTTCAAATTGTGGCCTCCACCAGTTAACTTCAAGTACCGACGCAGTATTAAGTAAGACACATCTCTCCCTAATCATGTCATCATCCAAGTCATGAGAGTATTCCAGGCACGTCTCTAGAGAGTCAAAGGATAAGATCAAAGGTGTTTTATCTTCCACGAAAGAATCAATCATGTTAATATCGTGAAAATCGTCATCATCTTCTGAGTTTCTACTGTTATTGAAAAAAATGTTTGACTCCAATGTCATATTCTCGAAAGACATAGTCATAACACCATTTCTACAATTGATAATTGCGTTTGAAGTGGAAAGGAATGGGCGACCAGGAATGACGGGAATCTAAGTGCTCATGTTATTGATGGGTTCGATGTCTAGGATGATAAAATCTACAGGATAGTAAAATCTATCGACCTTGACCAATACATCCTCAATTATCTCTCTTGGTACACGAATGGAGCGATCAGCAAGTTGTAGTTTAGTTAGGGTGGGTTTTAATTCACCCAAACCTAACTGTTTGTATACCGAGTAAGGAATTAGATTGACGTTCGCTCCTAAGTCAAGAAGCGCGTAATCAATTCGATAGTCCCCGATTACACATGATATGGTTGGGCTATTGGGATCTTTAAATTTTTGCGGTACGTCTTGCTTCAGGATGATACTCACTTTCTTAGTCAAGAAGATTTTCTTTTGAATACTTTGTTATCTTTTGGTCGTGCTCTTTCAGAAATTTAGCATATAAAGGTATTTGTTTTATGGCATCAAGTAGAGGAAAGTTGACTTTCACTTGTTTCAACACCTCTAGAATATCTTGAGAGTTAGAGAGAGATTTTGGTGCAACCAACCGTTGGGAAAATGGAGCAAATGGCTTCTTTAGAAGTTCTGGTTCTAATTTTTGTGGGGCATCACTAGATCCATCATTGTTGTCCTCTTCTGATTCTTGAGGCTTTTCGGGCCTAACTGGAAGGGTTTTATTAATAATCTTCCCACTCCTAAGAGTGGTGATAGATTTACCGGGCTCCATCTGATTTGAAGAGCTTGGGTTGCCAACTTCATATTGCAACTTTGGATTGAGAAAAGGTTGAGCTAGGAGGCTCCCCTTATTCATAATCGTGTTTTCAGTCTTAAGTTCTTGTAGTGTTTTGTTAAGGTCTTGCAAGGCTTGTAGCATACCCTGATTGAAATGATCTTACTTTTCAAATGTTTTAGAATCAGATCCTCTTGAGGTTTCTCTTGTTGTTGTTGTGAAGTTTAATTAAAGAAACCTTGAGGGGTAGCAGTTTTTAGATGATTTTTTCAATCAGGATTGTACGTATTAGAGGTAGTCCATTGAAAGGTCTTTAATAGTTATTTATGGCATTAGCTTGTTCATTCAACACTCCTCGAAAGGTAGGTATTATGAGACAATTTTCAGTTGTGCAAATGTTGCAATCACAGATGCCACAAATAATTTCATTAACCTTATCCTTCTTTCCTTCTATGGCCTCGAATTTTCTTATGAGAGTCATCACCTTATAATTGAGATCATCCTCTTCTTTCAGGAGATACAATTCATCTTTCTCCTTAGATTGAGTTAGCGTAGACGTGGTGTTCGAATTTGGGTAATGGTCCCATAATTGTGTTTTGTCAGCAAGTCTATCGAGGTAATCCCATACCTCATCGACATCTTTATTCATAAATTCTCCATTACACATTGTCTCGACCAATTGGTGCATAGAAAATGTCAGTCCATCATAGAAAAAATTTGCAATGTGCCATGTTTCAAAGCTGAGTTGTGGGCATGAACTGACAAGATCCTTGAACCTTTCCCAATATTGGAAGAATGTTTCATCCTCCTTTTGGGCGAAGTTCATGATTGCTTTTCTAAGGGTAATTGTTTTATGATGTGGAAAAAATTTCTTTATGAATTCCCTCTGCATATCCTTCCATGTGCCAATAGATCTGGGACGCAGTGAATATAACCACGTCTTAGTCTTCTCCTTCAAGGAAAAGGGAAAGAGTTTCAGCCTGACTGTACCCTCAGATACATTAGGAAAGTATAAAGTGGTCATGATCTCATCGAACTCTTTCAAATGTAAGTATGAACTTTCTGATTCAAGCCCATGGAATTTAGGAAGGAGTTGGATAACCTCTGTCTTGATGTTCATATATCCTGTATTTTTAGGAAAAATCATGCATGAGGGTATACTCATCCTCGCCGGTTGTAAATAATCTCGTAAAGTACGAGGCGGGGGTGCTTGATGCACCTCATTCTCATCCTGAATGTCCTCCACCCTAGGTGGGGGTAGTGTTTCCGGTTGATTTGTAGCCATTACTTTAATTGACTCTGGGGATCTCGAGTGGTGTCTAGTCTTGTGATGGACAGTCAACCCCTCAACTAATCCACCTTCGGTCAAGAGACGTCGAGTGTTATCACGAACTTACTTGGGCATGAAACACTCGCAGCCCTCAATCAAATTCTAAACCTAATCCTAAGAAATAAAAATCTAAAAAGAAAGAGAGGGTTAGAAAGAAGTTACCAAATTGGAGTCCTTAAGCTAAAAACCAATTTAGGTGGTATATGTTAGAGTCTTACAAAACAGGGAAAACAGGTTAGTTCTAAAAATCAAATAGAAAGAAAAAACTAAAGTTAGTAAAACCCTAATCTTAACTTAATTCTAAAACCAATTAATTTCAAAAATACGTAGCCGTCAGTCCCCGGCAACGGCACCAAAAACTTGTTCACTCCCCAAGTGCAGGGTTGTGATGTATTAATAAACTCGGTAAGATCGAGGTTGAATCCTGAGGGACTGATACTTGTACGTAATCTGAAATTAAGCAGAACTAGACTAGACTAAGATGTAATCTAAATCGAGTATAATTTGAGGAATAATTGTGAAATAATTATCTAAAACTTAAAGAAATCAAAGATAGGAAACTAGGGATTCAGAGGTGAGAAACTAGGGATTCAGAGGATCCACTTATAGAGATCAGGGAGATCTTACGCCTGCTTCAAGAATCATGGAAATTAAGTGAACTGCCGTTGATAAAGTTTTCAAGAGATGAAAGGTATATGAATTAGAATGGATTCCATCACCAAACCATGCCCAGGAGACAAAGCAAACAACAGAATTAAACTAATTACCAACTAATCACATGTATGAAGGCTAGGAAGGGTACGGTCATCCGACCATGCCCAGGAGACGATGGTGAACAACAAGGCTTCCTATCTTCATAATCATAAAAAGGAAAAGGAGATACAAAAATCCATCGCAGATCTATTGTAATGGAAGTCACAATAAACCAAAAAAAAAAAAAAACTAAAGATACTCCTTAATCAAATTAGAATCAAACATTAGTCATCATATGAATCTAACCGTCAAGATCTCCCATCACGCCACAAGCTTCACCTCTTAGCCCTAGCTAAGAGGTTTAGCTCAGCATAAATGGGCTGGATCCTTTAAACCAAAAACAGAATAAAAGAAAAAGAAAAGAAGAAAGAAAAATACAACTATCTCTCTCTCTCTCTCTCACGTTCCAACCCAAGCCAAGAGCTCCCTTTCTCTCTCTCTTTCTTCTTCCTTTATAACCAGTAAGGAATAACTCGCCTTTGAAGAACCGACGCTGTTGGTGAGGCTCGAAAGGTGGTGGAATGTGTTTTTACGCACTTATGAAGTAGAAAACGCAAATAACTCGCGTTTGGAAGGTTTTTGGGACAACTAGCCGTCCTCATCTTCCGTTTGGTCTTCATGGATGGGGTAAGGACCTCCTTCTGCATCTTCTGGATGGATCGGATCATCGATCCGATCATCCCATTGATCACACAGTGGCCCACTGTGGCCAGTTTTTGTGGACGCAGGGCCTGCGCACGGTCCTTGCACTATGAAGATCAGTGGGCCCATGACCTGCATCAGTGGTGAAATCCAGTCCGTCCACTGGACTCATCTCAAAAAACCGGTCGGATATGGATGCTTTTTGATCTGTTTCAGTGTGGCCCACAAAATTCTCACCCGAGCGTTCATCCTGCGTTTAAACTATTAAAATTTAATACATTCTTCTTCTTGGAAAGTTTACACATAGTTGAGGGTCAAAACCCCCCTCTAGGCATGATGAACGGCTTTGATCATCTAGTTTCATGATGATGGTGGCCCATTCACACATCAGCGGATGGTCATGCGAACGAAAATAGAGAACTTCCGTCTCTGTTTAGGAAGTCGAGCAGGCGCAGGTCAAGCGCAGTCAAACTGCGTTTTTGGTTCGGTGTGACGTGGGTGCACATCCAGTACATACTCCCTTTCACGAAAATGGATCCCACCTTGCTGCATGTAAGAAATCCGCTCCGTCCATCTCTTTCCTTACAATATTTAAATGGTTGAGACCACAACTGGAGCATATCCAGATATCAGGTGGGCCCCCAAATCAGAGTTCTATAGGCTGATCTGTCCTTTGGGCCATTTCTAGAGGGATCCAATGGATGAAAATTGATGTGTATGGTTAATTTATAGTCCTTAGGCCATGCATGAAGTTTTGAGCCAAATGGATGGTGAAAACCCCTATGATCTTGCATTCTGGCTACCTTTCAGGCCACTTAAGCTTCAGTTTCTCAGTTTTCTTGGATCTCTGGTGTCAATCTTGGTCCCCTGGGATCCGTCCCTTGCCTTTAGTGTCATCAGAGCGTTAAATCCATGCTTTAGGATCCCTTTTTCAGTTCATACTCGTAAATACACTCTGCATCTCAAACACGATTAAAGCGGGCCATTAAACGGTATCATGTTCGTAAATCCAGGAAATAACAGGGTCTGATATGAAATATTTGACCCTCAACATCCATTCAAGTAGGCCACATAACCATATTATGATCTCATAAAAGGAAAATGAAATAGAGAGGGAGAGAGAGAGATAGAGAGTGGGACACGCGTGATGGAGGGACCTCGACATTATGGGCCCTCCTTTTCAACCAATCATACATCAAGTGGGTCCCATTACACATGGGCCCATTAAATCAAAATTCAACGATGGAGATCCCCTCTCCACTAAAATAGACGGTCTAGATGACCCTAAGTATACAAGAAACAAACATTATGATGGGGTCCATGGAGAATGGCCCCATCATGGAATGATCATGATGATCAAAGTGGGCCATCGGCCACATCTTGGGGTCCCAAGTGAGATCCAAACCATTGATCGGTTGGCCTCACTTAGCCCATCTTAAAAAAGAAAACTACTCTATCAAAGCACCCACCGTTCGATCTTCTTGCTCATATGGGTTCCTTAGCTCCTTAGCTTTGATTCCAATAAAGGAGATGAGGTTTGGATGGTTGAGATGAGAAATCTTGGGATAGAAAGGTGGGCCACACTTGGAGCTTGGAAGAGAGGGAGGGGCTTGGACATGTGAATTTCTTTCTTGCTTGGAAATGGTTTGAAAAAAATGAGAAAAAGAGTTGTAAAGAGAGAGAGATTGTCCTGGGTGATGGAGTGATGGATGTGGTGGTGATGGGTGTAAGAGACCTTTTTGACTTTTATGGCCATTTGTGTAAGAAAGGCATGGGTGTGAGACTTTTTGACTTTGAGGCTTGCTTGGGAAAGGGTGAAAAGTGATGTGTACTTGACATGATGGGATTGATTGATGTGACAAGTCGTAGAGATTCTCTTGGGTTTTGTAACGTGCGGTATTTTCCTCGCATCGAACGCTAGCACACATTTCCTAACCAGGGTATCGCCTCGGCGCGCGAGTCGCGGTATCAGAACCGCGGTGACGGCGCGGTCGCTATGGTAAAGGTCTTGGGTTGAGTTGACTCGGGTTGACGACGTGTGAATCAGGGTCGCATGTAAATATCAATTAAGGGTCAAAGGTTGTCGAAATTCGACTGGAAAGATCGTGGAAGTCTACAGAACGGTACTGTCTAAGATACGGGTCTTACAGCTCTCTCTTCCTAATAAAAATTTCATCCTTGAAATTTACACAATTATCGAAACTAGGCATAACTCACAAGGAATAAGAAACATAACATCACTATATAAAATCAGAGATAACATATAAAATACAACACATGATCAATCATCAAAGAGATGAGGATAACGCTCTCGAATCTCAGCCTCGCGCTCCCAAGAAGCCTCCTCTACAGAATGGTGACCCTACTGAACCTTCACCAAAGGAATGACCTTGGTCCTGAGAACCTGCTCCTTCCGATCAAGGATACAGACTAGATGCTCGATGTAAGAAGCGTTCTCACGAACCTCCAACAGCTGTCAATCAATAACGGGAACTATATGTGACCTACACTTCCTCAACATAGAGACGTGGAAAACGTTGTGGACGCTAGACAACTGAGATGGCATGGCAAGCCGATAGGCCACGACACCAACGTGCCCAGTGATCTCAAAAGGTCTTTTGAATCTCGGAGCAAGCTTGCCCTTTGTTCCAAATTGAACTACGCCCTTCATGGAAAAGACCTTGAAATACACATGGGCTCCTACATCAAACTCCAAGAGACGACGCCGACGATCAGCAAAACTCTTCTGCCAGCTATGAGCTGTGCGCATCCTCTGCCTGATGATATCAATAGCCTCTGACGTCTCCTACACAAGCTCGGGACCTAGGAGACGGCGTTCTCCAACCTCGGTCCAATAACTCGGTGATCTACATGGTCTGTCATATAGTGCCTCAAAAGGTGTCATGCCGATGGTCGCCTGATAGCTATTATTGTATTCAAACTCAGCCAATCGCAGATGCTTATCCCAGCTACCCTCGAAATCAATCGTACAAGCTCGAAGCAGATCCTCAAGGATCTGGTTGACCCTCTCGGTCTGGCCATCGATCTGCTGATGGTACGCGGTACTGAGCTGCAAATCAGTCCCCATCGCTCGCTGGAAGCTCCCCCAAAATTGAGACGTGAACCTTGAGTCTTGTTCAGAAATGATCGAGACTGAAACGCCATGCAGCCTCACAACCTCCTCAATAAATAACCTCGCAAGCCAGTCCATAAACCAAGTCGCACGCATCACTAGGAAATGTGCCGACTTCGTCAGACGATCCACAACAACCCAAATGGCGTCATGACCGCGCTAAGTCTTCGGCAAGCCCATAATAAAATCTATCGGCACGTGCTCCCACTTCCATATCGAGACACTCAACGGCTGCAATAGAATAGGGGGTCTCTGATGATCGGCCTTGACATGCTAGCATGTGTCATACTCGGCCACAAAACTAGCGATCTGGTGCTTCATCCCTGCCCAAAAATACTATCGCCTCATGTTACGGTACATCTTCGTCGAGCCGAGGTAGATATAAAATCGTGATGATGTGCCTCAGTCATAAGATCTCTGCGCAGCTCAGGAATATCCGGGACACATAATCGGCCTCTTAAGCGAAGTCCACCATTTGTACTAATCTGCCAATCTGCCTGACTCTCAGATGTCGTCTCAGCTATATAACTCTGCAATGATTCATCAGCTTGCTGAGCCTCGATTACCCTTGCGACAAGAGAGGGTTGAATCGACAGGCTTGATAACTGCATGATAGAAGACTGTAAGCCGAACTCAAAATCATACTCTGCTACATCCTCAAGCATCCGCCACTCATGAATCATCATATGCGCCACCAGGCCTCCTGGATGATGGCTGAGGGCATCTGCCACCACATTCGCCTTGCCTGGGTGGTACTGAAAATTGAAGTCATGGTCTTTCAGAAGTTTCATCCATCGCCTCTGCCTCATATTCAACTCAGATTGTGAGAAGAGGTACTTTAAGCTCTTGTGGTCAGAGAAAAGCTAGAACCTAACCCCATAGAGATAGTGCCTCCACACCTTCAGTACGAAGACAACTACAGCCAGCTCCAAATCATGCGTGGGGTAGTTCATCTCATGGATCTTGAGCTGACGAGACGCAAAGGCCACTAGTCTCCCATGCTGCATCAGGATAGCACCCAAACCAATATGCGAGGCATCAGTGAATACAATAAATCCGTCACTCCCAGATGGAAGAGTGAGGATAGGAGCGGACGTTAGATGGCCCTTCAACTCCATAAATGCTTGCTCGCAGGTGTCACTCCAAATAAACTCTGCACCTTTCCGAGTTAACCTAGATAGCAGGGTTGTAATACGAGAGAGGCCCTCAATGAAACACCAGTAATAGCCCACCAAACCAAGGAAACTACGGATCTCAGATGCTTTCATGGGCTGACCCCACTGACGCACTGCCTCAACCTTCGAAGGGTCCACTGCGACGCCCTCCCTCGTCACCACGTGACCGAGGAACTTCACTTCCTCCTGCCAGAACTCACACTTCTCCAGTTTCGCATACAGCTAGTGTGCACGGAGGGTCTGTAAAGTAATCTCCAAATGCTGCTCATGCTCCTCACGGGTCCTCGAATAGATCAGAATGTCGTCGATAAAGACTACAACAAATTGATTGAGATATAGGCAGAAGACCTCGTTCATCAGTTGCATGAAGACCGCAGGTGCATTGGTCAGTCTGAAGGACATGACCTGGACCTCAAAATGACTGTAACGCGTCCTGAATGCTGTCTTCGGAATGTCCTCCTCTCAGACCCGAATCTGATGATAACCGGAACATAGGTCAATCTTCGAAAAGAACTGTGCACCCTGCAGCTGATCAAACAAATCATCAATCCTCGAAAGCAGGTACCTGTTCTTGATCGTGACTTTATTGAGCTCGCGGTAATCTACGCAGAGCCTCAACGAGCCATCCTTCTTCTTCACGAAGAGTACCGGTGCTCCTCACGATGAACTGCTCGAACGGATAAAGCCTAACTCGAGCAACTCATCCAACTACTTCTGCGGTTTCTGTAATTCCAACGGTGCCATACGATACAGGGCCTTCGAAATAGGTGCGATACCAGGCACGAGATCAATTTAGAACTCGGTGAGTCGACGAGGCGGTAATCCCGGAATCTTCTAGAACACATCGGAAAAATCACAAACTATGGGCAACTAGTCGATACAAGTGGCAACAGGCTCCTCAACGACACAGGACATTAAACAAGACAACAGCTCTCCTCTGGGCTCTGCAATGAACTGAAACTATGGCACACTGGGTATACAGAACGTGACTGTCCTCACGGAGCAGTCCAATATGGTATAGTACTCGGTAAGTCAATCCATGCCGAGGATAACATCGAACTCGGACATCAGCAATGCAAACAGATTGGCAGGCAGAAAGGTATCCCCGACTAGAACGGGGCAAGACGAGCAAAATCGGCCCAACACTGTACTCCAATGGCAAGCCAGTCGATCTGAGAAACTCTCGGAGACAAAAGAATGTGATGCACCAGAATCAAACAATACACGTGCAATGCATGCAAAGACTGAAAGCATACCCTCGACGACCCCTCCAGATGACTGCGGATCCTGCTGAGCAGCGTAGAACCTAGCATGAGCTGGCTGGAGAGGTTCTTGTCCCCTCTGAGCATGCTGCTACTGCTGCTGGGGTCGCTGAGGCGGTTGAAACTGCTGCCTTTGCTGCTGCAGCCTCGGAGGCTGATGCTGATGCTGCTGCTCAGGTGGCCTCGGTGGTGGGGACTGATGTCGTTGCTACTGTGGGGGTCTCTACTGCGGCTATGGTAGAGGCTGCTATGGACCTCTCTGCTGTTGCTGGGGGCTGGGACACTCCCACATACGTGTCCTGTCGCACCATACGTAAAATAAGTGCCGGTGAACTGCCTCTAAGGTGGTGCTGGAGGTGCTGCCGGCGCTCAAAAGGCTGGGCGATCTGTGGTGGTAATGGGATTGATTGAGAAAGGGTGAAAAGTGATGTGTACTCAACATGTACTTGACATGATGGGATTGATTGATGTGACAACTCGTAGAGATTCTCTTGGATTTTACAACGCGCGACATTTTTTTCGCACCAAACGCTGGCCCACATCTCCTGACCAGGGTATCGCCTTGGCGCAGGAGTCATGGCATCGAAACCGCAATGACAGCGCAGTCGCTATGGTAAAGGTCTTGGGTTGAGTTGACTCGGGTTGACGGCATGTGAATCAAGGTCACACGCAAATATCGGTTAAGGGTCAAAGGTTGCCGAAATTCGACCGGAAACACCGCGAAAGTCTACAGAACGGTACAGTCTAAGATACGGGTCTTACAATAATGAATTCATTTATTCTAAAAAAAATGGAGGCATACATTTAAAAACACAAAATATAGGGGTAGAGTAAGAGCGATATTGCATAATTGTAGCATTACAATCGTTATTGTGTAAGGGCACTGAATAATCTTATAAGGGAAGCAAACAATACCAGGTTTCCTATTCTCTTAGATTTATCATATCTCCTTATGACTAGAGTAACAAACCTTTAGACAAGCAAGTGGTTTTGTTGTAATTAAAGAGCTAAAAAAAAATAAAAAAAATCAAGATGATTAGACAGTTCTGCCCCATAGATGGAATACAAAAGTAGTTTTGTGGGTTATAAAATGCAAGAAAGGTAATAAATATCACAGTGATAAGAGAATATCTTCATAAGAAAATTTACCCCACAAAATAAAATTAATTGAAAAGCCCTAGGCAATGATAACTCTAAAAACATAATGTGATTCCTAAAGATTGCTTGCCAAATCTGGGAACAGAGTTACAAAAGTACCCTGAAAGGAATCACATGAAATGCATTACTAACAACAATAAGAAATGTAGTTTTGATGGTGTACTAGGCAAAAAAAAATGCATTGGATTGCACAGGGAAATTTCACAGGTAAAAAACAAGCAGGTTTAATATTTCATTAAGGATGTTACGAGTGTTTGAAGAAAAAACTAACACTCGTCATGCTCACATTCCATGAAAGACGCATCATGTGTGAATGGAAGGGAATAAGAAAAAAAAAAAAAAACCACTTTTGTGTTGTTTGCGTGCATGAGCTGATCGAGAGAAGTTGGTTCGTGGTGAACCAAATCGAGAGAACGCCAAGAGTCCAGTGTTGTATTTGAGTTGGAAGCAACCATAGATGCTTCCTAACTTGCAACCAGTAGCAAGTTTATAATAGTAAAGCAAGGGAATAAAGGGATTTTAATATGGCTGCTTGCATACAATAACAACAATCCTCGTTGAGGCATTTTATCAAACAGTTTTAACCACATAAACAAAACCCTAAATGGAGAAATGAGAGCAAAAATGTAGGAAATGCAGCAAATGAGGTGATAAATTTCATCATGACAGAAAGATCCCATTTCTTCATTGATAATCAAGATCCTCGGTCGAGAATCGGAGAAGATTCGCGGAACATAAGGAAATAGTTAATTTTAACCGGAATCGGAGAAAAGAAAAGGAGAAATTGCTCACCTTTCCAAGTCCAGAGAGAGAGAGAGAGAGAGAGAATGCTAGGGCTTTGAAATTTCTCCGTTGTGATTCAAATACCGAAATAGGATGATTGAGAGAGAGAGGGAGAGAGAGGGCTTTGTGCGCAAAAAGGGAGAGAGGGTTTTGGGCAGAGAGAGAGAGAGAGAGAGAGAGAGAGAGAGCCAAAGAGTGTTTTGGGCACACGGCTATGTTTTTTAGCATGCGCCCCTTAATTTTGGGTGTGGATTGGGTACCCACCAGATGGGCATACAGATGCGCCCTGTAAGGGGCTCTGTGAGGCTCAACATGATGTATATAGTACATCCATTCCATCTATTCATTTTTATAAAAGATTTTAGGGCATGATCCAAAAAATGAGATAGAATGAAGGCCCAAGTGGACCACACCATAGTAATCACGTATGATTTAATCTCTACTATTTCCTACTATGTGGTCCACTTAAGCCTTCGATCTACTTAATTTTTTGGATTATATCCTAAAATTATATGTCAAAATAGATGGACAGATTAGATAGAATACATATACTGTGGTGGCCTCAAAAAGTCCCTTACAAAACCATGAATTTCTAGTTGTGTAGTAACTTTTCAGTTACAAATTAAATCCAGTAATATAGCTACAGCTTAAATCTGTAGCTAAAAACCTACATAGTCCGTAACCTTTGTTCATTTTTTTGGTAGTGATTGAATTTCATCTCAACACTAAAATGCAACATGGCATTAAACATATAGGCATATATAAATCGTTGAAAATGCAAATGATGGTCATCTACTTAAAAAATGATATGTTGAAGAACTTGGGAAGAAGGTAAGTGACAAATCAAATATCAACCATCGTACTATTTGCTGAAGAAAAAATTAGCAGATCTTTAAAAGAATGAACTGTTTATACCAATCTGTCTTCCTTGAGTGATGCTTTCATATAGCTGTCTGATGTTGTACGTGCGGAAGGTAGGGAAGCCCTTTCCAATTCTTGTTGGAAATCCTCATTGTTTGGGGTGGGTGTTGAGGGAAGAACTTTCAAATCTTTTCTAAGATTTGATAGAGATGCCAATATCGAGGCTCCTGCAATAGCTGAAGGATCTCTTGACCTTGTTTCAAGGTGAATTTTTTCAATAAGTGTACTCCAGTTTCCTGTTATTCAACTAACGAAGAAGCAGCTAGAGTAGTTAATTTCTCATTTGCAAGTTGCTGAAAAATCTGAAATTTTGTTAAGGAATCTGCAAAATCAATCAAACGTCATCACCTTATCCTTCTCGGGACGGATCATCCTTTGGCAGTGTCCTTGGGACCAGGTACTCTGATTGAGGAGTTGATCCGATTGGTCCCAGTGTTTACAGGGGTTGCCTTGAAAATCTTCCAAATTGGGCCCACAGTAATGTTTATTTGTCATCCAAAATGTTCATCATATCAAAAAGATATGAATGAAGGGAAAACACAAACATCAGCTTGATCCAAAACTTCTATGAATGTTATTTTTAATGGTGGATGTTTAATCCCCACTTTGTAGTCCACTTAAGCCTTGGACCCAACCCATTTTTTAATTAATATCTTAAATTGATCCGAGAAAAATGTTGAATGGTATGAAGAATGTCAATCCATGACTTAGGTGGGCCACACCACATAATATAATGGAGAAGGGTTTCCATAAAACTTCCATAATCATATATTGGGTTTGCCTAAATATGATTCACATGTCTAACCCACTCATTATGTGTGTCCCACTTGGATGAGGGGTCAGACCCAGTTTCCGCCGCATTCAAAACTCATGTGGGCCCCACCAAGTGCTTTTATATTTTTTTAGATGTCTTCAAATAGTGTTAGATAGTATGGCCCACTTGAGTTTTGTATACGGATGATTTTTGAGATATCTCATAAGCTAAAGGGGACACATCAAATGCACAGTGCTGATGTTTGACACACATCATGATGGGCCCCATAAAACTTACTAACATTAATTCTTAGGTTCTCAGGGTGTCAATAACTTGGGTCACAATTTTGACCAGAATATTTGAACTATTTTACATGTCTGGTCCATTCACTCTATTTTACTGATCATTACCCTTAATTTAACTAGTTACTCGACCCGATCATGCTACATATGAGAAAGATATTAGGCAAACAAGATTAATCAACAATTTGAGTGAATTTTGATTTAAACATCTGAAGTTATTTACTCTTCAATCTGGACCGATCAAATTGTCCAAAAATGGTTAAAGGTTGTTCATAATATCAAAAATATATGAATGAATAGAAAACACAAACATCAGCTTGATCCAAAACTTCTATGGGCTCCAAGAAATTTTAAATGGTAGAGGTTCAATCACACTATTTCCTATGGTGTGGTCCGCTTGAGCTTTGGATATGCTTCGTTTTTGTTTTTTAGACCTCAAATTATCTGTTAACATGGATGAATGGAGTGGATAAAATAAATAAATAACGATGGACCCCACAGAGTTTACTCTGGTAAAATCCTACATGTTCTGTATCCTTTACTCATTTTTTTAGTAGTGTGTTTTTACTCTTCATACACGTATATGTGGCCTTATGGACCACATTCCAGGAAACAATGTTGAATGAACGTCAACCATTAAAAAACATTTTGGGGCCATAAAAGTTTTGGATCAAACTGATTTTTGTTTTTCCCCTTCATCTAGGCCTATACGACCTAATCAACATATTGGATGCCAAATAAACAGTACAGTGGCCTTTAGGAGGATTTTAATGATGGATATATAATAATTATATATATATGGGAAAAGGTTCCATACGGTCGAGCTCATGGGAACTTCTCATATTTTTTGCGCTATGTGGGCCCCATCATGATGAGTGTTGAACATCTACCCAATCAGTTAGATGTACCATTCCATGGTGGGCTTGGGGCTTAAAAATCAAGTCAACCGTGACTTTTTTGGGCCACACCACATACAAAAGTTGAGAGGGGTTACCCTCCATTAAAATATTCATAATCATTTGTTAGGCCCACCAAGATGTGGTTCACAAATCCAGGCCATCCATTATGTGTGTCCCACTTGGATGAGGAGTCAGACCAAGCTACATACGCATCAAAATTTTAGGTGGGCCCCACCAAATGATTTTATATCCTACTGTTTTCCTGTGGTGTGGTTCACCCGAGATTTATTTTGATCTCATTTTTTGGTATCATTCTTAAAAGAATGTTTATAAATTGATTTACGGCTGCGATATAACATAAACATCATGGTGGGGCCCATAGATCCCTACCAGATCCAACCCTCATTGTAGCCTCTTTTTTTTTTAACTGTAAATGTATGCTAGTTTTGCATTTTTTGTAAAATTGTGGTGACTCGTTTATATAAATAGTGGTAATGATATAGGGTTATCCAGAACAACCAAATAATGATTCTAGTTGTCGATGGGTAATATGTATATTTTCTTATATAAAAATATCTTAACCATTCAGTAAATAGGCCCTTATATGTACGGTTGTTAATATGGTGTGTGTTATAAATGATGGTAAACACACAAATATCGGATTTGAAAGTATCCTCTCATTTTAGATGAGGGATTTTCGAACACACGACACTTCACTCTTTCGAAATTGAGACGAGATTTCCAGACAGCGCAAGCTTCCTCGCTTGAGCTTTAATTACTTGAAGAATTTCCTCTTCTTACTGAGGGATTTTTAAACGCCGTGCAGATTCATCTCAAATAGGTGAGCTTCTCTCAAAATCCCTTATTTTCCTCTCTGTTTGTTCCTCTTCTTGCTTTTTTATTCTAGAATCCCTTCCATCTGTCATTGCTTTTTCTATTTTCTTATTATGATGTTGCAAGCACACAAATGTTTGGCAGAAAGGCCCATTCCTGATCTTTTGAGTGTTTGGTTTGTTGATGGCCCTGCTGATGTGGCACGATTTCCTGGAGAGAATGAGACATCCCGTAGGAATCCATCCTCTAGCAGAATATCTCCAAGACGAGCAATCAGGGATGCCTTCAAACCTTCCTACCTTGGTAACATTCGAACTTAGCTTAGTTATCCTTTTCCTTGTGTTACTTTTTTTGATAAAACTCCAGTGAGCAACAAACATGTCAGGTGTTTGATGAAATTCCTGAAACAAATGTGTAATTATATTTTTGATGCATGGAATTCGAAATAACCTCAAGAATACTCTCTGGACAGTTGCATTGGTATATGGCTTCTTTAAATAGGTAATGTTCTAAAAAAGAATGTTTCTGGGGTATTAATAAAAAACATTATGAAACTACATGTATACATATATATATTATTTTCACATCTCTTTCAATGTTTTATATAAACATTGGTATGTTGTTAGTCCGACTGCATAACTATCTTCTTTTGTTGCGACCTTTAAGTATGAGAAACTATTTATTCATCATTTTGAGGATTTTCTTTTGGGGCCTGGAATCTAGTCTCTTCTCAGGTACTGTAAAGTGGTTTGGAAAGAGTAACTTCATCATATTAGTGATTTTTCTAATACTATTTTCTTACATGCTGCAAGGTATTAATATATTCTGGATGGATATCAGAGGAACTAATGTTGGAAGACATAATTATCATTTATAGAAAGAATCATTAAGATAATTCATCTAGTAAACATCGTATGACCAAAAGATTGCGATGATAACCTCTGGTGCAAAATCAACTATGTCCGTTGATTGCCAACCTAGCCCAGACCTAGTCCCGAAATAAGGAGTGAAACAAAAACTTATTTTATTAAAGAGAAGGGCCTTATCTCCATTTCTTTTAGAAATTGAAATGCAGTAAGAGATATTGTTGCCTCATTTAGGGATATGGGAATTTTAGGGCTTACAGATTTGAATGTGGACCCTGAATTTGAGTTTTTTTGATTTTATAAATTGGGGATTTGGGAGTTTTAGGATTTTAGGAATCTGAGAATTTTTAGAATTAGGGATTTCACCTTCCAAATTTGAAAGAGCAATTTAATTTGGTCTCAAGTTGTGCAGTTTGGATTCACTCAAAGATTTTCTATGCATGTGTTTTATGCAAAAATGTTGGTGTTGCTGTTTGGCCATCTTCCGTATCCGGTCAAGGACCATCAATGGGGAATTTGGCTAATTTTTCTTCACTTACTCGTTGTTGGGATGTGAGGAATCCTCTGTTGAATTCCATGGAACTCGAGATTTCTAATGTTTGAATGCCCCGAGTTCCATGGATTATTCCCAACCTGACCTTAATCAACCTGCATTTGCTCAACCCAAACACAAACTGAATTCAAATTGGATTGTTGTTTTCTAACCGAACGAACTCAAGGTCCTTGACAACCTCAGCCAAAATGACCCAAACTCGGGTTGTCCCAAACCCAAGTTGTAGTCCTAATTGGGTATACCCAGTTCTCTAATTAGAAACAGAGAGTCTGAATTTCTTCTTTCCTAATTATGTTAGCCAGATAGAGAGGACCGTAATAGACAAATACAAGAATCTCTACAACTTCTCCATAAAATCAAGGTTTGTTGGATTACCTTGATTTATTTAACCAAGTTTGATTATTTGCTGCCAATCTGGCATCAACCCCACTTTACCTTGCCTTGGGAATGGTTGGCTTCTTGCTACCATGTGGAATTACAATGCTTAACTAATGTCTATCATACCACTTGGATTCCTCTAATATTTTATTTTGTAATTCTTCTATGATCTCTAGAATCTTGTATGCTTTGGAGAACTAGCCCTTCTGATGTTCTCTATAAGAGGGCAACATGCTCATTGATGTGTTAGCTAAGGGATGGAACTTAGACCTCTTTTGATTACCGGATTCATTTATTCATTATCTTAATGGATTGTGTTTCCTTTCCTGCATCTGTTTTCCATTTAGAAATATATGTCTTCGAACATAAAACCTTCTAACCATTTACTTATCTATGTTGCCATCATCGTCATCATCCTTATCATAACCTTGTCCCAACTATTCGAGGTCGGTTTCTCATGATTTGCTTGGCAAAGGTTTTATCACTGGCTGTCCACCTAACATCAACTCTCTTTTTAGCTATATCTTCTTTAGCTAGTTGGTGATATTGTTCTAGAACAATAAACTTCATATCTTGTTCGGAAGGCTTTTTTTCCCTTTTTTGTTTCCTTTGTTTTGCTAAGGTGCACTCAATCACTTTAATGGAACATACTTCCATTTTCACTCCCAAATAGTAACATATGGGTTTCACTCCCAAACAATCCATTATCTGAGAATGGACTTGAAATCCCTTACAACTTCTGCTGTTACTTGCAAGTGCAAAACACAACAGTCAAGTTTTCCAGGGATATCTCCCGACATGTAGACTTGTCATCTATTGGCCCCAACTACACCGATTCCATGTTCCAGAACATAATGATGTCCCTTTATCAAGCCAAATGGAAATGGAAATAAAAGTATTGAATTTCGGCTTATTGTAGAATAGATACTACACTTGATTTTAGCCAAAAGGCTAAGAAGATATGTTATGTATGTTGAACTTCTTGGAAGTTGCAAATCTTTGATCCCATGTTGTGAAAGAAGTCCCTTGTCAAGAAAGCTCTACCCCACCTATAAGTGAACCAATGACCAGAGATTAGTTCTATAAAACAACAATGGACTGACATCATAAAATCCCTTCAGAAAGTAAAAAGAAATAATCATTGATGTCATAAGACATCAGCATCAAAGCATGAAATTCTAAGACATCCTACCATTCGGTGCATGAGAATATACTATTGATCTGACTTGTGGCAATTAAACAATTCCCATAGAGAATTTTCCTTGTCATTTGGGGGGTAAGCTAATATTGAGTGCATGCAATCAACAAAGCCACCCATACATGCAAACCACTGTCCACCAGATGCTTCCCAAATTTCTTTGCTAAGTTACCACAATAGAAGAAACCAAGCGGCTCTATAAAGTAACTTCAATTACTAAACATATTCCCCACATATTAGGGACTTGTTCAGCCTAATCAAATTGAATTATCTAAACATAATTTTGAGTTTCAATAATTTTGGTCAAGCTAGTTCCAACAATTTGATTGGTAATCACACTTAAAACCTCACCCACAGACCCAGACCAATTGTCAAAACAATAGTTGTTCCTCTTGCCCCAAATAGCCCATAGGCCAGCCATCACCACCAACTGCAAAACCATCTTCCCAACTTTACCCACTCCACCCGTGTCCCATGACGCCAAGAAGTCTTGAATAGACCCGAACCTGTTTATATACTTTTCTTAAAGACAAAAAAAAAAAAAAAAAAGAAGAAGAAGAAAAGAAAAGAAAAGAAAAGAAAAAGAATGAAAGAAAAGAAAAGGAGGAAGAAGAAGAAGAAGAAATCCAAATTCAATCCTAACCATTCAAGTCCAATTTAACCATCTTCCTAACAGCATATTTATGACAAAAGTACCCCAACAACTAATCGACCATTCATGTGGGGCCTGCGGATTGATCAGACCACCATCAGGGACTTGGAAAACTGTCTGAACATATTGTGGGGCCTAGATCGCTGATCAAACTGATCATGGGGGCTAGTTCTGTGATCAAATAGATCATTGGATCCACCCTTGGGTTGCATCACCAAGTTGTTTGGGTTGGCTTTACAAATCATGTTTGGCCAATAATTCCTAAGGCCCTATCTCAATAAGTTTACGAGCCTTCATAATCCTTCTCGCCACCTTGCAAGTCCTTTTAAGTCTTCCTCCCATCCTCTTTTCAAGCCCTTCACCTAATCAAAGTTCCCCTCTTATCAGAGCCATGTGACCCATGTCTAAACCTTTTTAGCTAGCATGAAAACATGAGCAACTTTGAATTTCTTCATCATGTGGCCAACAAAAGTCACCAGCATTCTGAAAATTCATATGGAACCTTGAGGGGCTAATCCTCATACAAACCTCTGCGAAGGGTGACCCGTACCATTAGCATTCTCAATTTCCTTGTTAAGAGAGAGATGCCCTGATTCAGGAAAATCAGCCACTTTTGGATTCTCATTAAGGTTCTAAGCTTATGGTCGTCTTCTTATAAGTAAATATAAATGTGGTCAAAATCCTACAATTTACAATTTACAATTTGAGTTGAATCTTAAGCATGACAATTTGAATCCCACCTACAATCACTTTTTAGATGAATCCTATGATTCTATGATTTGAATCCTATGATTTACTATTCAAATTAAATTTGTTCTTTTTTATTTTAAGCTTTAGTTGGCTTTAATTTTATGTTTTTAAATTGGCTGGGGCTTTAAGAATTGTTTAGAAGAGGTCAATTACTTTATTTTGTTCTTTACAAGAGATTACATGATAGATATTCTCTTCAGCTTTAAATCATTTGCATTTTCTTATGATTTCTTACTTCTTAATTGATTGAAACCGCTGTTATCCGAATGTTGAGCGGGGATCCCTGGAAGGTGAGAACCGTTGTTATGACCATGATGAAGCTGTACATTTCCTATGGACAACATTGGAGAGGCCTGGCTATTTGGACAGGCCGTGTTTATATTTTTGCTCGAAATTAATGGAGCAGACCCGGATGTGCGTCGGAGCTATCCGAATGAGCAGAGATCCTTGAAAAGTAGGAACCGCTATTATGACCATGATGAAGCTGTCCATTTCTTATGAACAACATTGGAAGGGCCGGACCATTTAGACAGGCCGCGTTTATGATGGAGTAGACCCGGATGTGCGTCAGAGCTATTCGGATGAGCGAGGGTCCCTGGAAGGTAGGAACCGCTGTTATGACCATGATGAAGCTGTCCATTTCCTATAGACAACATTGGAGCGGCCTGGCTATTTGGATAAGCCGTGTTTATATCTGTATTTACAGGGACCACACCCTTAACCTAAACCACACTCTAAAACTAAAACCTAAACCTATTCTCAATTCCCTAAAGCTATAACCTATAACCTATAACCTATAACCTAAACCTAACCCTAAACCAAAACCAATAACCTAAACCTTAACCTATAACCTATAACCTATAACCTAAACTTATAACCTATAACCTAGCCTTAACCTAAACCTAAAACCTAAACCTAAACCTATAAACTAAAACCCTAAACCTAAACCTAAAACCTAAATGTATTCTCAAATCCCTAAATCTAAACCTACACCTAATTCTAATCTCAACTCCTTAGCATAAACCTAAACTCGAAAACTGAAACCTAAACTCGATCCCAAACTCGATTTCCTAAACCTAAACTTAACCTATTCTCAATTCCCTAAACCTTAACCTATAACCTAACTTAAACCTAAACCTATAACCTACACTTATAACCTAAACCTAAAACCTAAACCTAAACCTAAAACCTAAATGTACTCTCAAATTCCTAATCCTAAACCTACACCTAATCCTAATCTCAACTCCCTAACCTAAACCTAAACCTAAACTTGAAAACCCAAACCTAAACCCTAATCCCGAACTCGAACCCGATTTCCTAAACCTAAACCTTAACCTATTCTCAATTCCCTAAAGCTATAACCTATAACCTATAACCTAAACCTATAACCCGAACCCGATTTCCTATACCTAAACCTTAACCTATTCTCAATTCCCTAAAGCTATAACCTATAACCTATAACCTAAGCCTAAACCTAACTTAAACCTATAACCTGAACCTAAACCTTAACCTCTTCTCTAAAGCTATAACCTATAACCTATAACCTATAACCTAAACCTAAACCTAACTTAAACCTATAACCTGAACCTAAACCTTAACCTATTCTCAATTCCCTAAAGCTATAACATATAACCTATAACCTATAACCTAAACCTAAACCTTAACCAAAACCTATAACCTAAACCTTAACCTATAACCTATAACCTATAACCTAACCTTAACCTAAACCTAAACCTATAACTTAAACTTATAAACTAAAACCTAAACCTAAACCTAAACCTAAAACCTAAATGTATTCTCAAATCCCTAAACCTAAAGTTAAACCTAAACCTAAACGTAATCTTAACTCGCTAACTTAAACCTAAACCTAAACTTGAAAACCCAAACCTAAACCCGATCTCGAACCCAAACCCAATTTCCTAAACCTAAACCTTAACTTATTCTCAATTCCCTAAAGCTATAACCTAAACCTAAACCTTAACCAAAACCTATAACCTAAACCTTAACCTATTACCTATAACCTAACCTTAACCTAAACCTAAAACCAAAACCTAAACCTATAACCTAAACCTATAAACTAAAACCTAAACCTAAAACCTAAAACTATAACCTTAACCTAAACCTAAAACCTAAACCTAAACCTAAACCAAAACTTGTCAACTTAACCTAAACCAAAACCTATAACCTAAACCTTAACCTATAACCTATAACCCATAACCTAAAGTTATAACCTTAACCTAAACCTAAAACCTAAACCTAAACCTATAACCTAAACCTATAAACGAAAACCTAAACCTAAACCTAAAACCTAAACGTATTCTCAAATCCCTAAACCTAAACCTACACCTAATCCTAATCTCAACTCCCTAACCTAAACCTAAACTTGAAAACCCAAACCTAAACCCGGTCCCGAACCCGATTTCCTAAACCTAAACCTTAACCTATTCTCAATTCCCTAAACCTTAACCTATAACCTAACTTAAATCTAAACCTATAACCGACACTTGTGACCTAAACCTAAATCCTAAATGTATTCTCAAATCCCTAAACCTAAACCTAAACCTACACCTAATCCTAATCTCAACTCCTTAACCTAAACCTAAACTTGAAACCTCAAACCTAAACTCGAACCAAAACCTGATTTCTTAAACCTAAACCTTAACCCATTCTCAATTTCCTAAACCTTAATCTATAACCTACACTTATAACCTAAACCTAAACCTAAAACCTAAATGTATTCTCAAGTCCCTAAACCACCTACACCTAATCCTAATCTCAACTCCCTAACCTAAACCTAAACCTAATCTTGAAAACCAAAACCTAAACCCGATACCGAACATGAACCAGAACCTGATTTCTTAAACCTAAACCTTAACCTATTCTCAATTCCCTAAAGCTATAACCTAAACCTAAACATATAAGCTAAACCTACACCTATAAGATAAACCAAAACCTTAACCTAAACCTAAACCTATAACCTAAACCTAAACCAAAACCTATAACCTAAACCTTAACCTATAACATATAACCCATAACCTAAAACCTAAACTTATAACTTATAACCTAACCTTAACCTAAACCTAAACCTAAACCTATAACCTAAACCTATAAGTGTAGGTTATAGGTTTAGGTTTAGGTTAAGGTTGTTTTCTTTTCATTTGTTTGAATAACCTCTCATATGTTCTCTCTCTTTTCATTTTTTTTTCCAAAGGATTGTTTATGTTTGGATGGATGTAGTTTATGTTTGGATGAATGTAGTTTATGTCTGGATGGATTTACGTAATTTGGGTTTAGTTGGATGTGAATATGAATATGATGAAATATATTATATAACAGGTGTATATTAGGAAGAATATGATGAATTATATTCTAACAGGTGTATATCAGGAAATTTGAGAAGGAATATTTTTTAAAAAAAGAGACTTTTACCTACGCAATATTTCGTAGGTAAAAGTCTCATTAACGTTTTCTAGCTACGAAACTTTTCATAGCTAAAAGTAAACCTTTAGTGATGAAATTTTTTGTCGCTAAAAGTCTCATCTACGTTTTTTAGCTACAAAACTTTTCATAGCTAAAAGTAACGATTTTTTTTCAAAAATTGTTTAAAGCCTTTAGCGACGAAAATTTTCATCGCGACAAGTCTCATCCACGTTTTTTAGCTACGAACAGTTTCGTAGCTAAAAGTAAACCTTTGGTTTTTCTCAAAAATTGTTTATAGCCTTTAGCGAGAACATTTTCGTTGCTAAAAGTCTCATCCACGGTTTTTAGCTACGAAAATTTTCATAGCTAAAAGTAAACCTTTCGATTTTGTTCAAAATTTGTTTACAGCCTTTAAGGACAAAAATTTTCATTGCTAAAAGTCTCCTCCACGTTTTTTAGCTACAAACATTTTCGTAGTTAAAAGTAAATCTTTTAATTTTTTGCAAAAATTGTTTACAGCCTTTAGCGACGAAAACTTTCGTCACTAAAAGTCTCCTCCACATTTTTTAGCTATGAAAATTTTTGTAGCTAAAAGAAAACCTTTCAATTTTCTTCAAAAATTGTTTACAGCTGTCGCTAGAAGTCTCCTCACATTTTTTAGCTACGTAAATTTTCATAGCTAAAAGTCAACCTTTCAATTATTTTGAAAAATTGTTTACAGCCTTTAGCAATGAACACTTTCATTGCTAAAAGTCTCCTCCACGTTTTTTAGCTACGAAATTTTTGTAGCTAAAAGTAAACCTTTCGATTTTTTTTAATAATTGTTTACGGCCTTTAGTGACGAAAATTTTCGTCGCTAAAAGTCTCCTGCACATTTTTTAGCTATGAAAATTTTCGTAGGTAAAAGTAAACCTTTCAATTTTAAAAAAAAATTGTTTACAACCTTTAGCTTCTAGCTACGAATTTACAATTTCATAAAGTAAACTTTTAGCGACGAAAATTCATTTCGTCGTTAAAAGTGACTTTTAGCAATGAAAAAAAGTTTCGTCGCTAAAAACCCTCTTTCTTGTGGTGAGGATATCATCTCCGATTATATCCCAGCAAGTTAAGAAGAAGTTAGCTGCGAAGCCATCTGGACCGGGAGCACAATCGGTGGTGATAGCTTTGACAGCGCGCCTAACCTCCTGAAGAGTAGGCGGGGCGAGAAGATATGAATTAATCTCCTGAGCAATCAAGCAAGGGATGACGTCCAACAACTCAGCATGAAACAGGCAATTATTCGTAGAGAAGGCTACAATGAAGTCCTGAACGGCAGAAGCTTTGATTTCTGCCTCATCCTCCAGACGATAACCATCTTCTAGCTCAATGTACCTAATGGTGGATCTACGTTGTTTATCAATAGCTGAGGAGTGAAATAGTTTGGTGTTCCGATCGCCCTCTTCCAGCCAGCTGATCCTGGACTTCTGCTTCTAGTATACTTCTTCCATCAGCTCAAGGTGTTTGAGTTCTTTAGTCACTGCATCAATCCGGGGCTGCCAGATATGAGAAAGAGAAGCTTACAGAGGAGACTCCTACATTAGTTTATCCAAATCAACCAGATTTTGGTAAGCTTCCCTAACCTTAGCAAAAATGTTGCCAAAAATATCTTTGTTCCAGATTCTAGGCTTCCTTTTAACTGCTTTAAGTTTGAGAAGGATATTGAACATGGGGTGGGATGCTTCACACTCATTCCAAGCATGATGAACTACCTAGAGAAACCCTTCGTGAAGAGTCCACATCCGTTGAAATCTAAAAGGTCTGGGTGAAGAGGAAATTTACTGAGGGGCTGCCAGCAAGAGGGGAGTGTGGTCTAAGTGAATCCGGGTCAGATGTTTGACGAAGAAAGAGGGGAAAGCAGAAGGCCAACTGTCATTAATAAAAACCCTATCCAGCCTCGTCCAGACTTTAGAAGTTCCCGCTTGGTTGTTGGACCAGGTAAACCTTGGACCAATGAAACCCGCATCTATTAAATGTGTAGCATTGATCACCTCAACGAACTCTGTCGAGCTAGACGTCAAGGGGTCTTCTGCTTCTCCTCTTAATAGAGCTAGCAACAACGTTAAAGTCTTCGCACACCACCTAAGGTCCCTAGAGGGAGGAGGAAAGATCCACTAGTTCCTGCCACAGGGCTCTCCTAATACGTCTGTCACAACTGACATATACAATTGTCAGATGAATAGGCACTTGATAATTCTGAAAATGAATAACAACATTGATTGCTTGAGGAGTAAGAGAAAGCACAGAGAGGGATATTGGACTTTTGTAGAAAAGCTAAATCTTGTCACCAATAGATAAATTTGAGCAGGAAGAGTAGAACCCAAGTCTGAGGCCGGTTGCAACACGTTTATGGTCACCAAGCATTGGTTCAACAATGGCAAGAACGTAGGGGTTGTGAGAGGCCACTAATCTCTTTACTGATCTGATGGTTCTTAGATTCCCGATTCCTCGAACATTCCAAATAAGCATTTTATCCATTAACTACACCTGCTAGTTTCATGTCCCTTGTCTTAAGTCTCCGTTTTCTGGAAAGCCTGATTTTCAAAAGCAGTGGATCCAGGGTTTGTTGCTAAGTTAGGCCGGTTGGTTCGATCACTGCTTTACCCTTATTAGAAGGGCTGGTACTAGCAGGGATGAAAGCACCCTGTTGGCGCAAGCTATCTGTAGAGTCATTTATCTTGTCATCAGTTGAGCCTGGTATATGCAAATTCTCTTCCTCGGTTTCTGTATCGATATATGAAATCACTTCATCATCTTCGGCATATCTAGCGGTGTTGAAGTAAGGGGACAGATCAACCTGCAAGTTATTGTTACGATATGTGGAGCTTGATTGGTGAAGTCTGGGGGTGGAATGAGGCTGATGAAGGAGGGGAGTGTCTAAAGAAGATAAAAGATTATTCATCTTATCATACACAGGTTTGGGCAGAGGTGGTGGAGGTGGAAGGATCTCGAATTCCATCTCACATGTCCTCAATTGGTTAGGAGAATTGCCAGTTGATTTAGATTTGCCGCGACTAGTTAAAGTGGGGGTCAGGAAGTTAAGAGAGGGATCTAGGTGCAAGTTGTTGGATAGCTGCTGGGTAAGGTTACATGGGTGGTTGGGTAGGGGTCGGATAAGATAATGTTAGGTTTGAGGGACGGTGAAAGTGGTACAGGGATAGGAGGTATAGGATTCTAATCCTGCCGATTGGGATTGAGGTTTGGGTCAGCTGTATTAGGGATGGGAGATATGAGATCCAATGCTACAGGAATCACCCGTTGAGATGAAGCTAAGTCTTGGACATGAGAGCAAATAGTAGACAGGAGCAAAGAATCAGTAGTTGGTTTGAGGCATTACCGCAAGCACCTGTTGAGCGACCATGGAGAGATAGAGAGGCGACTGAGATCTGAGCTTGAACCTCTACAGGGGCATTTTGACAAACACCTAGTTGAGTGCCAGCGTCACTCTTGAATGTCTGTATGAAAGAAGTTTCTACCCAGGCTCGAGTCGAAGTGGGTTTTTTCTGAGTTCTGGAGATTGGCGACTTATGAGAATGTCGACAGAAGCTGTCAGGATGGGCGGGCATTTCTAGCTCGAAGTGGATTGGGTAGTCTCTGTTATTCACCCTGGGATGGATTGGTCTCTTCTCCTCCAATGGCGAATTCAGAATGACTTTGATCCTCGCGAAGGCCATGAAACCCCCAGATCTGGTGTGGGGGTCAATTTGAATCACCTTCCCGAAAACATACCCAAGGTCCGATAGGACCAAGTCAAACTAGGCATGTGCTGGAATTCCGAAGATCTTAATCCAAGAAGCAGTAGAGGAAGGGTCTAGATCCGGTGACCAGGGGGAGATGGAGGAAAGACCCATTTGGCTCTGCAAATGTCTATCATCCTGAAAATCGACTAGGTCCGATTTCAATTTGAAGGAGATGAGAAAAGCCTCCGGAGAGATTCTAGCAATGTCCACCGCAGATGCCGCAAACCGGGAGTCTTTGATACAATCTAGAAGCTGGATGATGGAAATGGACGAATCCGCGGGAGATTCTATTAATGCCAGTTTCAATTCATTCATCTTTCGGTTTACTTGATGGGGATTTGTTGTCACTGAAATGATGCCTCTGTCCCGTTGTGGATGACCCTGAATAGTAGTTGTTGCTACTTGAGCATAGGAATGAGGAGCAGCCTTTATCGGAATAGAGATCTTATCCTGTAATATGGGTGCTACAGAAGTGGTATTCTCGGGATGCTTGGTAGCCGAGATTCTAGGGTTTTCCATTTGGATGGAGATGATTCTTCCGTCTACTCGGCAGCCGTGAAGGGTTCCCTTAGCATTCAGCGCTTCCTGCTCGTATCAGAATCTGACGAACGCATATCCTTTTGGTCGATTTGAATCGGGGAAAAGAGGAATGTATACATCTAAGATCTTCCTAAATTTACTAAATATTCTCCATAGATCTTGAGACGTGCAGTCGAAAGTGATATTACCTATGAACAGACTGAATCCATCTCCCCGAAGAGACGGAGGAGAGCTGGGGGGGGGAAGGAAACGGCGTCATCCTCTTTTATTGTAAGCTACATGGTTTTCCTGCGCTTCAGCAACCCTCTCTCTCTCTCTTTGCCCGGTTTGGATCAACCTTATTTGTGGGCTCATGCCTTAAAATGAGCTAACAAAATGGACAGACAGCTACATCGTGGTGGGCCCATAGAGCTTTCATTGCACCAGCTAACTGGCTGTTGTTTGGGTCACCAGCCCAACAATGTCCGTTTAAGACACCCATCCGAACCGTCCATCAATTGCAGATAATCAACTCATGACGGGCCCGCAAAATGGGGTTGATCCACTCAAGTGGCTCACGCCATTGGGAACTCACAGCCCAGGACCCTCAGTTTCTCTAGCTCAAGTTGGGCTATGAACCAAAAAATGAGGCAAAATCCAAAACTGTATCACCACATCGTACAGTGAGGCCCAAAACACACATGTGATGTTTATATGACATCCCACTGTTCATACGGTTATTCCAACAGTGATGAACAGAAAACACAAATATTAGCTTCTTCTTTTTCAGCAAAAGGAAATTTTATACACGAGATAAGCTATACAGATGAGACCCTAGTATTAGCTTAATCCATAACTTCAGTGACCCTAAGAAGGTTTCAATGGTAGGCATTTAATCACCACTATTTCCTGTGGGTGGACCACTTGTGTCTTGGATCCGCCTCTTTTATGAGCTCTCATGTCCTAAGATAAGCTGGCCAAACTGCTGAACAGAGTGGATATCACATGCACAACACAATAGACCCCACAACTTTTTGCTTACACGGGCTCCATATAACCCCAGTTGTAGGTGGGGACTCTACAGTAGCAGTTTTACAGGGTCCTACAAAGCTTTGGTTTAGATACCCTTCAAGTTCGGTTTTAATTACATGGTCCCACAGGTCCTGGTTAAGACCAGTTCTACACAATGCATTAAACAACCAAGAGCAGTGGGACCCACCAGTTCTATATGTAAAATCCACTCCATCCATCAGGTTCTATCTCTGAGTCTAGGCCTCGAGGAAAAAGAAATCAGCCAAATCCACAACTCAGGCTAGCCACCCATAAGGAATAATGGTTTGGATGACAACCATAGGTTTGTGTGGAGCAACCATGATGTGTATCTTCTGTCAGACCCATTGCTTAAGTGTAACTAACAAGGACAAGGTGAATGTACAAAAATCAGCCTGACTCAGGTGGCCCATGTTGTGTATACTTGAGAGGTTTTAGGAGAATTTACATTGTTTTGACAAGGGCTAAAACAAAATATTATTTTTTAAAAAAAAAAAAAAAATTTATTATTATGAAAACTACTTTTTTAATAGTTTTGTTTCAGCTAATTATGCCTTTAGCAGCTCATTTTGGTTTCCACTGGAAATAAATATATTTGGTAAACAAACATGCTGCCAAAAAATAAAAAAAATAAAAAAAAATCCTCAATTAAAACTTAACCCTAGCATAAAAAACAGAAGTTTCTTCTTCAGTTTCACCATTTCAATCTCAAATTTTCTTTCCCCTCTTCCGCCATTAAAAAGCCACCAAAAACTGCAATTATAATCATTCAATCGTTCACTTTCTTTGAAGAAAGCCACCAAAAAAAAAAAAAAAAAAAGAACAAAGAAAAGAAACAAAATGAAAAAAGGGATGAAAATACAAAGGGAGGAAAGAGAGGGAAGAGAGAAGTTATGGAGGAGGGTATAGCTGGATCACAACAGTGGAGGTCTTTCCTTTAACTATGAGCCTTTGTTGAGGATTATTCCGAACACCTTCAATCGCACTCCATTTTAATAAAAAAGCAATCTTTTTTTGCTTAAGCATATAAGTTATGTTAAGGGTATCCAACATGGCACAGGGGAGCACATGATGAGGTCAATCACCATCTTCCTCAATCGATATATACCTTGAATCCACAGGGCACTATTAAATCTACCAGAGGTTTCTCGAATCCATGAGAGAAAATAAGAATAATCTTTAAAAGTTTGTTAATTGAATGAATGATATAATTTTTTTTTAAAAAAAAAAAAATAGTTTAATACCCTCTAAACAATCCTAAACAAATCTTAAAAATGTAATTAAAGAATTCTAATCAAATAAGGAAATAAACTTTGAAAAATATGTAAATTTCCACTATCAATTGACATGTCATCAAGTTGTCTAGTCGATAGGTCGAAACAACTTAAAACTATCCAGAGATTTAAATAAAAAATTCTGTGATTTTTGACCTATCGACCCCATCTGTTGACCTATCGAGCAGTATTTCGACCTATTTAAACTAGCAGAAATTAGCCAACAAGCAATCCGGAATAGTATTTCGACTTGTCGAACAATATTTTAACATGTCTAAACTAACAGAAAACAGTTAGCAAGTAATTTGAAATTTCTGGCAGAATTTTGACCTGTCGATCACAAAGTTCTACCGATCGAACTATGCATTAGGAACATATTTGATCCTCGTTCTACATCAGACCCCTCCACTTGAAAAAAAAAAAAAAAAACTCATCTTCGAGTTTGGTTCATGATATGTGTTCAACTTCCTCGAGTTCTTCAATGGACTTGGTTCACAATGCGTATTTAATTTTGGGTGCTAATATTTATTAGCATCTTCCTTATACTCTGCAGTAGGCTTCTATAATATCTCTTAGACATCAACATGAATAGTTGCTAGCCGAATTGCCATATTCTTCGCTACAACACTTATTCCAGATAGTTTAGGCAATAGAAACAAGTTGAGTGCATGCTTAGGAACTTGGGTATACATAACCTTAAATTGGGCCTACTTGGTAGATGGATTCTTTGTGTTATTGAAGATAGACTCAACCTAAGAAAGACTAATCTCCTGTATAGGAGATAATTCGTTGGAAAGTTCAGCAAGCACAATCGCTTTGAACTCCTACAACATGGGTTTTACATCTTTTGGAATGGTCACAGACTCCATATCCGCTTTCTTTTCTACTAGTGCTACCATCACTACCATCTCCTCAAAGTGTTTGATGAAATATCATTCGATTACAAGATGTTGCTTGTCCACTTTAGAAGTATTGGATTAGTTTTCCACTTCCACATGGGCCACATGTACACAAGTGACGAATCCGATGGCCTATCGTGGCT
The DNA here is from genome assembly GCA_037074715.1 of Magnolia kwangsiensis. NCBI lineage: Eukaryota > Viridiplantae > Streptophyta > Magnoliopsida > Magnoliales > Magnoliaceae > Magnolia > Magnolia kwangsiensis. The sequence goes on from CM073588.1 coordinate 80,539,677, forward strand.
CCTTCTCAACCAAGTCGCCTCTCACGGACAAACAATAGGGTTTCTCTAAATAATCTCTCATTGATCGGCTATCTAGCCGATAATTTTGGAATTATTGGAGCAATACCTAATCATAATCATGAGGGAGGAACCATGCGTGCAACAATTACTTCATTCGTGGCCACTTACGGATTGGTGCTTTCATTTATTTCATCCGCTCAAGTTGAAGTTGCTCTCATCAAGCTGAAGCTCCGCTCTTCAACTTATAATTCACAAGTTTAATCTTCTTCTCTTAAATTTTTTTTCATATAGTCGAAAACTCACTCAATTTCAAAAATCCAATCAAGAAAATCCTCATTGTAAAATTGACCATTGAAGCTAGGAAGATTGACCTTCATCCTGAATTCTTGATATGCCTATTCTACCTGATCATCACCTCTCCCAAGATATTGAAGGATCATGTCGTCGATCTCATCGTCGCTAAATCTCACCTCCTAAGGAGTGATCACACAGTTCACTACCGGCATCGCCCTGCGATCGATGTGATTATGAATTTTAACTCCTACCAGGAGCGGATTACTACCACGAACACAAAATTGCCCTAACACCTCCGTCATGTGATTGATGGTAGCCTACAATTGCCCTAACACCTCCGTCATGTGATTGATGGTAGCCTACAACCATTGCGTGACTTCGCCACATCAACATAATACCTAGGTGCACTGTCAATGGGTTGGGTTCAGGCCTACCATAATCCAAATTTTGAATACGCCTAGCTCAAAACAGTTCAAAATATGGGTTGAGGGCAACTTAGGCTTAACTTGTTGACAGCCCCAACCGTGTTTTGGGCTTTGAAAGGGACGTGGATTTCCTTCCAAAGCCTTTCCTAGTAAGTCTTATATGCTAGGTGGAGCCCACTATAATGATTGTGAGATATCCACCCCCATTCATCTATTTTGTTAGCTCACTTTATGACATACTATCAAAAACGAAGTGGATTGAAAGCTCAATTGAGCAACATGAAAGGGGAAATTAGGAAAAGAAATGCTTATGGTGGGCTGCACCTTGATGTTTCGTATGCCATCCAAACTGTTTACACGGGATGAAGGGAAAACACACAAATATTTGCCCGAGTTTTGGATTCGCCTCATTCTTGGTCGCATGTACTGAAATTAGCAACTAAAATGGATGGACGGGCAACACCCCTATGGCAAAAATCTACCTCCCTCTGAAAGCGAGCCGATTAGGTGTTACTCGATTAACTTTTCAGTAAATGTTACCCTAACCATGGCACTCACATTGATGTATTTGTTGTATATCCATGTTGTTCATCAGGTTTCCTAGCTCATGTTAAGATATCGTCCCAAAAATGAAGCATATACCATTCTCTAGTGTACCACACAGTGGGGATTGAATGCCACCATTAAAAACTTCTTGATGACCACCGTTCCATGTGATATGGCCCACTCAAGATTTGGATCTGCTTCAATCTTTGGACCATGCCCTAAAATAAGCTAGGAAAACTGATAAGCCACGTGGATATATAATATATATCAAGATGGGCCCCACAGTCAATGTAACAACCATTAAGGTGTTACCAAAAAAGAAGGGTCCACCATAATGTAAGTAATTTACCAATGCCATCATTCCATTTTTATCTATGCCATCCATTGATTTTTCCAAATCATTTTCGGTCATGAGCCTAAAAATTGAGGTAGATTCAGATCTTCGATGGACCACACTGCACAAATTAGTGATGATTGAACACTCACCATTAAAAATTCTTGCGCACAAATGTTTCAGATCAATCTGGTCTTTGTGTTTTCTCTTCATCTAGGTCCATGTGACCTATTCAATAGGTCTGGTGGAAAATAAACATTGCAGTAGGCCTTAGGAAGTTTTTAATGCTAGGCATTTAATCACCATTGTTTTCTCTGGTGTGGTCTACCTGATATTTGGATGTACCTCATTTTTGGGATTATGTTCAAAAATGATTTGGCAAAATAAATGGACAACTTTGATAAAATGCAGACAAGATGATGGGGTCCATTGAGCACCGACCAATGCTTCCTATCACCCACTCCATGTGCTTGTCCCCAAATAACAACAATAGAAAGTTATGAATATTCTATTAAAAAGAATATAGTGCATGGTGAATGGTGCCACTTATCTCACTAATGCACTTTGATCATGAATTAAAGGTCACACCTGGATTATCACCAACTTGTTATACAATGAATTTATGTCCCTGGTCCTGGTTAATATTCAACTACACCACTTTATTTTGTGAGGAAAATATTAATTTTTTAGACGGGGCATAGGCGTGTGCGAAAACTAGCTACTTGGGCTTTAAGATGGACTGGCTAGAGAGGCTAATGGTCCGGTCGACAGATTGGCTAAATAGGGAAGTCTGTCACAAGCCAATAGCTCTTCAGGGATGTTTCTGATCTCCCCAAGCTCGTCAAGCGCCACTACCTTTTGGATAAAATGGGTTTGGATTCTTTCAGATTGTATAGATATGATAGGCGGGCCAGCTTTTTGTCTATGGTTGCTGCCTGAATGAGTTTTAAAATTTGGTGAGGCCCGGTCATTTTGTGGTGCCCACCCATTCCCTGTATAGCATCTTTCTGATCAATGAAATCCAGGTGGTGTGCTCTAGCCTTTAAATTAAAAATAAAAAAAGGCTTTAAGATGGCATTTGGAACACAAGTCATTCTGCTTTAGCTAGTCATGCCTTCGGTGGCTATCTTGATTTCTATTTATACTTGGTAGTCAACTCACTTGCTAGCCAAAAATAATAATAATAATAGTAATAATAATAATAATAAATAAATAAATAATCTAAGAAATAGTGGAGATGAAAGCCTCATCACAAGAAATAGTGGAGATGAAAGCCTCATCATTCATAAACGCAAGTGGGCTACATCACAAGAAATAGTGGAGATGGAAACCTCATCATTCATCACACCTTGATGCTTACCTACCATCTAACATGTTCATAAGGCGATTCTTACATGCATGAATAGAAAATATGAATATCAGCCTAATACAAAACTTCTATGATCCCAAAAAGATTTTCAACGGTGGTATTCAATTCTGACGCAGGGATGAACGTGATGAGGTCGAACACCATCTTCCTCAAGGATAACTACTCCGAATGCACGGAGCTTCTCTGGACTCCTCACAGAGACTTCTCGAATCCACAAGGAAAGAAAGCAAGAGAATAGGAATAAACTCTAATAAATTCGAAATTAATTGATAAATGACTAAAAATGAGTTTACACCCCTTTAAATAAGGGAACCAAGCAATAGGAAAGAAATCAGACTCAAACTACAACTAAAACTCCTAAAATTCGCAACTTACTATTTATAGACGGTCGTGATGTCTACTAGTGCGCAAGGTTTTCGGCCAAAAATAGTAAGTGTCCTATTTGGCTTCACCAAACCGTTCTCCTAATTATTCTAAGCACTTTTCATGTTGGACACAACTCCTAAAGCCCAACGGATGAAGAGCTATAAACAAACTAAAACTTACTATAAATAGTAAAAACGAAATTAAAACGGGAAAACGACCGTCGATCAGGGAGTTTCTCGCAAATCCGGGCTGCGCAACCCTGCATAGCGGGGTTGGTTGGCTAAAGTAGCTCGTTCTACCCCAAAATCATATATTCTGCATCGAATAACTCATTTCGGATTGCGAGATACACCCGATCTAAGGTCTGATGGTCCGGATCACTTCTGTCACCAACCGTGCCTCTTCTGATCCATCTTGGCCATGAAATTGTCCGCGACATGCTCTACATCAAATTCCTTTATTTCTTAGTTGCTCTGAACTTGGTAGATGAGTGGATGTGAATTGGCTGTGCCCTTGCATAGAAGATTTTCCATTTGGTGGTAGCTATATGTGGTCTGCCACGATCTATGTGCAACATTCATTCCGTCCATCAGTTTTGCAGGTTCATCTTTGGACTATTTCCAATCATTTGGCCCACTTGAGTTTTGGATCTGACTCATCATGATTGAGCTCATGTTCTAACGTAAGACAGAGCTCCTGTATGTTGGGGCACAGGAAAGTGGGATCATATGCAAATTGCCTGTAATTAGAGATTACAAGAATCTATTCTTATACTAAGCTCTATGAGGCCCACTGTGATGTCTTTGTTATATCCACTTTATTTATCCATTGCATTTGCTTATTTTAGGACGTCATTTCAAAAATAAGGCATTTTCAAATCTCAAATGGGCCACACCACAAGAAGCGATGGTGATTGAACAACCACCATTGAAAACTTCTTGTAGGCCACAGAAGTTTCAGATCAGTCTGATATTAGTGTTTCCCTGAATCCGAATCAACTTATTAACGGTTTTAGATGTCATATAAACATAAGGCGGGCCTTTGAAAAGTTTCAATATGGGCATTTCTATTCCCACATGACATGACATGGCTCACTTTAGTTATTGAATTTTCATGATTTTTAACATCACCTCCTTGCATGGAGTGGCACCAGGAATGGAGTAACACAGATGTCATAACTGCCCTCGTAGAGCTTATAGTCACATGTGATTCTCGTGACCCTGGGTTAGGGGCAAGTCGCACGACCTGGGTGGGACTGGATGGTTTTGGACTTGTTCTCAGCACATAAAGTAGTCTCTTTCTTTCTGTCTGTCTTTTCTTTTCTTTTCATTTCTCACGTTTTTTTAAAAAAAAAATTTTTTACTGGGTGCTGTGAGATTTCCGGGAGTGGCCATGGATCTGATGGATGAGTTTGGGCCCTGATTCTACTTTTCGAGATTCCTAGTGGGACCTTGGACTTGGATGGGTTTAAGCCCGCATTCTACTCTTCGAGTTACTTAATCTTTTTTAGTTGGGTGCTGAAAGATTTTGAAAGTTTCGAGCCCATGACTGGATGGGTTTGGGGCCAGATTCTACTTTAAAGTCAAGTCTCCCCCTACTTCTGAGTCACGAGGGTGCCAAGTGCCAACTCATCTGAAAAAGCAGGTTTGGACCCCTTTTCCAAAAACCCCCCCACCGTGGAAGTGCATCCAAAAGGGCCCCAAATCACCAGCGAAGAATCTCGTTTTATGCATCCCTGTATCATTTTTAAAAAAAAAAAAAATTGAAAGCGATGCAGTCAAGCATTGTAAAGGCCAGACTATGATTATGAGATCCAACCCCTGCAACTCGACCAGATCAGCCAAAAATCTAGTTGGTCCAACCATCAGGTAGGTCACCTTAGAAAACTATAATAAAATAAAATTTAAAAAAAAAAAGAAAAAAAGAAAAAGAAAAAAAAGCAGCCCTCCGAACCTGTAGCCCACCTGACGATTGGAACTGACCTGACTTTTGCGTTAATCTGATGATCATGGCAGGGCCAACCAAAGGTGCTTGAGGCATGGTATACAAACAACACAGTCAGTCTCATGCGGTAAGATAAACTTTCAGTAGGTGAGAACGTTTTCCACGGGCGATGATGTGAACAAGCTTCTTGCACATGAGTAACTTCTGCATGCAGTGTTGCAGAAATGGACCCCATATGGTGTGTATCATGGAGATGCGGCTCGGTTAGTGACCCGATCACCTGCCAGCTAGCTGGTGACAAAGCTCTGTGGGCCCTACCATAATTTATGTGTTTTATCTAGGCAGTCAATCAATTTTGCCAGCTTAGTTTAGGGCCAGAGCAGATCTAAACCTAAAGTGGGCCCCACCGCAGGAAACAGTGGGGATATTGAATGCGTCCAAAACTCTAATGCACCACAAAACAGTAGGGATGGAAACACTCACCATTGACACTTCATTGGACCCACCATTATATTTATATGGCATCCAAACTGTTCATGCAGTTACAGTTATACCCAAAGGATAAACAGAAAATACAAATATTAGATTGATAAAAAAAACTTCAGTAACCCAACGGGAGGTTTCAATGGTAAGCGTTCAGTCATCACTTCTTTTTTTTTCCTGTGACACGGCCCACTTTAGTCTAGGGTTCGCCACATTTTTGGGCGAGCTGGCCAAACTATCACACACACACATCATGTGGACCCCACAACTTTTTGCTTACACAGGCTCCCTGTAACCACAATGGTAGGAACGGGCTCCCTACAACACCGGTTTTACATGGTCCCACAAGTTCTATATGTAAAATCCACTCCATCCACGAGTCTTGGTTGTGAGGCCAAAAAAAAAAAACAAAAAAATCATAGTGATATTCCACAACTTAAGTGGCCACTCTTATGGGATACCAACCATATTTTTGTATCGTTCGTCAAACCCATTATCCAAGTGTAACTAACAGCCTGATCAAAAACTCAGGTGGTCCATGCACTGTGAACTATGAGATTTTAGCAGAAGCTTAACATTGCTCCAATTGGAGCTAAAATGAAATATTGTTCTTTTTGTGATTTTAAGTATGAAAACTATTTTCTTAGGCTTAACATTGCTCCAACATGGGCATTTCTATTCCCACTGTTTCATGTGTGTTCAGTTGTGTCTCACTTTAGTTACCGAATCTTCATGAATTTTAACATCACCTCCTAGCATGGGCTGGCACAAGGAATGGAGTAAAAACAGACATCACAACTGCCCTTGTAGAGCTTAAAATCACATGTGATTCCCCTAACACTCCGTTAGAGGTGAGTTGCGGACCCGGGAGGGACTGGATAGTTTTGGACTTGTCTTCTACGTATAAAATAATCTCTTTCTTTTCTTTTCCTTTTTTTTTTTTTTCTTTTATTGGGTGCTGTGAGCTTTCTGGTAGTGGCCATGGCTCTAATGGATGGGTTTGGGCCCTGATTTTACTTTTCAAGATTCCTAGTGGAACCCTAAATCTACTTTTCCAGTTAAGTCTTCCCTTCTTTTAAAGTCATGCCATTATCTATCTTTTTTCAGTTGGGTGCTGGCAGATTTTGAAAGTTTTGGGTCCATGACTGGATGGGTTTGGGCCCAGATTCTACTTTAAGAGTCATGCCTCCCTCTACTTTTGAGTCACGTCCCTCTTTTTTTAGGGAGCTAGTAGATTCCAAGGGCCCGTTTGGATGCACCCTCCCAAGGGGTGTTTGAGCCCTAAGAGCAGTTTTGTTCTAAACAATAATTGATGATGTCACTTTGCATAATCCCCTTCTTCTGCTTGACAAAATAGATGCTATAAATAAACTGGCAAATAACACCTCCTACCATAATTTATTTGTTTTATCCATGCAGTCCATCCACTTTGCCAGCTTATTTTTAGGGCATGAGCCCTAAAATGAGGCAGATTCAAACCTCGAGTGGACCACACCACAGGCAACAGTGGGGATTGAACACATCCAAAACTCTAGCAGGCCACACCACACAAAACAGTAAGGACAGAAACACTCACCATTGACACTTCCTTGGGCCCACCGTGATGCTTATATGGCATCCAAACTGTTCATACAGTTACAGATATTCCCACAAGGATGAACTGAAAACAAATTCTATTCTAGACTGATAAAAAACTTCAGTGACCTCATTGAAAGTTTCAATGGTAAGCGTACATTAATCACCACTTTCTCCTGTAGCATGGCCCACCTAGAGTCATGGGTAGGCCTCATTTTTGGGTAAGCTGGCCAAACTGATGGACAGAGTAGATGTCACACACACATTGCAGTGGGCCCCACAGTTTTTTGCTCACACAGGCTCCATGTAACCGCATGTGTAGGAACGGGCTCCCTGCAACACCAGTTTTACATGGTCCCACAGCTTTAGTTTTTTTTTTTTTTTTTTTTTTTGATAGAAAACAAAATTTTATTGAAAAAAGAAGAGAAACAAAGGGATAGGAGGCTGAATGGCTGAGATAGCCGAACAACTAATCTCCTAAAAAGAGAAGATTACAATCCTGAATTTTATCTAAAAAAGAAGCCCATTCGACTAAGAGATGAATCGCCCCAAGGATTGTAGCCTTAACTGACAGTATACCTCCGGTTTTGCATGCTCCCACAGCTTTGGCTTACATGTAGAGCCAGGCACGGGACAACTCGTCCAACCCATTCAATCCAACTCAATCCGAACTGAGTGGGTGAGTCGATTCAAATCGAGTTGACTTCGTCCAATCCGAACTCAAACCCAGTCGAGTTCGAGTCACCCAGTAACTCGACTTGACTGGACCTGAAATCCAACTTGGTACTGACTGTACTCGATCTGAAACTCAACTAGTAAATGTATTTAAAAAAAAAAAAAAAATTTCGGATCTGATATGCCATGTAGCTGAAGAAGAGGCTGCAATTCTGGCGAGTGAATCTAGGTTTTGAGTGGTGATTTCAGCCCGTGAATACTTGCTACACCTGACCTGACTCGGTTCTTGTGACCAGGTCGGACTCGGTACGGATTAGTCCAGGTCAGACCCGGTCTCGGATCAGGTCAGGCATGCTGGACTCGGTACCGAGTTGGGTTGAGTTCAAGTTAGGCCTATTTCAAAACCCGATCAAGTCGGGTCAGCCCTAAATCGGTCCAACTCGACTCGATGCCCAGCTATACTTACATGGGACCCTCAACACTGGTTCCACACAATGCATAAAACACCCGCCCACCAGTTCTATATGTAAAATCAACTCCATCCATCAGGTTCTATCCTTGAACCTAGCTTGTGAGGCCAAAAACAATCAGCCAGATACACAACTCAGGTGGGCTACCCCTCGGGAAAATTGGACGGGATGCCAACCATAGGTTTGTGTGGGGCATGGAAAACTCAGGTGGCCCATGCTGTGTGTACTTTATGTAAAAGTCGAAAGGTGTCAAAACATACAGTCGACAAGAATGCAGAAAACAAAATACAGTATTTCAACCGAAACAAAAGACAGAAAATTTCCCTCAAGGCTATCTGATACCGTGTAAAACAGTCTTTGATATGAATTCAACAACATGGATCGGACAGATCCATTTTATATTTATAGAAGATGGATTACAACAGAATTTTCAACGGAAACAAATTTAAAACGTATTTGATACCTGAAATTGCCACAGTTGAAATGCTAACCATCTGGGGGTTTCGAAGGAGATGACGATGATTGGGTTAACACTTAAGAGGTTTTGGGAGAAGTTTACATTGTTCCAATTGGGGCTAAAAAGAAATCGTGTTCTTTTGTGATTTTGAATGTATATGAAAACTACGATCGGTCTTTAAGGCTTTATCTGGATCACAAGTCATTTCGCTTTAGTTAGTTACGTCTTTAGTAGCTGATCTTAGTTTCTACTGATTCAGTGCATAAATATGTTTGGTAAACAGCATACTTGCCAAAAAAAAATAAAAAATCACTAGGTTGAAACCTAACCCTAGCATGAAGAAAACAGAGTTTCTTCTTCAACCTCATCATTTCAATCTTAAATTTTTTGTCCCCTATTCCACCATTAAAAAACCCCAAACCACTACAATTGTAACCACTCAAATGTCCATTTTCTTCGAACAAAACCATAAAAAAGAAATGAAAAAAAAAAAAAAACCATGAAAGAAAATGAAGGGATGAAGATACAGAGGGAAAGACAAAGAGTGAAGCAATCGAGGGCGCAGTTGGATTGCAACAACAGAGGTCTTCCCTTTAGCTATGGGCTTCTCTCGAGGACGATTGAGAACACCTTCAGTCATTCTCCACTCCAATATATAAGCAATCTTTTTTCTTTCTTTTTTTTTCTTTTTTGGGTGTGTATAAGCCATCTTAAGGTGTTCAGCACCTCTTCAATAGCATGCTAAGCTACCGATTTGCTGTTGTTAGCCAAATCAGTAGCTTATCAACGTGAATCCAAACACAGCCTAAGTTTGTTTGGATAGCTACTTAATTAATCAATTTTGGAAAAACAATTTCCCTAACTAATGCTTTTTTTCCCATGCAGCCTATCCCACCGTTTCCAACAGTTGTCTCACTTCTACAGACTTACCAAAAGTACTCACTGTTAAAGATCTCTCTCTTTTTGGAAGGTTTGCCAATTGCACAGGAATGTAGAGTTGTACACCACACATGGCATCTCGGCACATAGGTCCAAGATTAAATCCAGAAGGTGCGCCTAATATTGAAAACAGGAGAATGGGTTAGAAGACCCAATATTTAAAAGAGGTGGATGGGTTAGAAAACTTCAGTCCAAGTGTTTTAGAACAGAACCTCTTTTTTCTTCTTTTTTGGGCAAACTGTCACATGCCTAGTGGATCAACCTAATTCTTGGGCTAGGGCATCAATATGACAGTGCACTTCTAATGGATGGATTGGATCTCAAACCTACATGCCATAATGGCAAACACGTAGTGTTTATACCAGTCGTATTACACATGACATGGGGGCTTAGCAAATCCCAAAACTGGAGAAGCCAGATGAATGCCACTTTCCTATGACCCCCAATTACGGCAGCTGACCAGCTGACTGATTCTCCTATAACCCCCACCAAGTGCTTTTAGATGTTTTAGGCATGATTTCCCATGGTTTCAAATGATGTGGCCACTTGAGTTCCTAATATAGCTATTTTTGGAACATCCCATAATCTACAGAACCAAATGCACAACTTGGATGTCCATCACACATCTCGCTGGGCCCACAGAGCTCAACCTCATGGTACCATTTCCCCACACACACGGGCGTACGCATGCATTGGCAGGAGACCTTATCTATGGTTTCAAGGTGTGACCGGCTGAAGTGGGCCTCCCCATGATGTGCACGTGAAATCCAACCTGATCACAAGGAGAGTTACCCTATTTTAACCGTAGGGCCCAAAAACCAGACCGGCCTGTGATTCGGGTGGGCCATTCTAAGGAAAAAAGGTGATCCTTGAAGCATGACTGCGGCGGAGGTTAAGGTCGTGCATTTTTTAAATACCTCCATGATGCCCGGTTGAAACACCCAGTTCTAACCGTGTGCCCACCTTAATGTATGTGTTATATATCCACTCTATCCATCCGTTTTGCCAGCTCATTTTAGGGCATGAACCCAAAATGAACCAAATCCAAATATCAGGTGGACATTAAAAACTGGTGATTGAGAACCCACCATTAAAAACTTCCAAGGGCCCACCATAATGTTAATTTGTCATCCTCTCAAACCATTAGATGCCACACTAAAATTTAGGCATGGGGCCCAAAAATTAGGTCCATCCATGATCCAGGTGGGCCATACGAAGGGAAATAATTTGGAGGGTAAATGTTGCCCTGTACACTATTTCCAATCTTATGGTCCACCTGAATTACAGTTGGGGCTGTTTTTTCAGCCCTAGGGCTAAAATTAAATCACTACCTAATGGTCAAAGTGGATTTTTGAAATGCATGAAAGCGGGGCCCACCCAAGCTGGACCACCTCTTATGTAAATGACTTTTACGTAACTTGAATAGATAAGTAGCTGATTTGCAGTGAGGCGCTCACCACCCTTTATGTCGTGGTGAAGACTTTGGGGCCCACCTTGATGTACATGTTTTATCCACGTTGTACATCCATTTTTTTCAGATCATTTTAGGGCATGGGCCCACAATGTAATCATATCCAAAGCTGAAGTGGACCACACCACAGAAAAAAGTGAGCATAACGACATCCAACATTGAGACCTTCCTAGAGCTTACAGTGATGTTTATTTGTCATCCAACCTGTTAATAAGGTCACAAAGACCTGGATGAATTGAAACCACAACTATCAGCTTGATCCAAAACTTGTGGCCCCCCAAGAATTTTTCAACAGTAAGCATTCAATTCTTGTTGCTTCCTGTGGTGTAGTGCACTTGAGTTTTGGATATACTTCAGTTTTGGTCTCATGCCCTAAAATGATCGGCGAAAATGGATGGAAAATGTCGATAAAACACGCATACATCATGGTAGTCCCCACACACGTGTGTGTGTGTGTGTAGTGGAATGCTCAGCTGCGAACCAGTTCGCACGAAAGTCCTACGAACTTTTTTGATAACTCCTACATGATGAGTCTCGAAAATCTGAACGGTCCACGTGAAACAGAACCTCATGAAACCCCCTGGTACCAATTTTTACTTTGAACCAAAACTTTGGTAGGCCATGAAAAATGAAAACAGTTTCTTCCCTTGATTTGCACTTTTCTTTGCTATGGCCCACCAGAATCTTAGATCAGAGTGAAAATTCTTCCCCTGGGGTTTCATGGGATTCCGCATCTTATGAACTGTTCGGATTAGACGCCCATGACACGTGTGAAAAGGTGCACACGTGCGTAGGTGAGCACGCCTCTCTCTCTCTCTCTCTCTCTCTCTCTCTCTCTCTCTCTCTCTCTCTCTCTCTCTCTCTCTCTCTCTCTCTCTCTCTCTCTCTCTCTCTCTCTCTCTCTCCATATATATATATATATATATATATATATATATATATATATATATATATATATATATATATATATATATATGTTCGAAATATCAGTATCATGTTACGTATTGCATCCTTAGGATACAAATACGTATCAGTTATCGCACGAGATATATCGTTTGTATCGGGTAATTTATCGCACTTGTTGGAAAACATGGGGAAACATTAGGAAAATGGTTGAATTTTTCAATGAAAATTCAGGGATTGTTACAAAAGACCTTAATATAAACTTTTAAATCATAACATCTTAAAAAAGAAGTGCAAATAATAGGTTTCCTTTATATAAAGTCCCAAGTTGTTCGTTGTTTGACTGAACTAATGTAACTATATTCAAATTGAATGCATAACATTTAGAGTGTGTGTAATGATCATTTCATCAAACACTCCTAAATACTTCAAAATTAGTCCCAATTAGTCCTAAATGACAATAGTTGGTTGAAGGGAAATTTCAAAAAAAATAAAAAAATAATAAATAATAATAATAATAATTAAAAATAATTGTTATTTTCCAAAAAATGACAAAGACTTTACAAATCAGTAGATGAGCCCTCATACATACTTGATTTCATGTTTGGAGTGCAACATTACAAGCAAATTGGGAGAAATTTAGGAAATTTTGAATTTTCCCTAATTTTCCCCAAATTGGACTATCTACACTCAAATTTCAAAATTAGAATGTATGTTATGATCATTTCATCAAATACTTCGAAATTAGTCTCAATTGACAGCTAGTTGAAGGAAAATTTCGAGAAAAAGAAATAAAGAACATGAAGAACCAATGGATATCGAAATCAAAGGCCCACTCCATTATTTTTCATGCAAAACATGAAGAACTAAAGGATTTATAACCGTTTGACACTGATTTAACATAATTTCAACAAAAAAAAAAAAGAGAGAGATCGGAAACTGAAAATGCTTACCAGATCGAATATGTGGGATATATCGGCACTACCTATGCATTTCGTATCGCACAGGTGGGGTACAAGATATCTCGTAGGATATATCAGCCAATATCGTCGATATGTAAAATATTGTGTGTGTGTGTGTGTGGGAAAAGGTTCTATGCAGTCGAGCTCATGGGAACTTCCCATGAGGTCGAGTTGTGTGGGCCCCCACCGTGATGCGTGTCGAACATCAACACCGTGCATTTGATGGGTCCCTTTTAAATTATGGGATATCCCAAAAATCAGCCGTATACAGAACTCAGGTGGGCCATACCATCTAAAATCATGTGAATACATACCTAAAACATATAAAAGCACTTGGTGGGGCCCACCTGAAACTTGGTCTGACCCCTCATCCAAGCGGGGCACACATAATGGATTTTCTGGATTTGTGAACCATATCTCAGTGGGCCCAACAAATGATTATGAATTTTTTAATGGAGGGTAACCCCTCTCAACTTTTGTATGTGGTGTGGCCCACACAAGTCACGGATTGACTTGATTTTTAAGCCCTAGGCCCACTATGGAATGGTGCATCTGACTAAGGGGGTAGATGTTCGACACGCATCACGGTGGGGCCCACACAGCTCGACCTTATGGAAAGTTCCCATGAGCTCGACCGCATAGAACCTTTTCCCTATATATATATATATAAAGAGAGAGAGAGAGAGAGAGAGTCATGCTCACCTGTGCACCTCTAATTCGCAGTCCATGTGATGCAGAATCCCATGAAACCCTAAGGGACAAATTTTCACCCTGATCTAAAATTTTGGTGGGCCATAGCAAAGAGAAATGCAAATCAAGGGACAAAACTGTTTTCATTTTTCATGACCCACCAAAGTTTTGGATCAAAGAAAAAATTGGGCTAGGGGGGTTTCATGAGGTGATACTTCATGTGGACCGTTCAGATTTTGGAGTCACATCACGTATGATGGGTTCTCAAAAAAGTTCACACGAGTTCCGTGTGAACTGGTGCGCAGTATATATATATATATATATATATATATATATATATATATATATATGGGAAAAGGTACTATGCGCTCGACCTCACAATAAGCCCCCGTGAGGTCGAGCTGTGTGGGCCCCACCGTGATGCATGTCGACCATCAACACCGTGCATTTGATGGGTCCCCTTTAAATTATGGGATATCCCAAAAATCAGCTGTATACGGAACTCAGGTGGGCTATACCATCTAAAATCATGTGAAGGCACCGTTTAAACATATAAAAGCACTTGGTGGGGCCCACCTGAGTTTTGAAAGCTGCTGAAACTTGGTATGACCCCTCATCCTAGTGAGAGACACGATGGATGGGTTGGATTTGCAAACCACATCTTGGTTGGCCATTAAAATGATTATGAATGTTTTAATGATACACAGCCCCTCTCCACTTCTATATGTGGTGAGGCTCACACAAGTCACGGATTGACTTGATTTTTGAGACCTAGGCCCACGATGGAATGGTGCATCTGACTGATGGGGTAGATGTTCGAAACGCATCACGGTGGGGCCCACACAGCTCAACCTCATGGGACGGACTCGTGAGGTCGAGCGCATAGTACCTTTTCCCTATATATATATATATATATATATATATATATATATATATATATATATATATATATATATATATATTCTCCTACGAGTTGTGCGATGAGCAACAACAGCATTTAGACCTCCCCCTTCCATCAAGGAAGTTGAAGAACTAGGCTGACACTGCTAGGAGATCAAACCAAGAAGGATCAGGCTCACATACAATGGGGTGTATTCAGCTAAGATGCATATACCTAACAATTTACACTCAACAAGCATACAATGTCAAAAAATTTCTTGCATGGATGACTGTTAGATCCAAAATTCTAATGCTGATGAAGAAGAGATGGAAGCTTTTCATTCATAAAAGAGGATTTCAATCACTTATGACTGACCTAAACGTCGGGATGTCTGGCTTTGGTGGAAAAGGCTTCACTGGAGTGGGGCAATGGCAAAGCCTTTCTAGGAACCTCACTTGATGACCCCCGAGCCTTTTTCTTCAGTTGTTCAAAAAGTCGATGAGCTTCCCTGAACTCGTCTTTCGCGTTCGGCCCATGGCTTTCCCAAGCATCAATCACTTGCTGCTGGAATTCCATTGCAAGGGCATAGCTGCACAGAAAGGCAATACATATTAAATCCATGAGTCAGAAAGGCAGTCAATACTAAATCCATGGGTCCCTCAGATAGGAGAAACTATGCCTGCACCCACAACTCTAGACACCACGTGTGATGTGCATCAGGTGGACCTCACCATGTTGATGGATGACCTGTCCAAAACTCAAGCTGGTCCACTCATGATGTGAGGGTCACACATGTATGTTGAATGTGGGGACTTGCCATTGTCTTTTGAACCATCCATTGCCATCATACATGTGTGACCCAACTGATGGGTCTAATGACCAAATTTTGGGGCAGCTGGTCTACATGACAGGGCCCACCAGATACAGGACCGTGATGTCCCACGCACATGCTAGGTGGCCACATGTGTGTGGGGTGTTAGCAAAGGTTCTAATATAAATCACAAAGGACTTCATACTATTGGTTGTGCATGATGTAAGTAGCCTATGTATGAATAATAGTTTCATGACCAAGAAACTTTTGATAGATATAAATGACTAGCAACCTAACCACATGGAACAATATAACAACAAAATAAAATAGGAAAGAGTCTATGCTGTTCTTATGGTAGGGGAGTTATTTAATACAATGGCAGAGTGCAATAGTTGATATGCAACACTCACAAAATGTGCAAGTGGCAGATATCTGCTCAAATTGAAGAGTATAGATAGTTTATCAGTCCAAATAATACTGATTAAACAATCCTAACTTACAAATATGATCAAGGGACATTTGTTCATTGAATTCAGATGGACTATCTTTTTTTCTCCGACCATCCAGCGTCAATTTTCATATATGCTGCCGCTTAATTGGGTCAATGTGTAGAATTCTTAGCACCTGTGTATCAATAATCACTCTGCTGGACTATCAAAGTTAATGTAGGCGGAGAAACACCTATAATGGACCTGATATTTTAAAACAATTTCTGATGAACAGAGTATTAAACCCCCTCAACCATTCACAAATGGTGAAAACAAACAAGATAATTCTATGACAGGTTCACGAGATACGAGAATTCATCTCACATGGGGCAGCATAGCACATGTGCAAGATCCAGGCTGTCAATCGCCAAGGCCTGCATTAACTATTCCCATGCCTTATAATCAATTGACCCAATTATAGATGGATCACACTTTTATTGGATGTGGAACACTGTTCAGTATCTTTTAGCTTGCTATTTTCTCTGCACATGTCTAGCCCACCCAGTGAACAGATTGGCTAGATTTCTGGGCCAGGGCACATACAATGTGTGGCCTGCCCAATCAACTTCCCAGATCATACATGCATTTACCATGCTAGCACGTGTACACCAATAAAGAAGGAG
This sequence comes from Magnolia kwangsiensis, assembly GCA_037074715.1. Taxonomy (NCBI): domain Eukaryota; kingdom Viridiplantae; phylum Streptophyta; class Magnoliopsida; order Magnoliales; family Magnoliaceae; genus Magnolia; species Magnolia kwangsiensis. The sequence goes on from CM073588.1 coordinate 80,556,382, forward strand.
CCGCTCCACGAAGGGCTTGGGATTTTTTCCTTTTGAAGGATAGCTATTATTTTTTTATGAGACTGTCCAGTTGCATTTTATTCTAATCCTAACCTCACACAGTTCAAAGAGAAAATCAGGAAGCTCCATGCATTAGAAAAGAAAAGGAAAAAAAAAAAAAAAAACAACACTATCTAGAAACAAAACATGGGAGTTAATTGATACTCGGGCAAAGCATGATGGTTGATACTCGAGCACTCAAAAGTTGTGCATGTCATGCATCAACTCAAATTAAACCTTCCAAATTGTGGGACCGCTGTAGATAGGTCATGACTCCAAAAATCATATTGTTCGAACAGTCCTAACCTCTGATTTTGAGACCCTAGCTATTTTTCGTTTTAACTGTCCACTAAATGCCCACCAATCAGCTAGTTTTAACAACTTTTGCTCGGGTCCTTACTCTTGCTCGGGTGGTAGACTCTTAGGAGTTTTAAAACCCGGTCAAGGCACCAGCAAGCCTGAGTGTGTGGGGTGTGCGTGCATGTGTAAATTATTTTTTTTAAAAAAAAAAAAATGCCCACCAATCAGCTAGTTTGATGGTCAAATCGGTGTCATTTTTTGTTAATGATCCATCTAAATTTAGCCTCAATATTTTGCTAGTTAATGCAGGGGCATTTTCACACTGGGCACAAGTGGGATAGCTTGTGGAATGTGGGGGCACACTTAGGGTGGGCAGCCCATGTGAGGCGGGTGACTCGCGTGAGGTGAAACCCATGTGATGTGGGACCCACAAGGGGGGTTCAGCCGAGGACCTTACCCATGGGAAGTGGGGCCTAGGCTATGAGTTAAAAAGATTAATTCATCACACTCTATCAGTTCGAGCTTTTAGAGTAAGTGGTTAGTTGTCTTGTATCAAAGTGGTATCATACCACTGGGGTGTAGTACCAATGTGCCTTGGGGCATGTTTAGATAGAATGCAAACTGGGGAACACAACCAATTGGCATTGACAAGACATTTGCACATATTTAGGAAGCTATGCATGCCGTAACAAAGTGTTTGCATTTGCTTTCCCCTCCTCAACAATAGAATACCACCTCTTTTCAGAAAGTCAAATGGAGGGAAAGGAAAAGCATTTGCTTTCCCTTTGTGTAATTGCAATCCAAACTGTTTCAAATGCAAAGGAAAAGCATTTTCCAGGAGGATGCTTTAAGAAAAAAAAAAAAAAAAAACAGGTGCAAAGGGTTTGCTTCCCTTAGTGTTCATGTCAGTTGACTTCCTACTTACGTCACATTTTTGCTTTTCCTTGCATTCCCCTAGTTTACCTTCAAACCAAACGGCCCCTTGCAGTGTATGCGAATAAATTTGTGGGCAGCCCAGGTCCAAATCTGTGGGGCCATTGGATCAGCAATCCAGATTGTTGATACAACAGGCCCCAAAATGGATGACAAATGCCCCAAACATCTTCCAGATTCAAACATTCTAGTACTTCTAGTGGCCTGCAAATAGATGGTTAATATTAAAAAAAAAAAAATGCAACAACCATCTGGAAAGAAGGAAAAGAACAGATGGCTAAGGTCTTCCAATCTGGAAAGGTTTTTTATGATGACTCCCACCCATGGTGGGGCCATTAGATCAATTGTCTAGACAACTGCAATACCTAGAAAAGAATACTAATATGGGCAAGGATACTAAACAACAGTATCCCATTGTAATATGATCTTCAAATTTGGTTGTGGTTAAATAATTGACACATTCAATTCACTTTTGTTACTAATAAACAAGGAACCATTTTTTAAATCTTGCTAGCATTACTAATATTTTAAAAAAGAGGTGAGTTATGGTGCTACCAGTTAGATGCAGAACCCATGTGACATATATATTGCATCCAACCCGTCCATCAGATCCATCACCTCAATAACCCCCCTGGGCCCAAAACTCAGGTATACGATAGCATATGGATTGTTGGAGACCCTCGCCCACCCTTGATTTTCAATGGGGCCCACCTGTATTGCAAAACCACCTGATTTTTTGTACAAACCTTCAGCTGAGCCAGATGAAGGGTCTGAACAGCTTCGATTCAATATACACAATACGATGGGCCCCACACACAAATCAAGGGTGGAGTCCTCTCCCAACTTATTCCCTGCATTGTGGCTGACCTGAGTCTTGGATCAGCTTTTTTTTTAAAGCCCTTTGCATATTTTTGGGTGATGCATCTGATGGACAGGTTGTTGTGAACAAATCATGTCAGCCCTAGATCTTCCTCATACAACCATAGCTTACAGTGGTACCAATAACACTAGCGAGTGCACCGTTAAAAAAATTTGTCTTTTACAGTTTTTATAGGACATTTTATGCACGTACATTATGAAAAGCATGTGAGAAAATTGTCAAAATTTTATCTAATAAAATTGGATTCTTAAAACATTTCCCACAGGTATCCCAGAGTATCTGGTACCAATATCAGTATAGTTTTGCGTCCAACACAACAGGTTGAGCAGGTGCAAGTATCCGGGGGCATGATAGAAAATAAACAACAATAGGAGCTTGAATGTGAAGAGTAACCAAAACAAAAACAGGGACCAGAGTTTACACAGATTTGAAAGGTGAGAGAGAGAGAGAGAGAGAGAGAGAGAGCAACAATGGGAAGTTGGATGTGTGTGTGTGTGTGTGTGTGAGAGGGAGAGAGTAAACAACAATGGGAAGTTGAATGTGTTTTTTTGCATAACAATGGGAAGTTGAATGTGTTTTGTGTGTGTGTGTGTGAGAGAGAGAGAGAGAGAGGATACAATAATAGGAACTTGAAAGCGAAGAGAAACCAAAGCAAAGACAGTTACCTCAGCTTACACAGATTTGAAAACAGAGAGAGAGAGAGAGAGAGAGAGAGAGAGAGAGAGAGATTAGAAGAACAGATATGGGTAAGGACAGCAGTCCTCTTGCTGTCCTTTTCCATATAAATCTCCAATTTTCTATCATCACCACAAGTTCTACCAAAAGGAATGTCAGCCTGCTTGGGGAGATTCACCTCAAAAGAATATAGAATATCCTTTACCACATGCACATGGAAAAAGAATATGGTAACTACCAATCTTACAAAGGTTTTGAGCTCCAATATAGAAGTAATCAGGCTATCAATGATTAACAAAACAGATGTGTTATCCCTGAAATTATACATCTCCTTTAAGAACCTTAACTCCTGCTTTTCTTCCCTCCATTTCTTTATATATTTTTGTTCCTCAGCTTTCAGAATCACTTAGTCTTAACACCTAACTTCCATAACAAGAGTTTCGTCATCAAAAGGGAATTTGCTTATCCACAAATGTCAAATAACCCAATAGATGAGAGAATATCCAAACCAAAGCAATCTATAAGGGAATAGTGGAAACTACAACAGTTATCGTGCAAGGCCAACCATTAGCAAAGCAAACAAATCAAAATCAACAGAAAGACCCACTAAGAAGTACTATACAATAACCACAAGGCAAGGACTAAAAAACCATTTAGAGCAGTTTCAACCAATTCAAACTGGCAATTGAACCATTTTGAACATTGTTTCTTAGACAGTTTCTATCATATATTGGTCTTGCTAACGTTCCCAACATCATGGGGATGCTAGCCATGTCCCCAAAGATTTTGAATGACACATGGGATGACCTATTGTCAATTTGAACTGTCTGTTCATTCATACAACTAGATGCAAGCCACAATGCAAAAATCACACCAATCAATGATATAAAACATCCTATCAATATCATGGAAAATGGATAGTCATGATTTAGTGGAGAACCAAAATAGGTCCAATCATCATCTTTCTTGAAACATCTATTCAATAGATCCCTCTTTGTATTGCCTATGATTCCAAACTAGCGCTTTGGTTTGATGATTCTAACCATGTGATCTATGGCTTGTAAACAAGAGACAGTTGGCACTTTCCAAAGGGTTAGGATCCTATCTAACCAGCATGATTCTTGCACCATGGCTTGCTCCCAGTGGTACTATTGAGTGAGACATCCCAATTAATGATTGGGCATTCCATGTGTCATTTAAAAAGTCCAGGGACGTTAGCTTCAAAATGGCATTTGAACATGTTAGGACCACCGAACGGCAAGACTCACCCATTAGACCTCCTGTCTGGTTTTTAAAACATGGCTACAAACTACTGCAAAGATAACCTCCAACAGAAAAATCAAATGATACGCTAAAAACCAAGGAATCATGGGAAGGACAAAGCATCCTAACCTCCCCATTGCACCATATGCATTTGCAAGGTTCTGACACGCCTCGATTGAATCGGCGTGGTGGGGCCCAAGCGATACATCCATAATGTCCTTGGCAAGTGCAAATACCTGGGCTGCTGATTGCGGCCGATCCAGCTCCATGTAAGCTGCACCCAAATTGTTATAGATATACCCCACCCCGAAATGCTTTGGTCCAAAGCTCTCTGTCAATCTCTCGGCTGCACTCTCTAAGTAAGGGATCGCCTGCGGGACCTTCCCTGTCAGCAAAAGCAACCATCCAATCCGTGCCGACGCACTCCCTTCCGCATGCTGCTCCTGCGGTAGCTTTTCCAGTATCGAGACTGCCCGCTTCAGCAGCGAGATTGCCATTTCGAATTCATTCATCGTCTCGTACAGCATCGATATCTCCGCATATGCCTCGGCCACCTTCGCAGGGCCCACTGACTCCCTCTTATCAAGGATCCCGCATGATATCTCCAAGCACCGCTTTGAGTCAGCAAATTTCTCCTGATTACATAAGGCCTTCGCTATCGAAATGAAAACCAAAGCCCGCATCTCACTCTCCTTGTCCGTCTGCTGCACGACTCCCTTCAACGTCTCAATCGCCTCGTTGTATTTCCCCAGCGCAATCTGTATATTTGCAGCCTCAATCTCCGCATGCAAAAGATCCGAATTCAACCCCCAACTCTTCAAAACCCGCTGGGACAGCTCATTCTCTTCCAAAGCCTTCTGGTGCTCCTCCAGTCCAGAGTATATTACACCAAGAACCCGGCGGTCATGTGCCACCTCAACCGAATTACTCCCCAACAGCGCCTGGTGTATCTCCAGCGCCTTCAAACAGAGAGGCAACGCATCCTTGAAATTCAAAACGGCAACATAAGCCTCCGCCAGATCCCGATAAGCAACCCCCATTTCCTTACTGTTCGGCTCGAAAATCAATTCTTTCAACTCCAAACACTTCCTAAGATCGACAAGAGCTTCCTCTCGCCGGCCCATTGCCATTTTTGTGTTGGCAAGCTGGAGATGGATTGCGTGGGCCACAGGCCGGACATCGAAGCCAAGAGCACCTGTTCCGTCACTGGTCATGGCATTCAAGATCCTATTTGCTTTGCTTAAGTAGGCTAAGCTATCGTTAAACCGTTTCAAGGCATAATTGACAGAACCCAACAAATGTAAGGCCATCGCGATGGGCAGGGAGTCCTTACCAACGCTGGTTGTATTGCGATCTAAGATATCGAGAGCTCGGTTCGCAAAGGAGAGGGCTTGCATAGGGTCCGTACCTTCGGAGTCAAGGTGCTGGCCCACCTTGAGGCAGGCAAGGCCGAGCTTCTTGTCGGTGGGATCGAAGGCAGATTCCATGGCAGCGAAGGCGGAGAGGATTTCATTGGTGGTGGTGGCCGATTCGAAAGCTTCTTCAATGTCGTCTTTTTCTTTGATTTTGCGCCGGCGGGAGGACAGGGGAGGAGCATTTTGAGAAAGGGTTGTGAAATTGTGAGATGGGTTTTGAAGGGTTTTGGTGTAGGGTTTTAAGATTTTGATGGGGATTCTGATTTGCGAATGGAAGCGAAGGGAGAGGGTTTTAGAAGGGGCGTTTTGGGAAAAGGTGGTCAGATCGGGAGAACGGTTTTGAAGTGTTTTGGTGTATAGGTGATGTTGGGGAATTGGGTTTTTGTTGGACGGTAGAATGGGAATTTGGGTTTGCGAATGGAAGTCTGTTGATAGGGTTTTAGGAGGGTTTTTGGATCGAATGAAGAGAGAGAAGAGAGACGAAGAAAAAGACGCTCTTCTTCTCAATATCAACATGGCAGATGATGATGATGAAAATAAGAGATTTTGTTTCGTTTGGGTTTTTGGATTTTTGGTTTCGGATTTCGGGATTTCGATCTGAATTTTTTTTTTTGCCGAGAGTGTACAAAGGAACTGTTGGGTACCGGAAATGAATTAGCTACTTCCCCTGCCACCAGCCCGGTGGCTGGTAGTCGGTGCTCAGTAGAGCTGGGCATCGGTCCTGTTCAGGTCGGATTAGGTTCAACTCGATCAGATCCGAAATTTCATAGGCTTTATCCGAATCCGATCAGATCCGTGCCCGGATCTGGACCGCATGATTCGGACAGATCCTATGTATGGTTTCTGTGACTCGAACAGTGTCCGACTCGGTTAGTAAAACTGAGTCGGATCCGGTTGGATAGAATTCGGATGTATAAATTTAATTAAATTGTTTCATGTGGTGTGGTCTATTTTAACCTTTAATATACCTACTTTTTGTACTCAATGGTTAAAATAATATGTAAAAATTGATGAACGGTTTAGATAAAACATACACATCAAGGTGGGCCGCACATGGCTATGAGAAAACTTTCAATGTATGTGTGCAGTGTCTAATATTGAATATAATATTTAACATGCAGGGCACGAAATAAAGAACTTGCCTTTCACGCAAGCAAAGTTCTATAGGTTCTTTCTTAATCCAAGTGAGTAGGTTTATAGTTCTAATAATAGAGTATTTGTTATATCAAAACCGTTCATCTATTTTTCAAGCTTGTCTTAAGGCTTGAGACGAAAAATAAGATGGATCTAACTATCGGGTGGACCACACAAATGGTTTATCAATGAAAATCATTCTATACTGCTATTTGTGGTGTGGGCCACATGATCTTTGGATATTATTCATTTTTCGAATAATACTCTATAATTATCTCTAAAATTATATGAACGGTGTAGATATGATAAATACATCACTGTGGGGCCCATAACTTTGATCTCCTTTGAACCGTCCGTACAGCACGGAGCTCGAGGAGCGCCTGCAGCTTGAGCGGGCAGACGAGTACAGCTGTACTCTAAAGGAAACGGACTGGCTACTCCCCCTTCCCACCGGACGACGCGGACGCCCATGCTCAGTGGGCCCCACCATGATGTATGTGTTTCATCCACGCCCTCCATCTATTTTTATAGATTATTTTAAGTCATTAGAAAAAAAATGAAGTATATTGAAATCTCAAGTGGACAACATTATAGAAAACAATATTGAATGAATTTTGACCATTAAAAACGTTATGTAAGGCCATAAAAGTTTTTGATCAAGCTGATATTTATTTTTTCCCTCCATCTAGGTTTCATGACTTGATCAACATACTTTATATAATTTATGTATTTTATCCACACCGTCTATCCATTTTTAGGAAAAATAGGGTAAAAAATAAAAAAATATATTTTATACTACCCGCCTACCTATCGGTCCGGGTCTGTTCGGTGCGGTTCGGGTCCCATTGGTTCGGGTATTCGTGTCGAGTTTGTCCGGACAAAGGTCCATCCGAACCTGATCTGAAAAAAATCGGATCTAGAAACCACAACCCTATCAGACTCGATCTTGACCGTCGGTTCTGTTCGGAACGGGTCGGATCTGGTCGGATCGGGTCGGATCCGCCGGATCAAGTCACAAATGCACACCTCTAGTGCTCAGTGGACCCCGCGATGATGTACGTGTTTCATCCATGTTTTTTTTACCCATCATTTTAGGGCTCGATACCAAAAATGAGAGGAAATAAATCTCAGGTGAACCACACCACAGGTAAACAATAGTGATCAGATATCGAACATTAAAATCTTCCTAAGGCCCACTATAGTGCTTATTTGACATCCAATCTATTTATTAGGTACTACAAACCAAGATGAATGGGAAAACAAAATTCATCTTGATCCAAAAAACTTTTGGCCCTCAAAAGTTTTTAACGGTCAACGTTTGTTTAACACTACTCCCTGTAATGTGGTCTATTTGAGATTTTTATGTACCTCATTTTTTGTCTCATACTATAATAAGATCTAGAAAAATAGATGGTCATAGGAGCCTACATGAATTGAGTTAGCTTGATTAGCTCGCTAGACTTGACTCGAAAAAGCTCGATTCAAATCGGTTAGAAGTTGAGTTAAAATTCTTATGTACCTCATTTTTTGTCTCATACTATAAAATGATCTAGAAAAATAGGCATATGTAGGGCCTACATGAACCGAGTTAGCTCAATTAACTAGCTCGACTCAACTTAGAAAGGCTCAGTTCAACTCGGTTTGAAGTTGAGTTTGAGTCAAGTCGAACTATTTTTGAGCTTGAAAAAATTTTGAAAGGTGTTTGAGCTTGCCTAAGCTTGACTCGAGTCAGATCAAACCTTAACTTGAATAGATTGAACTAGTTCAGCGACTCACTTACTTTCATATTGATGTTGCTCGCCAAGTGTTTAATAAAATCACTCAACGAAATGTCAGCTTGTGGCAAGGAAGATATGTATATAAAATAAATATTATTTTTCCTTAATTTTGATATTGCCTATAAAATGTTTGGTGAAATACTCGTCGTTGTTTTATATATAGTGAGAAATTAAAAGTGCATTGCATGTGTTTGTGAAAATGCCGCGCTCGATTTTGTCTTGAACTGGCCTGAGCGGCTGACCCAACTGATCTGAGCTGGCCAGTCAAGCTCGAAGATTGAGCTGAGCCAAGGTCTAGCTAGGGTCAACTAGTGGCCAAGCCAAGTCAAGCTGAGGCAGAACACCCCTAGATAGTGGGCATGGATGAAACACACACATCATGATGGAGCCCACAGAGCATCGACCAGAGGGAGTAGCCAGTCCGTTTCCGTGGTTACCTATGCATGATCGGGGAAACGGGGTCGAACGCGGATTGCCTGTTCCCTGGTTCACGGGAAGTTCCTACAGTCGGAAGCTGCGTGGGGCCCGCAGAGAGGCCTTTGATAAATCCACTCCATCTATCAGTTTTGAAAGACCACGGTAGGACAAATATCTAAAAATCAGACAGACCCAAACTAATGTGGACCACACCACACGAAACATTGGGAACGGAAACATCCACCGTTGAAACATTCCTGGAGTCGACCAGCTATCCAAACCATTCATAGGGTTATTACAACTCAGATAAACTGTAAAGCACAAATATCATCCCATATAAAACTTCTGTTACGCCCACAAAGTTTCCAACGGTGGACGTTCTATACCTGCTGGTTCATGTGGTGTGGTCCACTTGAGTTTTGAATCTGACTGATTTTTAGCGTCCTATCATATTGTGGTGTTACAAAACTGATGGACGACTTGGATTTGTCACGGGCATTTCCGTGGAACTTGGCCCACCAGTGTTTTATCCACGTGGTCCAATCCATTTTCCAGCTCCAAAATTGAAGCATATCCAAAGTTGAAGTGGACCACACCAGAGGAGAAAGTGGGAAAGGAATTCTTACCGTTGAAATTTTCTCAAGGCCATGGAGTTCTGGACTTGGACATGACATTCGCATTTTCCTTCATTGATGTCCGTATGATCTTATGATCAGATTGGACAGAGCCTTTTTATGTACAAATGGGACCCATGTTCTACTCATCTGGACCATTGATCAGTGTATCAGTGGAGGTATACACGAGTTGAACTGAGTCCAGCTTAGCACAGCTCAACGCAGCTCAGCCACTTGCTGATCCCATCTCAAACTCGGCTTGGCTCAGCCCTTGAGCCTGACTAGCCAGCATAGCTCAATTCGGTCAGTAGCTTGGGCAGAGCTGAGTTCGAGCCAAGATCGAGCCAAGTTAGCTTGTTGAGTATTTTTACAAACACATGGACTGCACTTTCAAAATCTCACTATATAAAATAGCAGCAGTAGTTTTACGAGTATTTCATCAAACACCTTATAAGCAATATAAAAATTAAGAAAAAAATAATATTTGTTTCATATATTTACCTTCTTTGCCACCAGCCACACTTCATTAAATCATTTCAGCAAACACTTGATGAGCAAAGCAATATCAAAGTAACTGAGTCACCGAATTGGCTTGATTCGAGTTTGGTTCGAGTTGGGTTCGATACGAGTCGAGTTGGGTTCGATACGAGTCGAGTTGGGCTCGGTTCGAAATTTTTTTGAGCTCAAAAAATAAGCTCGAACTCAGTTTCAAACCGAGTTGAATCGAGCTTTTTCGAGTCGAGTTGAGCAAGCTAACTGAGCTAACTCTGCTGTATACAGCCCTATGTATCAGGCTTTAATTTGGGTTTGCTAAAACACATTTAACATTAGTGTCCTACATGTTCGATCAATGGCTCACAAATAGAGACGGTTGAGAAATAAAAAATAAAAAATAAAGTAACGGTCTGAAAAAGGCTGAAGGTTTGATGACTGGAATCTTCAAATGCAGAAGATTTAAAAATAAATCCACTGAGTGGAGTGTGTTCCATAACGACCCACTAACCAAACATGGCCCCACTTGCACAGAATAAAGGTATTAGGCAAGGGCTCCTCTGGATACCACCAAATAAGTTATTTTTTCTGCTTACAATAGTAGATAAAAAATTTATTTCATATAAGCAAGCTTGGTTTAAGATTAATTATAAGTAACTTTTTTACTTAAAGATATTTAATTACTTCCGCTTAATAAGCATAAACCAAGCTTAATAACAAAAGTTAAGATAAAATACTTAAGGCATAAACAACTTATCAAAATTAACCTACACTCCAAATGCCCCCAAGTGACAAAGGTTGTTGTAGCTCTAAGCTTATTAAACAACTCCAAATATGTTAGTCATTTGCCATGGACTGACCATTAGTTGTGCTCATGGCATTCTCATGTTACATGGATGAAAGTTTCTTTTGAGCTGCCAAGTATGGTGATAGCCATATCTACTTTTCTACACAAATGTTAATAATGCCGCATAATGTTAGGGCAGCTTGGCATAGTCTCTACTCTTCTCCTAGGGTACATTTTTACTATAGAAGCCATACAAGACATTATGGTGCATATGTCGAACTTATTACTCGATGAGACTATATTTTGGTCTAGTTGGCTCTGCCACATGCTTGAGATACGCGTGACATGTGTATTCTAACAGTAGCCAGTTAGGCTTATCCTTTGATTATTCATTTTTTTTTGGATTCTCATTCATCCTTGATCTTTAATCTTGTTTAGCCGCCAAAGCAGCCAAAGAAATTTTCATTTTATCTCTCGCATTAAATATTTAAATGTATACCATCCATGTTAGGGCCCTTGATATAATGGCTTGATTTTCACATTAATCTGCCTCATGTCCTATGGAGTGATGGATAGGGGTGTACATGAACCGAGTTAGCTCTGTTAGCTTGCTCGACTCGACTCGAAAAAGCTCAATTCGACTCGGTTTGAAGTTGAGTTCAAGCAGAGTTGAGCTGATTTTCTGAGCTCGAAAAAATTTTGAACCGAGTTCGAGCTTGCCCGAGCTCGGCTCAACTCGAATCGAACTCGGATCGAACTAGTTCGGTGACTCAATTACTTTAATATTGATGTTGCTCACCAAGTGTTTAATGAAATGACTCAACGAAGTGCCGGCTAGCGGCAAGGAAGAGTATGTATATGAAACAAATATCATTTTTCCTTGATTTTGAAGTTGCCTATAAGGTGTTTGATAAACTACTTGTAAACAATTGCTGCTATTTTACATTAAGTGAGAAAGTGAAAGTGCACTACATGTGTTTGTGAAAATACCACAGAGGCTTGATTTTGGCTCGAGCTCAGCTCGAATTGGCCTGAGCTGCTAATCGAACCAAGCCGAGCTGGCCAATCAAGCTCAAGGACCGAGCCGAGCCGCATTCGAGCTGGGGCCAGCTAATGGACGAGCCTAGGCAGCTGGACTTAGTTTGGCTTTGTGTACACCCCTAGTGATGACTCTACCAAGTCATTTTATCTCCCCGTTCGAACAGCAATTTCCGATTATACGTTCATAATTCATTAATCCACACCATTGGTCCACTAAGAAACTATGCAGATGGAAAAATCTAGTCGTCTCTAAGATCCTAGCCCACCAATCTTTGAACATTATACTGTTGTAGACCATCTATTTCAAGCTACCAATAGGAAGGCCATGATCATCCCACCAAGGATAAGCCCATATGAACATGCCCTGGCCCAAGTTCAGTTAGGCCACTGACGTCCTGTTACTGAATTTTGAATGGCCTAATTCATAAACTTTTCTAATTAAGCATCCAAATTTTAAAATGAATTTATGCAAGATATCAATTTTGAAAAACATTGAATTACAATTTCCATGTTATCCAAACGCCTCCTTAACCAGCGTATCAACCTGGTTCGGCCGAGTCAGGGGCAACTCGTCGAGGTTGACTCATTTAATAGGAACCCAGTTCCATATGACTGGATCAGAGTCAACTCAGATTAGTTGCACAGGACTCATAACTCGTCCGAGTCTTAAAACTATCATCATATAAACTACTCTCCTTTGAGACTTAGATGATGATTGGTGATGGTTGGATCAAGGATCATTTTCTGTGATCCAGACCATTGATCTGTCCAGATAAGCAATTGATGTAATTGCCTCAAGAATCTTTTAGATTGGAAGTCCATCTAAGCAGATGGTACAATGAAAACAGTTAAATCACCAAAAACTTTATTTTGTGGACCCAATCATATAAAGGGTTTAGATCATTCAAACATTCCCCCAAATCCAACATCTATGACATCTGACCGCTCGAGATAAAATCAATGGTCCAAGTTATCCAACCCAAGAGGCACGTACAGTTCATAGACTGTATGTAGTAGTCTGGGTTGATTCAGATTCAGTTGACTCTGACTTGGTTCGGTACGAGTTAGAAAACCATGGTACAGTCTAGAGCAGCACACGAGTCGAACCGAGTCAAGTTTGGCACAGCTTGGCTCGGCTCGCCTCGGCCAGTAGCTAACCCCAACTTGAACTTAACTTAGCTCACCCCAACTTGAACTTAACTTAGCTCGGTCCTCACGTATAGTGCATCTTCAATTTCTCACATAATGCAAAACAGTAACAACACTTTACATGTATTTCATCAAACACTCAGCGAACAGCATCAAAATCAAGATATGAGGAGAATGCATGCACCCGAAACATTGTGATTTGTTTCATATCCATCCTGAGGAGAATGTATGCATCCAAAACAACACTTCGTTGAGTCATTTCATCAAACACTTAACGATGCATCAATATCAAAATAACCAAGTCACCGAGCTGATTCGATCCCAGTTGATTCAAGTTGAGGTTTGATCTGAGTCGAGTTGAGCTCAGGCGAACCCGACTAGGAATTTTTTGGAGCTCCAAATACCAGCTCGACTCATTTCGAATCCAATTTCAAGCCGAGGCAAGTAGAGCTTTTCCGAGTCGAGTTGAGCGAGCTGAACGAGTTAACTCGACTCGTGTACAGCTCTAGACTACAGTCATTTGGATGTTTAGCATCCTTTTTACCCGGAAAAAAGAAAAAAAGGAATTACAGGCTTCCTGCCTTTGGCATTGTCACCTCCAATAAGGCCGAGAGAGAACACAGCAACGGTTCTAAATCACCAGACAAAAGGCCTAATCAAACGGTTGTGATTTTCCAATCATATCAACGATTTAGATCATCAAACATTAAACCCACACAATAAACCCTACTAAGAGCTTTGCTACACCCAAATGCAGTCCACCTATTAGGTGGACCACAGTTCGTCAAAAAAAAATAAAATCCAAAGTTTCCAAGCCTCTCCCTTCTATAACATGTACCCCACCTGACAGAAACTCCCCGAGTCAACTCAGTTGAGCTGCTCCGCGGCATGTTGGACCCACCAAACATAGTTACACAAGGGTGGAAGAATAAACTTGTGATGAATAATCATTGTGTTACAGTTGGGAACATATTCACTGCACCCTTAGGCTATGGACATCAATAACTGTATAATTCCCATTAAAACCAATAATCCTTTTAATTCTATGTAAATTTCTGTACAAAAGAATGCTAACCTACCTACTGTAAATGGGCCCCACTGAAATTTACAGCCAAGGTGGGCCACCTTGGAATCCCACATGCATTCCTGGAGCGATGTATTCCAAAGGCGAATGGAAATGGCCACACATGGATCCAAAGGAATATAAACCACTACTGCTACCGATAGTTGCTTGCAGACTCCGTTCTTATTTGAAGGCCCTTCGGCGGCGGCCCACTGTAGATATCATTGAACGGTAGATTGAACAGTCCATCATTCTCAGAGTCATTTGTGTACATCGTTCTAGAAAGCATGGAATGGCTCCTCCTGTCCACACCTCCGTCTTGCTCCTCGGTGCGCATGGAATGGCTCCTCCAGTCCACACCTCCCTCTTGCTCCTCCGCACTTCTATCTGAGAAGTTGTCGTAAGGCTGGTTTGAATGATGGTGCCCGAAACTAGGAGGATCGATGAAACTGCTGTGGGGATCAGTTGGCTTGGGGCCACTGCGGGCCCACCAGCGGCTCTCAGAGGGATGTCCTGGATTACCCAAATCGCGATGCTGAAACATGCTCTCCCGGAAGATGGGGTTTGATGTGGACGCTTCCATATGACTCCGCAGCCGATCCTCAACCTGGAAGCCCCAGTTCTCTTCAAACCTTGGCTTGATCTCCGAACCATCAATTTGAATACAGTAGTCTCCAGTCGGGTCATAGTCCACTTCAGAGGGTGGAGAATCATTGGCCGCGCGAGCTTGGTGGGTCGTGTAATACCAATCGAGCAAATAAGGGGGATTCTTTCGATCGCCGTCTATTGACCACAGGGCACCCAGCTGGTGAGCCATCTGAGGATTGCCCACCCTATTATAAAGAACATCCCTTGACATGAAGCGGTGTATTTCGTCTTCAACCCTCAGATTTGGAGTTGGAAGCCATGTTGGTCTGGGTGAATATACTTGTTGGGATTCTTGGAAATGCATTTGCTGCTCTCTGAAATTCCAAAGAGTGGATAGGAATTGCTTTCCCTGAGGATTTGGTTCCCAGCTCAGGTAGCTGCTCTGGAAGCTGGTAAATGGACAGAAAAAATGGGCAGAGGTAAGATCAATGTCGGAAAACTCACTCAGACATGTCAATATGAATTTTTATTTTTATTTTTATTTAAAAAAAAAAAAAAAAAAAAAAAATCTAGAAAAAA
This sequence comes from Magnolia kwangsiensis, assembly GCA_037074715.1. Lineage (NCBI taxonomy): Eukaryota > Viridiplantae > Streptophyta > Magnoliopsida > Magnoliales > Magnoliaceae > Magnolia > Magnolia kwangsiensis. The sequence continues at coordinate 80,571,529 of CM073588.1, forward strand.
GGCCAATATAAAGTACGGTATTATGGATGCTCCATTGAAGAAAACAGGCTTTTGGGTATGACCCAACAGGGATACAGGCGGGGCCTGCCTTTTGGGACCCATCATGAGACAGGCCATCCCCCAATGTATCCCATGGCAGTTGACCCCGGCCATCCAATTGCAGGCCATTCAGATGGTCAGGTGGCTAGTGATAGACGATTGCAGGTATCCAATAATTTGTAAATCTGGTTGCAGTGAAAAGTGTGCTAGGTTCTTCATCAAAAGCAAGGTGCTGCAACCACACGCCCAGTTGTAGTGGAAACTGGAAAGTTCACAAGGCTTCTCACACCAGATGGGATGTGTGGGTGAAAGGAGCAAGTAAATATTAGGAAAGTCCATACCACTACTGGAATATGGGGACTTTGTGAGGTAAGAGTACAGTTGCACAAAGCATGAAGCAAAGCACCAACGAATTCGAGTGCGGGAGCTTGGGAAGTGTCTTGACTCTCTTTCAAAATGTAAACAAGTATAAATAGGTAGAAAGCATGAGTCTGAACCAGGGATTCAAAGAAGGATCAGAACCTAGTTAAAGGATCCTACAACTAGTGTTCGAGTTGTCGGTATTGCTACTAGTTTCACTGGCTGGGGATAAAGAAACAATATCGTTATTGTTAATAATATCGCCGATAACTAGAAATGCGGGGGAAACATGAGGGAAACGGTGATGGCTTTGTGGCAGATAAATTGGATAGGGCCTTAGAATTGACTACCAGAACAAAATTCCAAAAGCCAAACCCAAATAATTGGGGCAAGAATAATATGTTGTTGTTGTTGACAAGAATATATTGTTGTCATTGTTGTTGGCAAGAAAATGTTGTTGTTGTTGTTGTCATTGTTATTGTTGTATAGGGAAATGCTTAAGCACAAACGTTTTAACAGTAATTGTGCTGCAAACGATGTTGTGGCCCCTTGAATGCCATCCCACATTTAGCCATGGGCCCAAAAATCAGGCCAATCCATGACTTTGGTGGGCCACACGAGTAGGAATAGTTGAGAGGGGATGCCTCTCATGCTCGTGTGGCCCACTAGATTCATGGATTGGCCTGATTTTTCGGCACATTGGTGAACGTGGAATGGAGTGCAAAATGGTCAGAGTAATGACATCAACAATTTGGCCCACATGCAGTTCACAGCTCCATAATCTCCTCGCACAGATGGCCCTAGCCGCCCTCCCCACCATCTGTATTATAGATCTGACTGGTTAGTTACTTGGGTCGTATATAAAACAGAACCTTTGAAAATACCTTAAGAACGATTTCTCCATCTTCCCTTGAGAGCTCCTCCTGTCGCGTGCAGTATTATATGGTGAGCCATATTTGCAATTCCCATGGCTTTGAAAATCAAAGACGCTTAAGCTGCATTAAGGGGAAAAAAAAGATGACCAAAAATGTCCAAACTCAACAGTCCTGATGTCAACTCAACTAGAAGTTTTAAGTACTGAACATAACCTGCAAACATTGCCGACACCTTCGACATCCACTGTGAAATCTGAAATGAACTGCAAAACGTCATCTACACGCTGCAAAGTGAAAAAAGAAAATCATTGTTTGGAAACTCTGTGAGTCAACAAGGAACTCGGCGAAGTTGACTTGGATAAGCCAAAAACCTGACCGATTCACACTGTGGATCATTCCTACACAAAACTAATCTGAGGTTTTTATAACTCTGGCAAGTTTTGCATTGACTCAGCTGATCCACTGAGTCGTAAAAAGCAGCCTCAGTCAATCTGTGTAAAAAGTTGCTAAAATCAAGAAGTCCTTGGTGTAGATGAAAGAGTTTTATCTTCCTTCTTCAATAGTCTAACATTATATTTTTACTTGAAGTTATTTATTTATTAACATCTTAATTAGATTGTGTGATGAAAAAATGGAGGCAATTAGATAGCAGCCTAGAATCAGACCTTCGGCACAATGAATAGAAGCAAGTATGGGGTGAGAAAAATTGATGCCATCTCCTCGAGCAACATCATGCCAGTGTACTGCAGTGTTGAGTAAAGAGCATCATTAGCATCAAATAACTCAAAAACTTTCAAAGCAACTTACATCACTATCTAGTACAAAATATTAGGGCATGTTTGGATTGCACCTAGAAATGGAAAGGAGAGTGGGAAAAAAAATGTTAGTTCTATTAGCACTATTTTCCCTTGGATTCCAACATTAGAAGTCTTGTTGGGTAGCAAGTGAAAATGTCATATTTTTGAGACAACAATCTCATAGTTTCATATGCAACTATGGAAAGGTACAATGACTGCTATGTGGAATCACAAGTATGGGCACATATCCTAAACACCTTTAAAGTCAGTAGGGTGATGCCTGTGTCAGTCGAACATTTATTTTCGTCTTGGCATGATGTTCATTTTGTAAAAGGAAAACACTCATTTTGGAGTTTGTTCCTTTTAGTTCTCTAGAATATTCGGAGTTGAGCACAATGCCCGCTGCTTCTCTAACAAATCTGGGCCCTGGGAGAAAGTAGCTTGGACATCCAAAAGGGATGCTTTGGAATGGACTGTGGGGTCTGTTGATGCTAAGTTTCTTCCTATTCTTCTTTAATCCGCTTTTCCCCTAGTCCTGTTCTTTGTAATTCTTTTCTATTTCAGCAGTTTTTGGGCAGTTTTTTAATAAAAATCCGTTATTCTTCCAAAAAAAAAAGCCGCATTAGAGTATCTGTTTCATCTTAGTGAAACTCACAGATAGGATTTCTTTTTGAAGCCATTACAGGCTGTTGGATTGGAAACCAAAAAGTACATAAGGAAATCAATTTTTTCACATGTGATGGTTTCCCTCCTTTCCAAAAGACAAAACTGCGGAAATTGATTTCCTTTTCCTTAGGGGGTGTTTGGTTTTCCAATTTCATGTATAATGCAAAGTAAATGAGCCATCATTATCATTTCAAGGTGTTTGTTTAAACAAGAATTACGGCTAGTAAATCAATAGTCAAATAAACTTGTAAAGGAAACATGTAAAGGAAAATTGTAATCATTTCATTTTTTTCGTTATAAAACTACCATTTTTACAGTGATTACTGGGTGAAAAAAACAATAGTAGCAAACTCATAATTGCAGTCAAATGTAGCTAGCTGATGTCACCATACAATTACAGGAGTAAGCAATCATTACCTATGTCCAGCCATTTACAGTTGTAATTGAAAAACCAAACACGCCCTTAGATTCCCTCGATAAAATACTGTTTCCTTTTCTCAGGCCTAAAGAGAAGGGAACCTTTTCCTTTTCCACAGTTTTCCTTAGATGTGATGATTTCCTTTTCCTCAGAAACTTTTTTACTTCTACCAATCCAAACAGCCCATAAGGATAAGAAAGTTGCATCAAGGTGATTTGGACAACCGGATAGATACTCTAGGTTAGAGGATAGGACTAGATTTGCAGTGCAAATTCCAAAGATTACCAAAAAATAATCTCAGTGCATGACCTCCAAAACCTATTGAAGGCGGGAGGCTGCAAAGTCACTGAAAATGTGAACAAGAGGGTATAAATGAGGCTGCTGTCCTTGTTTACAGCCATGGAGATCACTAATATCTGGAATACAGAGAGATTCTAGGTTCCGAAAACATAAGAACAATGCCCATTGCAAGTAAAAGATGCAGGAGGGCTATCAGGGTCATCATGCAATGAAAACGGTCTTGATTCATTGGTACTCCTCAGCATGAGGTTGTGCGATAGGTGAACCTAGAGTTATGGATGGATGGATCTGGTCAGCAATTCTGTGGTGGTTTGCATGCACACACAGCCACCCGCCTGCATGTGCGCATACGGAGATTGAAGAGTCATAGCCTTATTACAATTAATTGACCTTTTCCTTTCGAATTTGGATGCCATCATTTTAACCTGTGCCATCCATTTGAATGCCACAAATTGGAGATGTGGGATTACATGTTTGGTATCAATTTTATATGGTGTGCCATCCACCATATGCAACAACAGATGGACAGTCCAGATTCAACAACCTTACAGCCACATGTACAGGGGTGGGGGCAATTAGCCAAGACTGGTTCATTGAGCAACAGTAAATTGTGATCAACTTGCCATTATTTCTAAGAAAAAATGCAATAGAAAGAACAGAAACACCTCATAATCAACCAGACCACTAAGCTGAGCTTGGCATTATAAACAAACCATGGCAGCCAAATTGGTTTTACCTGAAATAAGGTTTCAAACTCTGTCCGGACCATATCATTGTTTTCTTTACCACGCCATCTCTTTGGCATATAATGTGTGTGCTGAACAACAAGAGACATTGCCCCTTCTGGATCAGGGACCTGAATCTCATCAATCACAGCAGCCCTACTGATGGTCGTCACACCTCCAAAAACAGCACCATACCAAAGCAAGCTGTGACCAAATATCTGCATATTACAAAAAGTTCCAAAAGAAGAGGAATTATCAATCTCGATATAAAGAAATGGCTTCTTTTTTCTTTTCCTTTTTTTCCTTTATTTATTTTTTTTATTTTTTTTTGTCCAACCCATAAATGATACAGGCTCCCGCTTCTTCATGGATCAAGTTGGCCCTACCACGGAATAGGTCATGCCCTGATATCTCCCGTCCAAGGTTTATTGACCAAAACCGGTTTGTAAGACAGTTTTCATCACTTGATACAAACCGGTTTCGTCCATAGGTTAGCTGTATCGGCCTGACACGGGGCCAAAAGAGCCCGAGATATGAACCAGTTTCTGTGGTGGTCAATATGGTAGACCAACACCATTTGTCAGCCCTTGGCCCTATCAGATAATAATTTTTATTTGAGGATTGGAAAATAATAACCAATGGTCCACATTTAATGGATAAAAAAGTAGATGGTAAGGATGAACCAGTGGGAGATTTATGGGGTATCTCCCATATCAATAACGTGGGCCCCACATGTACAGTTTCCCAGGCCAAGCAAGTGCTCGGTCAATTAATTTTATCATCAAATAACAATCAAACTGGTGTACTCTTTTAAGTGTTGCTATGAAAAGAGAATCCACTGATGTAAGTTAGAAGTAGTACATGACCCTCTAGCAGAGATTCCTCGAGGAGTGCAATGATGAGCAGAACAGCAGCAAGGCCACCAGAAACAAAAGAGATGAATTTCGCAATTAATGTAACAATAGGAGAACGGAATTGCTTTAGATAATCATCAGCATGCACTATGCTGCTGTTGATCCGGTGTCTGAACAAATAGTCAACCTGAAATACAGAAGGAAGAATATGAGGCTAAATGTCCATCAATCAATGCACACAGAGGAACTTCTACTCTAGAGATCAAGCATGGCTAAAGAAGGGCGTGCATTTGAGGCATAAATGCCCTTTTGAGCCAAACCAGAGATTTTTTTATGTGCGCTTAGACGCAGTTTCTAAACCAACTTTCACCATCACACTCATCATTACCATTGGGAATAAACATGCCCAAGGTACTTAATAAAGATCTATATATATGCAACCTCATCGAATTTGAGTGCCATCACATCTAAAATTGGATGGACACATACATCTATACAGTCATACACCATACATTGAGCTTTGGAGTTGGGTTAGTTTAGTGCACGTGGCAAGACAGGTTCCAAATTATAGTTGCACGAAGCATGAAGCAAAATGGCAACAGATTCCAAATGGGGAACAGGGAAGCATCTATTTCAAAAATGTTAGCAACTATAAATAGACAGGAAGTGGGGATATCGTTAGCGACTTTAAAGGAGAGGTTTCCACTCTTAGCATTAGCGGGGGTATCGTTAGAGGTAAATATACAAGTGGCTAGATGCTATTCTATTCATGGTGAGGAAGTAATTTGGGCTCCTCCCTGTAGAAGGAATTTAAAAGAGGCGGAGTTAGATGAATTGTTATCCTTGTTGAGCTTGTTGGAGAAAGTTAAGCCACAATCACTTCAAAGAGATTCCTTGAAATGGCTTTCAGAAATATCTGGTAAGTTCATAGTCAAATCTTTTTATCAAAAGATTAGTGGTGGACCGGTGGTTCAAATAGTGGTGAAATCAGTCATACAGCCCATCTTTAGAGATATGGAGCTCCCCCAAAGATGGCAGCACAGTCCTGGTCAGTGGGCCGAAATAAAGTACTAACCGTTGAGAATTTATGCAAGAGGGGAATGATTATTCCAAATGTGTGTATTATGTACTTCCAGGCGGAGGAATCGGTCGACCATCTCATCATACATCGTGATGTTACATCAAAGTTATGGACAACGTTTTAAATATCAACGATATCGGCCGATATATCCCACGATATATCTTGTATCTCACCTGTGTAATACTAAACGCATAGGTAGTGCCGATATATCCCACATGTTCGATCCAGTGAGCATTTTCAATTTTTGATCTTTTTTTTTGTTGAAATTATGTTAAATCAGTGTTAAATGGTTATAAATCCATTAGTTCTTCATGTTTTGCATGAAAAATCATAGAGTTGGAGCTTTGATTTTGATATCCATTAGTTCATCATGTTCTCCATGTTTTTTTAAAAAATTTCTTTCAACCAACTATCAATTGAGACTAATTTCTAAGTATTTAGGAGTATTTTATGAAATGATCATCACGTACATTCAAATTTCGAAATTTAAGTGTAGGTGATTTCTCAAATTGCTTGCAATGTTGCACTCCAAACATAAAATCAAGCATCTATGAGGGCTGATCTACTGATTTGTTAAGTCCTTATCAATTTTCAGAAAATAAAAATCATTTTTTTAATTAAAAAATTATTAAAATATTTTTTTTCAAAATTTTCCTTCAACCAGATGTCAATTGAGACTAATTCCGACATAGTTAGGAGTGTTTGATGAAATGATCATCACATACACTCTAAATATTATGCATTCAATTTGAATATGGTTGCATTAGTTCATTCAGACAATGCACAACTTAAGATCATATACTAAGGAAACCTATTATGTGCAATTCTTTTTTAAAATGTTATGATTTAAAAGAATGTATTAAGGTCTTTTTTAACAATCGCTGAAGTTTCATTGAAAAATTCAACTATTTTCCCACGTTTTCCAATAAGTGTGATAAATTACCCGATACAAACGATATATCCCATGCGATAACCGATACGTATCTGTATCCCAATGATACGATATGTAATGCGATACCAATATTTCGAACACTGGTTATGGGTGGCTACCTTAAGCAGTTTTGTCATTCAATGAGTCATGCCTGGCTCTGTCGAAGCTCTTTATCAATCTTGGCATGGCGAGGGAAAAGGAAAGGTAGGAAAGAAGATATGGCAGCTATGTCAATTGGCTGGGATTTGGACTCTATGGATGGAAAGGAATAATCATATTTTCAGGAGTCAGAATAGAACACCGGAGCAATTGGGAACATTGGTAAAAGAACTAGTCTGGGAATGTGCTAGCGAACTAAATGCAATCAGGGCGGATCAATTTCGTGAATGTTGGACCGATTTATAATCTCTTTGTTTTCTTTTTTTCTTTCTTTGTATTTGTAATTCTTTTGGCCTTTGGTATTGTGTAATAATATTTATCACCATTCAAAAAAATAAAAAATAAACAGCCAGAAAGTGTGAGCAGGACTCTGACACGCAATTTGAAGCAAGAGCAGCACTTGGTTAGAAGGATTGTGCAACTAAGTTCCAAATGTAGGAATTAGTTTTTTCTTAATGATTCAAATGCAAGAATTACTAAGAACAAGGTGAACCACAACTCTTATGGTGGCAGATTATCACAATAACAGCCACCATGAACACCAGGACATGGGATGTTTAACAACAAGCAACAAGAGTTTTGCATGGTGTTGCCTAAGAAAGCCTCCAATTGCTTCAGTTCTGCAAGACACCAGATACAAAACCCCAGACAATGACTAAGACACACTGACCGGCGAAATCTACGCAAGTATATACAATTCTCAGGATGAGAGTTTGTATATTTGGGTCGAAGTGTAGCCCATGGTTTGCTTATCGAAACTGTGAAACATGATGAGCTTCACTGTGGATGATCCATGTAACAAAAATCCCCAAGATTTGAAGATCCTAGCAATAGTATGTTTGGACCCTTTTGGTTGAATGTGAAACATGCTGTATTTTCTTTCATAGCCATACATACGTTGACTGCCTACTGGAGGGTTACGATTTGATTTCTTCTTCTTCTTCTTCTTCTTCTTCTTTTTCCATCTAGTGTATTTCTAGTGCATGGGCCATTCAAAGTGGGGACTATAATATCAACAATTTGGATCACTGAAAAATGGATAATACCTGTACAAATTGAAAGCCCGAAATGTGCTGAAAAAACTTTCAGCCCAAGCATTGTACAATAACTCCATCAAAGTAACGAGCATGACAAGATAACCTCTATGTCCGGGGCGCGTGGCCTATCTTCTAAAATGGCAAAATGTCAACTATAGAGGCAAATACAAATGGTGTTCTTAACATTTAGGGGAGTTCTTTGATACTCCAGAGGTGGGTGATACTTAATACGCAGGGATGTAGAAGCGATAAACGTGGCATAAACTAACTCAAATCAAAACAATTAAATTCTTGAATACATTGTAGCTAAGTTACAGTGATGCAGGACAACTAACCACTTGCTCTAAAAGCTCGAATTGAAAGAGCATGGCAAATCAATCCCTTTTATCTCATAGCCGAGGTCCCACATCCCATGGGTTAGGTCCTCGGACGAACTCCCCTCGTGAGCCCCACATCACATGGGTTCCACCTCACACGAGCCACTTGCCTAACACGGGCCACTCACCCCCGATGAGGAGTCTCAAACACGAGACCTCCCGCTCTAATACCACTTTAATGTAGGACAACTAACCACTTGCTCTAAAAGCTCGAACAAATAAAGAGTGGCGAATCAATCCCTTTATTTCATAGCCCAAGCCGCACATCCAATGGGTTAGGTCATCGGTCTAACCACCCTCATGGGCCCCACATCACATGGGTTCCACCTCACACGGGTGGAGCCCCCCCGATGAGGACATCACGTCACGTCACGTACACCCTTACATACTGGATACACAAGCAATTTTCACTTGATGTGGAGGATTTTAGAAATTCCTTGTCAAGTGGAAGCACAAGCCGATCTCCAACAGTACGTGGATTACAGAGGACGAGCTACGACATTTAGATCCAGACATTTTGGAGCGCCACAAGAGTTTTAGTCCGCTAGAGGCGAACTCTTCTCAGCCGAGGAGAGTTAATGAGGACATCACGTCATGTACACCCTTACGTATGTATCAGAGGAGGAGGCGGGCCGCACCACTTTCCCTATGGCTAGGCGAGTACCCGTGATCATGCTGAAGACCTCATGTGCATGTACGAGTATCTGGAAGACCCTACACTGGGAAGATGCACATGAGCTGCTTTATGGAATAATCTATACCGTTGGATCGGAGGGACGCGACGATTGGACCATTGGATCGCATGGATCACATGATCGGGTCATTGATCATTGATCGTCCATATCAGTTTTAGATTTTATCATATTTTAGGATTTAGCTTTTGATTATTTTATATTTGGACATATTATGAGTGTTTTGGTTGATTTTATTTAAACTAGGGTCATTTTCGTTAAAGTTCACAAGACAGGGGGATTATTGTAATTTTGAAACTTCTTGGATCTATAAAAAGAGGGCCATGTGACCTCTCCCTCATTGAATTTCGTGATTTAAAAAAAGACGAGAAAAACTCTTGCTTTCTTTTCCCATATTTATGCAATTTGAAGATACTTCCATGCAATTTGGAAGGAAGATTGGTACGAGACTAATCTTCATCAACAGAGGTGCAAGGTCTCCATCTATCCCCACACCATCTTCTCTTTTCTTCCACATCCGGGTATTTTTTTCAGATTTTTAATTCTCTTATCCCAAATCTTCGTCTTCTCTCAAACCCAACTTCTCCATACTCATCCACAATCCAAACCCTAACCGACCTAAACACATCCTCCCACGCCACACGTGTGACCATACGGGCACACGTGTGAAACTCACCTAACCCTTTTGGTTTCTTGCCATCATTATATCAAAACCCCTTTCTTCTATTCTAAAAACTCTCTAAACCTAAATTTCCTACTTCCTCAAATTATCAAAGCCCTAATTTTCACCCTAGGTTGTATTAAGTTTCCTATTTTGAAATAGACTATATCCTATCCTAATTGGATGTTCCTACATCCATTAGATCATAGTTTCTTTTTTATTTAATGATCTTGAGTTGGTAGCTTAGGCTAGGATTATACATGGTTTTCTTTTGATTTACATGATATTTGTGATGATTATAGCGATGCTTGTGTTTTTTTATTAAATATCTTAATTCGGCTATTTGATCTCACATGTTACTCAGTTCATGCATTGGTCCTACATCACCCTCTCATATAGGCCGCTCACCCCGAGTGTGCCCCTCTCATACAGGCCGCTCACCCCGAGTGTGCCCCTGCATCCAACAAGACACCCTACTCGAGCCCAGTGTGAAAATGTCCCCGCATTATACAGTCTAAAAATTAGACTGGTTGAACATTCTGACCTCTGATTCATGGACACTTGGTTGTTTGAAATAAGACCATTGGATTTATTTTTTTAACCATCCAATAAATGTCCAACAATCTAAGTGTTAGATAACCAGATAATAGTAATATTTTGTTCATGATGTCTTAACTCGTGCCCATAATTTAGACGGTTAGTTTGAATTAATTGTATGTCATGCATGCAATTTTACAGAAATCTCTAACTGCCTGTGTATCATCTATCACACACTGCCAGAGTATCAAAGTATATATCCAACATTTAACAATAAGTGGCAAGGTGAACTGAATGGACATCATCATCTTGGATTTATAACTTTTTAGAGAAAGGCATGATGCATAAATATCAATGAAGCTCCAAACATCAAATGAAAATGAATAATACCTCATTGAATTCTCGAAAAAGCCACATAGATAAGTTAGACCACCGTCGAGACCATGCTATGCTTGGATGTTTATAGAATTGTTCAGCATGCCTCAAGAAGAGATATACCAGCATAAAAATTACAAGAAACGGAGAAATGAGAAGCATTCCAATCCCAAGAGCCATAAGCCTCTTCTTCAATGATGATGGGTTACTGATGAAGTCCCTCCGAATGCAGAAGTTTCTGCAACAGCAGAATGTGCCATGTATCAACACAGCAGGAACTACAAATAGGCCATTTATTTAGCCCTCAGACATTTTAAAGACAACACAGTGCTCTGAGAGTGATCATCACGAAAAAACACAAAAGAAATATTGTCCATTGAATCACACGAGGAAAAAAAAAAAAGCAGCAGGAATCTAGCAAGAAAATGATGCAAGTTTTCAAGAAGCTACTCTCCACCACTCATCACCTAATAAAACATGAAAGCATTACTAGATGAGGAGTTATATGATACTCAAGCTGCGAATGACACTTGATACACAGGCACTAAGAAATTTTATACGTGGCATATATAAACTCAAATGAAACTGACTAGATTGAGCAGCCCACTAACGCCAAGTCAAAGCCCCAATATCAAAGTGGTTGAACAATCCTAACCTCTGATTTGTGGACACTTTTTTGTATAAATACGACCATTGGATATATCTCATTTTAAACCATGCAATAGATGTCTATCAATCCTATAGTCAGATAATCAAATAAGCTTAATTTTTGGTTCATGATACAACTACACCAGGTATCATAATTTGATAGTTTAATTTGACTAATTTAATGCAACGTGTGCAATTTCTAAGTGCCTGAATATCATCCATCACACTTTGCCAGAATATCAAAGTTTTTCTCGTAATAGACCTTCCAAACGACTCGCTCGAAAGAAGATATACAAGGTTTGGAGGAAGCTTTCCTAACAATCTGCATTTCTCGTGATAAATTCCTGTAAAAAGATCCGCTAAATTATTTTCCAGGATAAAAGGGCTCAATCCTCTTCAAATGATGCTTTGGTTGAACTATGACATAAAAGGATATACTTAAAACACATTTATTCAGTGTTTATTCTAGTCATTCCTTCAAGAATGAGATTCAAGAAGCTACAGACTAAGATGGTGGTGGTGGTGGTGGTGTGATCTTTCTTTCATGATTTCAATTCCTACGCCCCATTTATGGTTGTGGAACCCAGATAAGCAACTAGCACACAAATCATGGTTTTAAATAAGAAGAGAGCAATTAACAGTGTGGGCCTTTACATACATTGATATGGTTTTTCACCTAACCATTCCCCAGACAACAACATTACTTGTACTCTGAGTTATAAAAGAGCATTCCCCATTGTATTCAACAAAAGAATCAACGAGCTAGGGGCAAAAAATTAGGGACCTGATTTCTGTTAACCAACTCACCATTGGATATAGGACGCATTCCATTGTTACTGGTACCACCCTAAGTTTCACAGGGGCATACGTGAGTTTGTAAAACAGCCTGATTTTTGGACTGACCCTTCATCTGGCCTAAATGAAGGGTCTGAATGGACCAGATTCTATATATACAACATGGTAGGCCACCCACTCTAATCAACAGTCGGTGTTCCCTCTCAATCAACAGTCGGTGTTCCCTCTCAACATGTCCATGTGCTATGACCCACCAGATTTTTTTATTAGGCTGATTTCATACGAGGGGGGGGGGGGGGGGGGTTTGTTCAGGTGACACATTAGACGGATGGGTTGGGAATCCGAGAACACATCACCGGGCCCCACGTCTGGCCAATACCACCATCAAGTTAGGGTGGTAACTCAGTACCACTGGAGTGCATTCCATTGGATATATGCAGTTTCCAATTTGTAAGCTAAACAAAAACAAAAACAAAACAAAACAAAGAAACAAAGGAAAAAGTTGGCCTTTTGGCATCCACCAAATGAAGGCTTTCCACCTTTGTGACTACCTAGGATCATTAGCATGATAAGTTCTACTCCAACTAGAAATCATCTCACTTGCAAGGGGGCACCAACAAAGCTGCAATCTTGGTGGAGGCAGAAAACTCAAAACAGGCCTTAAGCATTGTTCCAAAAACACCACAAGTTCATTCATGTCAAAATGAGTAAGATTACCTGTCGAACATGCTCTGCAGTATGCACCAATTTAAGGTCCATTCAAGAGTCTTTGTTAAATACAGACGTTGTTTCCTTCCATTTGCCCTAGACTTGACGACAGGACCAGCTCCAGGGAGCCACCGAGGGATCGGCAAGGCAAGCACACCTTTGTTGAGCATCCCAATCAAGTAGTTCTCTTTTCTCATTATACGCATTACCATATCATGTGCAGAGAGATCCTTCACCACACATAACTGTTGTGAGCTTTGTATACGAACAACCTTTTCTAAAATTTCTGCCCACGGTGTGTTTTGAACTTCACAGTCTGTGATATTGAGACTGCACAAAACAAGAAAGAGGAAATGCATTGCTAATACTGCATCAGGATTATCTCAAACCCAACTAATGTTCTGTTCTGTAGTAGTCAAAAAATATATGATGGTAGGAACATCAAAGGTGTAATCAAGACACCTTTTCCCTACATTTCATTTGTCTTTTAATGTTCAAAAGAGTCTCCATGAGAAAGAGAGAAAAAAAAAAAACCCCACAAGTTGTAAAACCTTTTTAACACTGGAGTTTGACTGCCAAAGGACAAAAGAAATGAAGGAAAAGTTATAATAATTGCATTTGCAGTGGATGTTCCTACCACAAGATATTGTAAATCCTACTACCAAAAGAACCCTTGAAATCATGGAATTATAGAGTACTAGGCCTCAGAACATGCAGTTTGCTGAAGCATAGGATTCTGGACATGTGCCAATGGTTCAGCAATCAAGATTAGTTTATGCAGAATGCCCCACACTGTATATGGGGCATGCCCCAAAAGTTTCCCGGGTTGGAAGAAGGGGTGGCAGTAGGTTGGGTCAGCCTGCAAGTCAACTAGTCCAAAAAGTGATTTAAACATCAGTATCAATGCATGTATCGCACCCTTGGGATACGGAAACAGATCGGTATCACATGGTAAATATCACGTGTCGTGGAATGTATATGTATCGCTGTTTGAAGGAAACCTCGGCAAAATATAGAATTTTGCAATAAAACTTCAAGATATGTTGAAAAGACATAATTGCACACAGAGTACTCAAAAGATTGGAAAAAACATGCACAACAAGCTTCCTTTGTATAGGGTCCTAAACTATCTGTTGTCGGACATTAGAGATGCAGTTATATCCAAAATGGGTTCATATAATTCATAAATCATATAATACAAGTGTGAAAACATATTCCCCCAAACAATCCCAAACAAATTTGAGAGAATGGATTTTTAGTGGGTTCTTTTGCTTGCTTTTTTTATAAAAAAAAAAAAAAAAATTCCGGTATCACAATGTATAGCCAATGCATATTGCACACAATCGTGATGTATCGCATGCATTGACAATACGGAAAAACTTTATAACGGGTTTTTGGAAAAATGTCACAATGTATTGATTTATCACAATATATCTGCGACACATTGCGACATTTTTTTGCGATATAGGGGAATATAACAAGTCCTACATCGCATCGGCCACACGCCATATCAATGATATCCGCAAATACTATTGATATTTGAATCATTGAGCCCAACCCACTTCTAAGGTAGGTTTTGGCCAAGCTAAATGGGTATTTTGTCAAGCTTGGGCAAGTAAATGTGACCCATTTGAGCAAAAGGGTTGGACTCAGGTTGACCCGACCTGACCTAAAACCCAATATAGAATGACAGAAGATTAGTATACGCACTGATGTATGTATGCATGAATTGATTAGTTGGACCAGGCTAGGCATGTCTTTAGCTAGGGGTAGCAATGGGTTGGGTGGAGCTAGGTCGGCCAGGTTACTTGGCTTGACCCACTTTCGAGGTGGCTTCGGGACAAACTAGATGAATAGAGGGTCAAGCTTGGGCTAGAGATGTGACCCATTTGAGTAAATGGGTGAACTCGGGTTGATGCCTAACTAACCCGGTCTGCCCATATAAGTTATCAATGGGTTGGGTAAAATGACCCACCCCACTGATTTATTTAAGTAAAATATGGATGATATATTTTATATATGTATGTATCCACTAATTGAGCTGGTCTAGGTATACCCCTTGCCTGATATCCCATTGTTAACCGTGAGTTGGATCATTATGGGATGGGATGGGATGGGTTGGGTCGATAGAGCCCAACCCAATTCCAATTAAGTGGGTCAGGTCAGGTCGAGCTTGAGCTTGACGAATTTTAAGTGGGGACTTGACCGCAGGGTATTGGGTCATGATCATGGTCATGGGTTGGGTTCAAGATAGAATTCTTCACCCGTTTAGCAAACAAGTCAATGTCAGGCTAACCCCACCCAACCAAACCCAATGCATTGCCGCCCCTACCTTTATCCCTATATTCGATTCTTAAATCTGGGTTGGGTTGCATTGGGTTGGGTCAGGCCCAAACCAATTACAATTAAAGGGGTAGGGTTGGGTCAGGCTTGGGGTTGATGACTTTTAAGTGGGTCAGTCAGGCCACAAGGTAATTCACTAGTCGAGTTTGGGCCCATTTAGCAAATGGATTGGGCTGACCCCAATCCGATCCACACCCAACCCACTGCCATAAAGATGCCTTCAAACGGTACAAAAAGATGGGTAAGAGAAAGTTAAATAAATAAATGGTTCACATTCAGCTGAAAATAGAGAAAAGATAATAGGGCCAGGATCTCCCAACCAGGGAAAGTTTTGGAGCATCCCATCCAGAGTAGAGCCCAAAAATCAATGGTATTCCATAGTGAACCATGGGTTCCTCAAGCAAAAGGAATCATGCACTTCAGCAAAATATACATTCATCGAGCGTCACAACCCCCTGATTCCTCTCTACAATTAGGTTACAGTTTTCAGCTTTACCTGTTATAATAGAAACGACGAACCTCCAATGTGTCTTTCAACTGTGCAAAAAACCTCAAGAAGCAAAAGATCCAATAGATAGAAAATATTCCCAGATACCCAACAATAATTGCTTTAGGAAATGTGAAAGGAACTAATGGGTGCATATGAAGAGCCTCCTTAACCAGATCACAGGGTTTAATTCCCGACTCAACTGCATCCATTCCACACTTTGCATTGAGCAGGCCATGCCAATCAACAAATAATAAAATAAACCCAGAAAAACAAATCGCGAATCCAAGACTGAGAAGCTCAACTATCCATTTGATGATAATGCACCAGAGCCCGTTTTCACAGTGGTAATTATATAGCTTTTCGAAGAATAGATCTAGATCGGCGATAGGTTCAGCTTTCAAGCTTTCACCATTAAGCAGCCCAGAAGGACTCTCACTTCCAGAACTCGGCAGCTGGTGATAACCAGACAGTTCAATCTCAGGAGGCACATTATTAAGCAATCCAGTGGTTAGTGATGATTCGCCACGCCATCTCCATTTGAATATGTTGGGGACGTTTACACCTTTTTGGCCACTGGACATCATTTGTAAAATCTCAGACCATGCAAAAGTAACCAGTCCATCCCCAAACTGATTGTTTGAATGTTTAAGACAGTGAGCTGGAAGAGAGAGTACAACAATATATTATACCATGAATGACTGGTTCAATATAACAGAAGTGCATGCATGATGCACACAGAACACCTCATCAAACACATGCAGTCCTAGCATGAACCATTTCATCAAATTACTAGAAAACAACAACGAGCATAGCCAATAGGGCTCATCACAATAAACTCGAAGTCATGTTATAAATGAACAAAAAATTTACACTTGAATTTAGAAAATTTTTACTGCAAATTTTTCAGGAAGTCGGATTTAACCAAATAATGCCATGACAAATGGAAATTACATGATGGTGCTTTCGAGAGGTTTTTTCTTCTTCTTCTTCTTCTTCTTTTTTTTCGAAAGGTAACAGTACCAAGGATTGAACCCTAGATCACTCAGACTACACACTCTCTACCAGCTCATCCAATGACCGAGAGACTTTTTGAGAGGAACAATTACCAAAATGCCCTCATTAATTTTCTTCTTTAAAAAGTGTAGTAAAGAATTGTGGGGCCCACATGGTATGTGTACAACATCTAACCCACCCAATAAACACACCCTACCATGATAATAAGAACAACCAAAAATCTAAGGTGGGCAACACCAAAGAAACAATATACACCACCCAAAAGCATTCATATATACCCCAGCAATATCTAATGATTTGATCCGGCAGATGTTTGGTTCGCATGATCATCGCTGTGGAATTCCTACATTGGACAGGTTGGATGACATACACATACCACATGGGCCCCAAATTCTCAATTTTCTCACTTTTTAAGGAAAAAATAAACAAGGGCATTTTAGTAATTGCTCCCTTCAAAAAGCACCACTTGAAAATTTCGATTCCTCAGGCATTATTTAGTAAAATTCTAACTCAGGAATTTTGCATTAAACAACCCTTGAAATTATAGAGATGTAATTTGGACATGGACATATCTGTTAGTGTCAGACATGGATGAGGTCTCAAACACATTGACCTCTAAAAGTTAGATTTGCTAACATGTCCGAAATACTAGAGTAATTAAATCTGTTTTTAATAGTAATATTGTAATTTTATATCTAAAAGCCAATCTACCACTATCCAAGATGAGGTCCCTTGGTATATGTTGTTTGTCAATTGCCTAGTGGGGGTCAATGAGACCTGAGGCGGTTTAATGCTACATTGGAGGGTTGAAGGAAGGTCTTAGAATCTGGAAGTTTCATTAGTAGAAGAAATATCTTTCAAAAAAAAAAAAAAAAAAACATGAGTATCAAGAATGCAACTTTACTAGCAATATAAGCAGAGAATGAGAATTGCAAAGATGAGGATGTTGAGATGAATGCGTGGGAAGACTACAAATGATAGAATTAAGATTGAGGTCATCCAAAGCAGCCTGGGAGTAGTCCCAACAAGATATAAAATGATGGGGAGTAGATTGAGAGAGTTCAGCCGTGCACACAACAAAGGAAGGAAGAATAGGCAATGATGCATAAAAACAAGCTCAAATAACTACGATAAGCTAATGATGATGATGATCTGATTTATGCATGAAAAGATGCAGCAAACAAATAATAAAAATTATAGTAACAGAGCATTATTCATGTCTAAAAAGGTACCCAAAAATGAAAGATAATAATACTTAAAAATAGAAAATACATTTTTAAAAAAATTGAGCCATACATTTTTTTTCTTTTGAAGTCATCAATGTCTCAAAAACACAAACATGGCATGATAGAGAGGTGTCGTATCCTTGTTACATAGGTTTATGGAAACTCACAAAGCAGCATGTCAATGTCTAACACTTGGGATCTACAAAGGGTAGCATTTGATGGCCAATAATTGTAGTAATTCTAAAAATCTAATGTGATACCCGTCATAGGAAGTTTTGAATCCACAGAACAAACCATTCGTTTCCCCTTCTTGAAGCATCACACTAAGCAATGTTTTAAGTATCAACGACATCGACTAAATATATCCCACGATATATCTTGTATCCCACCTGTGTGATACGAAACGCACAGGTAGTGCGGATATATCCCACATGTTCGATCCGGTGAGCATGTTTAATTTCCAATCCCTTTTTAGTTGAAATTATATTAAATCAGTGTTGTTAAATGGTTACAAATCCATTAGTCATTCATTTTTTGCATGAAAAATCATGGAGTTGGAGCTTTAATTTCGATATCCATTGGTTCTTAATGTTCTCTATGTTTTTTTTTTCAAAATTTTCCTTCAACCAGTTGTCAATTGAGACTAATTTCGAAGTATTTAGGAGTATTTGATGAAATGATCATCACATACACTCTAATTTCGAATTTTGAGTGTAGGTGGTCCGATTTGGGAAAATTTTGGAGAAATTCAAAATTTCTCCAATTTCTCCCAAATTGCTTGCATGTTGCACTCCAAACATGAAATCAAGCATGTATGAGGGTTGATCTACTGATTTGTTAAGTCCTTGATTTTCTTAAAATAAAAATTATTTTTAATTAAAATTTATTAAATTATTATTTTTTTCAAAATTTCCCTTCAACCAATTGTCAATTGAGACTAATTTCAAAGTATTTAAGAGTGTTTGATGAAATAATTAACACATGCACTCTAAATGTTATGCATTCAATTTTAATATAGTTGTATTACTTCAGTTGGACAGTGTGATGCGGACACCAGGCCATTCAAAGTATATCAACGCAGGAGGCGTGCGTTACTTGTGTCAATGTGGTTAGATGACGGATACGGGTCGGGTCTCTAGAGGTCGAAGACCTTACACATGTGTTCGTGACATGTGTAAGTTGCTTAGATGAGACATTTGGACCATTGGATCGCGAGGAGGGTGTGATCGGACTGTTGGATCGTCACGGCCCACCTTCATTACACCTTCACGGCACTATCATCGGGGCTCATTGGGCATCTTAAATTTACATTTAGTTTATGAACATTTGAATTAATTAAGTTTTGAGATAGTTTGTGTACAATTGTATGCGAATTTTAAAAAAAAAAAACTTTTTTTTAATAGGGGTATTTTGGTAATTTCATGTAATTACGAATTTATAAGGGTTGCCCTAAACCCATAGCACGTGATGTTATGTTGATGAAAGAAAAATAGGAGAGCTTTTTGCTTCTGACGATCTCGTCTTCGACTTTTAGTGATTGGAAGAGGGCGTGAGGCCCAGGTAAACGATTTCTCATCCCGTACTTCTCTGTCCTTCTATCTTTTCTCAAGGTATTCTTTTCTTTAACCCCATTTTCTTCTTTTTCTCCTAATCTTAAAAGATTTTCATTCCTTTTTCATCCCCACATAAAACCCATCACCCAAATCTATATTTGAAGAACCACCATATTTTTTTCTGAATTTTCCAGATTTCCAATCCAGGAAATTCCTATTTTTCTGGATTAGAAAATCCACTTAGATCGTTAGACGGACCTATTGCAAAATGAAAGTTCTATCTTTCGCTAGATCCAATTAAATTCAAATTTTAAGATTCAACACTTCGTGTTTGTGATGAATGGCCCTAATCAATGCTATATTGACCTTATTTCTTTCTTGTATTTATGATGTATAAATCAAGCTAATATTTATTTGTTTTTTAAGATTGCATGAATCTGCCCCTTTTCAAATATCATGCCCATTTAAGGTTAGATTAGGCCGTCCTACATCACAGTGCCTAGCTTAGGATCCAATACGAAGGAAACCTATCATGTGCATTTCTTTTTCAAGATGTTATGATTTAAAAGTGTGTATTATGGTCTTTTTTAACCATCTCTGAAGTTTCATTGAAAAAATCAACCATTTTCCCAATGTTTCTCCATGTTTCTCAAAAAGTTTGATAAATTACCCGATACAAACAATATATCCCATGCAATAACCAATACGTATCTGTATCCAGTGTTCATATTATTGGCGAAAAATCAATAATTTCGCCAATATTATTGGTGTCACCAGAGTTGCGACACCGAAACTCCCTTTTTTCGTTTCTCTTCCTATTATCGGCAATTTTATCGATTTTTCACGTAAAATACAGTTGTTGACTAGAAATCACTACCCTATCATGGGATAACTGTAGCCAACAGCCCCTTTTCGACGATAAAAGGGGCGATAGTATTGAGGGTTGCGTAAATACCAAAAAAATCTGAAAAGGGGGGAAAAAAGAAGAAACTTTTGGAAGTTTGTACCTGTAGAATAGGATCGTTGATCGGAAGTAACAATGGGCCAATCGATCGATCAATGCGCCGTTTTTAACTACGTGTCTAAAAATCTCTAATTTCCTTTTTGTTTTTCTTCAAATAGATAACAAATTTCAAATCGAATAATGATTTTGGCGAAGAATGTGAGAAATCTTAGGAAATTTGGAGAGACTTTTCAGGATTTCAGGGTTCCCTTCTGGAACTATCTTCTACCGGGCTTTTTCTGGCAACTGGTTTTTCGGGAGTTAAGGGATTTGAAACCCTTTTATAGGGAGCGGAAGCAGATTTGGCATTACATGTGTTACAGTGGTGTGCGTCGACCTCGATGGCATGTGGATGTCACTTAGTTTCGTGGACCCCACCATCATGTGTGTTATATCCACACGGTCCATCCATTTAGCGAGACCATTTTAGGTCATGAGACCAAAAATGAGACAAATCCAAAGCTTGAGTGGACCACACCATAGAAAGCTGTGAGGACAATGATTCCTACTGTTGAAAGCTTCCTAGGGCCCACAGTGATGTTTATTTATCATCCAAGCTATTCATAAGATCACATGGTCATTGATGAAGGTAAAACACAGATTACACAAATCTAAAACTTCTATGGCCCCTAAGAATTTTTCAACGATAGACGTTCAATTCCCACTATTTCCTGTGGTGTGGTCCACTTGATCATTGGATATGCTTCATCTTCGGGATCAAGCCCTAAAATTATCTTGTAAAATTAATGGACCGAGTGGATAAAAGCGTATAAATCGGGGTGGGCCCCACAGAGTTGAGTCGTTCCACTCAGCATACAGATTTACTCAGTGCGCAAGCGTACAACTTGTTTGGGTCTCAAGGGTTGGTGGCTCGGTGCATTGTTGGGTCCATCATGATGTGATATATTGTATCAATGTCGTCCATTTATTTTGCTTGATAATTTTAGGGCATAAGCCCAAAAATGAGGCGGATCCGCATCTCAGGTGGACCACACCAAAGAACGCAGCGGTGATTAAACACCCACCATTAAAAACTTCTTAGGGCCATTGTAATCTATTTTTACCATCCAATCTCTTGATTAGGTCACACAAGACTTGGATAAAGCGAAAACATAATTATCAACTTGATCAGAAACTTTTTGTGACATGGCTCTGATACCAATTTGATGCAGGACAATTAACCCCTGCTCTAAAAGCTCGAACTGTTAGAGTATGGCGAATTAATCCCTTTATCTCATAGCCCAGGTCTCACATCTCATGGGTTTAGGACCTCGGACGAACTCCCTTCATGGGCCCCAAATCCATGGGCCGCCCACCCCAAGTGTGTCCCCGCATCCCACAGGCTACCCCACTCAAGCCCGATGTGAAATGCGCATTAATCACACCTAGTGAGGAGTCTCGAACACGAGAACTCCCCCGTGGGCCCCAAATCACATGGGTCACCCACCCCGAGTGTGCCCCTGCATCTCACAGGCGACCCCACTCGAGCCCAGTGTGAAAATGCCCCTGCATTACCTAAGAAGTTTTTAATGCTAGGATTCAATTGATATTGTTTCCTTTAGTGTGGTCGACTTGAGATTTGGATTTACCTCATTTTTGGGACATGTACTAAAATGATATAGTGAAACGGATGAATGGGGTGGATTTCTCACATATATCATGGTGGGCCCATGGAACGCCGTCAAGTAGCCACCTCGTTCTTGGTAACATGATAAAACACATGCATTACTGTGGGTACCACAAAGTCCTTAAACCAAGACGTGGTTTGGCTGGTTACGTTGCTACTAGCTAGATGGCTAGTGGTTGGTACTATGTGGGCCCGATCGTGACGTATTTATTTGATCCACACTGTCTGTCCATTTTTTTCATATCATTTTAAATCTAGATCCAAAACATTAGGCGGATATAAATCTCAGGTGGACCACACCACAGGAAACGATAGTGATTGAATGTCCACCATTAAAAACCTCCTAGGGTCCATAGCAATGTTTATTTGACATCCAACCTGTTGATTAGGTCACATAGACCAATTTGATCCAAAACTTGTGGCCCCTAAGAAGTTTTTAATGGTGGGCGTTCAATCAACACTGTTTCTAGTGATGTGGTCCACTTGAGATTTGGATCTACCTATTTTTTAGGCTTAATACCATAAAATGATTCGGAAAACTGGATGGATGCACCAGTATGTCAGACAAGTGCCATATCCAAACCATCCATCACCAAGTATACCATTATATAGATTCCATGTCCAAAGAAAGGTGTACTTTTTTATTATATGCTAGCTGCATTTGTATTATATAAACTCATTTTGGTTATAATTGGAGTGATTTATTACGGCAGCGCATGCTTTTTGGACCCATTAAATGAAAACTTATTATTTAATGCTCTTTTATAATTTTTTTATTCATAAATATGCAAATATGTGTATTTAGGCATGTCCTAAAGTTTCACTGAAAAATGCCATCAATTTCCCCATGTTTCGCCCTTTTTCTCTGCATTTCTAGTTATCGGCGATAACAATATTATATCTTTATCTCCCATCAGTGAAACTTGTAGCGATACCGACAACTCGAACACTGTCTGTATCCCAATAATGCGATATGTTACTGACATTTCGAACACTGGCGAGCCTCCCGCAACAACAAACAAATACGGAGATAACGGATCCCCCCGCCTCAAGCCCCTAAATGGCTTAAAGAAACCTTTCGGGGATCTATAAACCAGAATAGAAAAGGAAGCCAACTGGATGTATGCTTTCATCCAATCTCTCCATTTTTTACCACAACCTAATCTGTCAAGCATGTAATCTAGAAAATCTCAGTCGACATGATCATACGCCTTTTCCAAACACAACTTACACACAATTCCGCTCCTCTTTTCTCTGTACCCAAAGTCAACACACTCGTGCGCAATAAGATCACCATCCAGAATGTCTTCTTGCCACAAAAGCACCCTGGGATTGATAAATAACCTTCCAGAGAACTCCTTTCAATCTGATAGCAAGAATCTTAGCCAACAGTTTATGCAGCCCTCCAATGAGGCAAATCAGCCTAAAGTATTTGAGATAGGCAGCCCCTTCAACCTTAGGAATAAGGGCAATGAAAGATGCCCCGAGCTCTTTGGATAAGTAGCTACTATTATAAAATTCCAGTAAGAAGTCCATAATATCACTTTCGAGGAGGCGCCAAAATTTTTGAAAGAACAACATAGGGAAACTGTCGAGGCACAGGGCCTTTTCCCCACACATGGAGCCCAAAGCCACTTTGACCTCATCTTCAGAAAATGGGGCTTCCAATAAAGAGACATCATCACTAGTCAACTACTAAAATTCAAGCTTCTCCAACCTCAGCCACTTCCAATAGACCCTGGAAAAAATTATTCGAATAGTACCGGATGATAAAATCACAAATCTTCTCTTTATCCGAGGTTCTAGTGGCATTTACAATCAAACCAGAAATTTGTTTCCTCGAGCCCGAGTCCTAGCAATACTATGAAAAAACCGGGTGTTCTTATCCCCTTCTTTGAGCCACACAGCCCTAGATCTCTTATGTTATTTGATCTCCTCCTTTGAGCAGTTAGCATATCTCAAAGGTAGCTCTAATCTATCTCTACCATTGGGTGAAAGATTTCCACTCTCCTAGAGCAAATCTAAATCCATAATTTCCTCCGCCATGGGGAATCAAATTCAACCTCAATGGCGCCCAACACCTCTTTCTTCCACCTATTTATCTTTTCCTTGAGGAGTTAAAACTTCCTGCTTAACTGAAAACCAGCCTACCCAACCACAGAGAAAGAGGACCACTATTCCGTAATTAAATCCGCAAAACCATCAATTTCCAGCCAAGTAGCCTCAAATTTGAAGGGTCTAGGACCCTAATTTTCTTCAGCCACTTCCAATATGATAGGACAGTGACCAGATGCTATCCTTGGGAGGGCATGCTGATTAACCAGCAGAAAAGGATCAAGACAATCTGCAGACATGAGAAATCTATCTAACCGGGATAGGATGCTTCAGCTTGCCCGGTAGACCACGTAAATTAAGCTCCCCCCAACGGCAAATCAACTAGCTCATGATGGATCACCCAATCAAAGAAATATGTCATACTTTTAATGACCCTTCCGCCTCAGTCTGATATTATCTAATTCAACCCAAAGTTGTTCACACAAGGAGTAAGAATAAGGCCCATAAACAACTGAAAGAATCCACTGAAACAAAGCATATTCACGCAAAAGAACAGACAAGGAAAAGGACCAAGCAAAGCAATCTAGTTTCCTCCATTTTTCAACCTTCCAGCAAAGCAACATTCCCCCAGCAGACCATATTGCATCAATTGATTCCCACTCTTTCGATTTAGCCCTCCACAGAGTCGATCAAGCCTTTGTAAACAACTTACAAGTTGGTTTCTTGAAAAGCAATGATGTCTACCTTAGCCTTCTTGCACACTTTCCTGACCCGTGCCTGTTTGAACTTACAGCCCAATCATCTAACATTCTAAGATAGCACAATCATTGAATACCAATTTTTTCCCGACCTTGCCCTCTTACCACTATTGTTGCTAGCCACCGCATCGTAATTGATAAACATTCAAGACTCAACAACTCATGCATACCTTTGGCAGATTTCTTAATTTTCAAAACCAGACAATTATGTTGTCGCTGAGCTCCCCTAGCCTAAAAAAATTGATAGAATTCATATACGCCCTCATCCTTGTCAAAACTAGATAAGCCCGCCAGACCCCCAATCCTTCTAGAATATCCTTAGCCCAAAGAATTATTCCTCAATGATTCCTCCACTGCCCTCTACAATCGACTAGTGATCATTCCTTGACCCATAGGGAACAAGTCCCTTGAAAGTCGAAACCCCTGCTATCTTCTCTACACAAAGGGGTGTCACCACCATAGCTTCTTCCAAAAGGTCTCCTCCATCCTAGATCATGTTGATAGCCATCTCTCCTTCCCCAGGATCTTTCGATGTAGTCGTGGCCTCCAGTGAGGCAAATCTCCATCGGCAGAAGAGGTGGCTGCGCAGGGGAGAAACCTAACCCCAGGACTAGGGATAAGCCTTGGCAGTCTATGTCCTCAGCAGCAGTGATCTCCACGGATGAATTGCAATACCCCCAAGGTCCGCTGGAAATCTTCTTTCAGAGCACGAACGATCTCTCGCAAAGAAACAGAAGGAATGGTTAACTAATTTGGGAGGATAAAAGAAGTTTAAGGCTCTCACGTGTGAGATAGACTCACACGCTTCTGGAAACTTAAGATATCTACACTTGTTGAGGATAAAACCACAGCTAACGAGAGACCCTCCTCAATCGCACGTGCCTCCGACCCATACCCATCTACACTAGAGATGAAGTCGTCACCCTGCCATGTGTCGTCATCTGAATCCTCGTCCAACTCATCGTCACCGTTCGATACAATCTGCTGCCTGGGAGCCGTCGATGACACATCTACATTGACAATAACCCGACACGTCTTCCGAAACATAACCCAAGCCAAATTTGAAACATTAGCCTCAGACTTGCTTTGATTAACTTCGGATTCCGAACCTCCACAAGGAACTAGGTCCGGCGTTGTGCTCAACTCTCTCCGTGCTCCCGCTTCATAATCCCCGCCACATATCCTTCTTTCAATCAGCTCTCTCCCACATACCCGGTCTCCGCCAACCAGTGGTCAACACAACACAATCTCAGTGTTTTGTGGTCCAGAGGAGCACCTGAATCAGGCGCCATCTTCCACATAGCCTCGCCCGCCATGAACGCCCAAGCAAGCTCCAGTCTCTCTTCTTCTCCACAGCTCCCCCCAACAAAGTGTTTTGCTCCCAATGGACCTTCAGTTCCAAGCGTTTCTCCCCAATCACCACAGAGATCGCGACAGGATCTCCCATTGATTTCTTTCTCTTAACACATACCCTAGCGATTCCCCATTCCTCACTAGCTTTCGTTGCAGGATCGACTTCAACGAAGTCCCCTAGACAAGATGCAATAGCGACAAAGAACCCAACAAACCAAAATTCCAAGGGGATCCCCCAAATCAAGAACCACTGATCCTCCTTCCCGAAAACAAAGTACTCCTCCCACCTTTGGATGAGGAGAACCGGCCCAACTTTGTGGATAGCTCCAACTATAATCAAACTGTCGATGTCCCCATCCTAACACAAAAAACTCCAAACCTCATTTTCTTCTATAGGGTTCAGAGAGTAATCCTTTGAGCACAGACCACAACATTCGAGAAGCCATTGTTTGATTTGAGGTAACGTTGCCCCTTCCTTGGTCATCACCACCGCTGAATATTGCAAAGATGTTTGAGCCTCTTAGACCACCTTTGGCTTAAGCCAAACCACCCTTTCCTCTGCATTGCCTTCCATTGAAACGCATCTTCCAACCTCGATTCTTCCACTTTAGAGCAAGTTGATAGAGCATTCTTTAGGTTGTTGCGCCTCCTCGTTTCCGGTTACCACATCCTTATATGTGGATGACTTCATACCCCTTCGACTTTTCGGATCTCGAACTGTAGCTACCTCCTCGCTCACTGCGTTCACACTCGTAGGGGTTTTGAACCCAATGTTTCCTCTCAGTTTCAAAATCTCCTTGTTTTTAATTCAAGTCCATAACGAGCTCTTTGCACCATTAATTGCATTCCGCCGAATCTCTCTCCGTGAAGAGTTTGAACCGCTCTAGCTAGCTCCTCTTCAAAGCTCATATAGACAAAGGCAAACCCCTTGTAATCCAAAGTGATTTAATCCCAAGGCATTACAACCTCCATGACTAGTCCCGCCCTACCGAACACCCTTTCAAAGTTAATAGGCAACCATCCTTCTGGGAATCCGGTGACAGAGCGTTGAAAAGTTAGATAGGAGCTTCTTCCAACCTCCATTCATCTCCAATTTTCGGTTCTTGCTGGGAACTTGCATCCATGATCCCTTGTTGCCTTCCACAACTTCATCTCCAGCCACACCCCTACCTTGCGAGGTCTGCAACCCAAGACCTATTTGTTGAGTATCGCCAGGGCTATCAGAACTGAAATTGTCTTCCTTTCCAAAGTTGATCGCCCCCTTCTATCGCCATTGTCGATCACCTCCAGTACGTCAATGACACGTTGTTATTTTGTGATGCAAGGAGTCTTCGGTGGATAACTTGATGAAATTAACTGTTTGTTTTGAAGCGTTGTCGGCGTTAAAGATCAATGCCGCCAAGTCTAAGATGTTGGGGGTGCATGTGAGTAATGTCCAGCTGCGTCGTCTTGCAGCCACCTTTGGTTTAGACCCGGGTCCTTTCCTAAGACGTATCTTGGTCTCCCCTTATGTATTGGAAAGCTTGCAAAACATCTATGGGATAGGGTTGAGAGAAAGCTTGCATCTTAGAAGTGTCGATATCTATCCCTTGGAGGTCGATTGACCCTCCTCAAGACAGCCTTCTCTAACATGCACGTATAATTCATGTCCTTGTTCAAATGTCCTAAGGTAGTGAATAGACTTGAAAGGCTAAGAAGAGACTTCTTTTGGAAAGGTAATTCTGATTCTAGGAAATTTCATTTGTTGAAGTGGACAAAGGTGTGCAAGCCGATCGTAGAAGGGGGAGTAGGGATCAACCATTTGGAAGAAATGAATCTAGCTCTTTTTGGGAAATGGACATGGATATTTGGCTCAAAAGAAGGGAGGCTAGGGAGGGATATCATAACTAAGAAGTACGAGGTTCAAGAGGGAGGTTGGTTTGTGAAGAGATCTTAGGTTTAAAGAGCTTCCCACATTTGGAAAGCGATTTCGACTTCAGATCTCCCAGGTCGTAGGTTGATTGTTTTCGCTATGGGCAATAGCCGTCACATTCGTTTTTGGGTGGACATGTGGTGTGGAGACTATGCCTTACAGAATCTATTCCCCAAGGTGGTTTGCCTTGCTCCCAACGGCTTTATTTCTGTGGCAAATTGTTATTTTGTGATAGGTGGCTCGGTGGTGTGGAGCCCCCCTTGTCAGAGGAATATGGTAGATGAGGAGTTTACGGAGTTTGCAAATCTCTTGGATTGCCTCAAGTGTTGTAGATGAGGAGTTCAGGGTGTTCGCAAATCTCTTAGATTGCCCCTCAAGTGCTTTCTCACTAATTCGAATAGTAAGGATTCAATGATTTGGAAGGGCCACTCTCCGATAAGTTTTCAGTTCACTTCCTTTTGAAGAATATTCGCAATCCTCCCAACATATCTTCTATGCCTCACCCTTTCAGCCATTGGTTCTATGGTGCTCTTCCAAGGGTGGTTGTGTTTGTTTGGTTGGTGGACTGCAAGCAGATCCTGATCGTGGATAACCTTCAAAGGAGAGCTCTTCTTTTCCCCAATATTTGTTTGATGTGCATGGAGAATGCGGAATCAATCGATCACCTTTTTCTTCATCGCCCCTTTGCTACAAAAGTTTGGTCACATTTCTTCAGCTTGCTTCACGTTGACTAAGTTATGTCGGGAATTGTTGAAGACCTATTGAGGGCATGGCGCGGGGGAGGCATCGGGAAAGCCAACAAAGTAGTGTGGACGATGATTCTCATGGCTATTTTCTAGCCCATTTGGGGCTCTAAAAAAGACAGATTTTTTTTTTTTTTTGAAATGAAAGCTTGGGGGTCAATGAGGTTGTTAGACATGTTAAAAGGGTTGGTGGCCACTTGGGTGGTGTTTGTAAAGGCCGATTTGGACAATAAAGTATTTGGGCCCTCTTAGTCATGTTTGTGGTGTGTGGGTCATATTCTTTGATGCTTTTGCAAGCTTCGCAATAAATTTTTTATCTTAAAAAAAAAAAATCTAAAAATCCCGAGTCTAGAATAAGGTCAAATCAACAATTTGAGCAAGGAGATTGGATACAGCCATAAGAAATCCACAAAATGACTATCAATTCAATGCAACAAAAGAATCTCCATGTCATTCCATATATTTGGGCTTCGGTCTAAAGATAATGATATAGGCAATATGCATTGTAACTCAACAAATGATTCTAGATCTATGGACTAATTCACACCAAAAAACAAGATCATCCTCTTTTTTAAACCAAAAATGAGATTAAGTTTACAATCAAAACTAGTCTAAAAACAAAGACTAGAAGCTATAATGTCGACATGATGTAAGCTCAACTCTTCCTCATAGGATACATTCTACATGTGTTGATGCTTGAAAGGCTGCATTTTTAACTCTTCATTTTATAACGTATGATTAATATTGCTATATCACATTTAAAAAATGAAAAGAAAACTAAGCAAAAGTGTCTCTTGCTTAAGTTGGACACTGGCAAGACCAAAAAATAAAATAAAAAATTTACAGATGTCCTTTAAAAAGACCAAGAACACTCAATTGGATGACATCATTATCTTGATAATGCTAATTAACGGAACACATTTTATTTTTATGATTGCTTTAATAGAAATCGTAAACTTTCTCACATCATGGAGCAGATTTACAAAATGTATACATTGGGTATTTGGTTAGCTGAATCATTGATAGTTCATCTTTACAATCACGGTCATTTTCTCCCAGTTGCAAGTCTTAGAGGCAATGTCCATGTGCTAAGGAGTAATTCTCCTATCTCTCACATAAGGCCTAGGAAATTAGAGGCAACATATATTTATCATGTCATAAAGGAGTAATTATTTCATATCTCATGTTAGATCCAACTCTGTTGATACCTTTCCATGATTATGGTTAGTGACAGGCTTTGTAGAAAGAGAAGATCAATATCGCAAAGTTGCAAATGACGATCTCAACGGTTATTAACTCAGCTCCTTAAAGCATGTGACACCATGCACATCTCATTAGCTTCATTCAGTTATTATCCTGCATAAATAACAAAAAAAAAAAAAAAAAAAATCCTTGTGAATGGATATGTATAGATGAAAAAAGAATTGAAAGAAATATGAGGACATTTATATAAAATAAATAAATAAAAATAAAAACAAAAACAGAGGGAACTGAATGAAACAAATTAATGGTGAAACACAAGAGAAATAATATGAACCAGGCATTTAGCTGGGCAATTTGGAATGATGTTCTCGTGCTATTCAAAATGAAATGGGTGGCCCCAAGCTCTATTGGTGCCTTCAGCTATCCATGGAATGGAGTTGCTCGATGGCTTTTAGGCTCAAATAATTGGATCGATTCATTTAGTCATGAGTCGAGTTGCAACTCGCCCAAGTCGGGGAGATGTATCGGCCCGACTAATCCAAGTCAGAGGTGACTCGGGAGGGGCATCTCATGGTATCGCACTGGGTCAAGTAGCGCCAAATCCAAGCCAACTCATCCAATTTGCACCCGACTCGAATTACTCTTAAAACCATCTATGGTGTCTATCCTTGCAATGGTGGTTTGATCTCTTTGGAGAGAATGTAATAACAGGGTTTTTAACAATATATTTGAGTCAACACTTAGCACATGTGGCCTTCCTTAGGGTTACAGAGCAAGTAATTGAATGGGCATTGGGTTTGCCCCAATTGAAGGACTGTAAGAGGGAAAATTTCAAAGGCATTGGAATCTTTGTATGTGATTGCTTGGTACTACTTGGGATGCCCCCTCTCATCATCCGTTCCAAGCGGTCTCTTTCATATTGTGTCTTTCACTCTTTTGAGTGGTTCTAATGAAATTTATGTTGCCATTAAAAATAAATAAAAAATCAAATAACAATCACCATCTTAGCAAAAGAATAGCTAAAGAAATCAAATCACCGTCATCTTAGGGTTATATCAGCTATTTGGGACTGGCTTTATGAATTATGTTCCAACAATCAAACATGAAACAAAAGATACTAAATGGGCCTAAAATCTTTAAACACGGTTGGGCAATTGGGCCAACCTTGGCTGAGCTTGATAGTTAATTCGTACTCGTTTGTACAGGATAGTTAATCCAGACTCGTTTGAACTGGATAGTTCATCCAGACTAGTTTGTACTAGATAGTTAATCCGGACTCGTTTGTACCGGATGTTAATCCAGACTCATTTGTACCAGATGGTTGTTCCAATGGCTCATATCACTAAGGTTGCAAAAGTGTGTTCGCCTGAAGTAATTGGTCATCTCATCGCCTCCACTTTTCATCCACCCACTCGCCTCTCTTCATAGCCAGCACTGCTCATCTCTGCGGCCATGCTACTTTGTTTTTTGCTTTAAAATAATAATAATAATAATAAATAAATAAAATAAAATAAAAAATAAAAAACTTTTATGTGCTTGTCCAAACTTGAGTTCCTCTTTTTAGAGCACATTGAGTTTTGAGTGGGGGTGTTAGAGAATAATTTCTTTATTTCTTAGGTTTGATTATGTTAGCCCTTGTTCCAAGCTGGGCCTCATTAGGATACTCCAACTTGAGGGGGAGTGTTCAAAGGTTGATAGTTGAATAAAGCCCATTGGGCCCAAGTCCATGTAATAAGGATCTTAGGGCCCATTAACGAGTCCATGCAAAAAGGCCAATTCACGTTTTTACTATTACAAATAAGAGTAGAGGGCTAGGGTTTCAATACACCCTAAGCATCTCTCTCTCTCTCTCTCTCTCTCTCTCTCTCTCTCTCTCTCTCTCTCTCTCTCTCTCTCTCTCTTCCTTCTTTCTTCTCCTTCTTTCTTTTTCTTCTCATTGTAGCTTTTCATAGGCCCTCGAGATTAACACCATGGCCGTTAAACACTCCATTCTTTTGTTCCTGAAGAAACTACCTATGAGGACTTCCACTCTCTCTATATATCCTTGTTCGTTTTCCATTATAGGTAACCTATAACAAAAGGTACAAGCTTTGTTCTTTTTTTTGGGGTTCTAATACTTCAACAAAATGGGTGACGTTCATAAAAACTTCTACTCCTTGGTCTGATTATATGTGATTTTCAATGTTTCATTAACCAATTATTTAATAGTCTAAACTACTAGTAATTTGTTTCTACTAGAACTATGTGAATATTCTTTCTAATTTCACCTTTAATTCCTTCAATGTTTTATTTAATTCTTATTTATTGAAATTACTACTTATTTGTGTACAAAAGTGTCCCCGCACCTAATACACATTACAACTTTTAATGTACTAGCTTTTTAAGAAATAATGCAATAAATCAGCATCTATAATGCACTAACAGCAAAGATTAGAGTACCGTTGATTAAATGTAAACAAGGACCATGGCCCACGAGTAGAGTAGCTTTAGGGTTTTACAAAGTTGCTCAAAAGGGTTGTTCACAGCCGTATGAGAGACCAGTTTTATAGTGATGTTGTGCTTCCATTGAAGATAATACATGAACTTGTTTTGGCAGTTTTTGGGGTCTATTTGAGCCTAGTTTTACAACATGTTGAAGATCTCTCCTATTATGCATCCCTTGTTGTCATGTGCAACTGCATATGTGCATCTACAACCGCGTATGCGCATCTACAACCGCATATGCGCATATCCATATGCAGATCGCATGTGCGATCATGGCATATGCGATCTGGCACATGTGCGATCGCATACAATTTATACAATCACATATTGGCAAACTATTGGCACATTTTTATTTTTATTTTTGTAAAAAAATAACTTTTTGTCTGTAAAAAGGCTTCCAAACCTCTCCCATTTGCAATATTCTCACTCCGAAACTCTCTCTCTCTCTTTCTTCTCTTAAATTTCTTAATTCCAAGTGGTCTTAATCTCTCTCTTACATTTCCTACTTCCAAGTGGTCTTAATCTCTCTCTCTCTCTCTCTCTCTCTCTCTCTCTCTCTCTCTCTCTCTCTCTCTCTCTCGCTCTCTCTACATTCCCTCTCTTGGAAGCTGGAAGATCAAGCTTGAAGCACTTGATGTTTAATTCATTGCTCAATTGATTTTTTTTCTCTTAAATATATTTTAAATGTGTAAAATTAGTTATCTATTAACTTAGGAAAGTTACCCTTAATTTCTTATAATTTTTTACAATTTTTTTGAATTTTTTCATATTTTCGGTTTTTTTAATTTAAAAAAAATTGTGGTCACATATGCAATTGTTCGATTGCATATGTGCATAGGCATATGCGATTCGACAACATAATGCATCACATCTGAAGTTTTGTTTGTGATATGGTGTTTATGATTGCTAGAAATCTATTTGGACTGTTGAAAATCTATTGCTTTAGAATTGAAAATTGGCCCCTATTCATGGAATTGTGTTCTAAATGGTCAAATCCATTCCTTGTTGCTAGATCCCATATTCTTGTTATTAAAGACTAGAGATATGGCACATGTGGCGCGCAAGGAGCAGGGAGGGGATATGATGCTAGAAGGGTAATCAACGCTAAAATTTCAATTTCGGGTCTCAATTTTTTAAGTCTAGAGAAGTTTCAAACTTATGGGTGTAGGAACTGGTTTAGAAGTCATTGGGAATGAGGAATAAAAGTAACTCGAAGCACAAGCTAGGGTTGCAGACTATACATGTTAATTTAAAGGATTGTGGGTTTGACTGCAAAGTACAAATTAGGGTTTATAAAACTAAGGAAATTAGAACAATAGTTGAATGAGGTATGCATGTGAACCAAAAGGAAAATAACAATAGAGAAAGAACTAAGAGAAAAGGATAACTATATGTTGACCCACACAACCTATGTAAAGGGTAAGGAGACACCTTACCCGGATTTGAAGAAGACGTTGCACCTTCTTTTAAGTCTTGGAGACACATCAAAACAAAGAAAAATAAGTGATGTTTGAATTATTAAAAATTATTCATGAAACTAAACTACATGGCTGATATTTAAAGGACTGAATAGCTTGTAAATTGTGATGCAAGTTGTAGAAAACTTAACTTCTAAGACATGGCTATGATAGTTGTCCAATGGAAACTTTCCTTTTGTAAACTATTGGACTAATTACTAACAACTTTGACCGCTCAAACACCAACATTGACTGGACTGTTTGACTGGTCTTGACAGGACCTTGAAATACTGTTTGACTGATCAACAATGTCAAAATAGTAAAACTGACATTGAAATTTGTAACTGTAAGATCAACAGTTAGTCTTTTGAATATAGGTTCTTCTCCGTGTATACATTTTCTATGTAGTATTTGGATTTGCATCAGGATAGAGAGAGAAAAGGGAGAGAGATGTTTCAGAGGGGAAAGAAAAATGAGAAAGAGGCGGTGGGAAAGGTGGGGGCTGCATGCAGGTGAGTGCTCCACACAGAGAGGAGAGAGATAAGGGAATGTTGGGGATCTATTCTTATGGTTTCCCTTGTTGTAACCCACTTGAGTCCCCAATCCACCTAATTTTGGGATAACGCGCTAACATGAGCAAACATAGTAGATATACAGAGTGAATGTCACACGATTATCAGAGTGGGCTCCATAAAGCCTTTGTCATAGACTCACACAATCTCCCCAATTAGACGTTACGTGCAGGCTACGTAGAGAAGACAAGTAAGGGTTACACTCACTGAAAGAAGTGAAGGAAAGCAGGTTCGATCTAGATCGTTCATGGTGCCTTGGGCGGTAAAATCTAAATTGTCCCTTAGCAAGCAACTATATTTTAATGACAGTTTTACTCTCTAATAACAAAGTTACTAGGACTAATTACAAGACAAAAATGTCCAAAACTACTAGAGTTACATATAGTTTAGATAGCAAACAATTGAAAAAATCTATTCCTAGATCGACTACGTCAGTTCAGGCCAAGCATTGCATCTTTCTTGTATGTTTCTTCGTGCTCCAACCCAAATAGCTGGGAGAAGGTTATGATGATCATCATTATCTATTCACAAGCCCTGCTAGTGTTACATGTGCGTGTAGGGACAATCATCGTGCACACACTTTGATCGATCACGTTGGCCGTCAGCAAAAGTAAAAAAAGGCACCATACATAGATGTGTGGATCCCACTACCCATCTCACCAAATCAAAGTACAAGTGGGCACCTTTTTCTTAGACTCACAACATTGTATCTCCATTCTATATATTTTGCATGAACTATAAGTCATGCATGGGTGTGTCAGTCCCGCTACCCATGTCAAGTCAACAAATCAGAGTGCAATTGCAGCATTTTCTTACACTCACGATATTGCATTTCCATTCTCTATATCCGCATGGAGTATTAAGGAACCACGACATGTTGAAAGGTAGCACTACAAACTCATCATCACATCATCTAATCCTTAACCCAACTAACTATAGTCAGCTATATGAATCCTTTTCCACCATTCCACTCTATCAAGGGCCAAACTTCAGTTAGACCATAGGTCATCCAGTCTTTTCTTACTACCTTCACCTACAACCTTTTGGGCCTTCCCCTTGCCCTTTTAGAGCCTTCAACTTGTACCAACTCACTCCTAACTGGTTCAGTTCTTGGTCACCGTTGCATTGAAAATTATGGCAAAAGTTTTGACGTCGGCTGCCGACCTGACACAGCCGTCTTCCTTTATCCAGGCTTGACTGGCAATGAAAGCACAAAACTCCCATAGACGCTATGTAATAGACTATTACATAGGTTGATTACAATCAAGTACTATCTAATAGTCCATTACATAGGTGCATTATAGTCAATGAGTTGGCACAGCAAGCTATATTCACTTATAGTTTGAGTGGCTAAAATCAATCAAATGTATCCACCTATGCACAATTCAAGCATACATATGCACACAAATGGCGTGTGTATGAATGTGTATGCATGCAATAAGTATTTATGTACACCTATGTATGTCTTGAAAAACTCTTTGCTATGATTTTAGAATAGTACATAGACTGAGAGAAGGACACTTCGGTCTCTAATTTATGAATAATGCAAAGGACCAGATACAACATCAACCATAAGGGGCTGATATGGTGCTGGTCATTACACCATAACTGGAGGGCAAGGGCTCCTCCCCTGCTGTACACACAACACGTACCTCAAATCCAAACAGCCCAAATAGTGGGACCCACTGCAGATGGATTACAACCCAAAAGCTACTCTTAAGCATATGATCCTAACTGGCAAATTGGTGGACATCTAACAAGCAGTAGATAGAAGTAGCATACGTCCCAAATTCAACAAACAATTCATCACCAATCAGATGTCAGGATTGTCCAACCAATCCAATTCAAGGGTCATGACCAATTCATCCACTGCAAGTCCCATTGCCATGAGGCCGACATAGAATGGCCGGTAAACCCAGAAAAGTAGAAAAAAAAATCAAAATCGAACAAATAAATATCCACTAATTGTTATTCAAACAGTCAAAGAAATCCAACGCCGGGAAACAACCAACTCAGAGAGGGTCCCACTATCGGTGGGGTTGAGATTTCAGACAAACAACACATGTGCAGTAGGGAAGTTGCGCCCCAGCTCCTAATCATTCCCCTCAACCAAAACCCATCAACCAATGCCCAGAACAGAAATTTTAAAATATAAAAAAAAAATTAAAAAAAAAAAAAACCATTTCAACTAAAAGAGAAAAAAAAATCACCCAGCTAAGAACAGCTGGAAATCTCTATGAAACGAAAATATCTGAAACAAAATCGACTGAATTCTCCTAAAAAGACGAAATTACCAGGAATCCGCAAAATCTGGGGTGAAATTAAGCCACCAGACGGTCGAAAACCATCCAAGGAGAGGATTTTTACAGGTACCCAACTGAAATTTCGTTGTAAAAAGGCGGAAAAAAAAAAGGGGGGGGATGGGTCGTATGAAGAAAGGTGAAGAATGAGGTTTTGATGCAGAAATCGGGTTTTGGGGGATTGAAGAGAAAAGACGAAGGGGATTCGATTGCGTGGAGCAATCCTTGCGTTGCTTCTCTTCTCGTCTCGTCTCTGTTTTTTTATTTTAAAAAAACAAAAAAATAAACGTTTGGGTTTGGGTTTGGGTTTGGGTTTGGGTTGGGTTTTTAGTTCTTCTTGCTGTGGGAGTTGAGAACTTTTAAGACCTTTGATACTCTGCGAGACGGTGAGGTTGATACTCAGGGCACTAAGGTCTATCACCTGTGGTAGATGATTGAATCAGAATAGACCGTACAAATTGTGAGTCTTCCTTAAGATGGATTTTATAATAAAATCTACAGCTACCTGAACATGCAAATACTCGATTAGGGATATTCATTAGACGGTTGAGATGAAAACAATCCAGCGGACCAGATTCAGCACACAAATTTATTCAGCCATTCTGATTTGGAGACGATGCTCGCTTACAGACTACAGTGGGTCACATAACTAAGAGAGTTGAGTTTTAAGTTGACGTATATCACGTGTACGATTTCTGAGCGCCTGCGTATCGAGCATCTCGCTCCCCGGAGTATCAAATAACTCTTATCATATAATTGCCGCGTGTATCAAGCCCAGTACGAGTCGCGGGTGCAAGTGAACACGTATGCAAATCTGAGCCTTCCGTCCGGTTGGAAACAATGCTTAGTTCGAGAAAATTGGAGAACGGATTAGGTGTTGCTGGGTACCACCGTAGCGGGTGTTTCCCTGTCTGTGGGGCCCACCTTTATATATGCGTTGTATATTCATGCCATTCATCAGTTTTCTCAGACGATTTTAGTAGACGATCACAAGAATGAAGAAGATCCAAATCTCAATTGGACCACACCACAGGAAAAAACGGTCATTAAACGCCCACCATTAAAAGCGTAATAAGCCCACCGTAAAGTTTATTTTCCATCCAACCCGTTGATAAGGTCACACAGATCTGGATGAAGGGTAAATACAAATATCCTCTTCATCCAAAGCTTTTGTGTCATCCAATAAGTTTTAATGGGTCACATTCAATCCCTATTGTGTGGCCCAGTTGAGATTTTGATTTACTTCAGTTTTGGATTCATGTTCTAAAATGAGGTGAAAAAACTGATGAACGGTGTGGATACAGAAAAAATAAATAGAGGTGGGCCATGGTCAGGAAAAGACGCACTATGGTGTTATCCGGGACACTTCACTGTAGTAAGCAAACTGACCGGTTGAAACACGCCGTCCATCTCCGTCTGTTCATAGGATGCGTCTTACCCAGCCTTGACAGAAATCGGCCCAGGAAAGGATCCATGGGGCCCACCGTGATGTATGTAATTTATCCCCTCCGTCCATCCATTTTTTCATATCAATATAAGGGATAACCGAAAAAATGAAACAGATCCAAATTAAGTAGACCACACCACAAGAAGCAGCGGTGATAATAATGACAGTCACCGTTGAAACCTTATTATAGCCCACCGTTATCTTTATTAGACATAGAATCTGCTCATAAGGTCACATGGACATGGATGAAGGGAAAACACAACTTCATTGGCCGCAAGAAGATTTTAATGGTGGCCGTTCAATCTCTAACGTGAGATCCACTTGAGCCTTGGATCTGCCGCATTTGGGGGTCATACTCCTAAAATCTAAAACAATCTAGATGAAAAAAAAAAACAAAAAAGAAGAAGAAGGGATAAATAGCATGGATAAAACCCATCTATCACAGTGGGCCCACATATTCCTTGCCTGGACAGATTCCGTCCAGGGGAGCAGGACGCAATCGGATGCGGATTTCCTGCGGATGCCTTCAGCATGAAGTTCTTACGCTGGTAATATAAGTAGGGCCACCTTGATATTCGTGGGAAATAACCCTGCTCATCCGTTTTGTGAGATCATTTTAGGACAGTAGGATCTTACACTTAAGTGGGCCGCAGACTTAAGGATTAAATGTCCAAGGTTGAAATATTTGTGGGCCACGAAGTTTTCAATAAGGCTAATATTTGTGTATTCAGTTCATCCCATCAGAAATGGCGTTATAAACGGATGAATGGCATGTAAACATCAACGGTAGTAATTT
The DNA here is from genome assembly GCA_037074715.1 of Magnolia kwangsiensis. NCBI lineage: Eukaryota > Viridiplantae > Streptophyta > Magnoliopsida > Magnoliales > Magnoliaceae > Magnolia > Magnolia kwangsiensis. The sequence goes on from CM073588.1 coordinate 80,610,900, forward strand.
CTCTACCCACCTTTTCCTTAGTGCGAGTTACTTGAGTCCTGGATCCTGCTAACATTTGGTCTTGAGTTCTAAAATAATCTCACAAAAAAGATGAATGGTGTGGATTTCACATAAACACCAAGGTAGGCCCCACCTAAATTTACAGCGAAGGAACTTCACCAAAGGGTTTGGCAGAAAATCCGCTTCCCTTGTGCTATTGCCCACCCGACAGGGAAATGGCCTGAATTTAATTAAAAATATGCGAACAGCGTGGCCCACTTGATGAAAGACCTGATCATGCGCACGTGTACCAGTATGGCTGAACGGTGTGGAATCAGCCAAACACGTGTAACTTTGTACCTTTTTTTTTGGAGCACGTGAAAGTCATGTGAGATTGGATGCTGGGCCAGTAATCGGACTGGGCTGAACGTGGCTAGTTTGTGGCCACTACTGGATCCAGGGGAGAGGGTTATTCCATTCCATCTTCCTGATTCTACGGGCTGTGGCCCACCAGATGAGCGGCTGGTATCTTGTACTCATCTGTGTCGTGTCCACGTGCGCACCCTACAGCAGAGACGTGTGAAAAGGAAGCCGTGCGCAATTACCATTCCTCTTCTTGATTTATACGTCTCAAGATGGAAGCGAATTGCCTGTAGCCCCCGCCAACCGGAAAACCGGAAGTGCCGGTTGGAGTAAGCTAGGTGGGGTCTACTGAAATGTCGCTGAGAAATCCACTCCGTCCATCAGTTTCTCCGGCTAACGTTAGTACATGAACCCAAAAATGACAGATCCAAAGCTTAAATAACCACACGACCGAAACTGTGGGACTGAAAACAACCACCGTTGGAACCTCCTAGGTTCCAACGTGATGTTTATATGCCATCCAAACCGTTCATAAGGTTATTCCCCTTGGGATGAACTGAAAAGACAAAAGATAGTCCAGTAAAAAAAATTTGTATGGTATGCCCCACTTGATTTTCGGATCTGCTTTTATTTTTGGACTCTTGATTGAAACGAGCAGGTGAAACTGATGAACAGAGTGGATTTCTCATAAGAATCTCTGAGTGGACCCCACGTAACATACAGGCAATTCGCCCCAGTTTGACTCTTAACAAAAAAAAATCACGTGGAACAGGTGGGACGGGTACGCCCACCATTAAATCCTTCTGGCCTGAGCGTGGGGCCACCTTGTTTCATATATACCATCCAATCTATCTATGAGTTATTCGAAAATAACGAGGTCAGAACACCGATTTCAGAGGTTTTGAACATGATTTGAAATTGCATGGGTTGTTTTAATTACGTATGTGGATTATGGATATAAGCGCAAGGGAGCGGCCACACTCTTCCTCCCACTAGTGTTGATGTATTAATCCATACTTGCTACAGAACAAAGCGGTGGAAAATATCCAAGCCTTAGGAGGATATTGCTCAGCTATGACTTTAAACGAGTAGAGGATTATTGCTCGACGTAATTACAACTAGGCTTAATCTGGTTATGAATGAGATTCATGATTGAGAGAACAGATATTGCTCAACTGCAATTATGATATTTGTTAAAAGAATTATTCTTTGAAAATAAATAAATAAAACAAGATCATTCTTTGATTTTCTATATACTAGGATATGATTATATGACTGAATATGGAGCTAGTGCCACGTAGGATCTATCACTAAAGAATATGTGAAAAATATACATAAGCAATGATTGTGCATTAAAAAAAATATATAACGATGTTATTGGTTATATTTAAAATGTTTACCTTAACGTCATTAAAAGAAAAAAAAAAAAGTATGGTGATCATCAATGCTGTTAGATCGCATATGGTTGTCCATATATGCAATCATACAGATGCATATGCCACTGTTTTTTTACTTCGGAAAATGAAAAATAAGAGAGTTTTTTAAAAATTAGGAAAAAAAATTAAGTGATTAGATAACATATTTTGTATATTGCGGATTCATTTGAGATAAAAACAATCTATTTAATAAAATAATCAATAAGTTCCTTAATGTGCAAATACAAGTTATAAACTATTTAATAAAAACAATCTATTTAATAAAATAATCAATAAGTTCCTTAATATGCAAATACAAGTTATAAACTATTTAATTAAGAATTTCAAATATAAAATTTGTATTGATAAATAAAACTTTTGTATTTCAAGTTAGAACTTAATCTATAAAATAATTTTTTAAAAAAAAAAACACAACTTATAAAATAATTAAATATAATATATATATATATATATATATATATATATATATATATACACTAATTTTAATATTATATAAATTTATCCAGTTGTCATTTTTGCATTTGATCACCACCATCATCGTCATCAGAGTCGTCTCATTCTTCAGCATATACTTCTTGTTTCGTTTCTTCATTATTTATGTACACTAGCAATGTTGTCAAATCGCACATGCGATCGTGTACAATTACATATGCCTATGTGCATATATGATTGCACAATCGCATACATGATCACATAAATTTTTTTAATAAATTTTTTGAAAAAAAAATTTAATAAGAAAATATGGAGAAATTAAGAAAATAAATAAATAAAATATAAAAAATTAGGAAAAACTTTTCTAAATTAATAGATAAATAATCTTATATATCCTTGCAATACATTTAAGTAAAATAAAATCAATTAAATAATGAATTAAATATTAAGTCATCATTCATCAACATTCTATAATATAACTAACAAATATCAAGATTCAACAGTATAGTCAACAATCAACATCAACACACTTAGTATGTAAACAAAATGAAGAAGTTATTTGTTTACTATTGATCTAATCATATACTATATACATTTATCTATTTTTCATTATGGCATTTGATCACCACCACCATTGTCATCATCACCATCATCAACCGAGTCATCTCCTTCTTCCACATACACTTCTTCTTCTTTTGTTTCTTCATCATCTGTATGTATTAATACTTCATTAATATCCAATTGTATATCTTCAGCTTGATTATTATCATCTCCTCATTCCATCTTCTCAATCTCTTCAACGATTTGACGGCTATTACTCGCCCCCCGGCTCCTCCATCCTTCGCCTTCGAGTGGTACCTTGTTCAAATGCCGGTGACATCTTCAACTTGTGTTTATGTCAGGTCCTTTCCAGCAAATACCGGGTCCTTCATCTTTACGAGCGACTCGTTATCTACGTCCAACTCATCTAAGTAGATATGGTTAAAGAAACCAGGCTTTTCTTTCCTATTTTGAAATAATTCTCACAATTTTTTATTGTATTGGATGAAAATCAAGTCGTTGAGCTTTTTTGCTTAAAGTGATTCATTTTCTTAGTATGAATCTGCATGAAAGAAATCACATTTGGCATTAGCTATTTAGGTAATTAATTTAGTTTACACCCTGTACTAAAAAATTGAAGCTTATAGTTACTAAACTTATCACCTCAAACATGCTCCAATTGCGCTCACGACTACTAGTAGAATGCGTGAGTCTAAGAATCCTCATAACCGGCTTCTTTATAGTTGGATCCTTTCTGTTCAGGTCCACTCCACCCACCAGTCAGCTGAGAAAAATAGTTTAAGTAGGTCAGTCTCACTTTGTATATTACATTGTTAAAAAATTCATTTGTATGACTGACATTCATATTACTCACTGGATAATTTCATTGTTCGATGTTTGATGATGATATCCCTTAAGAATATCACATCACTCAGTAAAGTTGATGTCGTGTCCTGATTTTCTCTATATGGAATCATTCTTTCCAACCCATCAATAAATTCAACCATATGCATAATAAGTATCTCAACTGAATCGTCAGAAGTAAATAAACGGGTTATGTTAATGATGTAACCAGTTGAATATAATGTAGATGCCATTTGACTGTATCCACCTTCTATCTATAATATCTATGACTGGCTTGTAATATCGTTCTCTATCATTAAAATGGTTTATATGTTATTTTTCATCATCTTCATCGCATCATATATGTAACTCATTGCAGGCTTCTCATCCTCGTCCACCAATCTCAATACAGTGACTAAGGGCTCGGATGCTTTTAGCGCCTTTACCACTTATGTCCAAAAACTTTACAACATGATTGCTTGTTCAAAATGTTTCCCTTCATCCTTCTTTGACCAAGACCCACTTGTAAAATTGGCCAACACTATAAAGCTTCTAAGTTCTGTTTTTTTGCATGTAATCTTTGTAATGTTAAAAAGGCTATAGCGAAATGGTGACTACTAAACGTAGCAAGTTACTTCTAATGTGTTTTCTCATTCGATTGAGAAGAAAGACATGTTTATACATAAAGACAGTGATTCTTCTAGCCCTTGTCCCTTGTAATCACATTTATAAATAACCCACACACACATATATATATCTTCTAACATAAGATCAACATAATGCGCCGTACATGGGGTCTAAAATAAACAATGTCTCTTCTCTATAAGAAGACAACCGACCATTACATATGAGGCTGTGTTGTCTGTAATTATTTGTATAACGAATTCCTCATATATTTCTCCAACTACATTATCTAGTATGTTAAACAAGTATTCACCTATACATGAATAATCCGATGCATCCATGGACTTCAAGAACATTGTTCCAGCTAGACAATTTACCAAAAAACTATTGAGAGATCGACCGGATCTATTGTCCAACCATTGGTCATTAGTGAACACCCATATATTGTCCACAATTCCTTATATTTAATTATAACGGATCATGTTTAATCAATTTCAGTTTTCAGGGATATCTCCCTCATTTCATGATATGAAAGAGGTTTAAGCCCAAGTCCAAATTGACCTATAGCCTCAACAATCACTTTAAAGCTTATCGATTTAATGATGTTGAAAGCAATATCGGTTTGGTAAAACCACTTAGCATTATATTAAATAGTGGTTTTCATATCTTTTTATTTATGCCGATTTTCTAAAGTTGTTTGAGCCGACCCTTTGCCTCGACCCATTTGGTCAACCACACCATCGGGGTGTGATCTAAATCATTTATCCATGAGCCAATGTCCTTAGGCTCTTTTCGAGACTGTTAGTTGTACTTATGGTCTAGACCGGCCTGTTAAAATAGGGGGAGTGGGATTAACTTCATTTACATTAACTACGTTTATATCTTCATATGCGTCTTGTGACTCCCTGATCACCGTTATAATGTAAGTCGAGCTGGGTTCCTCGGCAAGTTACTATAGCTGGTGCTGTGGGCGGAACTTGTCCCACGTTGCTTGGGTAGTCCTTCGAAGTCCTGGCTTTATGTAGAGTTCTCACCTTAAGGATACAACGCGTTTTAGGGGTAATCCCGAAGGGACAACCCTGAAAACAAAGTCGTGAGCCTTTTGGGCAAAGCGAACAATATTGTGTCCTTGGGTGGGGCGTTACACATCTTGTTCCATATATTCCTCATGATGTAGAACACTATTGCATCTCTTTCTTGAATATTTATTCATATACTTCATGATCTTCCTTCGAATTTATGGAGTAATTTTGTTGCATACTTTTGCATTTGACCATAATAAATGTGTAAGGTTTGCCGCGTAATGACACCGAAACCCACGTACCCATATAACTCACACACTATGTGAGTTTTATCCGAAACTTTACGATAGTGCCATACTTCTAATCCGGGTCATTCGACTTGGGTTTCAAAGAAGAAGATTGGGAAGAAGGCATTATGTTGGTGGTGTGTATATTGATTGTAAATTGTTACTTTTTAGTACTATAAAGTAATTAAAAAGTAAACTGAAAACTAAAGTAAAGTAAATAAAGACTAAAGAGTAAAGAGACTAAAGAGATGAGATAGGGAGAGAGAGAAAAAGTTACACACTTACACTAGTATAAGTAGAAACTAGAAATAGAGAGGAAAAAGAAAAGGAGAGAGAGAGAGAGAGAGAGAGAGAGAGAGAGAGAGAGAGAGAGAGAGAGAGAATTACACACTTACACTAGTAATAGTAGAAACTAGAAATGGAGAGGAAAAAGAAAAGAAGAGAGAGAGAAAGAGAGTGAGAGTAACACTTACACTTACACTAGTAGTAGAAAGAGAGAGAGTTACACTTATACTTACACTAGTAGTAGAAAGAGAGGAAAAATAAAAGGAGAAATAGATGGCGAAAGAGTTACACTTACACTTGTAATAAAAGAGAGGGGATAGAGAGATTTATATACACAATTACAAATTTACAAAAACACGAATTCTTCACTTTTTGTCTTTACTTTTGCCTTGAACCTTGAGTCTTAAGTCTAGAATATTGTAGACTTGTTGTAACTTTAGTTTATAATTTGTAAGTTGTGTTGTAACTTGTAACTTATAAGTAATAAAGTAACAAACTAAAAAATTTATTATAACTTAGAATTTGGAAGAAATTCAAATTATAATAAATTAAACTTACAAATTGTAATGTAAGTTAAGTCTCTCAAGTCTCTTAAATGTAAAGAAACTTCAAGAAAGAAATATAAAAAGAGAGTGGTGTAAATATAATTATGATTTTATAACTTGAAATAATTAGAAAGAGACTTCAATGGATGGAGATTCGTTGTCTTTTGATTCTTGAATCCTTGTAGTTGTAGTTGTCACTTAATTGAAATGTCAAACTTGAAAGAAATATGGATAGAGTGAAGCTTAGGGCTTGAAATTATGTAAGATAGTGTAAGAGAGTATAAAATAGAAATACAGAGAGAGTTTGAACTTTGATTGCATGTAAGAGTGTTTATAATCTCATTTTATAGACAAAAAATACAAATTTAAAAAAAATCTCAACGATCAAATTTCTAACCATTGGCGAATATGCGATCGCATATGCTGTATGATGTATGCGATCGCATACATTGCATATGCGATTACTTATTCTCGCATATTGTGAACATGAGATCGCATATTTGCGAAAATCGCATATGTCACTGTTGCACATGCAATTTCTAGCTAGATGTATGAATATGCGATCATATATTCGAATGTGCGATTGCACAGAACAATACTACGCACTAATACTTCATCAACATTTAATAGTTGATCTTATCATCTCCTCCTTCTACCTCCCTAATCTCGTCCACCACCTGATTATTATTGCATGTCTTTTCTCTTCTCCGCCTTTGAGTAAAAATACTCTGTCCAGGTGTTGATTCGAATGCAGCATCTTCAACTTTAACCCATGTTAAGTCCTCGCCTACAAAGACGACATCTCTTGTTTATATGTGCCACTCACTATCTACATCTAAATTATTTAGGCATATAAAATTATATAAAGTATGTTTTTCTCGTCTAACCTGGAATCACTCTCGCAGCTTGTTGTTATATTGGATAAAGACCAAGTTATTAAGTTTTTTGGTTTAAGATGATTTTTATATAAATTTATATTTTTTTAATAAAAAAAAAGTGTATTAGCGATGGCCTTAGACGTTACTTTTAACTCCTTAAAATTTAAGACTAAATTCAACATTAAGAAGTGAATTATCAAACTTACCACCTAGAACATGCTCTACCAGTGCTTACAATCACTAACATAATATGTGAGTCAAATAATTTTAATGGTCAACTTTATTAGTGTTAAATCCTTCTTGCTCAAGTTTACTCCACAGGAAACCCACCAGTCAACTAAAAGAATAGTTTAGATAAGTTAGATTTTGTATGATATAAGAAATTGCTTCTAAATTATTTGTACATACTAAGACGTTCATACTTATTTGGCAACTTCGTAATCCTATACATGATGGTTATATCTTTAGAGAATATACCTGAGTTCTTCGTATAAAAGTCCACTAGAGTTAAAATTGTGTTTTATTATTCTTTATTCAAAATTATTTTTTCAAATACACCAAGAAAGTTAATCATATGCGTCGTTTTTATCTTTATTCGATAGGTAGAAGTAAAGAATATTGTTGGATTAAGAATGTAAGTAGCCGAATACAATAAAAATGACATTTAGTTGTTACATCTTTTATTTATAATATTTAAAATGGGCCTGTAATCATGCTCTTTATAAATAAAAAGGCCTACCATTTTATTTTAAACTATCTCCATCACATAATAGATTTAATACATTTATGACTTCTCATCTCCGTCCATCAATTGTAACACAGTTACTAAGGGTTCAAATTCTTTTAGTGCCTTTAGCATTTTTGTAAATAAAAATACTAAATAATGGTATATTGGACTAAGTTCCCTTCAAGCCTTAACCAATGCTCATTGGTCCAATTGACTTACACTACAAAGCTTCTAAGTTTAATTTTTCTTAAATGTAATATTTATAGTGTTAAAAGGTTGTAACAAAATAAGTGACACCTTGATATAGCAAGTCACAGCTAATGTATTCACTCATATGATAAAGAATAAGGATATTTTAGTATATAAATAACGTGATTCTTCCATCCCTTGCAATCATTATTATGTATACCCTACTTATATATTCTAACGTACGATTTACACAATATATCACATAATGGATTCAAAATAAACAATGCATCTTCTACATTCTGAGGTAATCAATAGCTTTATATGAGGTTGCGTTGTCCGTGATTACCATGATAGTGCATTCCTCTCATACTGTTCCAACTACACTATATAATAATGTAAACAAAAAATCAGCCATGTGAAAATGGACAAATGTATTCACGAACTTTAATAGCATTGTCTAAGATAGACAATTCACTATAAAGTTTATTAGAGTCGGACTGAATTTTTTGGTTCATTTGTTTACCATGAGAATACACCCATAGGTTTTCCATGATTATATATATTTATATGTGAAACTTCTCGTATAATCAACCTTAAAATTGAGGAATTTCTTTTTTTCTAATATGAAGATGGCTTAAGCCCGTGTCAAAATTGACCTATTGCTTCAATCATAAACTTAAAGCTTTACCTGTTTCATGAATACATTTGCATTCAACTTATGACCTCGTTATTTGTTTTGTCACTGATAAGTTCATAATATAGCATTTTCACTTCACATTATCAAGATAATTGGCGAAACAAATGGTTATGTGAAATCATCAACTAGTGTAAATGTAGATGGGGGAAAAGACCCGATACTCTATGGAAGAGATTGTCGATAATCTTAAATTTCAATTCCACTTCGTTGGATATGAATTACAGAGATGATTTATATATATAAGCTATATATTTAAAATAGTTTGGATTTACTTGGATATGATGGATGACTTATATGCTTACGGAAGATGGCTCGACTGAAATAGATGCCATGAATGCTCTCTCTCTCTCTCGCTCTCTCCCCCTCCCCCCCCCCCCCCCCCCCCCCGAGTGTCATTTATTCTTTAGTGCCTTAAGTGCCACATGGCAATTTCTGATTGCCTAAAATATGCCAATGAATTTTGCATTCCTTCTGACATAGAGAGGTCAAATTGCCCTTATTATGGGATCTAAATGGTCCCGATGAGACCTTTGGTTAGTTTGGATTAGGTTGGCGGTAAGGAGAGAGTTTAATAGGCATTTAAGAGTTGTTATGAATCCAAATGGCGTTTCAGGACGTGTTTGAATAGTCGGGATTGTCTGTAATATAAAATAATATATCATTTATTACTTTTTGCGATGCATTTGGTTAAGGACTAAAAATGTCATAATTCATACTATCGAATTTTGAGATGTCATTTCACATGAAAATACTTGAAAAATGCTTAATTTAGGTATGAATTTTGTTATGATTATTTTCAACAAGGGCCACTTTGAGTTCATATAAAGGAAAAAAAAGAAACACGATTTCCTATGAAACTATTTTTTTCATTTATAAAGACTTTTTATAAGAATTGGTAGGAAAGTTCATTTATCACTTCCTCTTGTTGTTGAAAAATCAACAAATTTATTTCCCTACCTCTCCCCAAAGAAAGACAATTTCCCACAATTGAAGAAAAATGAATTTCGTAAGAGTTAAACACATATGTGTCACCACCCATCTCCAATTGCCTCACATGTGTTGCATATCTAAACATTCAATTGTACTCATGTTCTATCATACACGTACTAATGCACCTACATGTGACACCATCCATATTCGCTTGAGCCTCGCATACATAAAGCGCATCAAATGTGTTGCAAGTGCCAACTTTCCACTGTCAATATTTTGTCGTATCACATGTGTGTCATCATCCATCTTCACCCAGGCCTCACATGTACAAAATTTTTTGTATGTGCTGCATGTTCCAACTTCCCATTGTTCATTATCTTTTGTGTTGTATCTGTGCAACCATCCATCTTTCGTATGTGCCCCACACATGCAAAAGCACTCACATGTCCCACATGTGTCATATCTATCTGCAATCATTTTATATATGCTACATATGACAACATGCCACATATGTCAATGTGCCTATGTGGACATGTGCTGCCATTTACCTTTAAATGTCCATATATATTAAATATGCATGTGTTACTTGGGACACTTTTTCCATAAAATTATTTCAAGCACCCCTCATGTGCCATGTGTGATGTTATTAATTACCTATTTGTTTCATGGAATATCATACTAATGCAGTGTAATGTATAGTAAAAAAGTAATAATTATCATTACTACAGTAGTTTGAAGTAAAATTGAGTACTCACCATATACAATAATCATTTTCCATCTCCACTCTAACACGTAAACTAATTTTACTGGTTAGATACATGTGGATGTAATTTCATCCGTATGTGTTATATCCACAGTCTCCATCCATTTTACAATATCATTTTAAGGCGTGCCCCCAAAAAATGAGGAAGATCTAACACTTCTATAGACCTTAAGAAGTTTTCAATAGTGAGCATTCAATACCCAGTTGCTAGTTATGGTGTGGTCCATTTTAGTTTTGGATTTACCTCATTTTTGTCTCATTGCTAAAATTATAATTATACAAGATGGATGAACAACGTGAATATAACACATATCATGGTAGGGCCCATGAAATTATGGCACGTAAACATACCTCTATCACTCTATGTCATCCCTTATTGCAAAGGATTACACTAATTTGATAGTTGAAAATATCTAATAAAAGCAAAGAAGTAACTATGTGAGTTTTACACCACATTACTATGGTAGTCCATGAAACAAATGCTTAAGCACCCACAAGTGTCCTCCTCTATCTTGAAGTGTTATAGGATATAATATTCGAACCGTAAACATAAAATTCACTAATGGAATGTTAATCAGAGTAAGCTTGTAGTCGTAGTTCTTCAAGCGAGATATATATTTTCCACGTGTGATGATGTCTTTGAGAAGATGAATGATCCACTTAATCGCAACCAAATGAGTTTTAGTGGACCATTGCATGAACTCAAATTTTTAGTTAACAACAATTGAAATGTTTGAGCATTTCAAGATGAGATATTTGAGAGCACAAATGAAGTTATGATATTCAATGATATTTGAAAGAGGAACCCTATTTTCTCGAACAAGTTTATCATTAAAGACAACTGGAGGATAGTGGGGTTTGGTGTCCATGATTGAGTCATGCTTAATAAGGTCTATAACATACATATTTTGCTTTGTGAGACAAAAAGCTCATGCTTATCTTGATGGACCTCAATCCAAGAAAAAATGAAGTGGTCCCAAATCCTTCATTGCAAAGATGAATCTCAAGTTAAAGATAAGATATTATAAAAATGATGAATGACGACCAATGATAATGATGTCATTGACATAGATTGAGAGGATGACGATATGCTACCATTGTAGGCGAAAAATAGAGATAAATCTAAATATATGTTATAAAAATTAATTTTAATAAATAATTTGTGAACCTTTTGAATTATGACCAATGTACCTATTTTAAGCCATAGATAGGCTAGTGTAAGAGGCACACATAGTGTGAGAATAGTGGCTTAATAAACTTAGTAGTTGTTGCATGTAGACTTCTTTGCATAATATTCTATATAAAAAAGTATAATGAATTTCAAGCTTGTGAATAGTAATCCATAGTGAATGGAAATGGTAAAAAGTATTCAGATTATTGTATGTTTAACAACTGGATTGAAAGTTTTGTAAAGTCCACACATAGCTGTAATTGAAACCCTTTAGCTACCAGCCATGTTTTATAATGTTCTGATGACTCGTCATAACTTTTTTATCCGATAAATCCATTTACATCTGACTAGATTAATTTCTTGAAATTGTGGAATAAGTGACCTAATGCTTTATTTTTTAAGAGTCAAGAAATTTTTTGACATGACAGCCTACAATTTGAGATATTTTAAGGCTTGTGAAAAACATATAAGTTTAGTACAAATCATAGGTAATGGGTGTTGAGTGCCACAATATACATGACCCTTAAATATACCATTTTTTAATCAGTTGAACATTGGGTAAGTGTTTGATTGATATGTTTGGCTGGTTGAGGCAATTCAAATGAGTTTAGTGGGTTTGAGAGCTCATGAGGTATGTGTGGAGTAGAGTTATTAGGGGGATGGGAGTGTTAAGGGTCTAAGTTTAGTATAAGGGAGAGATAGTAGGAATGGGTGGGTTGGAGGTTGTACAAAAAGTAGCGGCATCAGTTTAGAAGGGAAATATGGGTGGGGTAGTGGTAAGTCCAGCTAGTGTTTGGATATTCATAAATAATAGTAAAAACACGAGTATTTATTTAGACGAAAACTAAACAATTAATTGGCCTAGTTTATGAGGCTGAGTATGTTTTTATAATGAAGTGTGACATGCCTCGAGCAAAGTATCACAAAAGAAAAAACTATTCATGTCAAACAACAACATGATACGAAAGATAAACATGATCATTTGATAAATTTAAACAACTATATTGTTTATACGAAAATATGGTAGAATCATATCAGTGGCACAGATTAAGCCATGTGACATATTTACTATTATTAGGCTATGCACCAAATATATAAAGGACAGATCATATCTTTGAGAAGCTTCAGTGTTTAAGTTATTCTTGGATAAGTACGAGTAATCGGTATGACTATTAGTATTATAACATGTTTTAAACATTCAACAAAGTCAAAACCATGATCAAAGAGAAGTAACTGCTCTTTCCTAGCTGGTTACATGCAAAGGCATTACGTGGACAAGTGGTTATTTCTACATATCTTCCACGAAAGACTATAAATAGCAGAAACATATTCGAAGAGAATGATTCAAGATCTATCTAACACACGCATACAATCAATCAATCAACATAACATATTTATCTTAGTTTAACCCATCTCCTTACTGCTCATCAACCGTGGGATGCTTAGTCAATAAGACTAGTCTAGTTTAAGTATATCCTTGCACACAAGCTGGACCGACTCTAGGTAGCTATAATTCCCTTTCATTTACACATGCACGTTAGATCTAAATAAAGACCTTAGCTTTATAAACCATTCACCTACGCTCATATGTTAGGCGAACCGTAGTTGTAATCTTCAGCATTACTTTAACCTACTCACCAACACTCTACTAAAAGAAGCATCATGTTGATGTGAGTTGTGTCCCAGAGCCTTACAAGCATTGACGATGCCCTGATTGCATACGTGTATGTTTGATGTAATGCACGAGTGAAGACATCACAGTCCAAACAAATGCCTTGAGGTCAACATTTGATTGTGTTACATGCTTGTTGTTATTTTGAGATTGTATATATGTTGAGTTCATGTTGGGTATTGTATTGGCTGGTTACCACATACCTTAGTACACACTCTACATGAGATGTCAGTTTTTTTTTAATGAATTCTTAAGGCTTTTGGTTTATGTTACCCATTGACTGCTTGGTGCAGTGGGAGTTGTCGGTCGTGTTGGGGACACGATATGAATGACTCCATATCTGTATGCCTAAAAACATCATATTCTCCGATACGAGACATAAGAACACTAAACTCTATGGCTTATGTTCACTAACATGACAAAGTTAAACATAATTTTTTAGGTTGTTTATTTTAAGAAATTCTGATCCTAGAAGCTCGAGTTAGTACTCACATTAGATAGAGTACTATATGTCATACATGGACATTATCCGCTTAAACCCGACCTAGGGCCTTTATATAAGCCACCGTTGATCTCTTATATGTTTACAACATGTGAAAGATAATTGAGATAACAAAGTAAAGGAAACAATCTTTAAGGGGCATAACATCATCATAATAAAAAAAGTAAGGGGGAGGGTAAGAGTATGTATGAAAATTGATATTGGCACTGCGGGAAGTTGTGCCTTTTAAGGAAAAGTACCGCATCTTCTATAAGTGACTTGCTCGGGAGGCCAATGCAGGAACAAATCTCTCTTCTCACCTTTCATGCATCATAATAAATGGTACTTGTATTTCATCTGACATACTGTTAAACTACTTGTGCATCAAATTATAAGGAATATAATGAAAAGTGAAGTGGAGGACAAGCGTGCATTAGCCATGAGCAAAAGGGCATCGTGGGCATAATATGATAGAAGTAGAGTAGCACTTGAGGAGGACTTGGTCTTGGGTCATGGACTTTGGTAGTTTACTTGGTTTTTTATAAACTTGTTTTATGGACTGTCCATCCACTTTATGTGAGTGGATAATTAATGATTATTCATCTGATATATGCATGATTCCTCCTTATTAGTTTTATTCCGTGATTATCATTGTTCTCTTATAAACCATGTGGGTACGCGTGATTTATTGTTGATATCTCCACACTTTAAGTGTAACAACCTCAATTTTGATAATTAGTTGTATACATTTATACACTTAAATATATATGCTTTAAAGAGAAAGTAGTGAAGGGGTAGAAAATACTGTAAAACGGACATTTTTATTTTATTTATTTATTTAATAATACGATGGTGGAATCTCGAGGGCGAGATTCTCTTTAAGGGGGGTAGATTGTAACGACTCCAGTTCTGATAGATATTGATATGTGTTGGTACACACAAATGACCTTTATAAGAAAACAATGGATGCTTAGAATCATCATAAATTATGTTGTCATTGTCCCTAATCATATCAGGAGCACCAAATTTCACAAACTAAATTCTCTTTAAGGGGGGTAGATTGTAACATCCCGTACTTTTTAGTACTCACGTATTACTGTGTAACATAATTTGGAATGAGTTCAAATCTGAGTCATCTAAATGTTCACACATTTTGGTCCAATTTGACCATTAGGAGTAATATTAATCTCTAGAACAAGTCATACATTCATTGATTTTTAGAATGGATCACTACATTGTTAAATCATTCTATTTTAGGAAGTTCAAGTACCCTGACAAACTAATTGTTGTGATACATGAATCAGACAATCCAATATGAAACAATCATTCAAATTCACCTAAATAATTCTAAAAGATCCTAAGACCATAAATTGATGACTTATAAACCCTCTAACTTATGTGATCTGATTACGATTTAAGAGTCTACTCATGCAGTTACATCATAGGACCCTAAAGGAACCAAAGGACCATTTATGTCACTTTAATCAAATCATTCAACCATTAATCCTCGGGAGAAGCCCCGTGGACACTCCATCTCCAATTCAAGACCAATCTAATCGTAGAATTAGGAATCTAACTATACACCTACGTCTCGAAATCCCAAGGAACCTGTTGCTCGTAAATTCATGATATTATCTTAAATTAAAGATTTAGAATCAAACCAAACGTCGTTAAAACATCTTAATCCAACAATAAACTTGAGACAATTTCAGGTAAGTTAAAATATACTATAAGTGGACCACTAGCACCCTTACTTAACAAACTAGAGTCGATCCAACTGTCGGATTGACAATGATTGTCACTTAACGGCCATATTTCAATCATTAAGGTTAACCTAAGCTTTGGGTCCACCTCATCTTTGGTGGGAAGGCCCAACAACGATATTCAAGGTGAATGGATGGAGTGGATTTCATTAAATACCACTGTGGGCCCCACAGAAGGGCTGTGTGTGCACTAGAGATGGTGCACCAGCAATGCACCAAACCAGAAAATTGGTCAAATGACCTTTGACTCGATGGCAATTAGAAAAAAAAAAAGAAAAAAAATCCCTCCTTTTCCAGCAATTTTTCCGCCTGGATTCCATTTAAACGGAAAGCGTCCATTTGTGTCAACGGTGGCCCACCATCTGATCACGTGTAAGAAATCTAAACTGTCCATCATAATCAGTGGGTCCCACCGACCTTATCCACATTCGGCTTACATGTGTTAGTACACACGCGCGCACGATGATCCACCCCAAGCAGCAGCACACAAAAATCCTCGCTGGAAACAAAGCCACGTCACCGCAACTCCTTGCTGGAAAATCCATTTGTCCAGAGTTTTCCCACGCACCACACCAGCGTCCTAGTCATGCTTTCCATTTCTAGATATAACCACCTAGTCGGCGAAAGGCAGAAGGAATCTCGTCATTTTAAGAAACAAACCATCTCAGCCGAACGTTGATCTCTAGAAGCTTCCCACGGACAGATCCCGAGCATTGGCATTAGGGTTGCTGGAGATATCGTAACTAGCTGAGAAACCCAACGAGAAGATGAAGAGAAAATGGGTCGGCGCAAACTGCCTTCGTATGATTAACTAAGACTAATTGATGACTCTTCTTTCACCATGTAGTGGACCCCACAAGCCTCCTGTATGCAATCCGACCCACTTGAACATTCTAAAATGTCGGATCAACCGACCAAAATAAATCCACCATGATCGGTGGATCAACTTCCTCAGATTGACTGGAAAAAACCCACGTCAGTAGGTGGACCCCATCTCTTGATCAGAGTCATCCAACTGATGGACCGTGACCCCAGAAGTGCATCCATGACACTTGATCAAATCCATACAATCAAAGTTCAATTGGACCATCCCAAAATCTCATGGTTTGGGACCGAGAACCCGTAACTAATCCCCTGGATTAGTTGCATTCGAATCCTCTAGAAGAGGATTAACGAAGCCTATTAAAGTCTATTTTTAGGGCGACCCCTTTCCAAAAAGAGAAAACTTAAAAGAGAGTGAGAGTTGTCGCCGTTTCGATTGCCACATTAAGCTGGGTCGACTTAGCTCGACTGAAACTGGGTCGGGTCGACTCAGGGAGGTTGCTGTTAGACGTCTTACAGTAGGAGGGGGAAGAAGATACAGAGAAAGAGAGCGAGAGAAAAGAATGAGGCAGAAGATGATGGAGAAAGAGAGGGATTGCAGCACGCAGTACTGAGTTCGTGTCGCACTGACTCGTTCGAGTCGTGGGCTGAGTTGTAGCCGAGCTAGGCTCCGTCTGGATGCAGGAAGGTCGAGTAGAAGAAGAAGGGAGGAAGGAGAAGGAGAAGATAGAGGAAGAGAGGAGGTGATGCCGGTCCTTCCCTTAGAATAAGCCAAGTCGATTGCAGGAAGACCCAGTCCGAATCGCTACTTCTTCCATTCGAGTTAGGTCAACCTCGACTGAGTCGAGACCTAATTGGTTAATGTAATGAATTGCTTTTATGAATTTTGATTCCTTAAGACAATTGGTGAATTGGATGCAATGTGAATTAAATGCCTCTAATTTAATGTGAAATGTATGCTTTAAATGCGCATATGATTTCTTGATATTATTATACATGATATAGTTTATCAATCATAATTACTTGATAGTGTTTCTAGGAAATTCTCGAACTCGTGGTCACTTGTATTGTGGACTAAATAAATTTATATTGTGGACCTATCATCTTGTGGACCGTTTGTGCTTATGTGGCTTTTGGGAGAATAATCCCTTCTTATAGCACTATTAAATGGAATATTTGGCCTTTGCGGCTTTTAAAGAACAATTGCCTCATATGATTTTACTTGATTGGATCTGTATAACTTTGCGATGGTAAGTCTCACTTGTAGAACTATAATTGGTCACTAGTTGAGTAGGTTGCCTTTAAACACCTTAACTGCTAGTCTCATGGGCTAGGGATGGTAGAATGAGACACTATCCTTAGGTGATCTATATATTATTATGACCTTTTTCAGATAGTTAATCTACCGCGGATGGTCTATATAGTCTTTTCCGAAAGACAAATTCTCCTTGGGCGACTTCGTTATATAATCTTTTCCAGGAGATAAATTCTCCTTGGGCGACTTCGTTATATAGTCTTTTGCGGGAGACAAATTCTCCTTGGGCAACTTCTTTATATAGTCTTTTTCGAGAGACAAATTCTCCTTGAGTGACTTCATTGCATATTATTTTTCGGGAGACTAGTTATCCTTGGGCGTGCCTTGTGTACTTTTTCGGGTGGTTATTTTTCCTTAAGCAACTTTTTACCAACTAGATGTGCATCCCCTGGTCTGTGAGCATGTGCATGCATCCATGTTTTTAAACAAGATCATCTTGGTGAATTTATTTAATGAATGTGTATCTGATAAACCTTATCTGATTTCCATGATAATCGTTGTGTAATATTTACTATACACTGTCTTTCTTAATTATGCTTGATTATCTTGATGTTACGATAAATCTTGAGGGGTATACTTCACTGGATAGCCATTGACGCTATCTAACCGTATTCAGTGTGTAAGAGACGCAGATGATGTGTATGCTCGAGTTCTTGTGGAATGGGAGGAGCCAGATGATCTTGCAACTCTCCATTCCTGATTTTATTTGTATATAATTTATATTGTTAAGTTTGTAAAGATTAACACATTGGTTTGTATAAGTTTTTGGGTAACCACTTGAAAAACCTTGGTTATGTATATTTGGACTCCCTCTTATACTGGAATTGTTTTTATTCCGCTCGAATGGTTAACTCTGATAAAGAAAAAAAAATGCATGTGAAATTTGAGATATTTCAAAGGTTAGCATTCGGATTTTTGTAAAACGAGTAGTATACTCGGGTTTCGGGAACCGGGGTGTTACATTAAGGTATCCTCTGTTAAGGAAAAATTAGCATTAAATTCCATCAAAGACTTAAAAAAGATATCATGCAAGTGTCACTGAAATTCCATTAAAGGCATATACATATTTATTAGTACTATAGCCTCATGAGATGCTTGACCAGTTAGAATTCAGGACAAACACAATATGTTATCAATCAGGTATATGGCACTATCCAGTTTTTCACCACTCATCAACTGACTAATGGTGATGAGAGTTGTTTCTCTAGATGTGTAATTGGTTGATGCATGATGATTCATGGGTTTTGAGATGACTTTCATGTTTGTTTGGCATGCGTGTATTTAATGAATGTACAACATGTTTTATCTAGTCTAATATGAGCACTATGTGACGAATTTATTGTATGTATCACCAAAGTCTAGATCACTAGTATGTTTCCTACCTGTATGATTGGATCTAAGGTGTGACTTAGATCATTCAAATTAAGGGTCTAATTAAGGAATATGGACCATTAGGTTTGTTTTTATCTCCTCATTAGACTCCCTTAGTTATTCATTATGAGCATTTTGTGACTTTAAATATGTGCCTTAGTCAGTGGGAGGAAATGACATAATGACGGACTCTTGTATGATAGTTGATATTTATTCTTGTGAATGATTGTACTTCTCATAATTGTATCTTGGATATCGTGTGTGTATTATATCACTCTTATGGTCTTACAGTCAGTCTGACACGTGATACGCATATGAATCCATGATGATTTTAGTGTTTGATGTGCATTGTATCTATTATTTATGAACATTATCAATTTACTTCTTGAGTAAATTATGTATCACACCACAGCTCTGATAACCTGAGTTTGCTTGACTCAGTCACTGAGTCGATGGTGTAGCTCAAAAGGAAGGGGGTAATATTATATATATAACCATAATAATCATCATAAATAGTAAACTTAATTAATCATCATACGTCCAGTCAAAAATATCAATTATTTATTGGCTAATATCTTACCTAAGTTCATACATCATTATTTAAAAGCAGTAAATCTAAAATGAAAAAAAAATATTCTCGCATTAAATTTTCAAGAGTACACCTCTCAATATTATCACTCTACATGCGAAAACTCCTGTTTATTTCTATGTCTTGCATGTTATCCAATCAACGGAATGAGCTAACGTCCTACCAAGTAGTTGTAGGCATGAATTCACAACATAATCATGATACAAGTATATATACACGAATCTTAATATATTACATTACCACATAAACGTTTTCTTTAGTTAATAATCAGGGTCATAGTTGCGCACATCGACCAGCTTGCCAACACCCATCCAATTAAAATCCATGCAAATCCAACACGTGTAGGAGTTTACTCACATCCTGTGTGAACGCTGGCTTAAGGTATCTCACATACTATGTAATTGTATAATTTGGCAATGAGCGGCCTACTTTAGAGATAGTCAAATTCATTCCCTGACCCCAACCATAGTCCAATGAAAATTTTCTATTAGTACTAACTTAGGTTCAATTGAGAACTCTGCCTAAAAATTTAATGGATAACTCAGTCACTGAGTTGTCTGGTGTTTTCAAAATGATACATTAAATACAAGGTAGTTGCATACCTAAAAAAATATCAACATATTACAAAATTTAAGCAAAAGTAAGTATGTGATGTTATGCAGTGCATGTAGGAAAATCCATCAGTGATAGTGAATACTTACCTATAATGTCTATTTTCTTATTCGACTATTTTAATATTTTGATCATTTCCTCATAAATTTTATAACTGCACCCGGGTCTACGATCCATATAAAATTTTTATTTTTTTAGTCACAGCTAGAATACAAGCATTAAGTTAATTTTTCTCTTAATTAGTATATATTTTTTATAACACTTGTAAAAATGAGTAAGATTCTAAAATTGTTACATTACTCTGCTAAATTGATCAATCAATTCCTTGATTTCTTAAACCTGAGTCGTAGATAGTCCACCTACCATGTTTCTAATAGAGATCAAATGTATTAATCTTTGTTAAGTTTAAATTAGGATCAAAATCTACCTTAGAGACAATTGAATGTTAAGATCCATCTGATCCAACCATTTATTTCTTTATTTTTTACGATTTTAGTCCAATGGTTCTGATTGATATTTGATCAGATGATCCAATCTAACATTAAATTAAGTATATTTTTAATTTTCTTAAATCTTATCCCTTAATTGATTTATTAAACCTTTGATCAATAGTTGGATTAGACTCAATTATCGATTTAACATCTAAATCACTATTATGATAGGATGTATTTAGATTTATAAGGTCTTTAATGCATATTTATACTTGGTGAATAAGATTTCTAATGATACAGTTAATTTTATATGCGGTCCACCTTTACACTAAGTGCATATAATAGATTTATTACTTGCAGGATTATAACATAATATAAGACATGAAAAATACAAATGACTTAATTTAATATACATGTATTTGAGTTAAACCTATATTTATTTATTTTAAACAATTTAACCAATTGTTCAATATCAAAGTTGAAATTAATTGACTATGATAGTGTAGTGGGGTTCATTTTATAAGTTTTCTTAATATATGTGGCTCAACATATGATCAGGCGATGATCTTATCATGGTTAGCTAATAGTATGTAAAAAATTATCATAAAATGATTCACCTTGTATATTAAGGTTGGTGGTGGGGCCCATATATGGAATGTGTTCAATCTACGTGGGGCCCACAACCACATCTTAAGATAAAGGTTTCACATCATAATAAAACTTCAAAATTATATTTTTTATTTAAGCTGATTTATACATGGTTTTACGACGAATCATCGTGATCTTATGGTGCAATTGTCTTAGAGATAAGTCAAATTCCTTTTATGTTGGTCCACCATAATTCTAATGATGAGATCCTGCAACCAACTAATTCATTTATATTTTAGAAAAAAACTAAATAAATAAAATTTTAAATCTATATGAAAAAATCAACATGTATAAAATTTTATAGAAGGGTGAGACTCATCTTTACCATTCATTATGTCAACACATGAGGCCCATACATTTGCCATTGGACCACACTATTGCTTACATGACAATGTGTGAGGTCGCACATGCTGACCTCATGGTTTGTTTCGATTTTACACTCTGCGAAGTCCACTTAATTTTGATCTAAAAAATCTAAGAGATATAGTATTAGAGCATTTACTTGATAAATGGTTTGGATCAGAAAGTAAGCTCACGAAACTTCTATTTTAATCTCTTTATCTCTCCCACATTATCTGTTTGTGAGTGCTTACCGGAAGTGGTTTGGCATGCCCTATATAGATAAGCCAAAGCCTTCTTACATTAATACACATGTATGGTAAACACACGTGATAAACATATGGTACTCATGTAACTCTCACATAAGGGTGTGAAGTAATGAGAGGAGATTTTAGGATAGATGATGGTACAAACAGTATGTGCATGTGTCAAGGAGATGTGGATCCCACAAGTATAATCTCCTTGACCTAGGTGCATGATTAGATTGTGTATACCTTATGCCTTTTTGTAAAAATATTTATTAATCAAAATTACCATTGTTAATTGTAGTGTAGGAAAATTACAAGTGTTTGTATAAGCAGCAATGCATCAATTACTATATACGAGCATTCATATGAAGTAGGGTGTATTAATCGAGTGTGTACATTCCACGATTGTGTGGGCCATATTAAAAGATTTTATATCCAATTATTATATCAAAATGAAGTTTTTATTACAAATATTATAAGAAAAAAAAAAGTGTATAATACTATGGGTTATGCTCAAATATATAGTTATAATACATATGAATAATTTTTATTATTTTACATATATTAAAATAATTTAAAATCATAGTCTTGGAGATATACTAGAGTTATGAAATAATAAGCTAATATACTCTACTATGATTCACAAAACATGCGAAAATTGATGGTTCAAGAATTCTTTAACTTGCATTTAAGTTTTTTTTAAAAAAAAATTCATGTTCGAATTAAGATTTTTATATGGTATTGTTGATGTTGTGTCAAAGAACATATTGAATGGTAGTTTATAGAAAGATCAACTGATCCAATGAGAAATTATCAAGATCTTGGTGACACACTCGTCAGATGATAATTTTAACAATAGATTTAAAAATTAATCAGTTACTATTCAATTTATATCGTTTGGATCGATGATTTATGGTTTGGATTAGTGATCTAACAGATGTTAAAGTGGTAAAAATGACCAGCTTGATTATTGGTTATGATTAAATAATTAGAAAGAATAAAAAAATTACCCATCGAAATTGCTGGTATATTACACTATAGTTGTTGGGTGATCTAACCTCCGATCGCTAAGGTAAATGACAAAAAATGTGGATTAATAACCATGAGAACCTGATGCACTTTATTGTGTGCCGAACAATGGGAACTACCATTAAAGAGACTTAATGGACTTTATAGAGGATCAATATGACTCTTTAATCCTTTGGCTGAGAAGTTATGTTCATCATGTATGCGTGTTTGGTGCAAGCACGTGTTAATTTTAGGGAAAGTGGGAGATTATTGGAGTTAGTGCCATATAAAAACCACATAGGCCCTTATCCACTAGCCAATATATGTGATTGAGTGGATCTCAACCATTGTTCGTAGTGACCATAGGTCATAAATTGGACACGTGATATGCCTTAGATGGGTTTAGTGTTGCTCTCATTCATTAGATTTGTTGGGGAGTGATTCATTTAATAGTCTTGGAAACTTAAAATTGGACATGACAATCATTAACCTCAGAGAGTCATGGTCTATTGACCTCAGTACGCTGTTAAACCATAACCGTCACAGGTGCGTGGTACACACCTGTGGACATCAGTTCATGAGATGTGTAATCATCTTGTGTGAGAGGACTAACTTGGGTCATGGTACATTATCCATCGTCATGAGTCAACTTAGTGTCGATTTATGCCTTGCCCTTACCCTGCATAAGAGTGTGAATGTGTCATGAACAGAAGATTTACGTTCAAATATTTAGTCACTCACATTGGTAGATCGAGATCATGTCAATAGTCTGGGGACTTATTATCTTCTACTATGGTCATGAGATTAAGACTTGATGATGCATGAGAGATGGTTTAATCATTAGACTTGAGGATGTGTAAGGGTCATGATATTGATTAGTTGGTTTTGACTCTTCTTGTGAGGTCCATGCAGGGGATAATAAAGTGGAATTAATTGGATACTTTCATAAATAGTAGTTAATTCTTGCACGAACCAACAAGGGATCCACTAGTTTACCTAGGAATATATTTATGACTTTAATATATATTAATCAGGAACTCATTAAGGGGTTTTTTTGTTAGGCCCAACACTCTGATTGTTATAATCGAATTTTCAAATGTTTTTAACCATTAAGGTTTTATTTTTACTGTTGCAACTGTTTTGAACGCACTTAATGATAACCTAATAGTTTAAATCTGATTTTTCACTTATGATTGACATATGATATGATCATTAGTGGATATGCCATGACAGTGAAGGGATTGAATTATGAGTATATGCATGGATGAGGTGGATTGGTGAGCTTCCATTAAAGTAGGTTACACTAAAGTCCATAGGTAACGAAGCACCGTACTGGGTGCACCCTTAAAACCCTAACCCTCATTATTTATATGATTGTATTATAAAGGAGAGGTAGAGTTGGCTCTGGACGTTCCTACCCTATGGGATGTGAGAACGCAAGGAAAAAGAGAAAGTACGTGAGAGAGTGGAGATCCAATCCATCTTCTTTGATTGTCCTCATGTGTGCTCCACTTGTGTGGATACTATATGTCTTTCTTTGACACCTACCATAGGATTGGACGTTGGGCTAACTCATTGGTTTGGGAGATTAACATCGACAAATCGACACCACAGACATTTCTTTTGTGCATATCACTTGCATGTATGATCTCTACCATTTATGTCTCATTGCATTGCATATACGTAATGTTATTGCAAATGAAAATTATTAGAATGGGTCCCATGTTCAAATTGTATTGTACCATATTTAGTAGCATTTGTATGCCAAGTACCTAATTGTTCACAGTTACCCTTGTAAGGATATGGGTCTCAATTGTTTGTTGATTACTAGAATCGTAGTTCAAAGTTGTTCTTGTAAGGATAAGGTCTCTGTTCTCTGTTAATTGTCAAAGTCTAAGTTCTCTATTGTTGTTAAGAT
Organism: Magnolia kwangsiensis; assembly: GCA_037074715.1. Taxonomy (NCBI): domain Eukaryota; kingdom Viridiplantae; phylum Streptophyta; class Magnoliopsida; order Magnoliales; family Magnoliaceae; genus Magnolia; species Magnolia kwangsiensis. The sequence goes on from CM073588.1 coordinate 80,635,828, forward strand.
CTCAATTTTCTATTGACTGTAAGACCTCAGTTTCTAGAAAAATGAGGAATCAAAAGAGAGAAAGAGAATGAGAAAATGTGTTGTTTTACTTGATATTTTTAATTTTTTTTTCTCTTTTTTATTTAAGAAGATTAAGAATATTTTATTATTCTTCTATTTATTAATTAATATTATAATTAATGTTTCTTATAGAAAAGGAAGGAAGAAGAAACTGAAAAATAATGAAAATAAGAAGCTAAGTTATTTGATTTATTTCATGTTTTTATTTTCATTTTCCTTTTAATTTCTAAAAAAAGAAGGATAAGATATTGAAGATTATTTTATAATTAATTTATTTTTATATTTTTAGAAAAAAGAAAAGAAGAAAATGAAGAACGATAGATAACAAGGACATTTTCATAATTTAAAAAAGCTACTTAATTACTTAATTAAGATTAACTTTAATTTATTGATAAACTCTTAACATTTGTTGTCTGTCAATACATGTGCCATCATTGGATGGATTCTACTATCACGAAATTCGCATCTGCACGATAATAATAATAAAAAACCTTCGATATAGCACGTTAGATGATACGAAATCACTTAGAATTTACAGGGAAAATGCGCTCGCGGAATAATAGTCACTGTTGAGGTTAAAATTCGGTCGGCCCTCCCTCCACGTCGCCCACCACGTATTACCACTAAAACCTGCGCCAAGAAAACAGGCCAAGGCGACCCTGGCTAAACCGGGGGACCCTCCGATGCCTAAGTCAGGACAAGGGAATCAAGGTCTGGGTAGAGAGTAGAGGAGAGCTCGATTTCACATCCCTGTAGATGTGGTGATGTGTGCTATTTATACTTGCCTGTGGGGCAGTCTGAGCCCGATAATCTCGGCACAATCAGAGGGATTCTAGGATCATGGAGATACTATCCGCAATCTACTGATTACGCAACGTATCTGGTGGATCGTGCGCATCTGCGAGCGAAGTTACTGACCACGTTAGGTTATGGTAGTTTCCATGTTTAGCGAGTGGGGTATGCATCTCTAGTCATCGCCTCGGCTCGGCCAGTCCGACCATAGTCTGGCATCTGACCCTCCCGCAAGTCCGAGCTCATGTGGTCGGTTGAGGGTATATTGTGGTCCGATCGGATGTGACCCCTCTCCGAACTGAACTTTGCTCTAAGACTCGCGTGGTATTGATGCTGAGTCCAGCTTGAATAGGTCGTGCCTCAGTCGTAACGGCGCTGGGTCGACTCGGAATAGTGTCCTCGGATCTTCCCATAACAGAAGCCCCCTACTCTTCAAGCTTGTCTGCGAGCTCGGAGAGTACTTATACAGGAAATCTCCCACCCTTATCGTAATGATGACGGGTCTAGAATTGCGTGTGCTGGTCGCTTTGGTTAACGCGTGGCGACGGTTACGATCCCGGATCTTCTTCCAACCTATGAAAAGTTGCCACGCAGTCTTGAGGTGGCGTATTTATGATGGCTTCGACTGTTGGGGCGTCGCTTCGCATGTCGAGGCATACTGCCCGATGTCAGAGCCGTACCGACGGTTCGGTACTCATCTAATGCGGTGTTGCCATGTGTGCTCGGAGATCGGCTCGTGTCGATTCGACTGCTGCCATCAAAGCTTACCATCAATGCGAAAATCCTTTGCTGCCTATATAAGGCGCCCCAGATTTTCGTTTGCCATTTTACGTTCTGATTTATAAGAGCACATCGGAGGAGGCGATTTTCGACGAGAGGCGATTCCGGCCGAGTTCGAAGTTTCCGGCAGAAGGCGATTTCCGACAATCACCCGGTGAGTCTCATCGACCTTCGCCCTTCTTTCTGCCATGTCTTCCGATCTGAAAATGGTTCGCGAATACGGCGATGACTCCGAGCTGGGGAGTACTGAAAGTGGGAGCGGGTCTTCCGAAGGCCCTTTTGAGACCACTCTCCTATACCCCCTGTAACAGCCCACGCCCACACTGTATGATATTGTCCACTCTGGGCACAGCCCGCACGGTTTTGTTCTCGGAGTTTCCCCCAAAAGGCCTCATGTGGGGGAAGGCATACTGGTAGCTCGCACACAGACCCGGTGCTCCAGTGGTCCCGCCCACACAGCACCTATCCCACAAGATATTGTCCACATCTATACTGTACAGGCTAGCAGTGGGTTTTGTTCCCCTCAGGGAGGCCTCATACAGTATAGGGTGATAACTCCACATATAACCACCATTACTTCAGACAACTCTTCCGATGTGGGACAAGTTACGCTACAGTTAACTGCAACAGTAGCTCGCCCAGCACAGTAGCCTGCCAGCCACACAATAGCCTGCCAGCCAGCTTAGGGCCCGCCCACATGTGCCAGCCCACATGAAGCGGTGACCGGGGCGTCACATTATCCCTCACAGAGGGCAGAGCCGTCTTTGGTTCTGATACCATTTGTAACAACCCACGCCCACACTGTATGATATTGTTCGCTCTGGGCACAGCCCACATGATTTTGTTCTCGGGGTTTCCCCCAAAAGGCCTCATGTGGGGGAAGGTATACTGGTAGCTCGCACACAGACCCGGTGCTCCCGTGGTCCCGCCCACACAACACCTATCCCACAAGATATTGTCTACACCTATACTGTACAGGCCAGCAGTGGATTTTGTTCCCCTCGGGGAGGCCTCATAATTATGAAGGTGGGCCTCAACAATTGGCCACAAATACATAATAGGTGGGCCCTACTCATGGGCCCTCAAATACACCACATAGACGGCCATAAATATATCCAAGTGGGCCTCATCATATGGGCCGCACCAAAAATCATTTCAATAGTTATAGGTGTAACATGTGTATCACCGCACACATGACCCACGTATGATGATCAGCACTGCCCAAACATTGTGGACGGTGTGGATATGGAGCATACACCAAAGTGGGGTCCATGGGACCATTCAAACATGATCCAGCACTGTCTAGCAATATCTGGACGGTATGGATTAAACTATACATCATGGTGTAGCCACATCAAAATGGATGGGCGGTGGTATACAAAACACATATGAAGATGGGCCCCACCGTCCATGCACAGATTGATGGTAAGGATACAACACAACATCATGGTGGGGCATACCTGGCATGCCAGACCTGTCAGGAAATATATATATATATATATATATAATATATTTCACTCCCCCCTCCTCGGAAGCAAAAAACGTTGGGTTTTAAGACCAAGCAGCTCGGCAAGAAGACAGCCTCCCGAGCCCACCGAGTCGAGACCACTACCACCATCGAAATGCCTGCGAGCCTACGTACCGCAAAGGTAGTCCCTGGAGGTTCTGTCATGTCAGAATCTCAGATGGAGTGGATTCGCTCGGAGTTCCAAATCCCTGACTCCGTTCAGATAAGTGGTCATCTTCCTTTACGCGCTGCAGTGCGGGGTCCGACTCCCACTACATCCTTTCATCAGGAAGGTCGCGATCTACCTTAGATTGGCCCCTGTGCAGTTTACTCCGAATACCTGGAGGGTGATGATCTCTGCCTACATTATTTGGAGGTAAGTTGGAAACTCCGAGCTGACCCTAGAGGAGCTGCTGAGCCTGTACCTGGTCAAGCATGATAGCAACGACCCATGGTATTATTTTGCGACTCGGGGGAGCAAAGGGTCGGGGTTGGTGATGCACCTGTCGTCTTCCAACAAGGACTGAAAGAATAAGTGGTTCTGGCTGACAGGTGATTGGGAGGCACCGGCGGCTGAGCTTAGGACCTCAATGGCTCGGGTTCCGACCCATTTTATGAAACCAGGTTGGACTTCATTTTACATCCAAGTTGCTGCTTTGATTTTCACCTGTTTCAGTCAAAAGTAACATTTCTTTTTCCTTTTGCAGCTTTTCAAAAGGGGCTGCCACTCCTCGACTCGGACCAGAAAAATCAAATTACAAAGGCTAGAGCGCGGTGGGAGACGCTTCGCTCCTGGGTTGATCTGATCACTGCGGCCAGCCTTTGCTCACATCCCTCAGTAAGTTGCCATGATCTCTTCGATGAACTTTTCTTCGGTTATTTAGTAGCTGACATGATCTTCTTTTTCGCAGGCATGGCCGAGGCGTCCGGGGCTCGGAAGAGGAAAGCAGTTCCGACAGCGGCGAAGTTGCTAAAGGAAGCCCCCCGAGTGAGGATAACTCGGAAGAAGGTGGCTTCCCCTTGAGTGGAGGAATCTTCCACTGCGCCGACCCCAGCAGCCCCAACACTGAAGCCAGTCGGCTCTTCCTCCATGCCGCCGACTCCGGCCCGCCCTACCACTGTCGCGGCTCCCTCGGCAGTCTTGCGCCCGGTGGTACGTCCTCAGTCACTCGGACGACTGGGGTTGGTTCCCACAGACGGCACCAAAAAATGTTGACTGTCTCTACCTGTCCGTTCGACTGTGGGTGCCGAGGCGATGAATAAGCGTTTACAATGCCAAGCCCTTAACACATGCTACGGAACTTGTCATTATCGAATTGGCGGCCGTTATCAGAAACGATGGTTCTTGGGATCCTTAACCGGCAGATGATATTTTTCCAGATAAAGTCGATTACTTTCTGCTCTGTGATCTTTACGACTGACTCGGCCTCAGCTCACTTGGTAAAGTAGTCGACTGCGACTATAGCGAACTTGACTTATCCCTTCCAAGTGGGCAAAAGACCGATGATGTCTATCCTCCATTGGGCGAACGGCCATGGCCCACTCATGAGGGTCATTTCTTCTGCCGGTTGCCTCGGCACGGCAACAAAACGCTGACACTTATCACACTTCCGAACAAAATCGTTGGAGTCTTACTTAAAAATCGTTGGAGTCTTACTTAAGAGTCGGCTAGAAATACCCTTGACAAAGTATCTTCATGGCCAACGTGCGACTACCAGAATGGTTTCCGTAGATTCCCTCGTGAATCTTCCGAATCATATTGTCGGCCTCATTTGGTCTGAGGCATCTAAGGTAAGGCTGAGAATGCCCCTTCTTGTATAGCACTCCGTCTAATATGGCGTACCGTGCCGCTCGGACCCTAAGTCGTCTCGCCTCTAGTTTATCCAAGGGGGCTTCACCGGATGACAGATAATTGAAGATCGGGTCCATCCAACTAGGAATGTACTGGACGGGATTGACTTTTTCCGACTGGCCGATACTCGGGTGTTCGATGAACTTGACCAGAACAAAATGAGGGATCTTTCCCTCGGAGGCCGAGGCGAGCCTTGCTAAGGCATCGGCCCATGAGTTCTCGACTCTGGGAATTTGCCGGATGGTGTAACTCTAAATTTTCTCGATCAATTTCCTTGCTTCTTCGAGGTAGGCGATCATTCTGACTTTTTTAGCTTTGTACTCTGAAGAGATGTGGTTCACCACTAGCCGTGAGTCGTAACGGAATTGCAAAGTCAGAACGCTTAGGCTCGCTGCCAGCCTGAGCCCTGCTAACAACGCTTCATACTCGACCTCGTTGTTTGAAACTTTGAATCCGAGTCTGATTGCGTATTGGATTGTCGTTGAATTAGATGCTACCAAGACAACACCGACTCCTACTCCTTTAATATTGGAAGACCCATCAACATAAAAGACTCACCCCGAATCTAATGCTGACTCTTGATTATTCAACGGGACAGCCGGTGTCATTTCGACTTCCTTTCTGGCTTGCTCCTCATCCGGAGTTGTGAACTCGGCGATAAAGTCGGTTACAGCTTGTCCCTTGAGTGTTGTCCTGGGACGGAATTGAATGTCGAACTCTCCGAGCTCTACAGCCCACTTGGTCATCCGACCTGACGTTTCGGGCCTCTAAAGGACCCGCCTCAAAGGAAAGTCTGTTAGCACAACTATGAAGTGGGCTTGGAAATATGGCCGCAGTCTTCTGGCCGAGACGACGAGACTGAGTGCCAGTTTTTCCAAGGACTGGTACCTTGTTTCAGCTGGTACCATGACTTTGCTTATATAGTACACAAGGTATTTCTTGCCTCCGACTTCTCTGATCAGAGTCGAACTGATAGCTGAAGCCGAGACTGCGAGGTAGAGGAGCAGAGGCTCCCCTTCTTAGGGCTTGAACAATAGGGGTGGAGAACCCAAGTAGTGTTTTAATTGCTGGAAGGTATACTCACACTCTGGCATCCACTCCGCCTTCTTATGGCCCTTCAGTTGCTGGAAGAAGGGAAGACATTTATCTGTAGCCCTAGATATGAAGCGTCTGGGGGCGGCAACCTTTCCTGTGAGACACTGTATCTTAAGAGTCCGAGGCGAGTTTATGTCGAGGAGGGCCTTGATCTTATCTGGATTAGCCTCGATACCCCTCTGACTGACTTGAAAGCTAAGAAACTTTCCTTACTCAACTCCGAACGCACACTTAGCGGGGTTCAATTTCATCTGATACTCTCGGAGGACTCTGAATGTTTCTCCGAGGTCGGCAAGGTGGTTGGAGGCTTAGGTACTCTTTACTAACATGTCATCCACATACACCTCCATGGTGTGCCCAATCTGACAGGCAAACATCTGATTCACCAGCCTCTGATACATTGCCCTAGCATTTTTCAGGCCAAATGACATGACCCGGTAACAGTAGAGCCCCCTGTTCGTGACAAAGGTAGTCTTCTACCTATCAGGGGATGCATAACGATCTGGTTGTACCCGGAATAAGCGTCCAGAAACAAGAGTAACTCATGTCCGGCCGTGCTGTCCACTAGTTGGTTGATCCGAGGTAACGGGAAGCTGTCTTTGAGACACGCCTTATTCAGATCGGAATAATCTACACAGACCCGCCACTTCCCGCTGGACTTCCTGACGAGCACAACATTTGCTATCCAATCTGGATAGTACACTTCTTCTATGAAACTCGCATCGAGCAGGACTGAGACCTCCTCGACAATGACTTCATATCGTTCGGCATCGAACGGTCTTCTTTTTTGCTTAACCGACCAGTGGTCTAGGTTTACGTTCAGCCTGTGGACCAGCACATTGGGTGAGATCCCTGACATATCTACGTGTGACCATGCGAAGACGTCTCGGTGTTGCTTCAAGAAGGCCAATAACTCGTTCCTCCGCTCGGGATTCAGTGATAATCCGAGCTGAACAGTTTTGCTCGGGTCTGATTCATCGAGCGATACTCTTATCAGATCTTCGACTGAGGAGCTTTCTTCTGTCGGTCCCTGAGGGTCCAAGGCGTCCACTACGAGGGTTTGTTTGACAGCTCATTTTCTCACGGCTATCGCATAACACCTCCGAGCCTCGCGTTGATCACCTCGGAGATAACCGATCTCACCTTCAGCTGGGAATTTCATCATCAGATGGTAAGTTGAGACGACCGCTCTCATTGCGTTGAGGGACGGTCGGCCCAGGATCACGTTGTGGACCGATGGAACATTGACAACTAAAAAGTCCACTAAAAGTGTGACTTGATGTTGCCCTTCTCCTGCTGCTACTGGGAGGGAGATGGCTCCTTTGGAGATGACTCTCTCTCCAGCAAAGCCGTGCAAGGGAGTCTTTACGGGCCGGAGCTTGAACCGTGGAATTCTCATCTTTTCGAATGCTTCGGAATACATAACATCAGCTGAACTCTCAGTATTGACAAAGATGCGGTACACTTTGTGATTGACTATGGTCATGGTAACCACTAGCACATTATCGTGCGGATGCTGGATCCCGCACAGATCATCTTCCGTGAAGGTCAGGCTGCAGGGAGTGACCCGGAGTTCCTTGCTGGAACGTTCCGCCAGGTGAATATGGTGTTCCGACTCGGACCTCTGGGAATGGACTTTTTGAGCCCTGTTTGAATCTCCTCCCCCAGCTGATCTCCCGAAGATGGTACGAATTTCGGCGGATTCCTCTGGGGGGTTGTTCGGCTGCTCTCACGGCCGTTACTCCCTTCGAGCGGACTTCTCCTTTTTGGTGTAATGATGTAGATGTCCTTTGCGGATGATGGACTCAATCTCGTCTTTCAGATCTACGCAATCGTCCGTGTTGTGACCGTGGTCCCGGTGGAAACGACAGAATTTTCGCTTGTCCCGGTGCTCTGGGTCAGCCCTCATGCAGACCGCCCAATTAAGCAGTCTGTCTCCTCGGATATCCAGCAGAATTTGCTCGGCGAATGTATTGAGCGGGGTATAGGAACGGAATTTTCCTTCCGACCTGCGGCTTGGTGGACGATCGCGGGAAGCGCAGTCATCGGTCCCTTTGCTAGTCGGCTGGGAGTCTTCGTTCCAAGGTTTCTTCCCTTTATTCGTCGAGTCGGACACTTGTGCGCCTTTTCGAGCGTTAGTGAACTCCTCGGCATTTGTGTACTTCTTGGCTTTCGCCATGAAGTCCGCTAGTGTCTTTGGCGGATTCTTCCCGATAGAGAAGGCAAACTTTCCTTCTTTCAGTCCGCTCAGAATGGCGGCGAGGGCCATCTTATCATCGCAGTCCTCAACATGCAACGCTTCTTCGTTAAAGCGAGCGATGTAATCCTTCAACGACTCTTTCAGGGCCTTCTTGATGGTAAGCAGGTGAGTGTTGGGCTTCCGACTTCTCTTACCGCTTATACACTGCGTAAGGAATAGTCGATTCAGCTCCACGAAAGAGCCTATGGAGTTATGTTTGAACTGGCGATACCAAATCCGAGCGGATCCTGTGAGGGTGATAGAAAACCCCCTACACATCATCGCGTCTGTTACAGTTTGTATCTGCATTCACAATCGATAGGACTCCAGGTATTCAGATGGGTCCCCGGATCCTGAATATTGGATGACAGGAGGCATCCGAAACCTCTGCGACATCACTTCAGCCATGGTGGCTGGGGTGAAGGGAGGCTCGGTGTCTTTTATCATTACTTGGATCGTGGATGGAACTGTCGATTGTTGTTATTTTTTCTCCTATGTCAGGAACTTGTCTTTTAGTTCCTCAAATCGTGCCTCCCACGGGTCCCCATTCTTCGCAACGATCTCCGGGGCACCCTCGACCTCCGGTGTTCTCCTTTCTTTTCTCCGTTCTAACTGATGACGGAGGTCCGTGGGCGGCAGGGCGGAAGTGGCTGAATGAACGGTTGTGGGGGCCCGAGTGGTGGCATTCCGAGCGGATGCCTCGGCGTGTGCCGCGGGAGGATTTTGACTCGAACGCTGCACCCCCGGGTGTCGGGGGGCTTCAGGTCTCGTACTCCTCGGTTCAAAGCGAGTTTCTACAAACAACCCTACCGGCTCAAAAACAGGTTGTTCCTGAGCCGAGCATGGCTCTGGTTCTCTCTGCCGTTTCATCCGGTTTATTTCGTCGCGCAGGGCCTGGATCTCGTTTTGCATGGCGCGATACTTGTTCGACCGATTGCGCGAACGCTGAGAAGGCCCTGGAGCGGACTCGGCATGAAGTGGTGATGATGACCGAGTCTGCTCATTAGGTTGCTGCTGCACCTCTGCAGCTTTCTTTTTCCTCGCTATTGCTTGGAAAAATGAGAACCTAACTTCTAGTTTCAGGTTCTCACAGACGGCGCTAAAAAATGTTGAGGTTAAAATCTGGTCAGCCCTCCCTCCACGTCGCCCACCACGTATTGTCCCTGAAACCTGCGCCAAGAAAATAGGCCAAGGCGACCCTGGCTAAGCGGGGGGACCCTCCGATGCCTAAGTCAGGACAAGGGAATCAAGGTCTGGGTAGAGAGTAGAGGAGAGCTCGATTTTGCATCCATGTAGATGTGGCGATGCGTGCTATTTATACTTGCTTGTGGGGCAGTCTGAGCCCGATAATCTCGACACGATCAGAGGGATTTTAGGATCATGGAGATACTGTCCGCAATCTACTGATTACGCAGCGTATCTAGTGGATCGTGCGCATCTGCGAGCGAAGTTACCGGTCACGTTAGGTTATGATAGTTTCCATGCTTAGCGAGTGGGGTATGCGCCTTTGGTCATCGCCTCGGCTCAGCCAGTCCGACCATAGTCTCGGCATCCGACTCTCCCGCAAGTCTGAGCTCATGTGGTCAGTTGAGGGTATATTGTGGTCCGATCGGATGTGACCTCCCTCCGAACTGAACTTTGCTCTAAGACTCGCGTGGTGTTGATGCTGAGTCAAGCTTGAATGGGTCGTGCCTCAGTCGTAACGGCGATGAGTCGGCTCGGAATAGTGTCCTCGGATCTTCCCATAACAGTCACCATAAACCGTCCACATCATGTAAACTAGTGGCACCAGCTAAAAAATTAAGCTTAAGTTATTATCTGACTCTCGGATCGATGGACATCTATTGAACAGTTAAATATGAAAAAATAAAAATAAAAATTCCAAAGGTCATACTTTCCCAAACGAGTTTTGATTATGCGACAGTGCTATGCAAAATCTATTCGGTTTTATTTGAGTTTAATATATGCAACGTGGACAATTTTTTGACGGCATGTGTATCAACAGTCGCACGCAAGCAGAGTATCATATAAGTCCGTAAACCACCTTCCATTTCAGTTCTTGCAGAGGTCGGACTCGACAGAAGCCAGGGAAAAGATGAAGATATTGGTGGCGCTGAAGAGAGTCGTGGACTACGCAGTCAAGATCAGAGTAAAATCCGACAAGGTATTTCACAAAATTACAATAGTTGCCATTGCCTTCATCACCACGACCATAACTTCTTCCATGGTGTCAGACCGGAGTCGAGACGAGCAACGTGAAAATGTCGATGAATCCCTTCTGCGAGATCGCCCTCGAAGAAGCCCTTCGCATCAGGGAATCTGGCCTTGCTTCTGAGGTCATCGCTGTCAGCATGGGCCCCACCCAGTGTACGGAGACCCTGCGGACCGGTCTCGCGATGGGCGCTGATCGGGCGGTTCACGTCGCTTCCGATGCTGTCCTTTATCCGCTCTCTGTCGCGAAGCTACTCAAGGCGCTTGTCGAGATCGAGAAGCCTGGGCTCATCATACTCGGCAAACAGGTGACCTGATTGCTTTTTCTTCGTCCTCCTCCTTTCTTCCGGTGGGATTTTGGTAGTATCCAAGCCGTCCATCGGATGCATTTCCTCGGGTTATCCCCGGAGCCTGAAAATTAGCTCGGTCCAAGACTGGTGGGCCACACAACAGGGAGCAAGGTGGGATGGGACGCTTACCCTTGATTCTTACGGAGGAGCATCTTAGTTGTATAACAGCATTTTTTCCCCTGACACTTCATCCATGAAAGATGAAGCGTCGGCCTCGATTCCACATACACATCGTGGTGGGCCCCAATGCAAATTAAGGGTGGATGTTCCCTCTCAAACTGTCTCCGGTGCTGTGGCCGACCAATGTTTCTGTTTGGGCTGATTCTAAGCCCTGGAGGTAATGTTGGCTGCTCATCCGATGGATGGGCCTGATGTCGCGAACGCATCAGGTGGGCCCCACTTCTACATGGTACGATACCGCTCGAGTGCACCCCTCTGGTATTTGGGGTTTTGTTTTGGTTTTAGAATTCGAAGAAGAGACATGTTCAAGTGCTATCAGAGCAGAAGTTATGGTGCTTTTAGCTGCATCTGCTCAATCGGACAGTTGAATTGATCTATCTGAACTGTCTATTAAGTCTACAACACATTTCATTGGCTACCTCAACAAAATCTCACGAATCAGATGATCCAGTCAATCTTTGATTTGGCCTTATTTTCTGTAGCTATCCGTTTTCCAATCCATGGATGGGATGGCTACAATTGCCTAAAAGAAGTATCTTTAGAATCACAAGCAATCCATGATGGGCTCTAACACATCGATGGATCAATCTCAACCATCCATGTTGAAGGCTGTTGATCAAATGGTTAGTATTTATATGCTAAGCGTAATGTAAGATGCATCTAAGTGCATCCAAGTGCATGGAAGTACATGATGAAAGTGTATCTAAGTTCATCTAAGTGCAAAATGCTCTTAGATGAACTTCGATGCTCTTATCCTATATGGTTGTAATTTTTTTTTCCCTCTTTTTTCAATGGATTAGTTGATAGTGGAGATTATCAGTGAATATTTTGTAAAACTTCTGAAGTCTAGGATCTGTTTGGGTGTAAGTCAAAATTAGACTGGAAGTGAATGCTCATCAACCCATGAGCATCTTGAGGAAGTGGAGCCATTTGGCGCATCCCACAAAATGCAGAAGCACTTTGTGAGATGGGCCAAATGCTTCCATCTGCTAATGAGAATGGAATGACAATACGATAAATTAAAAAAAAAAAAATTAGAAAATTGAAAAAAAAAAAACCCTCAAATTTAAATCCATGTTCAATCAGCTTAGTAAACAAAATCAGTCCCAAATTCACACATGTTAGCTAACAAACACACGGAGGGATGCAAAATAACACAATGTTGGCTAGCATAGTCTGCATAAAATCAGTTATAGTGCACAAGTTTTGCTAAGTGCACATGTGTGCGCGATAAAGCTTGTGTATATGCCACACATGTGCCAGCATCGCCCATAGGTGTGAGATCTAATCCGTTGATCAGGTTGGTCTGACCTTGTGTGTGTTTTCCCCAAAATAAATTCTGGTCCACTCATCATGTGGCCCCCAATATTGCAAACTATAGGGTGGATTTGAAAACTTAAGCCAAGTTTCTGGAGCTGTACATTTGTTTTGCAAATTTTTGGCCCGTCTGACTAGTTGATTGACCTGATTCTTGCGCTAGGGCATCAATTTAGTGGCGTCCTTCTGATGGATGGGTTGTATCTTGGACCTATTGTGCCATGTTGGCACATGTGTTGCTTCTACATGAGCCTTACTGCACATGCATGTGGGCTCAACAAAGCTCATAGGCCATATATTGACTTGGATGATACTTTTCCTTGTAGTTTTGACAAGATTAAGCAGACAATACCACATGGAATTTCTCTCCTTCCCAAGCTTGCAAATAGAGAAATGGTGTGAAAATGGGGGCTTCGAAAGAAAGCCACCTTTCTATGTTTTGCCTTATGTGACACGTCATGATTCAGACGGGTTAGGGTGGATTTGGTGGACTTGGACCATTGGGGAGGGGGTTGTGATTCATACCAGATCTAGGCCTCTGTACTATTTTATCTTATTTTATCTTTTTAAAAAAGAAAGTTTCTAGGCTTCTGCATCTTTTGATCGTGGCTAAATCATCCCTTCATCCCTATCAACTGCCAAAAATTATACAACACCCTAGTCAAGGGGTCCAAAGCACAAGAAATAACTCTAGGCTTTGCCCTTTGGAACACCTCATCAAGAGACTTGACCCTTTTGTTGTGCTTTTCCATGTTGACCACAACACAGCTACCAAGGATGGATACCAAAGGAGCTTCTTTCTTTTAACTTGTATTCGCAATTCCACGATTGATAGGGATACTGACTTCATATCAAACAAAGCCAAGAATCTATGCCAAACCTGGAATCAAACTGATAATGGAGTAAGAGGTGATCCATGGACTCAGCACTTAGGGGACATAATGCAACCATTTGGGATCCTTATATTCCTTCCGCAAAGATGGCCGTAGTTTTCTAGAAAGGATGCAAAACACTCCTATCTCATAAAATACACCAAAAGGCGCTTTTTTGAAATCACAACAAAACCATGTGATTTCATTTCACATGGACTCCGATTACCACCGATTTGCAAGTTAGAGTCATCTCTCCCTCTCTCTTCCAAATACAATTTCGTGATTCCGATTACAGGATTGTCGGATTCCAATGGATTCTGATTGCAAGCTGTCAAGCACAACTGTTGATTCCAATTCACATGAATTCCATGGTAATTGTCAATGCATATCCAATACACACTCCCAAGTGACCCCTTAGCATTACTGGGATTCATCTTAATGGGCTTTTGCTAATTACTCAACTTTTGTTTTAGCTCCTGCTTTTGTTGAAAGGCACACTGCCGTAACTACTGAATACTGATATAGCTTACTGTTGTTTCGTATCTGGTTCTTTTGCAGGCAATTGATGACGATTGCAATCAAACTGGGCAAATGGTAGCTGGGCTACTCAGATGGCCTCAGGGAACCTTTGCTTCGAAGGTCAGCCATTTTACACAAATTTATACGTGCACAACATGCCATTCTATGCACTTTTAGAAATGCCAATTGTTGTTGTTTCTCTCAAATTCTCACTTTCGCAGCATCAAGTGTGAGAAATCAAACACAACTGGAGGGAATTCCTGTCCGTAGATGATACTCGAACCCATATCTAATCTCTCATCAACATAGTGTGTATATGCAAGTCATTTGTCCCCTTCACTTCAATTCCCTCTTTCTGTTTGCTATAAAAGAACTTGAAGTTTATTGTATGCCTAATCTATGTAGACGTAGAAAAAGGGATTAGAGGGCAGCGTGAGTCCCAGCTCGGAGGTTATGAGACTGTAGAAGGTTTTCTAGCCTGGGCAAAGTCTACAAGGGAGCCTTGACAATTGGTGATTCTTTCCCATTATTGTAATACATTCTTCTTCTCCTTTTCTTAAGCTACTAATAATAATAACAAAGACTCATCTTTCCTAAGAAAAAAGAAGGAAAAAAAGGGAGATCAAACAATGATTTTAAAATGAAAATGACCTTTTGTTAACTTTAATCAGGGGTAGTGCGGTATGAAATAACAAAAATTAGGATCCTAAAATAACCTGTAAACACTCAAACATGAAATGTACAGTGACTCAATCATATTAATCAGGAATAGATGACAATCAGCTGTAAATCACTTACGAAATGATGAAATGTTCCTCTTAGTAATGGTTTCTTAGACAAGAAGGTAGACTTTTATGTACTTGGTGCATAATTTAGTAATGCATTTGTGAACAGTTTCTCTTTCTTTTTTCTTCGAATCAATGGAGGACAACATGGAAACGGAGATGGGTCTTCTTTTTTTTTGGGTTAAAAGATGAAGATTTTATTAGGGCCAAAAGGTGAGAAACAAAAGACATAAAACTATACAAGGAAGAAGAAAAAAGAAAGCCCAAAACTATACAACCAACAACCCCACGGCCAAGACCAAGATCCCAAGAACCAAAAAGAAGAAGAAGAAGAAGAAAAGGAAAAAAGAAGAAGAAGAAGAAAACCCAACTATGGAGCCCAATTGCTAAACAAGCATAGGATTTTGCTGAAGACACCGGCTTCATAAATGCCAGAATTCTTGAAGCAACAATTGTTTCTCTCTAACTAGATTTCCCAAAGGACAACCAACAACAAGATACACCATTTCTTTCTCCCCAACTGGCCCCTGTCTTCACCATGCCACTAATAGAATAGGACACCAATGTCTTTTGGCATGACCCTGGATATCCTAGCCAGCTAAAGCACCCGGGACCAAAATTTTAAAGAAAACTCATAGTGGATGAATAGGTGATGAACTGATTCGTCATGGTTGAGGCAGAGGCTGTGAGCATTGGGCAAAATCATGCCCCTTTTCTGGAGATTATCTATTGTTAGAATACGATTTCTCCCCAGAAGCGAACCGAAATCCACCACCTTAAGATGTGCACCATACGACCAAATTTTACTAGTGTGGGTAGAGGGGCCTGAAAGGGACACCAAATCAAGATGGTTATAGAATGATTTCACAGAGAAGACACTTGAGCTTGCCCTGCTCCAGGAGATGGAATCCTCTTCCTCAAAGAGAGACAATCCATGCAGACGGGAAAGAAGGGAAGTGAGGTCCATGGGTTCATCATTGTTGAGGTTCCTCCTTAACAGAGGGGAACAAACTCTTAAGGATCCAAACATGGAGAAGCATTGCGCCACCAGAATGTCCTTGACTGGGTTAATGAGAGCAAGGGAAAGGAAAGCCTCCTTAAGGAGGAAAGGCCCACACCATGGGTCTTCCTAGAATCTAATTCGGTCACCCTTCCTAGGAACAAAAGAGATACCAGAGAACACTTTGGAAGATAGTTTAACAATACTTTTCCATAAGAATGAAGAACGATAAAAAGAAGAAGGTTTGGTTCTCCAGCCCCCTTGCTTGGAGTCCATTTTTCACAACAATAATGGATCTCTAGAGACTAGAGTTTTTAGAAATAAATCTCCATATCCAGTTTCCCAACAAAGCTTCATTGACTAATTCTAGACGTTTGATTCCGGCTCCCTCCTCTGAGTAGGGAGAACAAATTTCTTTCCAATTAAGAAGAGGGAATTCTTTGAAGAAGAGCCCCCTTGCCACAAAAACGACCTCCACAAGCTGTCAATCTTAGCAATAATTGACTTGGGGCAAGAGTAAAGGGACATAATATTACGGAAAATTAGAGAGGGAGGATTTAATGAGAGTAATTCTGCCACCCAAGGACGAGTTTGCATTTCCAGGGGGAGAGCTTACTCTCAAGCCTTTCAATAACTGTCCCAAATGTGAGTAGTAGGCTTACCAATGCAAAGAGGAGCCCTAGATAAGTCGTAGGGAGAGAGCCTATGCTACATTGGAAAGGTATGCTACACCGGAAAGGTTCAACAAAAGAAAGAGTCTCTTCTCTAGATAGATTGGTCCCGAAAAACTCTAATTTAGCAAAAATTAACTTGAGACCTGAGACTACTTGAAACCAACAAACAACCATGCTTAAGAAATCCACCATGGGATGCTTAGCCTCGCAGAAAAAGCAACGTATCATCTGCGAATTGAAGATGGTTAATCTTGATTGGAAAATTCTCCAGTCTGAAACCTTGGAACAACCCTCCTCTTGACCCTTTGAGAGCATACAACTAAGATCTTCCGAAATTAGAGTGAAAAGAAAGGGAGATAGAGGATCTCCCTGCCTTAGGCTCTGAGAGGCTTGAAAGAATCCAAACGGTGAGCCATTAGTGAGCATAAAGAACTCGGCAGAGGAGATGCAAGCTCTTATCTAGGCTCTTCATCTCTCCTCAAATCCCATCCTAACTGTCATATTGTCCAGAAAGGGCCATTCAACATGGTCACAGGTCTTCTCCAGATCTAGCTTGCACATAACCCTGACACTCACCAGTCTGGAGCAAGAATCCAAGCATTCATTAGCTATTAAAACACTATCTAGGATTTGCCTGCCGATTACAAAAGCGCTTTGGAATGGGGGAGATGATTGAGGGAAGCACAATCTTCTGTCCCTAACTAAGCACTTTTGCTAGGATTTGTAGTGGCTACTGATTAAGCTGATCGGTCGAAAATCCTTGAGATTCTTAACACCCTCCAATATCGAAATCAAGGCTAGAAAATGCACTTACCATTTTAGAGGGGAGATGATTACAAGAGAAGATGTCCTCCATGAAACTCAATAGATCACCCTTAACCATGTCCCAAAAGGACGCAAAAAAATGCAATAGGGAAACCATCGGGCCAGGGGCTTTATCACTTTCTAGGTTTAAGATGGCAAACTTAATCTCGTCAAGGAGGAGAGGCTTTTCCAACGAGTTAGCCTTATCTGAAGAAATGCGACCAAAAGAGAGATTATTGACAAAGGGACGATCAAGATGCCTACTGCTTAATAGATGCGAATAAAAGTCAAAAACATCACAAATTTTATCTTTATTAGTTACCCCTTCACCATTTAACATCAGGGAAGAAATGCAATTAGTTCTAGCCTGAGCATTGGCTTCACTATGGAAAACTTTCGTGTTTTATCTCTTTCCTTAAGCCACATTGCTTCACTATGGAAAACTTAAGTGTTTTATCTCTTTCCTTAAGCCACATTGCTTGGGAACACTGACACCATTTGATTTCTTCCTCTTTAAGGTGGGAATAGTAGTCAAGGGATCACTTATATCTTGCAAGAGATTCTTCCTCCGAGAGGGGGCCCTCTTGCTCCTTCAAGTCTAGGGCCTAGATGGCATTGAGCAAAGTCACCATCTGGGATTCCCTAAGACCGAACACCTCCTTATGCCAAATCTTCAGTTTAAGTATGAGCATTTGAAGCTTTTTGAACAGCTTGAATCTCGGACAACCCTTAACAAGAAAGGAAGACCAATCAGAAATAAGGTCATGGAATCCTTCCACTTGCAGCCATGCAGGTTCAAACCTAAAAGGTCTGGGGCCCCAGTTTAACTCGTCCAACTTGATAAGAATAGGCCAATGATTGGAGATGGGATCGGGGAGGCCCCTTTGATGAACATATTTGAATTGCTGGATCCAAGAGGGGGAGACCACAAATTTGTCTAGTAAAGACATTGCTGGAGGATTGTGACCATTAGACCAGGAGAATTTAATGCCCCCCAAGGGAAGATCCAGTAACTCATGCTTGCTCATCCAAGACGAAAATCCTCGCATACTAGAGGTTATCTTGGAACCCGAGGATTTCTCTTGAATAGAGCGAACAACATTGAAATCTCCCCCTATTCACCGGGGGCAGGTTCCACTTGTCAAAAGCTTGGGACAGCTCTCCCTAGAAGGATTCTTGCAAGGTGGGACGATTCAGACCATAAGCTCCAAGAACAAGCACTGAAAGCTGGAGGAAACTTCCTAGAAAGCAACATTTATGGAGAAGGATCCAACCCAACTATCGACCTTCTTCCAAACCAAGAGTTCCCACATGATGAGGATACTACCTGAGGATCCGTCAGCATCGAAGGCTATCCAATCAGAGCTTTTACAGGCCCAAACAGAATGGATAATAGATATATCAACTTTCTGAAGCTTAGCTTGGTAGATATCTTAAATGGATATGCCATACTTTATTCATTGACGTTGGAGGCCAAAAGCGATGATTTGGTCACTATAAAGATATCACGTACTTCTTAAGTGGCTCAAGAGATGGAGGGAAGAGTTGGTTTGTGCCCTAACCCTCACTGGATGGATTATGATTGTCCTCTCTCCCCTTTAAAAGTTTGTGTGGTACGCCTACCTGTGAATACTTCACTAATTTTTGTGGAACCCAAATATTTATATGCCCTCAAGTCGAGTTACTAACCAATCTGATAAGACCTCAAAAGTTTGTCTCATGTTCAAGTTTATCTTTGCTTACATGGATAAATTACATTTTGTTTCATAGGTCTTTGGATATCATCACCTTTTTCATAGTTATCATGTTAGCTGTTGACATCCTCCAAAAATAAAAATAAAAACTTGTTGACAATATATGGGATGTCTTCTCATGTAGTAAATAGTCCATTCCAACTAGTTTGTCAACCTTACCAGTCTCCCTCCCTCTCTCGGTACGGTTTTACTCGCACAAACACAATAGGAGCCAATTGCAGCCGAAGGTGCCGCCCCCCCCCCCCCCCCCCCCTGTGAAAGTGCAGGAATGAACACAGTGTCTGATTAGAGTTGAGCTCCATGATCTGTCTAGATTTTTTATGGACCTCTAATGGGTGTGGCCAACAGGGTGGTCCGATCAGTTAGTGGACCTCACGCATGTTGTGCAGCCAAATCGTGGCCCACATATCCTTAGGATTTAGTTTTTGAGTCCTCATCTATTAAGTTTAGTATTTGATTGGTTGGTAGAGTTTGGGTAATGGTTTGCTGTACAGGTTTCCCTTTAGTATTCTCTAATTAAAATTTGGGCCAGTTTTCTAAGTACCAAACAATGTGCAAAAGGCCCGAAATTGGCCCAATGACTCCCGCCTTACTAAAGGGAAATTCCTAGCAAGTTAATGACCGACTACATGTGTGGGGTTCCCTAACTGGTCAAATCACCATATTAGCCCATGTATCTATTGGGCCACCATCAAGGAATGAAGGAACTATCCAACAGATTGTTGAGCACAACTCCGATTGGACTGATTGTGTGGTTAACTCCTGGGTTTTTTGGTGGGGTCCACTCTTGCTCTGCAGCAGAGCCACTAGTCACATCCATCCTTACTGATAGATACACCCTCTCTTTTATACTTTGGGTATTGAGAAGGTTGTATTACCAAAAGTAGGAGCAAAAGGGTGTATCCATCAACCAGGTTGGGTTTAGGTATTTATTCCCCACATACGTATTAATAGATTCATCTTTTGTATTGTTCCCACTTCCCCCGTTGTTCATGAACATTCAGGTTAAATCTTGCCATTTGCTTTGTAGTGACCACTGTATCTGAAAACTCATGTTCAGTTCTATGCAGGTACCTTATTTATTGATATTGATGTTTTGCTGCCTTCTAGTAGGTTTTGTTGGACAAAGAAAAGCAAGTGGCAACAGTGGAGAGGGAGGTGGACGGAGGTCTTGAGACTCTATCTTTAGATCTACCAGCCGTCATAACGTAAATATCACGTTTCTCTTCATGTTTTTTTACTTTTCATTTTCTACATTTGGCATGGTTTTCACATAGCTAGCTTGAATCAGCAAAGATGCTTCCCCTAAAACGCTAAAATGGAGAAGTTGATTGTATTTCTAAGAAATATCTACTGGAAGCTTCGCAGAAGTGGTTCTTGTTTCTCACATGGTGGGTTCTTGTTACAAAGGAAAACGTTCTGAAGTTTCGAAGGCAGTTTCTCATCATGGGGAAACCACATTTCACTTTTCGTTGGCATATTTTTCACTTTTAAGTTGAACAGTAAAAAGCCTAGGGGTATTATATAATGGTTGGCCCGAGCAGAACACTGAGTGCGACATCTGTACAGGTGGCACTCACCATTCCATGATCCAGATCATTCTCCTGATGGACCCCACCATGGATGGTGTGCCCCAAAATATCTCCTTGTCAAGACTATACTAACCATCCGTCCAAGAGTCAACAGGATTACCAGCAGTTCACATTCAACAGGATAAACCTGATTGGACAGTTAAAATAGTCTGACTAGAGAGTTTGATAGGCATGCCCCACTCATGAGGGCGATTCGGTGAATTGTTTACATCATGTGTGCTACTGTGACAAAATCCATCCCACTTTGCCGAGCAGGAGTATGATACCTTGTGAAAATACATGTATCATGTCATTATGCTAACACAGCTCAATTCACATGTGATGAGATTTTAGTTCTTTCTAAATAGTGTTCTATGATTATGAATAAGACTACTCTTTTCCTCATTCCATGTCATCTTGCTATGCACAGTTTGCTGTAATATTATATTCGTGCTACAAAAAATAATATGGCACTGCAAAATTATTACTGTTATTATAGAATTGTTAAGTTGGAGATTTGCTAAGCCTACACACGTGTGCAATAAAGCACATGTACACACCACACGTGCCATCATGGCATTGTAAGTCCAAGATCTACCACTATTTGGATGCACTACCCAAGAATCAGGTTGATCCACTGCTTAGGTGGGCCACAGTTTGCAAAACAAATGCACGGCTGTGAGAAAACATGTACAAGATTGGGCTCCCGTGTCCAATATTGGGGCCACATGCTGATTGGACCAGATTTTATTTTTGGGAAAACATGTACAAGGTTGGGCCAACTGATGGATGGATTAGATCTTGCACGAATGTGCCATACTAGCAATAGTGGCGTGCATACGAGCTTTATTGCACGTGTGTGTGCTTGGTAAAGCTCGTTAAAATGGTTTTATGACCAGACACTGCACCTATGTTAATTTTGCACCATTTAAGTAATGGTGGTGACTCATCCTCCTCAAGTGTGGCACGGATATAGAAGTAGGAGATTAAAAGAAAGAAATAATGGTGAAGGGAACAAAAGAAGAGGAGAGAGTAAGTTTGGGAGAACGAGTGTTATGTGTCTCTTGCCCTAACACCAACTCTCTTATTACAATAAAGGTGTAGAGTTCTGTAGGAACATGAATGACGATGCACATGCACATATATATATATATATATATATATATATATATATATATCCGATGAAGAGTATCCTGAGTCAAAGACTTGGTGAGAATGGCGGTCGCTTGATCCTCGAAGCGAGCAAAAGGGGTGACAATGTCTTTGGAGGCAACTTTCTCCCGAATAAAGTGACAATCAACTTCAATGTGCTTGGTGCGCTTATGAAAAACTAAATTACTAGCAATATATATGGCTACTTGGTTGACACAATGGAGACGGATAGAACCCAAAGGAGGATAATCCAGGTCTTCAAGAAGGGTGTGAAGCTATACAAGTTCACATGTCGCATGAGCCAGGGCCCGATATTCTGCCTCAATTGAGGAGTGCGCAACCACGGATTGTTTCTTGCTCTTCCATGAGACAAGATTCCCACAAAAAAAGGTACAATAGTTAGACGTAGAGTGACGATTATAGACACTACCGGCACAATCAGCATTAGAGTATCCATAGAGGTGAAGATGGCCATGGAACCGAAAGTGGAGCCCAAGACTTGGAGCTGATTTAAGATATCGGAGAATGCGGTAGACAACAATAAGATGCGACGAACGAGGGGCATGCACAAATTGGCTAACAACACCAACCGCATAGGATAGATCTGGTCGGGTAATAGTTAAGTAGATAAGCCGACCAACAAGGCGCCGATACATCCCTGGATCAGATAGAAGAGCACCATCATTCAGTTGAAGTTTTTGAGAGGGATTCATGGGAATAAATGCAGGTTTGCACCATAACATACCAATTTCCGTGAGAAGATCAAGGACGTATTTATGTTGAGACAGAACCACCGCTAATTTGAGTGAGCTACTTCAATGCCTGAGAAATAGCAAAGAGGACCAAGATCCTTGATTTCAAAACGAGTCTTTAGGAAGGCTTTGACAGCTTCCATAACAACGATGTCACTCCTGGATAACGCAATATCATCCACATACACAATGAGCACAATAATTCCTGTTGATCGGAGACATGAAGAGAGAATGATCGGTGTGCTATGCACAAAGCTAAACTCAAGGAGAGCATGACTAAATTTTATCAGACCATGCATGTAGAGATTGTTTAAGGCCATAAATCGCTTTCTTCAATTGGCATACAAGGCGAGGGTTGTCGGAGGCCACAAAACTAGGCGGCTGATGCATATAGACTTCTTCTGTGAGATCCACATGAAGAAATGCATTCTTCACATCAAGCTAGAAAATGGGCCAAGACAAGTTGAAAGCCAAGGAAATGAGCACTTGAATGGAGTTAAGCTTGGCCATGAGAGAGAATGTCTCAAAATAGTCCACTCCGTGTGCCTTAGTGTAGCCTTTAGCAACAAGCCGAGCTTTGTGACAATCAATGGAACCATCGGGAAGAAACTTGATGGTATAAACCAACAACATCCAATAGGCTTGTGTCCCTCAGGAAGAGAGGCCAACTCCTAGGAAGACGACCATATGAAACAAAATTGCTAATAGGGTGCTTAGTGCAAAATCAAGTCCCTTTGCACAAGGTAATAGGGAGACCTTGATTGGTCACTTGAACAATCATCTGAAGCGAGCGGAATAGTGAATGGTGGAGTTGTAGAAGGTTTAGCCCGTCGATGATACACTTGAAGAGGCTTTAGAGCAAGGTGTCCCGTATCGGTATCGGTTGGCGTAACGGTGACCTCCAAAACCGATACGGATACGGGGGCGTAACGGCGATACGGGGGCGTAACGGCCCGTAACGGCGCAAATTATTTTTTTTTGCCAAAAAATATGAAAAAATATGGATTAAATCCGGAATATTCTAAGCATTCCAAATATGCATTCATTTATAAAATGGAACATGTTTATGGGGGCGTAACGGTCCACTCTTTGGTGAGAAGTTGTATCGGACTCTCTGATGAATTTATGAACCAGATAACCTGAATTTGACTACAAAATTCATATATTTAATTTTCTAACTATCTACCACCAATGATAGATATATTAGAATGAATGTAATATGTAAATATCTTACATTAGGTGTGTGTTTGCAATTATTTTTGAGGAATTTCTCGAACATACCTGTGCAGTGTGTAGGTGACTGTGATTCATGTCTATGACCTGTCATTCTCGAACATACCTGTGCAGTGTGTAGGTGACTGTGATTCATGTCTATGACCTGTAATATGTAAATTAGTAGTGTCTGATATACTCCCCTGCAACTTGATTAAGGATTACTTGATTGGTTGTCAGGGGAGCTATTTTAAATACAAGTTCGGCAGTGTCAAGTGTGTGCATAATTGCATGGCTTCTTGCAATAATACTTGTGAGCTGTCTGCTGCAAAATGCAAATACTTACCTTAATACAAATATATACTCACAATCACAAGTCACCACCAAAATGAAAATCTGCTTTTTTGTGGTTGCTCGACCTCCACATCATCGTCATCGTCACCATCAGGCTGAGGCTGTCCAATAGGTGTAGGTTCTGCATATCCATAATATCCAGTGCCAGAAGGAAATACTAGATCAACGAAACCAGAGGATGACTGATCCTGACTAGGTAACGACTCTGACCCTGAGTAAGGATATCCACCAGTGCCCGTCGAATAGCCATACTGGTAACCATACTCAGGCTGTTGAGAATCTTGAGATTGAGAGTGCGTCTGCTGTGATGAGTAACTTGGATTTGGATCTGGATATCTATAATCATATGGATATTGATCGGGAGGGCTACTCCAACATGAATGTGATGGAACGGGCTCAGTATAACCATCATAATTATAATCCAATTGACCATAAGAATATCTATCATAATAACCAAGACCATGAGCCTGCTGATGTTCCGGACCTCCCGGACGCGGTGCACCACTAGATGTACCCTCCTGCTGGCTGTATCGTGACTCGGTACATTCGTAGGTTCGACCTCGTGTACCACCTCGTCGATGTTCATCAGCATCGCGATCTGTAGACGGCTGAATAGGGCGTTGAGCAACACTAGAAGTGCCAGCACCAGAGGCAGGGGGGTCATCGTCATCATCATCCGACACGGACACGCTACCACTAGTACTTTTTTGTTGATCTCGAGTCGTTTCCGTACGTGGCATAAACGCTGCCCCTCTTACTGGGTCCAACACATCTGCACGACTCTCTTGTTGTGCTTTGCGTATTTCTGGGTCATCAATTTTCAATTCTTCACTATCCTCTTCAATTTGCTTTTCCCTTGTTTCCAACCAAGGTAGAAGTGGGTCATCCTCATCATAAATATTATCCAAGTTTATTGGACAGTAGTCTCCGTCATCGGCAGCTGTAATGCTCATATGATGTCGTCGCATTCTTAATTTTATATTGTAGTGCATGAAGATAAGTCTATCTAATGTTCTAGTCTGCAATCTATTCCTATTCTTTGAATGAATGAGTGCAAAACAACTCCAATTCCTTTCGCAGCTAGAGGAAGATGTTGTCTGGCTCAAAACTTTTACTGTAATTTTTTGGAGAGCCTTCGTACTCTCTCCGAAATTAATCCACTATTCGGCCGATTGCAACCTAGATACTGCATGCTGTGCAAGAGCATCTCCAAAACTACCAAGGCGATTTCCAAATGTATCTAATTCATTCAACGCCTTTATTTGCAGATCTAAGTCAGGTTCTAATCTCTTTATCACATTTTTTAGCCCGACACGAACTTCATCATCCGCAACAAATGATTGGGCATATCTATACCTAGGATTTAAGTAATAACCTGCTGCATGAAGATCGTGATGGAGTTGTTTTGTCCATCTCCTGTCGATCATCTTCCAATAAGTCTCCCAGCTTTTACAATCACGTTGAATTGCAAGTTTTGTCTTATCCATGGCATCATATAGGAAGCCCATGGTAGGTGCTTCATCGGTTTCAACAAGACGGAGTACCCTCATTAGTGGCTCCATCACCTTTAGGATCGCCTTAACCTTCTTCCAATATTTGTTGTCCCGTATGGTATTCACAACGTCGACCGGTGTCCCTGATGTCTTCTTCCCATGTTTTGTGTTGAGCCATTGTTGGGAAGCGAACATTTCACTCAACTCTCCCCTATGCTGGAATAAACTCTCTAATGCTATAAAGTTTGTTGCGAATCTAGTCACCGCAGGCCTCAACAATTCTCGTCCTTTCGTGAACTTTCTCATTATTGCGACTACTTGATTATGGTTGTAAATAAACGTCGTTACTTCCCTTGCCCTTTCGACAATTTCCTTAACATTCTTCTTCTTCCCAATATCTTCCAATATAAGATCAATACAATGGGCAGCACATGGTGACCAAAAAAGATGTTTTCTTTTATTCATCAGCATATGTCCTGCAAGCTTATATGATGCTTCATTATCTGTCACAATCTGCACTACGTTCTCCTCTCCAATCTCATCCACAACTTTATCCATTAGTCCAGTAATATAATTAGAATTTTTTGTTACTTCTGAGGCATCAATTGACTTGTGATATATAGTTCCCAAGTGGCAGTACACCATGAAGTTGATCATGCTGCGTCTGGTTGGGCCGGTCCAACCATCGCACATGATCGTGCATCCTCTGGCTTGCCATACAGGTTTAAAGGTAGCCACTTATGTTTTCACATCCACATACTCTGCATCTGTCCATTTCCCCCTAATCTCCTTAACCGTGGGAGCTTTTATTCCTTCACCTGCTTCTGCTGCTGCATCAATTACCACCTGCCAATATGGAGAATTGGCCGCGTTAGGAGGTATGTTGGCATGTATAAATAATTTTGCTGCTGCTCTACCTAATTTCTCAACGGAAGTTCTACTCCACATTTGTTTTATCTTCTTTTGTTCAGTTGATTCTTTCCTAAACAGGATTGGATCAATAGAGGGTCTCCTAGGCTCATTTACTTCTTCATCCAAATGTATAGGGGCATCACGTGAAGATGTCTGTCATCGGCTCCCAAATACACGTCGTAACCCACCAAACCTACCCCCCCTACCCTCAGTCCTAGCTGCAGAAGCAGTTGCACTTCCAGTTGCACTCCCTGTCCCACTCCCACTCCCACTCCCACTCCCACTGCCCCCTCCTGTATCACGCACTGACCCATGCGTGCCAAACATGCGGTGACGTTCTTCTTCTTCACGAGCTAGACGCACGCTCTCTCTCCTGGTCATGGTTGATTCCCGATCTGAATCTTCGTCAGAATCAATAATATCTTCATCACGAACGCCCATATATTTAGGAGCAAACACCTCCTGTCGAGCTGCTTCTAAAATATCATCTCTCTTCTTTTGTACAGCAGCATGTTTACCATTCGACTCATCCAGATTAGCTTGCATTAATAGCATTATCTCTCTCGGTACTCTGACACATGACGCAACTTGACCCTTTCGATGTGCCAAATGTTGTTTGAGACGGGTAATTCCACCAGACACTATCCTATCACAATACTTGCACTTTATTTGGTGCCTAGTACCACCAACCCTTCACAATGTTGCCATCCAATATCCTCACTTGTTGTTGGCCAGACCCAGATATTTCTTTAGGTTTAGGATATGAGTATGAGTGTATGACCTATGTTAATAAAGATAATTTTATGTTCTAACTAAACCCTAAGAAGCTCCAAAACCTGTCCAATATAAGCAAATAAAAATATAAAGTCACTAATTCGAAAATACAAAGAAAAATTTATAAAATGACATCCCAAATATGTAAAATGCACATTAACATATTCTACTATGATTAACACATCATATGGCATGATTAAAACAGCAAAACAACCGTTAAAAATTATTTTTTCGAAATTTAAAAAAAGGGGCCAAAATTCATGCGTAAAAAGAAAAAAATATAAAAAATATATAAAATGGCACTCCAAATATGTAAAATGCACATTAACATGTTTTACTATGATTAACACATCATATGCAATCATTAAAACAGCAAGACAACCATTAAAAATTGATTTTTCGAATTTTCAAAAAAAAGGCCAAAATAAATGCGTAAATAAAAAAATATATATAAAAAATATAAAATGGCACCCCAAATCTGTAAAATGCACATTAAGCTGTTCTACTATGATTAACACATCATATGGCATCATTAAAACAGCAAAACAACTATTAAAAATTGATTTTTTGAATTTTAAAAAAAGGGCCCAAAATTCATGCGTAAATAGAAAAAAATATAAAAAAAATATAAAATGGCACCCCAAATATGTAAAATGCACATTAACATGTTCTACTATGATTAACACATCATATGCAATCATTAAAACAGCAAAACAACCATTAAAAATTGATTTTTCGAATTTTCAAAAAAAAGGCCAAAATAAATGTGTAAATAAAATAAAATATATAAAAAATATAAAATGGCACCCCAAATCTGTAAAATGCACATTAAGCTGTTCTACTATGATTAACACATCATATGGCATCATTAAAACAACAAAACAACTATTAAAAATTAATTTTTCGAATTTTAAAAAAAGGGCCCAAAATTCATGCGTAAATAGAAAAAAATATGAAAAAAATATAAAATGGCACCCCAAATATGTAAAATGCATATTAACATGTTCTACTATGATTAACACATCATATGCAATCATTAAAACAGCAAAACAACCATTAAAAATTGATTTTTCGAATTTTCAAAAAAAAGGCCAAAATAAATGCGTAAATAAAATAAAATATAGAAAAAATATAAAATGGCACCCCAAATCTGTAAAATGCACATTAAGCTGTTCTACTATGATTAACACATCATATGGCATCATTAAAACAGCAAAACAACTATTAAAAATTGATTTTTCGAATTTTAAAAAAAGGGCCCAAAATTCATGCGTAAATAGAAAAAAATATATATAAAAAAAAAATGGCACCCCAAATCTGTAAAATGCACATTAAGTTGTTCTACTATGATTAACACATCATATGGCATCATTAAAACAGTAAAACAACCATTAAAAATTGATTTTTCGAATTTTAAAAAAAGGGCCCAAAATTCATGCGTAAATAGAAAAAAATATAAAAATATATAAAATGGCACCCCAAATCTGTAAAATGCACATTAAGTTGTTCTACTATGATTAACACATCATATGGCATCATTAAAACAGCAAAACAACCATTAAAAATTGATTTTTCGAATTTTAAAAAAAGGGCCCAAAATTCATGCGTAAATAGAAAAAAATATAAAAAAAATATTAAATGGCACCCCAAATCGGTAAAATGCACATTATCATGTTCTACTATGATTAACACATCATATGGCATGATTAAAACAGCAAAACATATAAAAGAAAGTAAATACCTATTTTTGAAGAATTTCTGAAAAATGGCCCACCGAGCTTTGATTCAACCAAATCCGTAATATAATGTGTTTTTGTCCCAAATAACCAGCCAAGGTTGGTCGAAATTACTATTAGAAGGAGTGAAAAATAGTTTGGAAGTAAGAAGTTTGGAAAAAACAGCAAAAAAAGTGCTTAAAAAGAAAAAAAAAAAAGAGCCGTTATCTGACCGTTACGGGTGGCCGTTACGCCCCCGTAACGGTCCGATACGCCCCGTATCGGCCGATACGGCTACAAAAATCGGTAACGGCCGATACGCGTATCGGCCCTTACCGATTCCGTTACGTATCGGCCGATACGGCCGATACGTAACCGATACGGGACTCCCTGCTTTAGAGTACTTGACTCACTAGCAGATGGAGGAATAGGGGAGTCAATAGTCTCCTCAGAATCAGTAGAAATAGGAAGAGGATGATAGGATCAATGCTCTCCCTGCGTCCCAAAAGGGTCCCCAAGAGACCTACCACGATCCAAGAAGTAAGGAATGTCCTAAAAAAGGTAACATTAGCCAATATATACTTCTTGTGAGTCAAGGGGTCATAACACTTATACCCTTTATGACTATGAGAGTATCGAATGAAAACACATTTAGTGGCACGGGGACTAAGTTTAGCGTTACTACCATCTAAAATTTGAACAAAACATGTGTAACTAAACACTTTAAGGGAGAGGTGAAATGGATTGTCATGGTGATACAAAATACCAAAGGAAGATTTATAAGATAAGGTGTGAGATGGTATGTGGTTAATGAGAAATGCGGCAGTAAGAAGAGCATCACCCCGAAAATGTTTCAGTAGGTGCATACCAAGAAGAAGAGGTCGAGATACTTCAAGAAGGTGATAGTTCTTTCATTCAGCAATATATTAAAGGAGTTCACGCACAACATGTCCAAGACAAGATACCATGTTCCTGCAAAAAAAGATAAAAAGGCAGTAGACATATAGTCCCCCCATTATCAGAGTGGAGGGTTTTGATGGAGCATTGAAACTGAGTAACAACTTCATTATAAAACACCTTAAACGTATCAAATGCTTCATTTTTAGATTTCAATAAGTAAACCCAAGTCATACGAGAGTAGTCATCAATCAAGGAAATAAAATATCGGAATCCAAAATTAGAGAGAATGGGGGCATGGCCCTAAACATCTAAATAGACAATTTTAAAATGTTGAGATTTCCTCCAAGGTGAACTAGGAGGAAAAGTGGGATGATGGTGCTTAAATAGTTTGTAGATCTCACAACACAGTTTTAGAACCGGACATAGATGGGAACGAAAGGCTTAATCTAGCTAAAGATGGTTGCCCTAAACGGCAATGCCATTGTGACACGGACTCGCAATCAGGGGAAAGAGTACTGGAAGCTGCAACAGGTGTATCATCAAGGAGGTAAATGCCTCCTTACTCATGGCCCCCACCAATCACCCTCTTTGTCTGAAGGTCTTGGAAAACACAATGAGAGAGAAAGAAGGTCACAGAACAATTGAAGGTTTTAGTGAGAGAACTGATAGACGATAAATTGAGTGGAAAACAAGGTACATGTAAAACAGAGGACAAGGATAAGGTGGGAGAGAGAAAAATGGACCCAACTCCTGAGATAGGAGTTCAATTTCCATTGGCAACAGTAAGCAATTGAGATTGGTAAGGAGGAGTAAGAAGAAAAGAGCAGAGAGTTACCAGTCATGTGAGATGATGCCCCAGAGTCGATGACCCGTGAGGTAGGGGATGAAGATGCAATGAGAGCAGTACCTGACTGAGCGGAAGTTGCATGAGAAGGCTCAGGAATATCACGAACATGAAGTCGCATTAAGGCATCATAGGCAGCTCGAGAAATAACAAGAGAATCATCAGGAGATGTCTGCTCAACAATAGAGGAAGGAGGCTGTCCCTCGGTAATATTTGTAGCAATAAAAGAGGCGGCGACATAAGGAGGATGGTCATGCAACTGCAACAATAATCAACATTATGACTGGTTCCACCGTAGTGAGAGCATGAGTGTGAACCATCACAACCTCAGCCACGTCCTCTGCAATCAGGGAGGGGAACGACCACGGTCACCATCTCGACCCCTACCATGACCACCTGATTCAAATTCACGCCCCCAACTAGGAGATGGTGCTCGGGATCTATGAAGAGCAGGATGATGATCCACAACAACCTAGGCCGATTGCTTTGGGGGCACGAGGGAATAAGAGGAAAGCGCATAAGTGAAAGCCCGCTACACATGGCATAGACAGTCGTCAACAGTGGGAGAGGATCCATCACTACAACCTGACTTCGAACACTGTGATAGTCGGAATTTCAATTGGCTAAGAACTGCATGATGCAAGTGTCGTGGCGCTACTTCCGGGCATGTTCGTGATCGTCTTTACACTTGGAGGGAAGAGGTTGATAGATATCAAGTTCATCCCACATGCCCCATATGGTTGAATAATAATCCTTCAATGTTTTAGACTCTTGTTGAAAGCGGCCAATATCTAAAATAAGTTGTAACACTCTTGAGATGTTTTGAGCCTCAGAACATATCATGAAGAGTGTACCAAATGCTCTTAGCCATAGATAGAAACATAACAAAGTTATTCACAGAAGGCTCCATACTATTCAACAACCAAGCTATAACTTGATAATTTTCCTTTGTCCAAGTCTTGTAACTGGCATCCGAAGCGCTTGGAGGGTCATCCAATATGTAAGATAACTTCTCACAGGCCCCCGAAAATACTTTGACGGATTGAGCCGTTGAAGATAGTTGCTGCCATTCAACTTAACTGACGTAATCACCAGGAATGGATTCAAGAGATGCGACAGAGGAAGACGAAGCTCCTTTGTCGTCCATAGATGACCCCAACTAGAAACTCACGAGAAGAGAGGGAAAATGGCCCACACACAAACCAAAAGAGGAAAATGGCAGCCCAAAGCTACAAGGCAGCCACCAAACAACCAATTAGAGAAGAACAACAGCTAGAAATAGGATTAAACAGTTAAAGGGGCCATTCACAGCAGCTAGGTGTATGTTCAGAATAGTAAATCCCAAAAAAGTGCACAACCGGCCACATTTTTAGGGGAAAACATCACTCAAAGATGATTTTTTCTTAGAAAACCCTCTATGGAAAGATTGAGGGAGGTATTTCGACCATTCGTGTCGGGGGGATTTCAAAAAAAGCTTACCGATTGAGAGAAATTTAAAAAATGGAGGATTGGGGCCTGTTTTCCGAAAAAAAAAAACACTATTTTAGGAAAAACTCAAGGAAAGGCGGATTTAAAAAAAAAAATCCCGAAAAATCACCAAAATCTTCTCACATCATGTTCTCCCAGAATCCAAAAGAAATATCTTCAAACCACGCCATACATCCATACGGCTGCTGACATCAACAGTATATTGTTCACAAAAACAAGGTTTGATGCCGAAAATCCACTCTGATCCAAGTAGGAGATCAAAAGAAAGAAATAATGGTGAAGGGAAGGAAAGAGAAGATGAGTAGAAGAGGAGAAGAGGAGAGAGAAAGGGTTTGGGAGGATGAGTATCATGTGTCTCTTGGCCTAACACCAACACTCTTATTACAATAAAGGTACAGAGTTCTGCAGGAACATGAAGGATGGTGCACATGCACTAATATAACAAGCAAACAATAAACATTCACACACATGCCAAATGCTAGTATATATAATCTCTACAGTAGAGCTATCTGAGTCATCCAAATTGTGGGTCCCACTGTGGATGTAGCATATACCCAAAATACGCACTGATCAAGCAATCTTAACCATCCAATAATCGCTATCAAATGGATGATTAAAACTAAAATAGTGAGTGGTACAAATTCCCAGTGAAAATGAGATGATTAATATTCTCTTCTTCGTGCAATTCTTTGATTATCCTCCATCCAAAGTTGGGTTGGTGATTTGGACAGTCTGGATTGCTGTTAGGGCTGTAACTTGGGTTTGGGCCTGGTTGGATCAGGTTGTCAAGGTCCTTGGTCCAGTTCGGGTTGGAAAACACCAACCTGATTTGAAATCAGGATGGGTTTGGTCTGAGCAAATTCAGGTAGGGTTAGTTTGGTTTGGGAATAATCACATGTATTTGAGTCAGTTGGGTTAAATACTGGGGAATTTGGGT
The DNA here is from genome assembly GCA_037074715.1 of Magnolia kwangsiensis. Taxonomy (NCBI): domain Eukaryota; kingdom Viridiplantae; phylum Streptophyta; class Magnoliopsida; order Magnoliales; family Magnoliaceae; genus Magnolia; species Magnolia kwangsiensis. The sequence goes on from CM073588.1 coordinate 80,668,723, forward strand.
TGGGCACCTCGGGTGGGAATTCAGGTTGGGTCCTCTTGAGGTCAGGCCAGGACTTTGGCTTGGGCTCAGGTTGACCCTTAACCTGACCAACCCACCCAAGTTGCACCCCTAATTGTTGTTCAACAATGCTCCATGTACGTTCTAAGAGTTGCTGCCATTTTTTAAGTGGTGCAAAACTAACATAATACTCTAGCTCTTGGTTTAATATATGAAACCATTATTTCTGTAGTTAATTGAATTTCATGATAAGTCTCAATTAAAGAAACTGCTCTTTCATACGGATTAGGCACTTCCGGAAGCCACACATTACATGGTCTTTTTTTTTTCCTTCCCTAAAGTAATCTGGCCTTTAATCAATCCCAAAGCGACTTGTATCAGATGTATTTTTCTATTGCTTCCTCACTTGGTTTTGTCATTTTGTATGACCTTTGTTGCAGCACGGACTTGAGATTAAACCAGCCACGTTATGCAACACTTCCCAACATAATGAAAGCTAAATCAAAGGTGATCAAGAAGTTTACTCCTGAGGAGCTAAACGTGGAAATCAAGTCTGATTTGGAGGTTGTTGAAGTCAATGAACCACCCAAGAGGAAAGCTGGTGTGATTGTTTCCTCTGTTGATGAGCTCATCGACAAGCTTAAAAACGAAGCCCATGTCCTTTGATGCCTACTTTTTGCCGAATTCGTTTCAGATCCTTCTTTCCTCGGGTTGGTTGAGCTCATCTCCTGTTTTTCTTATTCCCTGCATATGATCCAAAAATACTGCATTTCATATTTGGGTGTTTCATTTTGATTTTATAATGGATGACAGCATCAAGATGGAAGCCAATTTTGTAACTCTGGTTTTATTTGCTTATCAGGAATAACAAAAAAATAAGTCTATTTCTTGGGTCAGACTTCAATGTGTGTTTGACCCAGCTGGCTGAATTATGGAAACTCATCTTACTGCAACAAATGGTAAGCATGCATGGCAATCAGGATTGACCAATCGATGGTGGACAGCTTAAAAAATAAGATTGATGGGATGGCGGATGTCTTCAATTGGACAGGGTGTGGAGTAACATCATCACATTCACAATGCAGGCCGACATGATGTGCTGTTTGGCAGCAAAGTGTATTGTAATTTGTATTCCATTTCCACCTTAAGCTGGATATGATTGCTTTTTTGCTTGCCCAAACAATGCCTATTTTTTATAGCTTTGTTGATGGCTTGCAGGCGTCCACGCATTAGCTTACCACTTGTGTTGAAAATCTTAGGCTTTCACACGCCAGACCCACAGAAGGCATGATTACCGTACAATGTCCTTATTTCCACCAACTTGTTATACGTCCAGCACATCCAAGCCGTGCAAAAGGTGGGCCTCATCAAGAAGAGCAATTGACCGGAAGATCAGGTGAGGCAACAGTCAATGATATGATCCAAAATACTAGTTTGGTACGCATGATTTCAAACTAGTAGATCTTCATCTTGGAGACATTTTTTGATGTCTCGAATTCCAAGCATGTGATGAATGGTTCTAGTGAATGTTTGGCCTTCTTTTTAGTGGCAATCGCATCCTTTTTCTTTTTTTTGAACAGTTGATTTTTGGCCACTTAATTGGAGGGTTAGGATTTTCCTATCTATGGGATTTTGAACTTTACATCAGGTGGCTACATCGTTTAGATCTTCTAGCCTGAAAATGATTGTACAACATAGGTGGGCCACTACACTGCAACAAATGGATGGCCGGAAAATTCTCTTGAGATGGAAAGCTCTAATATTTTACAGGTGGTCCCTATTATAGCACATGCTCGTGGAATCAGCTATCTTCTGTGAGACTGTACCTCGTTTCCTAACGATCTGGGAAAGATATACGCTCTCGCATCATGGTGGGGTTTATTAGAGTGTAGGACCCGCACCATGGCTACCTCGCCGGGGCTATCATCCACCCTAAATGCCTCTGGATTTTGGATATTATTCAGTGATCCACACCATTAATTAATCTGACAAAATACAATGCCGATGATGGATTCCTCAAGAATGGTCAAGATTAAAGGATCCGATAATTTAAATCTATGGCCCGAACCTTTTTCATGGCTAGAATCCGCTGTGTATGTGGCATGATGGCAGGAAATAAGGCCAACTATAGTTAGCACAAGTAGGGTGTGGTAGCACTGCATATCCACACGCAAGTACACGTGTAGAATCCGTGCTTTTAGTCAGGTACGCTGTCACTGAACTTTTTAGATCCATAGCTGGGTCCTTACTCTTACTCGGGTGGTAGACTCTCGAGAGTTTCAACACCGGGTCAAGGGTCGAGTATCCATACGTGGTGAAATTCCACTAGCGTGAGTGTGTGTTAAAAAAAAATAATAAAAAAAAAACCTTTTAGATCCATAGCTCAACTGGCAGACCGGGTGGAGATACCTCGTTTCAGTACTTGAGGTGTTGGTATCGATCCCTAGTGGGGATGTGGATAACATGGAGCGCGTGCACTGACATGGGTGTGTACTACCAAGCTAACCCAAAAAAAAAAAAAAAAAAAAAACCGTTTAGTTATACTGTACGCGGATTCGGAAGGGAAGCACCGATTTCGATGTATGTTTTGCATATCCATGCCGTTCATCAAAATCTCCGTAGGACGACACTGCAGGAAACGGTGGTGACTGAATGCCCACTATTAAAAGCTTCGTGTGGGCTGCAAAAGATTTGGATCAAGTTGATATTTGTGTTTTCCTTTCATCTAGGTCTGGGTGATCTTATCAACAGGTTGAATGGGAAATAAACGTAACGGTGGGCCATAGGAAGTTTCAAATGGTGGGTGTTCAATCACCATTATTTACTCTGGGACGCGGATTAGCAACTAACACGTTGAACCGGGAGACACTGAAGTGACGTCACCAACTTTTGTGGGCCCACCATGATATATGCTTTGTATCCACATTGTCCATCCAATAGCGAGATAATATTAATGCATGAGCTAAAGAATGAGTCTGATCCAAAGCTCCAGTGGACCCATCACAGAACAGTGGGGAGAGTTACACCCACCATTGAAAACTTCTAAGGGTCACAAAAAATTTAGATCAAGCTGATATTTGTGTTTTCCCTTCTTTCATGTGTACGTTAACACATGAACAAGTTGGATCTCAAATAAACATTACGGTGGACTTTAGAAAGATTTGAACATTGTGCATCACTCTCCTCACTGTTTTCTGTGGTGGGTCCACTACATGTTTGGATATGCCTCATCCTTCGGATATTTCTCTAAAATGAACTCTCCAAATGGATGGACGGTGTGGTTACAACACATACATCATAGTGGAGGCCACATAACTTGGTGACGCCACTTCAGCAGGGAGTCTGGCTACTCAACCTGTCAGTAGCTAATCCGCGTCCACTCTGAGGTGGTCCACCTGAGATTTAGATCTGCTTGTTGGGCCCATAAGACCATCGTACCAAAGTAGCTGGACGACCGGAATAGAAATTTTAATCATCACTTTACTTTTTGTACATGGTGGGCCACCTGAGCTTGTATTGAAGTATATGTATCAGATTAAAAATGAAGATTTTCTCGCACGTGTGCAAACTTACACAGAGATATGACGTGGGAAATTCACCAGGCATCGAGCACGTGAACGTGCCGTGGCGTAAGAAATCAAGCTTATCGGCTTATTTGATGGCCCACATATGTTCTCATTTGTTTCCTTATTCTCAGTTGATGTAACACTTTGTCTTTTTTTTAACGGTGGGTTCCATTGTTACATATGGTGTGGCTCACATGAGCTGTGGATGACCCTCATTTTTGAACATGTGCCATAACTTTGATGAGCAAAATTGATGAACGGTATGGATTTGTCACATCATTCTTGTGGAGTTCATTCTAAAAAAAAAAAAAATAACAAGTGACGTGCACGTCACCCCACAACCAAATCTCCTCTATGACTCTCTCTCCTTCCTTCTTCTCCCCAATATAGTTGCACTAGTAAATCCATTTGACCATTCATGTCATCATCATGGTAGGACCCACTCCTCAATCTAAACCATTCAATGAACCCGGACCCTCGATTAACTTTAGCCTTTAAAATCTTTTACCTAAAAACATTTTATGTAGTTCACTTTGAGGCTTGATTTGAACTAAAATTTTTTTTTAACACTAAGACCTGTGGAACCTGATTAATAGCTTGATTTCTCTCAGCCATTATGGTGGACCCTACATCACTACCCACTCCTCACGGTTACTGATCGTGGAGATTCTTCTTGTCAATATCAGCTTACTCACTCATTAATTTACAACCATTGAAAAGCCTACCATTGAGATCTCTAAATTATTTTTTTTTATAAATCTTTTCTTCTTTCTACTTCTCAATTTTATGCAATTAGCTGCTGCACTTTCTAAGTTCAGAATCGACCAATAAAATCAATCTAAGCTTCAATCTGTGGAGCCCACAAACATTGTACGGCCTGTAAGAATCATCTACAGTTATCGGTATTGTAAAATATATCAATTCAGATTTTGACATGATCGTTTTCTTTATCTACACCACTATCGTTTGATTTATGTAAACCAGCATTGCGGTAAATCGTATATGATCGGACCTAGCATACAAATCTAATTTCGTTCATGATCGTCACATCAAATCAGATTTGTAACGGACTTGTTATGCACAGTATAATTCTACGAAAATTCATATATATATCAGAGTATTTTAACATCACAACAGGTAGGTGATCTTTTCTATTGAAAATTTTAGATTAACATATCTTTGATTATTTATTTTGTATTAAAATTAGTTGATCATTGTCATTAGTTGCATATTGTTTTATTTGATTTCTTAGTTGCATATTGTAGAGATAATTTATTTAAGTTGTTAATTGACTTCATTTTTTTTATCGTGACATGATTCAATGATAATTATTTTCTTATTATTACATAATTAAAATGTATTTTAATTTACAGGTGCTTTGCCCCAAAATGATCATTATGTTATTTGTTTATGGGTGCTTTGCCCAGGTTCATTACAGAAATGATTGGCACGATACGGGTGCTTTGCCTAGTGTCATACTCAAAAGGATCAGCACGGGTGCTCTGCCCTAGGTAATTTCTTAAAACGATCAACACACATGGGTGATCGGTCCTAGGTATTTACCCTAAAAGTTTATTTACTAGGTGTTCTGCCGAGGGTCATTCCCTAAAAGGATCAACACTGATGCTCTCCCGAGGGTCATTCCCTAAAAGGATCAACATACACAGGTGCTTTGCCATAGATTGAACTAAAAAAAGATTTTAGATGACTACATTATCTTATTTTGTTATTATGAAAAATAAATTGTTATTGCTGTCATATAAAATGCTGATTTAATACTTGTAATTGATTCTATTTATTTTATTTAGTTATATTGATGTGATCCTACGAGCCGTTATGCTCATAACCTTATAGATTGTTTCGCAGGGTCTATGTATGAAGAGTCAATTGGACGAGTTCGAAGACATTTCTTTTTATTTATTTGAATATTAATTAAAATTTAATATATTTTATTATTAATTATTTTTTGAATATTAATGTAAGTAAAATTTCAAAGATTGATTAGTAAACATTATTTAATGACAATAATTATTATTCTTTTAGTTAATTTAATTGCCTTGAAAATATATGAAAATAATGTAGGTTGTGATGTATAATTTGTTTAAGTATAACTCATAGTCTTTGAATTTGGGTCCAGGCCTAGCCAACTCGGGTACCGAATTTTGGGGTGTGATAGTTAATTTCCTTCATACGTGTTTGGCCCACCTGATAAGTGGCTTGGCCCCATTCTTCTCTCTAAGGTATGTTCAAAGAGTTCCCAATCTGATGAACGCCCGGATCTCGCACACATGTGCTCCATGATATCAGCTTGATTTAGAACTCCTGTGGCCCCACGGTCAATCTCAACTGTTTCCTATGGTATGGCCCACCTGAGATTTGGATCTGCATTGGGCTCACACAAAAAGATCTGAAAAATAGACGGCAAGGATAGAACACAATCATCATGGTGGGCTCACACAGATTTTCCGGCACAGGTCGCTGCCGGCAGGGTCAGTATGCAATCCGCGCTCCCACGTGAATGAATATATGATGAATCTATATTATGAACGTGGGAGGTTGCCCGGGAACTCTTCCTTGACACGTGATCAGCCCAAGACGTGGTCACAATACGATGAATAGTGCCAGTGACCGCTTCACCTGCGACCATCCCAAAACGCGGTCCGGCCAAAGGGGAACGAATTAGGTGCAGCCCTGACGGTGGGGCCCACTTGATTTATGTAGCGTGTATCCTCACCGTTCATCCGTTTTGGAAAGCTTATTTTCGGGCATGAGACAGAAAAAATAAACGAGATCTAAACCTTAAGTGTACCACCCTGAAAAACAGTGGTCGTTGAATTCCCACCGTTAAAAACTTCCTACCATATGCCATGCATGATTCAAGATCGCTCATTAGCCCTCGCAGACAGGGTCTCACCTAATGCGCTCCGCCGCCGAACGCGGATTAGCTCTGACTTGTTCAGTAACAATCTCGCTGCTGAAGTAACGTCACCAGTTTCTGTGGGCCCTACCACGGTGTATCCATACCGTCTAAAGCTCAAGTGGACCCACCACAGAAAATAGTAGGGACTGAACAACTAGCATTAAAAACTTTTTGACCATATAAGTTTTAGTGGATATTTGTGTTTTCCCAAATTAAATAAGCATCATGGTGGGCACTAGAAGGATTTCAACCGTCCCCACTGTCTTCTGTGGTGGGGTTTACTTGAGGTTTAGATCTGCCTCATTCTTTAGCTCATGCCCTAAGATAGCATCTCCAAATGAATGGACGGTAGGGATCATGGTGGGCCATAACCTGGTGACGTAACTTTGGCTACTGAACCAGTCAGCAGCTAGTCACCCCACGGAAGCTGATTGGCTGGTGTTCCATAGTGTATAGCTGGTGTATATACGTGCCGTGCGAATACAAACCAAACGCTCAAATGAGATCAAAGTTACATGGCCTCACAATGATGTATTTATTATATGCATACTGTTAATCCATTTTTTGAGATCATTTTAGAGTATTAAAAGTTCGAATGGACTATACTAAAAATAGCAGGAAGCATAATAATTTTCACCATTAAAAATAAATTTTCATAGGGCCCACTATAATATTTATTTTGCATTCAATTTGTTAAAAAGGTTAAAAATATATAGAGGGAGAGAAAAAGTAAATTTCTTCCATAACCCAAAAAGATTTCAATGGCAGAAGTTTAATCCCTTACTATTTTTTACAATGTGGTCCACTTGATCCTTAGATATGTCTTATTTTTCAAGTCAATCCTTAAGACGAGCTCACCAAATGGAAGAACGGTTTGGATATAACACATACCTCATGATTTGACCCACAAAACTTACTAACATCAATGCACCAACTGAATAAGTGTGTGGTACACCAGCAAATCCGCTTCCTCTGCTCACCCCGCCGCCGATGAGGAAGGGATGGTACAATCCCGCGAAGGATGCGGGTCGCGTCCTACCCTTCCCGTGCTGGGAACGGGCAGGAGATTTCAGTGGCCATCACTATGTATGGGTATTATCTACACCGTCCATTCATTCTTCTGTACCATTTTGAGTAACACTTAAAAAATGAGGTAGATACAGGCTCAAGCCAACCACATCACATGAAGAAGTAGTGATAAGGATTCTCACCGTTGAAATTTTTTAGGCCCACCGCAATGTTTATTTACCATCCAAACTTTTCATATAGTTACATGTATCTTTATGAATTGAAAATACAAATATCAGCTTTATCCAAAGCTTATGTGGCCCCCAGAAAGTTTTCATGGGTAAGAGTTTAATCCCCATTGTATAGTTTACTTGAGCCATCGATCCTCCTAATTTTTTGAATTATAACAAAAAAAAAAAAAAAAAAAATGATACGAAAAAATAGATGTAGAGCTCGAATTAGAACCATCCATCGCCGTGGCTACTCAAACCTCGTGGCTGTTGGAGACGGGCGGAATAGGACGCAATCCACGTCCTCCTCCGGAAGAGGGGCATGGGGCACTGCATAATTACACGTATTACACGTGCAATATAGCCAGGCCATCCATGGTCGGTGCTCTGTGGGCCCCACCATGAAGTATGTGTTTCATCTATGCTGTCTATCTATTTTTTCAAATCATTTTGTGATGTGAGATCAAAAATGAGGTATATCCCAATCTCAAGTGGACCACATTACAAGAAACAATGTTGAATGAGTGTAGACCATTAAAAACTTTTTGAGAGCCATGAAAGTTTTGGATCAAGCTGATTTTTATTTTTTCCTTTCATTTGGGCCTATATGACCTAATCAACCGATTGGATGCCAAATAAATAGTAAAGTGGGCCTCAGGATATTTTTAATGGTGGATATCCAATCACTATTGTTTTCATGTGATGTTGCCCACCTGAGATTTATTACTTCTTTCTCTCTCTTTTCTAATAATTATTATTTTACAAAGCATACATACCCTTGCACACTCACGGCCTAGTGGAATTTCAGCACCTGTTGAAACTCCCAAAGCCTACCACCAGACTTATATACCTCTCATTCGTAGGATAAGCCTTAAAATGATTTTTAAAAATATACGAACGAAATGATGAAACGCATACATTATGGTGGGGCCCACATGGCACCGACCATCAGCCACGGCTGGTGTCAGGGGGAGTAGCAATCCGTTTCCATCCATGTGGTGCGGGCCTCTACGAACGCACACGTTGAGTTCATTTATTGGGGCCCGCCTGACGAGTGGCCCCTACTCGCACACGCGCGGGCCGCCTCTTCAATTTCAGCGGCATTTCTCTACGTTGGTTGGTAGGGGGGTACTTTCGTCATTCAACTAAATCACATGGCATCCTCGTAATTGTATCCTAAAACAGACCCATATTTGCAATCAAGCGAGTTCCTAGAAAAGGGATAGAGGAAAAATAAAAGAAAGGAAATAAACGTTTCAAATTTCTCTCCTTCGAAATCCTTGAAGATTGGGTTTCTGTTTTTCTTTATTTTTTTTTCAGAGAGAGAAAGAGATAGGGAGAGATGGACCCATTTCAAGACGACGGTTGGGATATTCTCGATTACAACAACATCATTCGAGACAACAATCCCTCCTCCGATCTCTACTGGAACAACAATCAAAGGTCCGGATTCACTCTCTCGCTCTGTTTGTGTATGCGCTTGCTTTTTACCCCTTCAGATACGTTCTGGTTATGTAAATTCAAGATTTCTAGGTTTTTTTTTGGCGATTTATTAGCAATCTTTGAAGTTATTAGATGTAGACTGGAAATCGTCGTTTTTGTGTTTTAATTGAAAACGCTATTGGTACATCTACCAAGCGCAGCTCACCGATTTCTATATCTGGTGCGCTGAAGTCAATTGGAGATGTCGCTTGATGGTGTCTGATCTGGACCATTCATCGGTTGTGCCCCAGCTTGACTGGACTGCTCGCTGCAAATCCCTGGTGTTGCATGATCCGACCTGTCTGAACTAGAACAGCATTTACCATCCGATGCTGATTGTTTTCAGTATTCCTTTTCCACTGTCTATTTGTAAGTTGCCTACCATGGTGGTAATGTTGCTCGAGCGGGAGGGAGGGAATCTAGTTATAAAATCTATGAGAATTCAATGCCCGATTAGCTGGAATAGATGTAGTGTTACCACTTGAGAATGTTGAAAACAGGTGCGTTTAATCTATGCTGAAACAGGGGTCTTCCATTGAATTGAACCTTGGCTCAATTGTATCGAGAAAATCCCCAAACTTGTGATTTACTCGTTGGACAGTTTTTTGGCGTTCTTCGATCCTATTGAAGGTGGCTTCGATCCTATCTACAGAATGCGTAAGTTTGCGATTTCGTGTGATCTGTTTCCTAAGTCGCATGTAACTCTATATAAGGGCTTGTTAATACGCGATTAGGGCAATTCTAAGAGAATAAAAATGTTTTTAGGGTTTGGAGGAAGGGGCGCCAGGGTTTCTATTATAGGGTTTGAATTTGTACGTTGCTTTCATCTCTCGTAACTCCATTTTCATGGTGGATTCTGTTGCTTTCTGCCGTGGTTTTTTTTTAATTTTTTTTTTCCTGAATGGGGTTTTCCATGAAAATTGTTGTATTCTCAGTCATTGCTCGTCTTTTTCGTTTCCCTATTTGCTTGTTTGATTTGCTCTAAGGTTGCTTCCACGCAAACGTGAAGGCGGATGCACGCAAAAATTGGTATTGGAGTGTAGGCTATTACGTTAGGGTTTTTAGATTGAATCTGAGATATGACTTCTAAAGGATCAAATGTTAAATATGAGCCAGAGAAATTTACAACAAATAATAACTTTGAATTATGTAGGTTGAAGATGAAAGCCGTCCTGATTCAGCAAGATTTGCAGCAGGCACTCCTTAACAAAGCGAGACGTCCTGAAACTATGAAGGAGGATGATTGGGTAAACTTAGATTAAAAGGCAATGAGCGCAATTTATTTGTGCTTAGCCGATAATGTCCTATACAATGTGATCAATGAGATTTAGGCTTATGGGGGAAGTTGGTGTACATCTATATGACGAAATTTCTCTCAAATCGCCTATATTTGAAGAAACTTATGTATACTCTAAAGATGATAGAAGGATAGGATCTTAATGAACACATCGGCGTCTTCAACCAATTAATTTGCAAATTGATGGACGTGTAGGTGAAGATCGACGAAGAAGATCAAGCCATGATCTTGTTGATGTCCCTTCCAGATTCCTACGAGAATCTAGTGGATACTTTGTGCCATGGTAGAGATACCTTGAACCTTGAAACTATTATCTCATCACTTCAATCGAAGCAATTGAGAAAGAAAAATGGTGGGGAAGATAAATCAATGCGCGCATTGGTTGTTAGGGGAAGAGCATATGAAGTCAAAGGGCAAAGGGAATTTAAAGTACTGGAATTATGGAAGAATGAGTCACATGAAGAAGGACTGCATAAACCTTAAAACTCAGAAAGAGGAGAAATCATATACTTCTCCCAAATAACCCAATTTAGTGGAATCTAGTGAAGAGGTTAGTGGCTGCAATGTATTGTCTATTTTCAATGTCAGACACTAGCATAACGAGTGGATTTTGGATACGGGGGCATCGTATCACATGTATTCTCATCGAAGTTGGTTCACCACGTACAACAATTATAATGGTGGCCTGGTACTTATGGGCGACGATCATGCATGCAAAATGGTTGGGATTAGTTCGATTCACATATGAATGTTCGATGGGGTGGAGAGTACATTAACAGATGTGAGACACGTTCTTGATCTGAAGTAGAATCTGATATATCTGGGAACGCTTGATGCTCTTGGATGCAAGTTCTCTAAAAGAGCACTTACTATAATGAAGGCACACAGAATAGGAAACCTTTACAGGTTGATCGGTAGCACTATTTCGGGTTGAGCCGTAACGACAGTAACAAACTCCACGTCAACACGTTTGTGGCATGCACTGGGCTACATGAGCGAGCGCAGTATGAAAGTACTACTTGTTTGTGGTTCAATTTCTGCTTTTAGGAATTTTGATATGAATGTATGCGAGTACTATATATACAGTAAACATTCAAAATTGTCTTTTAAAACCAGGAAACATAATAGTAAAGGATTGCTTGACTACGTGCATTTTGATGTGTAGGGGCCATAGCTTGTTGTTTCTGGTGGGAGTGATCGTTTTTTGTCACATCCATAGATGACTACTCTAGAAAGGTGTGGGTTTATTTTTTAAAACGTAAATCTAATATTTTTTCCACTTTTAAGTAAATGGAAGGTTATGGTAGAAAAACATAGAGGGCGGAAATTGAAAGTACTTGGGACCAATAATGAGGGAGAGTTCACTTCTACAGAATTTAATCAGTTGTAAAAATGAGGGGATCATACGGCATAACACAGTTAGGCATACATTGGAGAAGAATGGTGTGACGGAGCGTATGAATCGGACTCTCTTGTAGAGAGTTTGAAGTATGTTAAGCAATGCTGGGTTAGGTAATGTAACAGTCTGAGATTTCGGCTCTCGCGGACAACACGAACAACTAAATTCGAGGGTAATAATATGAGTATGTTAGAGTATAAATACTCTGCATATTCTTTATAGTATTATAATTTCATGTTTTCATGGCAATCACAGCATTAATGACGGGAAAAATTAAATCTCATTCTATTACATAACTACTTTAAGTTCCATTCATTATCATTACATTAATATATTACATGCTCGGTCCTTCTATAAGACTTATTACAATTTCAAATTTTAAACAACTACTTCTAAGAAAACAAAAATAAATAAAGGAAAGAGAATCTTGTCCGAGCAGTCTTGGCTTCATTATCTGCCATTCATCGCCATGGACTATCATAAGTCTCACCTTGAAGCTCTGGCTCATTCCTTGGATTGTCACCTGCACAGTCTACAGTTGTTTTTTCATATGAGGAATGAGTTACCTAGGTTCAACTCAGTGAGGGCATCCCCGCAAGATTATCACACGAGGAATGATGAATTTTTCACATGAAGAATATGCTATTATTGTGATAATCTTGGGGGGATGCCCTCACTGAGTTGAACCTAGATAACTCATTCCTCATGTGAAAAAACAATTGTAGCCTGTCTAGGTGACGATCCAAGGAATGAGCCAGAGCTTCAAGGTGAGAATTATGATGCTCCATGGTGACAAATGGTAGATAATGAAGCCAAGACGGTTTGGACAAGATTATTTCCTTTAGTTATTTTTGTTTTCTTAGAAGTAGTTGCTTAAAATTTGAAATTGTAACAAGTCCTATGGAAGGATCGAGCGTGTAATATATTGATGTAATGATGATGAATAAAACTTAGAGTAGTTATGTAATGGAATGCGATATGTAATGGAATGTGATTTAATTTATACCGTGATTGCCATGAAAACACGAAATTGTAAGATTGTAAAGAATATGCGGAGTATTTATACTCTGACATACTTATTACCTTGAAATTCAGTTTTTCGTGTTGTCCACAAGAGTTGAAATCTTGGGCTGTTACAGATGGTATCAAAACTAAATACGGGACCTCTGGTTGTAAGCCTAACCTTTTGCATAATGAGCTTACCTTAGGCTTTAGATCTTTAAGCTAATGGCAAATACACTTAGGTATGTTCCTAAATTTTGTTGCATGTGTTGCTTGAACATAGAAACCCACATTTAGGTTTTTCCCTAAAATTTCAGGATAGTCGTTGAACGTCGAAATGTGATTCTAGAGTTTGGGAAGGAGATTCCCATTTAAATTGCTATTTTAGGGCTCTCATATATTCCCCATGCTTAGGTCAACTTTCCTGCTGTGTAGAATAATTTACACTTACCTGAAATCTTGAGCCGTTACAGGCAAGGAGTTATGGACTGAGGTTGTTAACATGACTTGCTACTTAGTGAATCGGTCTACTACGCCGATTGCTTGCAAAATTCCCAAAGAAGTGTGGAGTGGTCATGAAGTTGATTACTCAAGGCTGTGTGTATTCGGTTGTGACGCTTACTTTCATGTACCGTCATTTGAGAGAGATAAACTTACATCGAAGGGCTAAAAAGTATACCTTCGTTGGCTATGGTGATGGTGTGAAGGGAGATGGGTTGTATGACCGAGTCACACGTAAGATCACAATTAGCCGTAACGTTAAGTTTGATGAGAGTTCCCTTTTCTGTAAGGATGAACATAAGGAAATGGAAAAGTTAGCAATAATTGATATTGAAATCAAAAAGAGTGAGACACAGGTAGAAGCTGAGACACTGGAAGAGGTATAGGTGGAGCAACCACCTATCAGAAGAAATCCACCAAGAAATTGCAGAATGCCGTTGCAATATAGGGATGACTTAAACATTGTTTTTGTCCTTATTACGGATGAGGGGGATCCATCTACCTTCCATGAAGCATTAGACGACACTGATGCTGAGAAGTGGATTGCAACTATGTATGATGAGATGGACTCCTTGTACAAGAATGAGATGTGGGAGTTAATGGAGCTTCTTGTTTATTGGAAAGCAATTGGTTGCAAGTGGATCTTCAGGAAGAAACATGATACATATAAGGCCAGATTGGTAGCGAAGGGTTATGTGCAAAAGAAGGGTGTCAACTTCAGCGAATTTTTCACGCCTGTGGTTAAGCAAGTATCTATCAGATTCGTTTTGGAACTAGTTGCCCAACACAATCTTGAACTGAAACAATTGGATCTAAAGACTGCTTTCCTATATAAGGAATTGGAAGAGTAGATTTACATGAAGCAACTTGAAGGTTTTTTGGTAAAGCGAGCAAAGAATAAGATTTGTTGGTTGAAGAGGTTGTTATATGGCCTTAAATAATCGCCTAGGCAGTGGTACAAAAAGTTTGATTCTTTCATAGTGAGTTTGCGTTTTACCATAAGCGAAATCGATCACTATATCTATTTTAGATAACCGAGTGATGGGGAATTCATTATCCTAATATTGTATGTTGATGATGTGCTTATTGTCAGCCATAGCGTGCCTTAAATCAACGTATTGGAGGCTCATTTATCAAGGACATTCGAGATGAAAGATCCGGGGGTTGCAAAGAAGATTTTTTGTACTGATATACACAGAGACAGGGAAAGGGGCAAGCTATTGTTATCTCAGGCAGAATACCTTGAGAAAGTCTTAGTCAAGTATGGACAGGCTAAATCGGTTAACACTCTCTATTCTTCTCACATTCGGCTTTCTTCAGAACAATGTCCCATTACAGATTAAGAAAAACAACATGTCTTGTTTGCCCTACTTGAGCACAGTTGACAGTTTGATGTACGTCATGTTCTGTACTAGACCTGACATTTCACATGCGGTAGGTGTTGTGAGCAAGTATATGTCAAACCTTGGTAAGCAACACTGGGAGGCTGTGAAATGACTACTTGTTACATATGAGGTACCACTGACTACGTTTTGATGTTTAGTAAATATGAGGAGAAGCTAATAGGCTATGTTGACGCCGATTATGCTGGTAACATGGATAATAAAAGGTCGACTTCTGGTTACTTGTTCGTGTTATTGGGTGGACCAATCGGTTGGATGTCGAAGCTTTAGTTTATGGTTGCTTTCCACCATCGAAGCTGTACGCACGATGGTGATAGAAGCATTCAAATAAGTGGTTTGATTGAGAGGAATGATAAGTGAGTTGGAGCTTTAGTAGTAAGCCGTGCCAGTGTACTGTGATGGCGAGAGCTCTATCAACTTGGCAAAGAACTCAGTTTATCATTCGTGAACCAAGAACATTGATGTACGTTATCACTTTATTTGACATATGATAAAGAAAGACAGTGTTGCTCTTGAAAAGATTCACACTAGTGAAAATCCGACTGACATGCTTAAAAAAGTGGTTCCCGCACATAGAAGTTCAGGTTTTGCTCGACTTCTTTAGGCTTGACTAAGACTTGAATGAAGATGGAGTGTGTACGAAAAGCTACAATAGTGTTACTATGGTAGAGACGATTAGAGATGGAGGATGCAATTTGGAGTAATGGAGCATGGAGATTAAATCCACAATGGAGATTGTTGAAAACAAGTGCCTTTAATCTATGCTAAAACAAGGTTCTTCGATTGAATCGAACCCTGGCTTGATCCCTATCGAGAAAATCCTCGAAATCTTGATTTACTCGTTGGACAGTTTTTTGGTGTTCTTCGATCCTATTGAGGTTGGCTTCGATCCTATCGACAAGCTGTTGATGCCTATCGATCCTATCGATAGAATGCATAAGTTTACGATTTTGCGCGACTTGTTTCCTAATTCATGTGTAAATCTATTTAAGGGCTTGTTAATATGCAATTAGAGTAATTCTAAGAGAACAAAAACGTTTATTGGGTTCGGAGGAAGGGGAGCTAGGGTTTGAATCTGTAAGTTGCTTTCATCTCTTGTAACTCTGTTTTCATAGTAGATTCTACCGTGTTGTGTCGTGTTTTTTTTTTTTTCTTTTCCCGAAAGGGTTTTTCCACATAAATTGCAGTGTTCTTTGTGATCGCTTGTCTTTTTTGTTTCTCTATTTGCTTGTTTGATTTGCTCTAAGGTTACTTCTGTGCCTAACGTGAAGGTGGCTGTGCACAACAGACAATACTGGAATAGAGAGTGATAAGCAGCTTTTTGAAATTGAAATCTTTGCACTAGTTATACATGCTTAAACACAAACATAGAAATTTCAGAGAAGTTTGTAGTGTGCCTTTTGTGTCCCAGAACAATCTCTTTTAATAGACCCTATGCATACATTTCCTAGATTCCCAGCTAAATCTTTAACCAAAAATTTTCTATGGTTGGATTGATTCCAAATCAATCTCCTCTATTAGTAATAGGATACTAAGTAGCTGCAATTGTATCTACAGAGATTTATTCTAGTTGTAATAGCCTAAAAATAACATGTCCAGATCTAGGAAATCATCAGTGTGAAAAATATCGGCCCCCCAAAATCATTAGAGAACCAGCATAACAATAGCACATGTAGATCTAGAAATCCAGCTGCCAAAATCATTAGAGAAACAACAGAATCAGAATATAGTCCCAAAAGTTCAACCCCAAAAATCAGCAACAAAGGATCCAAAAATTCAACAGATGGTAGGTCTTGGACCCACATCAATTCCCCTTAGATGGAGGGAGATTGACTGTAGTGAGCTTAATACTTCATTCAAGTAGCAGTGGTCCTCGTCTAGCTTTTAGCTTCATTGCCTGTGATCCACGTGTGTTAATATCGTGCAGTTTTCCATTTCATCAAGTGCTGCCTATGATAGCCTCATCTGGTTGTGATCTTCATGAGTAAAACTTGTTTAACTTCTTCCTTCTTCTTGAGGAGTTGCTTGTCCATATCGGCAACAACTTCATAGTTCATATGCATCAAATACCTCGCCATGGTACTTGAACAAATCAATGACACTGTAGAATAGCGAGATATCTAAGTCATCTGTCAACTCTTTCTTCAAACATGGCTTCACATTCTTCAGTCATCTTTATTTGGGCTTGTAGATTATAAATATGTTCAACAGACATATCAACATCTGTTATGAAACATTCACCCTATACTCTGTTTAGCTCAGTTGGGATCTTTTTAGTAACGACCCTTCAAGAATGCATAAACATGGACCTTTGAATAAATATCCATCTTTTGAAATGAATTCACACTTGGTCGTCCTTGAATGTGTCAAGCACGTTGTTGAAAACGAGGTCTTTCTTTCAATACATTGAATCTTACAACCTCAATGGTAATTATCTCCAACAAAACCACCCTGCTCAAACTAGCTGCACCTTAGTTTAACTTTCCATTTTGTGATATAATAGGTAATAATCATGTAGAAAACATTTCTACTCCGCTTGGTGAGCGCTTGGCTTTTTCTAGAAGTTTTGGAAGGTGACTCTCTTACAGCCATTATGTTGAGCAATCTGGATCAAGCCAGCCTGTGGAAGTCATCCATTATTTTTGTGGCTGTTTGCTTATTTGCCTTGAGGCTAAACATTTCATTTGCTCATTTTGGTAGAGAGGAGAATTTGGTTATAGCTAGATAAAGCTAAGAGGGATCCACTTTCTCCCCACTCTTGTAGTTGGGAATTCAATTCCCCTAGTTGACAGTCTGCTTTTCTCTTTGAATAAGAACTGTTATCTTTGAAAAAGAAGAAGAAAACAAAGACATCACCCCCTTCTTCGCACCAACTAATTTGTAATGTATATAATTCTTTAGTTTTTGTTTTTTCTTCTTCTTCCTCTTTTTCAAAAAACGTATATATAATTCTTAAGTTCTTTCATGTTTAACCTTATCCACCATTTCTTGTAAGACCATGTGCTGAGTTGTCTCCTCATGTACTGGAATTATGCAAATCTGCCCACCAGATAAGTGTCGATAACAACATACAATGGAGGATAGTTTCTTCCCTCCTATCTCCATATGCATCCACCATATCTTCTATTGGCAGTGCCCTATCGTCATATACATGTTCTTTGTAATCTAATCATGCCTCATACTTTCTTTCGATTGGCACACAATCCAGCTTATCTTCGACATAATCTCATTGCTCAGTAAAATTCAATTTAGCGCCAGATTGATGTAAATAATATTTAGAAGTACAATTCATGTGCATGTACACTGCCACTATACTTGTGGCACATACTTGCTAAAATACAAACTATCATTGTTCCGACTGTAATGAATCATCTCCTTGATTATTATCATCAACATCATCTAAACATTATCCCAATTAATTGGGATTGTCTACAAGAATCCTGTTCCACGAAGCATATCCTTGATAACGATAGAAAAAACAAAAAAAACGTGAAGCATATCCTTGATATTGGATTGATTGTACAAATGTATACCTTATTTGTATAATTGTATTTTTTTAAAAAAAATTACAAAAAACCTCTCTCCAACACCCAGATTGGTTACTGGATGGAATTTCGGAGTTTGTAGTACTGCTATGCTTGATCCTTCCTGTAAATGATGTCTGTGCCCCTATCCACGTAACATAGCTTCACAATAATGTCCTCTTTTAGTCAATCACAAGGTGAGTTAGGCGGATTTGCGAGCTCCCTTGTTCCATGGCTTTTAACCCCTGCAAACAGGGTCTTTTTTAATTTTTGAAAGAAGAGGCTTAGCCTTTGCGTACTGTTCTTCTCTGCATAAAACTCCTGGAGCTTGCATTAAGAAGAGGATACTGTTTGCACCTAACCTATTGTGGTGTAACTGTGTTATCAATCTATATAGGGTGGAAGTGGGAGACCCTATCCATAGACTCAATCCCAAACTGTAGCAACTAGTTATTTTCATTCTAATCGAGTGGTATATGCTCTGTTGGCATATCACTTAGATTTTTTCTTTCTGTTTTTGTTGTCTCTCTTTCCATTTCATTTGTCGAGATTTTTCTCCTTCTTTGTGATCTCTGCATAAGTGTGTTGCTTGTTGAAAATTAAGGGAAACTTGATTTGTTGTCTATTGGAAAGGAATTCATGGTTCTGATCGGGATGGTTAATTAACGTATAAGTTTGTTTTGATGATGGTGATAACTATTCCTCGAACCCTTGAGCTCAGAGGTTGAGGCCATTAATCAAGGAAGAGGAATGGTATGTTATTCTTTTGTCAGCAGAAAATGATAGGAACTGTCTGCTTGAACCTACTAGGAAAGAGAATATTGTCTTTAGAAGGGTGGATTGGTATCGAAATGTTCATGCAGTATTATTTGTACATGGTCAATTCTACATAGTGGGAGAATTGTCTTCCTGATTTAGTACAAAAAGAAAAAAAGCTTTCGATTCACATGCTGACAATTACAACCATGAAAATTTTCTTAACTTCTTTTATTCATCTTTTTTCTGTTGATTGTTGACACTTCTCTCCTCGCAGTACTGGCATGGTATTTGATGCTTCATTTACGAGTGCTGTTTCCGAGGAAAAAGTATGTTCACGGAAAAGGTATATCATCATTATCTTTATCAGGTTTTTTGCTATTCTCTTGTGAATACATGGTATGCTTGTTTTTGCTATTGTCTTGAGAATATGTGGTATGCTTTTTTTAGCTATTCTATTAAGAATGCATGGCATGCTTTGTCTTGGAGTTGATCTCTTTCTTCCTTGCATATCAGAGTATGGTGTCTGGATAGTCTAACTGTTACTCCTGATTGTTTTATAGTGGTTGATCAATTTATATGCACACTAATTAATCTCCATTGCGATTTGCTAGTATTGAATATATGATACATTCTCTATTGTGTTCCTGTTCATAGTTGGTACGCTTTTTCACATTTCTAATCAGGCTAGCCACATTAAAAGAAAAAGGGAGAGATAAGGTTCAGCTAATTCTCTGTGTTTCTTGAGTGTTTTGATATGTGTTTCAGCAGCAAGGTGTGCCGTAATTGCTGTTACGTGATGGTAACGGTGGCAACCATTACTCATTATGGGGTCTTAACGGCCGTCATGGAAAAAATTACCTGTAACGGCCGTTACTGCTCACATATTGTGCGGCAGATGCAACTTTTTTTTGTTATTATTTAAAGACTGTAACGACTATTATGGTCCATATTGTAATGGTAACAGTGGTATGCTGTTGTTGGGTGCTGGGGTTGGAAGAAGTGGAAGCTATTTTTTGGAGTGGTGCTATCCAGCGGTATCATTGCCACCATAACCTTAAGTTGGTACTGGCCAAATGTGAAGCCCCATCATGTGTTCACGGAAGCCAACCAATCCATTAGATGCATTACCTCAAAACACCAAAAAAGGCCCCCAAAATGAGCTTGATCCAGAACTCAGGTGGGCCATAGCACATGGAGTGTGTTGAGAAGGAATGCCCACTGTTGATTAGAGTAGGGGAACTAGCGTGCTGTATATATAGAATCCCGTCCATTCAAACCTTTCATCTAGGCCAGATGAAGGGTCATGCCAAAAATCAGGTTGTTTTATGCCTCAGGTGTCGCCTTGTTATATTCAAGGGTGGGTGATCCTGCCAAGCTTGCTTCCTTTGTTGTGGTATCGTTTTGGGTCTTAGGGTTTCTTGATGTGACACAACTGATGGGTGGGTTGGATGTTGTGAATGCATCATGTGGGCCCCACATCTGGCTGGTACTACCATAAGTCTATGGTGGCATTGCTACTAGAGCTGGGCACGAACCGACTCAATCCGACTAACTCGACTCGAACCGAACCGAATGGGTGAGTCGGTCCGAACCGAGTAGGCTCTGCCCAATCTGAACTCAAATCGAGTTGAGTTCGAGTTACCTAGTAACTCGACCCCGACTTGACCTGAAACCCGATCCATTAGACTCGACCCGATCCGAAACCCGACTTGACACGGGTATGGTGTGTGTGAACACACACACACACAAAACACTAATTTCTAATCCACTCTACCCTACCCGCACGCCCCGATCCGAAAAACAAAACCCATTTCTCCTCCTCCTCCTCTCTCTCTCTCTCTCTCTCTCTCATCTGGCAGGCGGCAACCAGCGGCCCATCAGGTGCGCGTCTTTTATATATATATATATATAAATGTTAAGAGGATGGAGATGGAAGGAAGCGGGTTGCAGACTGAGTAAACTCTATGAGGTCCACCATGATTTATGTATTTTATCCCCTTCGTCTCGCCCGATGACCCGATCCAAATCGGTGCTAACTCGATCCAACTTAGTATTTCTGACCGGGTCGGACTCGGTTTGGATCAGCCCAGACCTGGACTCAGATCGAGTCAAGCATGCTAGACTCGGTAACGTGTCGGATTGAGTTTGGGTCAAGCATTTTTCAAAATTGGATCGAGTCGGGTTGGACCTAACTTGGTCCGACTCGACTCGATGCCCACCTCTAATGGCTACTACCACTGGGGCATGCCCGTTGTTTGGAGGGGTGACATTGTTATCAGAGACTCTTGTTTGAATGTTGGAGGTTACATCTCTGTGGCCAAAAGGATAATCTCTCTAGAATATATTATGCAAGACTATTCACAGATCGGGTTGTATGCAATGTATTTTGTAACAGTAACAGTGGCTGTAATGGCCTCTACCATTACCGTTATGATATGGGCTGTAACGGTCGTTCCAGTCCTTTAAAAAAAAAAAAAACCGAAAAAAACATGTATTGGCCTCCTGTTACGACCTTGTAATGTGTAATGATTGCCACCATTATTGTTACACAATGGCCGTTACAACACACCATTGTTGTATGATATAGGCCTTCTTTCTTTGCCATCTTCTTCAAAAAAATTCTCAATATAAATTGTCTGCAACAGTAGGCAATTTCCAAATCCTGTGGTTGGGGCTGCTAGGGGTGAAAGGAGGACTGGGGTATCCCTTTATGCATGGTTGACATGATCATTACACAAGTGGGGTTTACTTTTAGTTTTCTTCATGAAGGAAACAGTGCCCTCTTCAGAAGATTCGATGGCGTCCTGAACCTTCTGTTTTGGATATTGTAAAGTTCACAACCCACGTTCTGAGAGATGCAAATGAGGTGGCTCAAAGCTATTGAGCTTAATGTTGAGTTTTGATTACAAGTGATGAGTGGAATTACCGTAATCTACTGTATCAAGTGGGGTTTACTTTTAGTTTTCTTCATGAAGGAAACAGTGCCCTCTTCAGAAGATTCGATGGCATCCTGAACCTTCTGTTTTGGATATTGTAAAGTTCACAACCCACGTTCTGAGAGATGCAAATGAGGTGGCTGAAAGCTATTGAGCTTAATGTTGAGTTTTGATTACAAGTGATGAGTGGAATTACCGTAATCTACTGTATCTTGGGGGTTTAATGGTTTCTTTGGTGTACCCATCTTTCGCTGTGGGCCATTGACTTACATCCAAGGTGTTCCAAAACGGTAACGGTGGCCGTAATGGCCACCACTGTTACCGTTATGATACGGGCCGTAATGGCCGTTACAGCCCCGCATCGGCCGTTATGGCCGTATTTTTTGAAAATTGTTGTTACTGGACCGTTACGGGACCGTTACGGCCGTTTCGACCCCGTAACGCGTAACGGTTATGACCGTTACCGTTATGTAATCGATTTTGAATACCATGCTTACATCTGATATGTATCGTCCTTATGTGGTGATAATGATAAGAATATGACATTAGATGTCATTGAAGTTTTTGGGACTATTAATGATAAGTCTTTTGGGGTATTAGGTGTGTGAGATATTTGTAGAGAATTAGAGGACGGCGATATTTTGCTCTGATCGGTGGTGATTTTTTCTATTGATTCCTACCGACATGCTAATTAGGTTTATAGATTTCCAAATCAGTAGGTCCCTTTTGAAAGGACTTGTGTGAGGTCAACAGCCATGCAACGAATTGAGGAAGGTGGGGACTGACAGAATAATTGCAGCCCTGCATACATGCAGGAGAGAGCTCCAGAGCAGTCAGAGCAAAATACAAGTGTTCGAAGGAAAATTCAATTCAGGAAGTTATTCACAGGGAGTTGTGATTCAGGGCTCATTGAACTATTCGGACATACATACAAGAGGACAGAAGTGGGAAAGGGCTGGAGCAATCAAAGATTCTGGAATATCAGAGGTTGCAGGGAGTGGAACCTAAATCTGGTCCTCGACAGTTCAAGATCAAGCTCTGGCACCAATGGATCAACATTCCATGAGGTCAGTCCATGGAATTCAGAGGACAGGTAGGAGTTCAATCTTGTTTTTGATCTGGATGCAAGTCTAGATTCTATGGTGCAGAACCAAAACAAGAATGTTGAAAGTACATCATTCCTAAGAACAGAATAACAATTGATTGAAGAGTTTCTAGTAGTGGGGAAGCTTGGCAGGTGACGTATGAAGGCAGAAAATTCAATTTGGAACTTTTTGATAAGTTGGATTCTAGATATAATAGGTAAGGTTTGATGCTGATTGACTCCTTGCAAATGCAGCAGATAGGTTGCTAATCTGTACTTGAGAAGTTTGGATGGTAGCGAGCTGGAGGCAGAGGAAAGAGGTCTAAATCGAGAAATCAAGTGCCCTTATTATTTGTGAAGACTTTCTCAGGGAACATTAATCGGTGGAGAAGTGAGGAGTTTTAGACAGACTGTCAAGATGAAGAACTGACGGCTTCTTGACCCTGGTGACAAATATTCCATCCATGAATGAAGCTTGGATCACAGAATTATGAGTAAAGTGACTGCAGATGGTCTCTGTTTTTTTTTTTGGAAAGGTACTGCAGATGGTCTTTCAGTCTGGCTGTGGGTAGATTGGAGGCTTGCTTGTTTTATGCTATAAAGATGTTGTAAAGACTGAATTTTGGTGTTCTTTTTCATCCACTCTGGAGCCTTTCACGAGGATTGGAAACTTGTGATGGATGATATCTGCTATCTTAATAAGAAGAGTCCTTCCAAGGGTTAGGATCATTAAGGGCCTCTAATAGTTGAAGGTCACGGTAAGATCTTGTTCCATTGGATTAGGTATGATATTGAGGAGCTTGTGGAGATGATTTTTGTTCTTGACAAAGTCAGGAGGCTTTTATCTGGGATAAACACTCCCTTTTCTCCTCGTGCCACTGTTCACGCAGTCTCTCTCGATGGTGCTTGGTGCATGGGTATTTGTATTGGAAACTGATATTCTCTTTTGTAATTTTTGTTTGCAAAATTTTTTCATTAGCCATAAGAAATGGTCACGGCATGGCAGAGATCTGTTGTCACTTGTCAGTAATGTTATGTGGTTGGCACGGTTTTAAAAAATGGTTATGTAATGGCCATTACATAATGGTAACAGTGGGAACTGTTACGTGTTATGGGGCTGTAATAGCCGTTACGGGGCCAATATAGGTTTCTAAAAAAAAAAGAAAAAAGAAAAAAGAAGGCATCAATGACTGTTATACGGTAATGGCGGTGGCTGTTATGGCCACCGTTACTGTTATTGAATACCTTAGCAACATTATATTTCTTGTTCTGTGTAGGCATTACCAACAGCAAGTTTGTGGTCTTGTCCTGCGGCTGTGTGTTTCTTTTCTTTTCCTCTCCTTTGCAGGACCAGCTGCCATTCTTCTTTTGTTTTTGGTCTCGGCCGTCTATTGTATTATCTGGATCTTTGTAGTGTGCTCCCCATGTTGTAGTTGTACTATCATCTCTTTTCCTTTTTGTTTCTCCTTTTTTCTGTTTTTTGATTAAAAATTCAAAGATTATCCCTATGTATATAATGTTTTTCCCTGACAATCAGACTTTGCTAATTTGCAGGGGGCGCAGTGAATCATGTGCTGGGCCAGGATCAAAAGCTTGCCGCGAGAAAATGCGTAGGGACAAGATGAACGACAGGTATTGTTTTGTGTAAATTGTTATAGTTTTCTGGGGTGCTTATGTTTTCTTTCTCCTGTGAAGTTTGGGCCAAAATGGCAAGCTTCTTGCTTTTCATTTTCTGCCAATGTAGTTGAGTTTTGATTTTCTAAAGCGACAAGCGTTTGCTGACAAAAATCTGCGAGGTCCATAAAAAAACATTTTGTCTTTGCACGAGAGCATAGAATGTTTCTTCCTGTACTTTTCTTCTCCTCTGATTTTACTTTTTTTGCGAAAATATCCTGTATTAGTTATGTTCACTACACTCATGGTTACGTGTTAGAATGTTACTAACACTTTAAGAAACACCATTGCTAAAATCCACAGTGGTCATTAGACTGCTTCAAATCAGTTATATAGATAATAGTGTTTGTTTTGGGAAACATGGCATCTTCCTTTTTAAATTTTCTTCTGAGAAATTGAAGGTAATTTTGAAAGTTCCTTTATTGATGAAATACCTGTGCTTTTCCCTAGATTTTCAGATTTGTGCTCTGTTTTGGAGCCTGGAAAGCCTGCAAAGACTGATAAGTCGGCCATAATCGGCGATGCTATCCGCATTTTGAACCAGCTAAGAAGTGAAGCTCAGGAGCTCAAGGAGGCAAATGAAAGGCTTCAGGAAGAGATACAAGTTCTAAAGGTTAGTGCGTCCTGTTTGCATATTAGCAAGTAACTGGAATTGGTGGCCTAGGTTGTACTGCCAATAAAGCCTGGGTTTTAATCTGCCTACATGTCCAACAGGCTGGTGCAGCACAATCTTGTCCTACATAATATTACTACTCGATTGAGTATTTGGCTTGTGGCCTTGTCCCTGCCTGACTTTCAATGCTATGAGTCAAACTTCAAAATCTGGCTTGACCCTGACCCATATTCGTGGGCAGTTCGGTTCAATGATTGGTCCAACCAGTTTGACCCATCTGACCCGGAACTCTGCTCAACCTGGTCCAACCTGCCTGACCTGATACGGTTACTGAATAAAAATGATAAAATAAAAGGAATAAACAAGCAAAGTGCTCTGGCACAGCAGTTGGGGCATCTATCCTAAGGGAAAGTGTTGGCAAGGATTGCGACTCACTTGAGTTGACTTGGACTCAGTCGAGTCCAATCCGGTTTGTGGCAACTGGCAACATTATACCAATAAAAAAATAATAGACCAAATGAGAGTCGCCACCCAAAACAGACCCATAGGTGTTGGTTTGAGTTCTACCAGGTAACATCTTGTCAAGAAGACGAGTGACACACGTGACCCTGGTATTTAGTGACCTGGCTTGTGCAATTAATTAGTTAAGATTGCTGACCAAGATGTTTCCTAAAATGACCATTTTTGATACATTGCATCAATAATTTATGATTGTGGAGAGATTGAGAAGGACGTTGCTCATAAAATTCAAGCTGGGTGGAAGAAATGGAGATGTGTCTCTGGAGTTTTATATGATTGTCGTGTATTCAAACTGAAGAGAAATTTCATAGTATAGCTATAAGACCAGCCATGCTTTACGTGACAAATGTTGGGCAGTCAAGGGACAACATGTTTGCAGGATGAGTGTAGATTTAAATGTTGGTATTGGTGCGCATGTCACACCCTTTGGGATACAAAAACATATCAGTATAGCATGGGAAATATAGCATGTACTACAGAATGTATCACTGTTTTTGGGAAACATTCAGAAATTGATTGCATTTTTCAGTGAAATTTTAGGGGATGTTAAAAAAGACATTATTACACACTTTTCCTCCCTTGAAAAGTGACATCGTTACCCACTTAGAACTCAAAAGACCAGAAAAAAACGAATACACATGATTAGTTTTCTTTGTATAGAGTTCTAAACTTTGATACTTATATTCTAAACATTAGTGAAGTCCTGAGATTTCTTCCTCGGCTCTCAAGATATAACCAAGATTCTATTGTAGTCAGTAGAAAAATTGGTTGTAGAATATGATCAATCCTGTGCATGGTTTCCATTGCTTTGCATGTGCAGAAGTATAAGCTGTGTGTGTTGTATAAATCTATTATTTTTTCTTTTTTAATGCAGGCCGAGAAGAACGAGCTTCGTGAAGAGAAACTCCAACTGAAGGTGGACAAAGACAGAATGGTGGAGCAGGTGAAGTCGATGAGTGTTCTACCTGTTGGGTTTGTGCCACCGCATCCAGCAGCAGCCTACCCTGCTGGAGTAAACAAGATGTTGGCCTTCCCCGGCTACGGTGGATTTCCCATGTGGCAATGGATACCCCCAGCTGCCCGTGATACATCCCAAGATCACACGCTTAGGCCTCCTGTGGCATAGTTCTTCCGTTAGGATTGCTTGCACTATTCATAATTGCTTGATAAAATTGTTTTGACACTCTTACTGCCCCTTTCTCAAATGTAAATAGTTTTGCCAATGTTGATTAACCCTTTTTTTAGATGCACATATTTTGATCATCTCATAGAATCAGGTATTTGAAATTTTGTTTGCAAGCAATCATTTCCTTTTATTTTTTTTTAAAAAGCCGAAAGTGCTGTTTCCATTCCCCTCAAATCTTAGGCCTGTTTGATTTTCCAGTGGAATGGTAAATACCTGGAAAAAAGAGTAATAATTATTTCTGTGTATTTGCAAGGCACCTGATTTGACTGTTTACTTTTTTGACACAGGAAATCGAAAATATTACAAAATATATATGGGTCCCATTGTGATGCGTTTCGCTTATCCACACCGTTCATCCATTATGCCTTTTGAATTTATAGTATGAGCAAAAAAATGAGGTACATCCAAAACTCAAGTGGACCACACCATACGAAAACAGGAATCGAATACTTACCATTAAAAACTTTGTGAAGCTACTGTTTCTTTTGGTGTGGGCCACCTGAGTGTTGGATCATCCTCATTTTTTGGGTCGTGCCTCAAAATATTGTATTAAAACATATGGATGGAATTGATATATCATATACATTATCTTATGATTCAAAAATTTTAAATAATTATTTGAACCGGTTCCCAATGCAAAAGTTTTCCTTGATTTTCAAATGAAAGAAATGGTAATAATTACCCATTTCCTGGGTATTTACTCAATCTCTTGGAAATCAAACACGCCCTTAGTGTTTCCATGATAATAACATTTCTGTTTATTATTATTATTATTATTTTAAAATTTTTTTCCTGAAAATGCTGTTTGGATTCCCCTCAAATCTTGTATAAATTTCATTTTTTATGTTCTTGAATAAGCTCAACAAGGGTGTCCCGCCCCATTTTGAGATCAGACTATTCCCTATGGATGCACACAATCCCACAAACTGTGCATTGGGAAACAGTGAAATATATTTTTTTTGTTTTTTTTTTTTAACACGCACACACACCCCCACAAACAGTGAAATATCTTAGTAAGATGAGGTTACAAGTTTTTCAACCTTTCCCGTGGGTGGCCGAAATGCTTAGCTGGAACTTTTGAGGTTTTGTCTTGTAATTTACTACTATATTTCGTTCTTATTTTAAGGTTAATTAATTAAAAAATTTAACAATTAGCAGTATAAAAGCCAGTGGACCAAAATAACGGACGCTGTAAAACGGATATTGGGCTCTTGGCTCTTAACCATAGGAGCGCAAATGGGCTGGTCGTGTTGAGGGGAATTCCATGTCTTACCCAATTAATGGTTGGGTTTTAGATTTCAACCTTGTATGATTGGTTGTTGGGACCTAGTTAGCAAAACGAAACTCAGTTTCAAACTCCCGTTTTGAACTCCATTTTCACCTTAATCCATTGCTTCTTGGGACCCTATTTAGTAGAACAATGTATTTTTTGGGATAAAATCCTGTATAATTGATCGAACTCAGTATATTTCAAAAGATGAGCCAAGTAACTCATGTTGTTGGGCAAACTGAATTAAGCTTTTTTTTTTTTTTTTTTTTTTTTTTCTTTTCGGTAAAACACGATTTATTAGGAAAAAAATCTTTTTGGGAGCAATCTATAATAGAAATTGGTGGCCCCCCATTGTAAAATTGACAAGGTGAAATCTTTTAATAGAGATGGATTAATTTGGGGACCACCTGGAGAGGAAGGATTTGAGAGGCAAAGAACACTATATTATTGTTGGTACATGGAAACATCAAAAATATTTTAATAAATTTTTTCTATTTTAACCATATTTACTATGCCAACAATATATGCACGTGTAGCTGTTTTTTATGTATATTTGTTTATTTTTTCACTCCTTGATTTTTAGTCCAAACCTTATTAAACTTGAACTTCTCATTTTCTGAATTTTTTGTTTGGCTTTAAAAAACTAAGACTGAATTAAATGCGGAACATTTCCCATACCCCTTTATTTTTGCCGTTTGCCATTTTGCTAACTATGGGTTCAGGTAGGGATTTGAAGAGGATGGTCAGGTGTGAGTTGGTCAAAGTTGAGTTGGCACTTATTTTAAGTTCATTTCAGGCCTTCTGTTCTCTTGTGAATGAAAATGCTTGTTTGTTTGTTGGGTAGTTTCACTCAATTTATTTTATGTTTTATGAGCCATAAAACGTCCTGATATTTTCAATTATTTGTGGGTGTTTTAATTTTTCACCAAGTAGTAGTGGTACTAAGAATAACAATAACAATAATGATAATAATAATAATAACAAAAAGACAATTTCTTCCAAATTAGGATTTTAGCAAACATTAATGACTGGAAAGTGCTTTTTGAGCTATGGAATTACCAAGATGCGCATACTCTATGCCTTTTCTTTTAAAAATGAGTAAAGTGGATAGTTGTGGGTCCCACAGTGTTGTTAAAATCTTATGATTTAAGATTTAAGTTGAGCTTTAAGCAAAATGGTTTGAATCTCACATTTGAATTCATTTTTATATAAATCCTACAGTTTTATGATTTGAATGCTAGAATTTATAATTTAAATTATACTTGTTTTCTTTAATTTTCAGCTTCACTTGGCTTTCATTTTATGTTTTTAAATTGATGAGGGCTTTAAGAATCATTAAATTTTTTTAAAAGAATCATTTAAAAAAGTAAATTATTTTATTTTATTCTTTATAAGAGATTAAATGATATATATTCTCTTCAATGTTAAGTCGGAGAGCTCTTTTATTATTTTTTATTTTTATTTTATTTTTAATGATTTCTTGCTTCTTAAAGTGTTGAAACACCAAATTGACGTATGACTAACCTAGAATGTTTTTATAGATGGTTATGGTTACTTATATATATTGTGGAATGATGGTTTTTATATATATATATATATATATATTTATATATATATATATATATATATATATATATATAAAAGATAAGAATTATTTAATTTTGAAGTAATATCATGTTATGATAGTGTTAAATTTTTTAATTTTTATTTAAACTTTTCATATTTTTAAGGAAAAAAAATCTTACAATTTATGATACGATTTGCGATTCGATACGATTCAACTTATATTACGATTTGTGATATGATAACAATTTTGACAACATTGGGCTGACATGATATTTTTGTGATACGATAATCTGTCATGGTGTTCAAAAGAACAAAAAATATTTGGTCAATCTAAACATAATATGAGCCACGCCAAAAATAATAATATATATATATATATTCATCACTTAAAACCATCAAAATGCACGTGTAACCCATCTGATGATTCGACCAAAAAGATTTTTGGTTATTGTTATTATTGTGGTTGGATGTGTATGTTTGACAAGTTTGATGTCATACACATACCATGTGGGTTTTTTTTAAAAATGCTACTTAAGTATTTTGATTTGTGGGGGATTCATTGGTAAATTTGAGACTTATAATAAATTTTTATGTGAAAATCCCTAACAATAATAAATTTTTTTTTTAAAATTTCTTTTACGTTTTAAAATTATTTTTTTAAGCCAAAAAGGTTTAAAACAATGATGTTTGGAGGAGAGGGAATAAGCTTTTGCAACATTAAGGGTTCAAGCTACAAGCATGTGCACATATGGGGTGGGCGATGTAAGGTTGCTTGAACCTTTTATTAGCTTGGAAGCCTTAGAGTTAATTGACTTAGTTTAAATTGACATAGTAAGTAATTATATGTTTAATTGAGAAAAAAAATTAATTGATCTTAAACACTCCATTTAGGACATAACCTTCATTTTATATCTCCGCCAAGCTTCCATGCGTAACCGTGGTATCTTATGTCTTGTGCAATTTTAATTGGTATCAGAGTAGGTAGATCTTGAAGGGCTTAACTACCTTGAGTTAATCTAAGTAGCTTAAGAAGGATGTCTATCCTAAAGGGGTGTACTGTCACATGACCACCTTATTTTGACGGGTTTAGTTACGCCTATTGGAAAGCTAGGATGAATGTCTTTCTAAGATCCCTTAACCCTATAGTTTGGGCTATTGTCGAACAAGTATGGACTATGCCCGTAAAACAAGTAGCTGTTGATGGTATAACTATTAGCGCTCGCAAAGATAAATTCAAATGGAGTGTTGATGAGAGAGAACGAGATACCTATGATGTCAAAGCACTCAGTGCTATTTACAGTGCGGTTTTCATTAATGAATTTAAACGTATATACACTCGTGAAATAGGTAAGGAAGCATGAGACATATTTCACATAGTGAAAAAATTAAAGTTTCAACTCTTAATGACCAAATTCGAAAATATTAAAATAAAAGAATCTGAAATATTCATGAAATATTATTCTAAACGTAATAATATTTGCAATTCCATGTGTTATCACTTGAATTTGGATGGACATGTGTACTTACCTATAGAAGTAGACCTGTCGAGTGTACCTACAGGGACAATGTATAGAGGGATGCGAGGTGCCGATTACGGCCAATGACCCTTCGATGCCTAAGTCAGCTGGGTATACTAAAAGATTTAAGCCAAGCTTGAGCTAAGGTTTTTATTTCTTACCTCCCTTCATCCGCAACAGGAATATTTATAGAGTTCATAGGATCGTGTTGGGATCGCATATCTTCTGGAATTTCATAAGGATACATTACGTAAGGATACACTGAGATTTTATCTTGGATATGGACATTCCTTCAAATTTATAGCTAAGCTCGCCTCAGTCGGTATGATCTTTAGCTATGTCAGATCTGATCCATTGATTCAGGGTGGGATATTCTCTATATTTTTCGATATCCTTGTTCCACCCTGATGGCAGTCACTTGAGCCCTGTTTTCGAAGAGCTCGGCTCGAGGTCGATCTCTCCATCAAGAGGATCATTGACAGTGCTCTTCGAGCTTTATGCTTTGTTGTTTTGGAGAACTCACTTAGGTGCTTTTCCTATGGTCAGTTTTCCTTTTCATAAGGCAGACCGGTTTGGTTTTCCCACAACAGTTGCCCCCTCCCCTTTAAGCTCGTCATGCGAGAGTTTCGGAAGTAGAAGCCTAAACTGGTTTGGAAGTATAAGAACTAAATTTTAAATCGTGAGTAGCTTGTTCTTTTTTATTATTATTATTATTATTTTTTATTTTTAAAATGATGGGGAGGGAGCAAAAAAGACAGTGCTTAATACGAGATTCGAAAAAAACATAATGGCGATTGTGAGATATGAGGGAGCGCCCATTATTTGCCAAGAACTACTCAATCCTCGGGTGAATTGCAAACAAAAAACTGTTGCTCGAGTCATCATTACTTCGCCTGGGCTAACCTTGTGTTGCCACGTGGAGGGATCTTTCACCGGTGATCCTCTCTCGACAATTTCTTCTTAAGAATTTAGGGAGGTAATTTGTATTACTCGTTGTTTCTATGTCTTCCCTTAGAAGGTTATTAACATTGTCAGGCTTGATGCTAGTCACCCTGGACCTTGCTAGTCCCATGCTCAGTTGGGAATTTCATAGTGAGGTGATAAGTGGAGACTATAGCTCATATAGCATTTAAGGACAACATTCTCAGAATCACGTTGCACACTGAGGGATAGTTTACTACTAGGAAGTTGACCATGGTGGTGACTTGATTGATACCCTCTCTGGCCGTTATTGGCAGAAGAACACTCCCTTCTAAGGTCACCTTTACCCTTGTAAACCCAAGCAGGGGGTTCATATAAGTCGCAATCTCGATCTTCTAACTCCCATTTTGTCAAAGGTGGCTGTAAATAGAATGTCCGTCGAGCTTCCAGTATCAATTAATATCCGATGCACTATGTGGTTGTGAATGGACATGGTGACCACTAATGTGTCATCGTGAGGGTACTGAATTTCTTGTGCATCCTCTTTGGTAAAGGTGATGTTCATACTTTAAGTATGGGCTCGGTGCATGCATTTTGAATCGTCGCCTCCAGTGGGTTTACGAAAAATGATGCAAATTTCTTCTGTGGCTTTCATTATTAGTATGATCGTCACATCGTTCTTATTACCTGGCTAGTTGATCTTCTCTGTTCCTAGTGACAAACCGCACAAGTACCCTTTCTGACGAGGGACTTGATCTCCTCCTTGAGGTAAAAAATTCAGTCGTATTATGACCGTGATCTCGGTAAAAGTGGCAATATTTCTTCTTATCCCTCTTTTTCATATCAACCCTCATTTTATTTGGCCATGTCAGAATCCTCTTATCTCTGACCTTCATAAGTACTTGTTTTGAC
This sequence comes from Magnolia kwangsiensis, assembly GCA_037074715.1. NCBI lineage: Eukaryota > Viridiplantae > Streptophyta > Magnoliopsida > Magnoliales > Magnoliaceae > Magnolia > Magnolia kwangsiensis. The sequence goes on from CM073588.1 coordinate 80,702,009, forward strand.
ATAGTATTTAATAGGTGTGTACCAGTGAAATTGACTCTTCGGGGGCCAATTAGGTCTATGAATATTACTCTAGTTGTCGTCCTTTCTCCTTTTGGAGCTCGTGTTGGGTGCCTCATTACTTTCCTTTTTCTATCTTTTATCGAGTTGCTCTCACCTTAAGTAGTTTTGCATGTGCTGAATAACTCTTTAGCCTAGTTGAGGAGATTGATAAGAGTTATTGGGGGATTCTTTCCAATCAAGAAAAGGAACTTTCCTTACTTGAGGCCGACCATCATGGCCGTGAGAGCCATCGGATCAGAATAGCATTTACCTGGACAACGTTAGCGTTAAATCGATGATGTAATCTGTCAGCAGCTCATCCTCCCTTTGCGTTATCCTAAGGAGGTGGGTTGAAGGTTTTCTTATGTCTTTACCCCCCAATTAATTAGGTGGTAAAAGCCTTGTTGAGCTAGGCGAACGGACTATGGATTTTAGCTTCAAGTGCCTGTATCACTTTCTAGCCGCTTTAATCAGCGTTGGGGAGAACGCCCTGCACATTACAGGTCCAGAGGTACCATGAAGTTCTATCCATACTCTGAAGGATTTTAGGTGTTCATTTGGATCCCCCGAACTTGAGTAGTGCAGTATTTGTGTCATCCGAAGTCTGGATGGCAACTGGCCTTACACGATGTCATCTGTAAACGGTGTTTTGGTTTATTCAAGAAGGGCATCGATGGAGGTTGGAGCCTTTGCTCTGCAAGCATGTTGTATATCACTGAGCTGATCCTAGATTTCTTTAATTTTTGTCCCCATGGGAGCTTATTTTTAGCCATGATTTATAAGGTCTTTTCCTGAGCTAGCCTTTTTTTTTTTTGGTCTCGCATATGGCGCGGTCGGACTCGTCGAGTTCACTAGTTTTTGGGGTCGGTGTCAAGGTGAGCATGCTCCCCCCTAGCTAGGCCTTACTATGCACGGCGCAGGGCACGAAGGTGCTCGGTGGGATCTATTTAGTCGTTGTCTCCAACTCTTCTTGTTAATCAGCGAGGAGCGCATGTTGCCTTTCTAGCAGCCTCATGATACAGTCAACATTTACGGTCAAGGATCCCACCTAATTCTTGAGGGAGATGAGCTGATTTTTCTGGTTTCGGAATCTTTGTGTCATTACTTGTGAAGTAAGCTGGGACCGGGGGGGCTGACTGCGAAGCTTGAGCATCCTCAGGCTGCTCCCCATCAGTAGGCTAGGCCATAGAAAGTGTCTTTCCCTTATTTTTATCCATTGAAGGATAAAAGGGAATAGTCGCAATCAATGATAGGGTTGATTGGAACTTTATGGCTTTACTGTTATTCCCACAGATGATGCCAATTTGTTATTACTTGAATCTGGATGGCAGAAGTAGACCTATCGAGTATACAAGCACGAAAAATGTATAGAGGGCACTGGGAGTGCTGATTACGATCGAGGACCCTCCGATGTCTAAGTCAGGTGGGTAGACTAAAAGATTTAAGCCAAGCTCGAGCTAAAATTTTATTCCTTACCTCCCTTCATCCTTAGCGGGAATATTTATAAAGTTCATAGGATCATGTTACGATCGCATATCTTGTGGAATTTCATGAGGATATGCCACGTAGGGATACGCTGAGATCTTATCTTAGATATGGATCTTCCTTCGAATTTATCACCAAACTCACCTCAGTTGGCGTGATATTTGATTATGTCGGATATGATCCCTTGATTTGGGACGAGATATTCTCCAAGATTCTCTCTCCACCCTGATGGCAGTCACCTGAGCCCTATCTTCGAGGAGGTTGGCTCAAGGTCAATCTCTCTGTCGAGAGGATCATCAACAGTATTCTTCGAGCCTTATACTTTGCCATTTTGGAGAACTCACTCTGGTGTAATGTTACAACTATGAATGTTATTGACATATTGCCACCAATTGTCCTAACAAAGTAAGATCTGAAGGCAAGCCTATGGCGACAACATGAGATGATAGGGAGGAGTTTGAATCCGATTCAAAAGACTCCTCTAGTGTTGAAGATATTAGTCACTTACGTATCTTAATGACCTAAATCACATTATCCCTCCCTAAAGACTTGTGAGACCATAATACCTCAGGTAGGTGACCTTATAAGGTCCATTTGAGCTAAATTGAAAATTAGAAAATTTAAGCCTCAATCTTGTGCTTTATACTTGAATTTAATGATTCAAACCTCATTAGTGAGCACTATAGAAAAATATGAGGATTCCAACTTCATTAAAGATGATGAACTTAATTTTTACCTTGTTCTAGATATTAAACTTAAGCCAATAGTCAAATCCTTGTCTAAATCCTAGAAAACACCCGTCTAGGTAAATCTCCTAGGAAATTACAACATTCCTTGTAACATCCCGAAAATCGGGGGGTCGAGCAAAAACCCAACTCCCGAGTTCCAAAATGTTATTTATGCAACATAGATATGTATGATTGAATGTTGTCTGTGATAATGTATTAGACATGAGTGAGATTAAGCTAGAACCGCATATCATACTCCAGAGACAGTTAAATTAACCAGCGGAAGTCTGTAATAGTATGTATAACATATATAAACTGTTGTATGTCTCCAGAGTGTGAACATGTTACCAGGTTATACACATACATGTATACTCCAAAAGTAGATGAAACGAATATACATGAGTGCGCTAAAAATATAAAATGACAAATGTCAAAGTATCTAATCAACCTCCCTGTAATCCCGTCGATCAGAACACGCATAAAGGAGGGATCCTCCTCATCATCATCAAGTCCGGCTCTGCCTCACAGGCCGCGCCATCATCTGCAATCACAAAAAGGTCTGGTGGGTGTCCGGAACACCGTCCCGTAACGTGGGAGTGAGTAGCTAACTCAGTGGAATAATAGAGCAAGGATTAACATGTTCTCAAATCAATCATGCGATAATAGTAAAGCAGTAAATCAAACAATCCTAATACTGTTGTTAATGCAGTTATGACATGACGTGATGTATGCCCTCACCGACGATCTCCCTCATACGGCACCATCTTACGACCGCGGCATGCCGCACTCCCTCAAGTGCTCCACATCTTCCAGGCACATGCAATGTCATGGTGATATGATTACCGAGTTGTTATTAGTCCTTTTCATACAGAAATATTGGGAAACTAAGGTACCTCCCTTATATCAATCCCAACACAGATCCTGTCTAGGGTCGTCACTCCTAGTAATCTCATACGATGTATATTTTGTAGGTCACTGCAAGGGCTGCCAGGGCTGTTGCACGCACTCGTTGCTCCGCTCCCCCATCACCTTATCAATACAGGCCTACTGTACCCTACTGCTACGGAAGGGTCGTCGCCTCCCGTAGACTCAGAATACGCTCGCGGTCACTACAAAGGGCTGCCAGGGCTGTTGCTCGCACTCGTTGCACCGCTCCCCCATCACCTTATCAGTGTAGGCCGACAGCAAGAATATAGTGTCCCATACCACCATAATCTGCTCACGAGTCATAGGTGCTCACTGGTCACTACGGGGAGGTTTGTGGCCCCAGCGTAGGCCGACAGCTCGACCACGGTGTCCCATACCACCATGCCCGGCTCATGAGTCTTCGTGGATCAAGGTACCATGGTTAATAGGGTTTACAATGGTAAGTTCAGTACCCTAGGTTCAAGCAGTTATGATACATACAAGGTGAACAAACATCGGCCAGTCGGGTTACTTGACGGGCTCGACTAGCGCGTTCGCATCTCGAATTGAACGACATGAAGTGCGTAAAACACTTCGCGTGGCCTAACCACTGCCGCCAACTCTCAACACGAATCACATTCATCGACGCGTCGTTCGTGGCTATGACCAGTCAGCCACGAATTCGCTCGGTTACCGACTGCCTGGACTAAGTCAAGTCCCACACATCTATGGAATTACATTAACACTATAAAAAGGTATTGGAATTGAAATACATCATGTGAGCATGTTAGCACATGTTATAACATTCAACTTAAGCAAATCTTCAAGGCATACTTCCCATGCATATTCAACTTAAGCAAATCCTCAAGCACATACATTCCATGCATGTAATGAAATCATGCATTTTGTCAACATGTAGAAAATCATTTAGGTCAGAATAATAATTGAAAAATCAATCACAAACTATCAAATAACATCATTTAATTCAATACATACTAATACAAGCATTTATACAAACACATACACTACACACTTGAGTCTACAAATAGTATGTCGACCCAAAGTGCGCAACTAGGCGAATCTCTTCGCCAAACTAATTATGCACGCATTCCTAACTTCCTAATGCGACAACAAACCATGTCAATCACATCAGCAAAATATGAATGTAAACAGTACTTCCTACAAATGACTAAAATGCCCTAAATCTCATATTCTTCGTTAGCTTACGAAACGGGAAACGGAGAGCATTTTGTACATGTCAAACGGCGATGCCGTCAAGAATCTACTATTAAACAACATTGAAAGCGTTGAGAACCGTCAATCAAAGCGTCTAAAATCCTCACCTTATGTCTTGTAGACTCGGGAATTGAAACGGAGTGTATACGCTTCGTCTACGGCGAGTAAGGAGCCTAATACACAAGATCCATAAGCTACACCGCTATGGAAACAAAGGAAACTCAAATCAACAACTATTTAGGGTTTTTACTTACCTAGGATCGCGGTGGAATCGCCGGGAAAGCGGTAGAGTTGTGTTGCTTAAGCACGTGCAACACGTAGCACAAGTGGCAGGAAGAACTCTCCCACACTCTCACAATCTCCCACCTTTTTCTCTCTCCCAAGCTAGGGCTTCTCTCAAATTCGGATGGGAGAGAGGAGTGAGGGTTTCAACCCCTTTTATAGCCTACAACATGCCCAAAATAGGCTTGGGAACAATGTTTACTTGGTGCCTAACCAAATCGGGGCCGTTTCGGTCCAAAAGAGCATTTCTGGAGGTCCCCTGGCCAAATGCGGTCGGACTTAAGCTCGTGTATACTGGATCTAGCACGCATCCAGATTTTAGGCCGGTAGGGTTCCCAGATCGCACGTGGCGGCCCAGTTTCAGTTTAACGGTCACCGCACCAAGATCAGGCATATAAGTCTCGTGATATATAATAGATATTTTTCCTGATCCAAGGGTGTAATTTGGCTGTATTCTGACGGTCAGAATGCTTAATACTGATGCGTCAAATTTGTGTGCCAGATTTGAATTTGAAATTCCAACTATGTCCCTATTCACACTCTCTTCGGTCCGGGCTCAATGAAATAGCCTGTGATCATCGGTTTGACTTGATTTTTGGAATGAGTGTCAAGTCCAGCTAGACGGTTCTAACGGTCTAAGATAGGAGGTGTCGGACTTTCGACGTGCGGTCTAGATCCAATACAAAGATTCAAAGTGGTCCAGAGAACAAACCGGTTTAGAGTTTGATCCGAGGCTTTAGAGCATTATAGCACCCTTGGTTCCACTCGCTTCGGGCCTTGTAGAACGTATTTAAAGTGATCAGGGACTGTTTCCCAGCCACTCCAACGTTGCGCTGGCTAACTTATGCTTAGTTTCTAAAGAAATTTATCCTAAGTGGTTTCTTTAGCTATGGAATTGGGTTCTGAACGATTTTTCAGGTGTTTTAATTGACCCACTGCCTAAGGACGTCAAATCTCAGATTAGCCAAAATCCGGGGTGTTACAATCTACCCCCCTTAAAACACAATGTCGTCCCCGACATTGGCGAAGGGCAAGGAGTACTTTCTCTAAGGAAGGTTCAAATCCTATTTAATAACCTAATCGTATGTATATCCGAACTCAAAGGTTTCGATCTTGGGCCAGTGGGAAAGAGGCCAACCACTCTTCCGCTGCGCCACTCTGATCAAACGGTAGCGTTGACTAACCTAACTGGATTGGACTCAATACGTTCTACCCCCCTTAAAACTTGATTTTACTTAAGGTTGAAGAATATTTGCATCGATCCGTATATCAGAACGAGGCGCAACTTAGGGGCTATCCTTAACCTAAAATGGAAACAGCCTTTCTCTATATGGTCTTCCTTGCTAATGATGCGTTCTATGGCATTGGTACCTATGATCATAGAGATGAGCCTAATCTCTATTATGATTGAATTCAGGGGCAGGTATGAGTTGGTGGCAAGATGTCTAATTCTCTACTGGCTTTAAGTCCTCGCCATTTCCCAAAGATAATGTGATCCTGTTTAGTTGTAGATGGTTGGGCCATCACAGAAGAAAGGTTGTATAGTGGGTCTAAGCCGGATACGTTGAACTTTCTGTCTAATCAGGACAGAAAATGCGTTGTATCAGTTCTTAATCCAAGTCGATGCCGATCCTCTGCTTGATCAGAGCATTGGATTCATTGGTAACCACTAGGAGTAAGAAATCGACTCAAACCGCGAATACATCGCTTACATGTAGTTCCTTTACTCTGCGTTCCCGAATGCAATAAGTCCTTGGGGAAGGTAATTCTAAGGGGTGTGCTAGTACATTCTAAGTTCAATCTGAGGGAGTTATAAATGTTCCCTTAGAGTGTATGGTTCCTTCCTATGGGCAACAACAGAAGTCTATAAGCCATAAAGGAATCTACCGAAGGAAGGGAGTCCCATTCCAACCAAATCTAACCTACTATCCCTTAGCATATATAGGCCTTACACTGCCTAAGACAACTAGTAGCCTAGTCTGTAACTCTGTAGCTATAATCCAAAGCCTAAGATTATACAGTAAATGGCTTTCTATTCCATTTCTACTACAGGGAATTCTTCTATCGCTTAGGGTCAAGATTTGTCTAACTGGAATTGGATTTCTTATGTCGTCAGATCCTTCAAATCTAGGAGTGCTAACACTAGATCCAAAAACGCCTAGGGCCTATGTAGCCGGTAGCGTTTAGTTGTCTTAAATGGAACCGCATTCCTAGTCCCATAGCGGGATAGGGAGTGGCATGCTTGGTTGGAGGGTGGGGTGGGATAAAAATCTAATTTGTAGGCTGAATCCCGGGAGTTATAATACTCCCAATCTAGGGACAATACCTCAGAACAAAATGAATCGGCATGCATTTCATTCAACAAAATTCGGCTATGATAAGGCCAAACCACAACACAAACACAGTTTCTACCTGTAACTTCACTAAACCTAACAACAACAAAACACAGAAACCCTTAAAACAAAAATCAAACAATCTACAGGGCAAAGGCATAGATGCCTAATTCTATCAAAGGACTTTACCACAGTCCCGACTTACCTTCTTTATCCCTGTCGAGTCTAATACTGTCTGTTGCTCACTAGAGCTCTCTCGGCCATATATTTTCAGTATCCCTTAAGCAAAGAAAATGGAGAAATAGGATTGAGAGGGAGGATGGTGAAAAGAGAGAAAAAGGCTAAAACGGCTTAACAATAGCCATGAAAAATGGGGGAAATGCAAGGAAATGGCTAACCAAAGTAGAAAAGGGAGATCTAGGCGTTGTAGAGGGATGTTTCAAGCTCCCCTAGGATGTATTTTCAGAAAGAAATGAAAACAAAAAAGGGGAATGGAGCACCTCACGAATTCAGCGCGATTTGGGGGTTTTAGGAGCTCCAACGGATGAAATCTTCAAGAGGGAGGGCTGCCAACTTCAAAGGAATGATGGAGGGTGGTCGTTTTTGGCAGAGAATGGGTCTAGGGGTGGTTTGGAACCACGGTTTTGGGTTAGGGCAGCAAGAAAACGAAAATGGGGCTAGGGAAGAGGACTTTTGTGAAGGAAGTACATCTTTTAGAGAGTTTCAAGGTACGGACCGCATACCAGGGGACTACCCTAGCCCCCAAACTCCTCCAGCCCAAAGATCAAGCCCATCCGACAAGTTTGACCGACGATGGCATCGCCGGTGAAGTTGCAAACTGGCCTCTGAGGCCATATGGGATGGATTCCTCTTACCCTAGGGATTCCAAAAAGGTATGGTGCACACTCTAGTTCATTGTAGATTGCCCTAGGGAGGCCAATACATTTTTAACATCCATTCGAGGATTTTTGAGTCCAATCTTCAATCCCGAATACAAAACCCTATCATGCAGCATATGATTTTGGGGTAGAATGATCTAGTACATCCATCTAAACCATTAGTTGCTAAAGAAAGTGAAGTTAGAATGGCCTTATGGCCATTTTTCATGAAATTTTACTATTCACTGTAAAATTTTGTGAAAGTAGGATTTTATGTTATTTTCACATTAGGATTGATGCCTAACATGAAATGGATAAGAAATAATTGAAGATTGGGGTGGTGAGAGGAAGAATTTCGAAGATTTTCGGTGAAACGGGGTTTTTAAGCCCTGGCGATTGAATACAGGGGTCGTGGTTGTCCCACGGCCCAAGGATTCACATTAACGGGTTTAGGATTGTTCAAAGAACAGCTCAACCCACTTACCTACAACCTAGGAGCTATTCGGGTTGCTCTACGCGACCCTAGATGCGATACGGACTCGATCACGCGATTGAAATGAATAGACTTCGCCTATTGGCGAACCTGGGATCCTAGAAGTGTTTCTAGACCCTTCTCGTACCCACCTAAGTCAAAGAAAGCGACAGCGTACGTCGCGTGACCATAACCCAGGCCCGGTTTAATCCAAATCATGCTCTGATACCATCTGTAACATCCCGAAAATCGGGGGGTCGAGCAAAAACCCAACTCCCGAGTTCCAAAATGTTATTTATGCAACATAGATATGTATGATTGAATGTTGTCTGTGATAATGTATTAGACATGAGTGAGATTAAGCTAGAACCGCATATCATACTCCAGAGACAGTTAAATTAACCAGCGGAAGTCTGTAATAGTATGTATAACATATATAAACTGTTGTATGTCTCCAGAGTGTGAACATGTTACCAGGTTATACACATACACGTATACTCCAAAAGTAGATGAAACGAATATACATGAGTGTGCTAAAAATATAAAATGACAAATGTCAAAGTATCTAATCAACCTCCCTGTAATCCCGTCGATCAGAACACGCATAAAGGAGGGATCCTCCTCATCATCATCAAGTCCGGCTCTGCCTCACAGGCCGCGCCATCATCTGCAATCACAAAAAGGTCTGGTGGGTGTCCGGAACACCGTCCCGTAACGTGGGAGTGAGTAGCTAACTCAGTGGAATAATAGAGCAAGGATTAACATGTTCTCAAATCAATCATGCGATAATAGTAAAGCAGTAAATCAAACAATCCTAATACTGTTGTTAATGCAGTTATGACATGACGTGATGTATGCCCTCACCGACGATCTCCCTCATACGGCACCATCTTACGACCGCGGCATGCCGCACTCCCTCAAGTGCTCCACATCTTCCAGGCACATGCAATGTCATGGTGATATGATTATCGAGTTGTTATTAGTCCTTTTCATACAGAAATATTGGGAAACTAAGGTACCTCCCTTATATCAATCCCAACACAGATCCTGTCTAGGGTCGTCACTCCTAGTAATCTCATACGATGTATATTTTGTAGGTCACTGCAAGGGCTGCCAGGGCTGTTGCACGCACTCGTTGCTCCGCTCCCCCATCACCTTATCAATACAGGCCTACTGTACCCTACTGCTACGGAAGGGTCGTCGCCTCCCGTAGACTCAGAATACGCTCGCGGTCACTACAAAGGGCTGCCAGGGCTGTTGCTCGCACTCGTTGCACCGCTCCCCCATCACCTTATCAGTGTAGGCCGACAGCAAGAATATAGTGTCCCATACCACCATAATCTGCTCACGAGTCATAGGTGCTCACTGGTCACTACGGGGAGGTTTGTGGCCCCAGCGTAGGCCGACAGCTCGACCACGGTGTCCCATACCACCATGCCCGGCTCATGAGTCTTCGTGGATCAAGGTACCATGGTTAATAGGGTTTACAATGGTAAGTTCAGTACCCTAGGTTCAAGCAGTTATGATACATACAAGGTGAACAAACATCGGCCAGTCGGGTTACTTGACGGGCTCGACTAGCGCGTTCGCATCTCGAATTGAACGACATGAAGTGCGTAAAACACTTCGCGTGGCCTAACCACTGCCGCCAACTCTCAACACGAATCACATTCATCGACGCGTCGTTCGTGGCTATGACCAGTCAGCCACGAATTCGCTCGGTTACCGACTGCCTGGACTAAGTCAAGTCCCACACATCTATGGAATTACATTAACACTATAAAAAGGTATTGGAATTGAAATACATCATGTGAGCATGTTAGCACATGTTATAACATTCAACTTAAGCAAATCTTCAAGGCATACTTCCCATGCATATTCAACTTAAGCAAATCCTCAAGCACATACATTCCATGCATGTAATGAAATCATGCATTTTGTCAACATGTAGAAAATCATTTAGGTCAGCATAATAATTGAAAAATCAATCACAAACTATCAAATAACATCATTTAATTCAATACATACTAATACAAGCATTTATACAAACACATACACTACACACTTGAGTCTACAAATAGTATGTCGACCCAAAGTGCGCAACTAGGCGAATCTCTTCGCCAAACTAATTATGCACGCATTCCTAACTTCCTAATGCGACAACAAACCATGTCAATCACATCAGCAAAATATGAATGTAAACAGTACTTCCTACAAATGACTAAAATGCCCTAAATCTCATATTCTTCGTTAGCTTACGAAACGGGAAACGGAGAGCATTTTGTACATGTCAAACGGTGATGCCGTCAAGAATCTACTATTAAACAACATTGAAAGCGTTGAGAACCGTCAATCAAAGCGTCTAAAATCCTCACCTTATGTCTTGTAGACTCGGGAATTGAAACGGAGTGTATACGCTTCGTCTACGGCGAGTAAGGAGCCTAATACACAAGATCCATAAGCTACACCGCTATGGAAACAAAGGAAACTCAAATCAACAACTATTTAGGGTTTTTACTTACCTAGGATCGCGGTGGAATCGCCGGGAAAGCGGTAGAGTTGTGTTGTTTAAGCACGTGCAACACGTAGCACAAGTGGCAGGAAGAACTCTCCCACACTCTCACAATCTCCCACCTTTTTCTCTCTCCCAAGCTAGGGCTTCTCTCAAATTCGGATGGGAGAGAGGAGTGAGGGTTTCAACCCCTTTTATAGCCTACAACATGCCCAAAATAGGCTTGGGAACAATGTTTACTTGGTGCCTAACCAAATCGGGGCCGTTTCGGTCCAAAAGAGCATTTCTGGAGGTCCCCTGGCCAAATGCGGTCGGACTTAAGCTCGTGTATACTGGATCTAGCACGCATCCAGATTTTAGGCCGGTAGGGTTCCCAGATCGCACGTGGCGGCCCAGTTTCAGTTTAACGGTCACTGCACCAAGATCAGGCCTATAAGTCTCGTGATATATAATAGATATTTTTCCTGATCCAAGGGTGTAATTTGACTGTATTCTGACGGTCAGAATGCTTAATACTGATGCGTCAAATTTGTGTGCCAGATTTGAATTTGAAATTCCAACTATGTCCCTATTCACACTCTCTTCGGTCCGGGCTCAATGAAATAGCCTGTGATCATCGGTTTGACTTGATTTTTGGAATGAGTGTCAAGTCCAGCTAGACGGTTCTAACGGTCTAAGATAGGAGGTATCGGACTTTCGACGTGCGGTCTAGATCCAATACAAAGATTCAAAGTGGTCCAGAGAACAAACCGGTTTAGAGTTTGATCCGAGGCTTTAGAGCATTATAGCACCCTTGGTTCCACTCGCTTCGGGCCTTGTAGAACGTATTTAAAGTGATCAGGGACTGTTTCCCAGCCACTCCAACGTTGCGCTGGCTAACTTATGCTTAGTTTCTAAAGAAATTTATCCTAAGTGGTTTCTTTAGCTATGGAATTGGGTTCTGAACGATTTTTCAGGTGTTTTAATTGACCCACTGCCTAAGGACGTCAAATCCCAGATTAGCCAAAATCCGGGGTGTTACATTCCTATATGTTGTACGAGATTTCCCCAACCTCCCATCACATTAGTCACCTTAATAGAGTATTGCATGCAAAGTGTTTGATCTTGGATTTGAAACAATGACAACGCATCAACTTCAACGATCGGGGGAATAAAATGCAAGCTGATTGAAGAACGGGAGAGTATCAATCAAGTAAACCCGAGAAAACATTATAAAAGGATCTCAATTCGACAACTGTCAAGTTATGAGTCTATACTCTATTTCCTTGTTTAGGATTGAGGGTAAGAGTTTGTGTTCCAAACTTAATAGATTCCTGTGTAGAACATAGGCTCTTGTGTAGGGCCGAATTCACCTGACAAAAGTGTGTTTGTGTTAGTGTTCATGGAAGCCTCAGACGGGAGTAAACGTACATCCTTAGAATAGGACCGAGATTGTTGGTTAATCGATAGAAAATCAACTAAAGTCTCTTGTGAGAGCCTCCAACGAGAATGTACGATAGATAAATTCTTATATACGACCACGATCGTATGTAGAGTTATAAAGGTTAGAGGTGAATCTGATTTAAAACCTCCGTTAGTAAAATTCGGTACACTCATGAGTTGAGTGCGTCCACCAGGAGTGGAGTAAGAAAATTGAACCATTCTACATGCTTGTGTTTGAGATTATCATTTAATCACTTGTTTCATTATGCTCATATGATTCATTAGTGAATTATATGTATGCATGATTAAATGAATGCTAGGAGTTAATAATTAGCATATCCTGCACACACATGTACACTATCATATTTATAAATAAGTTGCTTAGATTGGTATATCCTTTTAGTCTATGTGATTAGACTCTCTATTGGCTTGGAAGCCTTAGAGTTAATGACCTTAGTTTAATTACCATATTATTTTAAGTAAGGAATTATGTGTTAAAAGTCTTAAATTTTATTTGGTCATAATCACCCTATCTAAGACACAACCTTCATTTTATAGCTTTGGCAATCTTCTGCGTGTAGCCGTTGTATTCTACACCACAAGAAATTTCCAGTTTGTAAGGAGAAGCGCTACTAGTAGTGTGCCATGTTCTAAATAAGATTCCTTGTAAGAAGACTAAGATCTCTCCATATGAGATATGGAAAGGAAGAAAACCTAACTTACAACAATCTTATAATATGGGGGTGTCTCGCGTATTACAAAATACCTAACCTTAGATGAACTAAGTTGGGACCTAGAGTTGTTAAGTGTGCATTTGTGAGTTATGCAGAATAACAAAGCTTATAAACTCTTAAATTTAGAGTCTAATGTGATAATATAAACTAAAGATATAGAGTTATTTGAAAACTCACTATCTATGAAGACAAAAGATATTAAGATTCAATCTCCTAATGATAATACTATAGAGAAAATTTAACAAGAGGTTGAAACTCCTAATGAACCTCGTAGAATTCAGAGGGTTAGGAAAAAAACAAAGAGTCTTGATCTTAAACAGATAAACTTTCAGCGTATCTCTTTTCATGTATATATCTTTTCATCTTGTTGAGGGTAATAGATAAAATGTTATTAGGAAGATACATATAGTTTTAACTGTAAAATATGACCGTAAAACTTTTAATGAGATAAAGTCTTCGAGAATCTCTGCTTTTTTAAAGGAGACCATTAATGATAAAATTGACTTAATTGTATCAAACCAAACATGAAAACTGATAGATTAGCATCCAGGTTTCAAATCTATAGGATGTAAGCAAAGTGGGTATTTAGGAGGAAAAATTATACTAATGATACAATCTAGACCTTCAAGGCTCAAATAGTAGTAAATAAAATCTATCAAAAAGAAAAAATTGATTACTTTGACACATATTCACCTATGGATGGAATAACATCGATTATGATTTTATTTCCATTGACATCTACACACCATCTTCATATCTACCAAATGGATGTAAAGACATTATTATTAAATAGTGACCTCAACGAGGAAGTATACATGAAGCAATTTGGAAAGTTTGTTTTGCCAGGAAATGAAAAAAAGTATGTAGAGTCATCCAGTCATTGTATGAATTAAAACAAGCACCTAAAAAATTGCATGAAAAATTCGTTTCAAGGGTGCTATCTCATGATTTCATGCATAATGTAGCTAATAAGTGCATTTACTCGAATGTGTGCATTGACTGCATTATTATTATGTTTATATATTGATGAAATGTTAATTATCAGTAATACAGTAGAAGGTGTAACTGAAATGAAGAGATTTCTCTTATCTGTTTTCAAAATGAAGAATCATGGACAAGTGGATACCGTACTATGTATCAAAGTTAAAAAATATGGTGGGGGTTATGCACCATATTAGTATCATTACATTGAAAAAGATAATGAGAACGTTTAACTACTTGAAAATTAAATAGGCATATACCACATTTGATCCAAATATTAAGTTGAAAGAAAATGAAGGAAGAACAGTTACATAGCTTGAGTATGGTAGTGCTATAGGCAGTCTTATGTATGCTAATGTATAAGACCAGATATAACATACGCGGCGAGTAAGCTGAGCAGGTTACTAGTAATCCCACTATAAAACACTATAATACTATTAGTAGGGGTCTTGATTACCTCAAAGAAATCAAAGAATTTAAGTTCTTTTACTTAAAAATTTTCACCATGTTGAAAGGATATACCGATGCGAATTGGATATCGAGTGTAGGGGATAATAAGTCCACAACAGGGTGGGTATTCATTTTCGGAGGTGCAATTGTTTCTTGGTTCCAAGAAACAGACATGCATAACACACTCAATGATGAAATATGAGTTCATAACCTTAGTTGCAACAGACAAAATGACTAAGTGGCTAAAGGATCTTCTATTAGAAATCTCATTTTGTGCGAAGGATATACTAACGGTTTCACTTCATTTTGACAGTGAAGACACTCTAGCAAGAGCCTATTATGATACATATAATGAAAAGTCTAAGTACATAAGTCTCAGACATAACTATGTAAGGCAGTTGATTTAAAATGAAATCATTACAATCTTATATATAAATTCAACTAATAACTTAGTCGATCATTTTACTAAACCTCTAACAAGAGAGGTAGTAAGGATGTTATCTAGAGGGATAATGTTGAAACTCTTCACTAAATGTTCTACTAATGATGGAAACCCAACCCAACATCAGAAAATCTTTAAGTTCAAATTCAATAGGTAAGAACAAATTATTAATAAGTAAAAAGTTTCAATACTAAAATTATATATAACCTCATCTAGTATGAATAGTGTTGGTCATTGCAGATAAAAGGTTGAGTCTTCGAACTCTTAATGAAATCCAATTTAAAGGACAAGTATTCTAATAGTAATGTGGATATTAGAAGGATTTCACCTATGTGAACATAAAGATAGTACCGCTACTCACGAAGTTAGAGTTTCTCTTCAAATCACTCATGAAACATGATAAGCACATGAGCATTAAATGTGCTAGTATTATAAGGAAACTCATATAACGCAGATGCAATTATGTGTGTGGTATATCCGATTCTATCACTAACGAATAATTGATTCAAGGATATGACTATCAGAGATTTCGATATAACTTTGAAATACTTACACAGAGTGAAAATTCAAATCCAAAGATATATATTTTTTTTATGCATAAGAATTATATCTTATCTTTGACAATTTTTCTTATTTGATTTAACCAAGTGGGGATTGTTGAGAATTTCTCTTTTGTTAGTTAAATAAAATAATTAATGTTTGAATTTTGAAAATTAAAAATTTTAAAATTTCATTTCCCTTCATAAATATTGTGAAAAAATTTCTTTAAAAAAGTGGGTTTTCTTTTATTCCACATGTCTTAAGAGTTTAGATAATTTTGAGATTTATAAACTATTTTTTGGTTGGCTTACTTAAAGAAATGGAGAGAGAGAGAGAGAGAGAGAGAGAGAGAGAGAGCTTGGGGTTGTATTTTAGTGTAGAGCACTAGAACTCATGCACCTGCACGCGCTCGCGCTAGCAAGGGTGAGGGCGTGGGCAGTGTAGCTAAGTGGTTGTAGAGGTGCTGGTGGCACACTTTAAACTTCATATGCACATATCGTGTCGCAAGTGGTCACTCACTCGCAATCTTACATGAACTGTTGCGAGGCAATGCAAGAGGTGTAAAAAGAGAGGGCCAACTTATATGGATTTTTGGAAATAATCTGAATCGTCTATTATTGAGAACAACTAGAAACTAACATTGATTAATGTCAACAGTCTAAAATCAACTAGCCAAATAGTCGGATCTTTAATCCAACAATTTGAAACATCTGAATTAATGAGCCAATGGTCAGAAACATTTTTTTTACCATGGTTTAATCATTGATGGCCTCATATCAATGGTCCACTTGCCCCATCTATATAAACAGGACCTCTAGGTCCAAAATATCATAAAATCAACAAGCCAATTATTCTCTACAAGAACATAACTTTTTTTTTTTTCTTTTGATGAGTAAGAAACAAACTGAGTTCTAGAACTCACTAAGTCTGTCAGAGACTAACTGTATTAGTCGAGTTCATATGGTGGTTCCTTCATAATTGTTGTATGTAGGACAAAATAAGGCTTGTCATATCCTGAGAGCAATTTGCTTGCAATCCGTCAGCAATCTCTAATTTGAGAGGAGAGGGGAAAAATTAGCGTATCTAATACGTACTTCAACCTAATTGGATCAATTTTCTAATTTTAATTTTTTGGTATCCAATTTACGATTTCAAAATATTTTTCAAACATCTCTTACTAACCTGGGTTTGGGAGAACTACAAAATATAAAAAAAATTATTTTACCCACTCATAATCTCCCTCTCATTTTCTCTAGCCTTCTCTCTTTTTTTTTTTTTTTTTTTTTTCTTTTTTTTTTTTTCTCCATTCTAAAAAGTGTTTAAGTCTATAATAACACTGCATGTATTACGGAAAGTCTTAAGATTGTCTTGATTATCTTGGAGGCAAACTACTGGAACCTTTGACAATATTAGTTTAACTAGCACGGGGGCATTTACCATCTTAATGACAATGCAACCCTTGATTCGACAATTAGTTACGATTGTCTATCCTTTGGGCCACAAAAAAAAAAAAAACATTGCTCACTTTTAAACTCTTTTCGAAACACACCTGGCCTTTCAAAATATAGTTGGAAAACTATCATGTTTGAACTTGACTAACGAGATGTGCTGAATGATTAATGAAGTCTGCCATTATCCAGTAAAAAAGACATTTTACCTTAGTTTTTAAAATGAATTCAACTATTATATCCCATGGATGCGTATTCCACATGTACAGTGGATTGATGGAAGTCCCATAATGATGTTTGCATTTGACTCATACCATCCATCCTTAGTAGATCATTATTTCAAGGCATAAGCCAAAAATGAAAAAGATTCAAATCTTAGGTGGGCCCCACAGCAGGAAAATGGTGGCAATTGAACGCATACCATTAAAATCTGTACAGGCCCACTGCACATGTTTATTTGTCATCCCATTGTTGATTATATAATGAAGACCTAAATTAAGGGAAAACTCAAATATCAACATGATGTAAAACGTCTGTGACTCCCGAAGAGTTCTCAATGGTATGTGTTCAATCCTTATTATTTCCTGTGGGCTCCCCCTAAGATTTGGATATACCTCATTTTTGGATTCATTCTACAGTATGATCTAAAAAAAAATAAAATGAATGGATAGCATTGATAAAACATGCACATTATAGTAAGACCTATAGAGCTTTGCCACGTATACACAATACTTATGTGAGTATTATGTTCTACACTATGCAATCTGAGTCCTAGTGAGATGTGACACTGATGTGTCGGTGGTTATTATCAATGTTCGAAGTATTGGTATCACTGCAAGTTTCGCTGGCCAGGGATACGGAAACAATATCGATATTGTCGATAATATCACTAATAATCGGAAATGCGAAGAAACATGGGAAAAATAGTGAAATTTTCAACGAAACTTTAGGAGATGTTAAAATGTACATATTTGCATATTTAGAAATAAAAAAGTTGAAAAAAAAAATGCATACGTAACAAGTTTTCATTTAATGGAGCCTTAAAAGCATGTGCTGTTGTAAGAAATCAATCCAACCATTCCATCCAACTTATTTAACCATCCGACCCTCCATCCAAACATCCATCAATATTGCAAAATATCAACAACACATGATATTTCATCAATAAATCATCAACAATTGGAAAAGAAATGAAAGATTGTGGTCTCAATATCCTGCATGTTGCAATATCAATAATATCAAGATATTTTCAATGATAAATTAAATACTACATACAATCATGTGCCCATAAAAGACATTAAAATAAAATATTTTCTAATAAACAAAATTTTGATGATATCAATATGTTGGTGATATTATTAAAATATCTTTGATACACTTATGATATAAGCATTACCTAGTATTTACATAGTAAAATATATTGATGATCCATTGGCGATATTGATGCATTGGCAATAGAAGTAACTCTAAGAATTTACATAGTTAAAAATATTGGTGATTACATTAGCAGTATTGATATGTTGGCGATACTTAGCTATACATTGCTAATACTTGAAATTTTTGATACTACCAACGTTATCGGTATCGCTACTAGTGTTATTGGTATCGTTAAGCTGGAGATAGAGATAATATCAGAGATAATTCGAACAATGGTTATTATCATCCATTGAATTTTGATCAGCCCACTTTCATAATCCTTATCTCAAATTCATCTCATTTTAAGGTGTGGGTGGGTCTTGGCTTGCTACTGTTGAAATCATTATATATATATATATATATATATATATATATATATATATATATATATATATATATATATATATATATATATATATATATATATATATATATATAAAGTTATATAAACCTTTGAAATGATATTCCAAACTGCTCAGAAGGCCATTCCTAGTGCGCTGAACGTATTCAGAGTTCTTGCTCATTATTTAAAATTTTTATAGCCCACATGGTGGTTGGAAGGGCTTGCATTCGATATGTTATTGCCAGTCATTTATCCCAATGAGCTTTCAATTTGGATCATTTTTGGGGCCGCTTGAATCTTTTTATAAAGAAAACCAAGTCAGACATTTGACATTATTTTGCACCCCGGCCCTTAATTTTTGTAGTACCTCTTTCGCGTTGCTTGTTGCAAATTTAAATTGTCCACCATTTTTGCCATCTCATTTCAGGTCATAAGCTCAAAATCCAGTGGATCCAATGCACAAGTTCCACCATAGGAAAAAGTGGGTTGATGGCTTACCACATTTGAAACTATTAGTAGTCTATTTTTTTATATTTTTAGGCTGTACAAACAATTAAAATGGCATTTCAGGTCATTCTTAGTGGGCTAAAGAAATCACTGGTTTTTTTTTTTCTCATGGTTTATAATTTTTGTGGCCCCTAACAATTTAATTAAGGGCTTGTGTTCAATATGCACAATTACCTGCTGTGAGGCCCACTTGAGCTTCAGATTTGAATCATTTTTTAGCCAAATCCGTGAAATCATACAAAAGAAATGGTGGATGACTTGTTTTTTTTTAATCATACAGAAGAAGTGGTGGATGGCTCTCTCTCTCTCTCTTTAAGAACATGGTGGACCCCACGATCATGGCTACCATCTCCCTGCGAAATCTGATGCGACGAAAGAAAGAGATGTGATGTTATCATGCAGCCCTTAATTTTGGTGGGTCCCACTTTTTTGATACTTATCTCACATCGAAACAGTTCACCATTTGCACGAGTGGGTCCAACAGGAAAAGGTGGGTCGTTAGCTTACCACCTTTGAAACAATCAATGGTCTATTTTTAAAAAAAATATTTTTAAGCCATCCAAACCATTGAAATGACGATCCTGGCTGTTTTGAAGGTCATTCCTAGTGGGCTGAACATAACTACTGGTTTTACTCTTGCTCTAAAAATTTTTGTGGCCCCATGATGGTTTGAAGGGCTTTGTGCAACATGCATTGTTACCTGTTATCTGCCATATGGCTCACCTATGCTTGGGATCTTAATCTTTTTTTCCTTTTTTTTTTTTTTCTTTTCTTAAGTCCTAAAATCATAGAAGGAAAATGATAAATAGCTCATAATTTTTAACGAAAATACGGTGGGACCCATGACCATCTCCTCGCAAAATCTGACATGGATTCACAGATACGAATTATAATGCAAATAATGTGTTATCTTTTTTTGAAAATACAGTATCTAATGGGTATTTGTATCAGACGAATGAGCGGTAAAATGACTAACAATGGAAAGGCTAGGCAGGTTTTTCGAAACTCTTTTTTTACGATAACTAAAAAGGATAGGTGACGGTGTGTATATATATATAAAAATAAAAAAAAATAAAAAAAAAAATCTCATAATGCTAACATGATAGAATGGGCCTAGTGTTTCTTGGGAAATTTCAAAAATTGATTTTTTTTTTTTTTAGTACACCAGGTTTACTTTAGAAACTTAGAAAAGTAAAAGTATAAAATTCTATTTTAATTCCTCAGATCCTATTTGATAGATGGTTGAAAATGAGTTTAAGAGAAATCTGTTGCTCTTGCCAGCAAATTATTCAAATGGGCAGTGTTGAAGTTTTAAAATAGCCTTATATTCACCAAAGAAATAACACCAACAAAGCTAATTTCATGGAAAATAAAAAATAAAATATGAACAACAAAATGATAGGTTGTAGAAATTAAAAGTGGCCCCCAAACATATAATGGACAACCCACATCAAAGGTGGGCCCTACATGATGGGCAATAGGTAGCATTACACAATGGATAATCAACATCAAGGTTGGCCCCATGATAGACATTGGACATCACGTGTGGGTTTCTCGTATGGATAGTCGACATCAAGGTGGCACCATGTGGGTACAGCATGATGGACGATCCACATGTTAGGTAAGCCACACATGATAGACTGTTCAAATCAAAGGTGGGCCCAACATGTCAGATGATCCATATCGATGGTGGCCCCCACAGGATGGATGACCCACATCAAAGGTGGGCTCCACATCATGGATCATGGATAGCTAAAGAGGGCTCCACATGATGGACATACCACATCAAAGGTGGGCCCACATGATGGACAACCAACATCAAGGTGGGTTGTGCTATGATAGATGGCACACATTGATGGTAGGCCCCATATGATAGACAATCAACATCAAGGTGGGTTGTGATATTATGGATGGCACACATCGACGGTAGGCCCCACATGATAGAAGGTGGACATTTAAGGTGGGCCTACATGATGGATGGTCCACATCAAAGGTGGGCACTGCATGGACTGCATGGTCCAATCAACATTAAAGTGAGCCTCACACGATGGACTGTGGACATCATACATGGGACCCGCATGATGGATGGCCCATGTCAAAACCGTCCCTGCATGATGGAAGGCCTAATCAAAGTTGGTCCCCATATGCGCCCCACATGATGGACTGTCCACATTAAACGTGGCCCTACATGATGGACAGTTTGCATCGAAGGTGGGCCCCACATAATGAACGGTCCACATCAAAGGTGGGCCGCACACGATAAATTGTCCATATCAAAGTTAGGCCTAACATGGACCTCTCACATAGATGCTGGTCTCCATAGGATGGACGGCCCATATTAGAGGTGGGTTCCACATCAAAGGTGGGCCCATGTGATAGACATTGAAGGTGGGCCTCACATGATGGACAGTTCACATCGAAAGTGGGTGCCACATGATGGACAACCAACATTGAAGGTGAGGCTCTGCATGGATGGCTCGCATCAAAGTTGGGTCCCACCTAATAGAAGATCCACTTCCAAGGTCCTGCATGATGGATGGCCCAAATCAAGTTGGGACCCGTATGATAGATGGCCCGCATTGAAGGTGGGCCGGTAATGGTGGACAGTCCACATTAAAGGTGACATCACATGATGGACAGTCCATATTAAAGGTGAGGCCGAGGTAGGCCCCATACGATGGACAATCCACATCAAAGGTGGGCCCAATTTGATAGATGGCCAACATGATGGACAGTCTACATCAAAGTTGGCCACATTAATGGTGGACATCAAAGATTGGCGCCACATTACAGATAACCCACATCGAAGGTGGCCCCCAACTTGGCAACGTTCCTCTTAATTGAATGATTTTAACCATCTAATCAATAGCCAAAAAAAATAAAATGAAATGTTCATATTAATTATAATAGAGGTATAGTCATAAATTTGGATTAATTATATTAGATTTCTAAATTTCTGATTTAGGTAGGGTGGCAACGGGCAGGTTTGCTAAGCCCGGCATGGGCCTAGCATCACAGACCTAAGCTCGAGCTCGAAAAAAAAAGAAGAAAAAAGTTGGGCCCAGCTTTACCAATCCCGCGTGACACAACCCGAAAATTGATAAAATCTCTATTTCTACTTGAATGTTCCTATTCTATCCATTGATCGGGTTTAAATAATAGACATTTTGGAGGAATGAAACAAATGGTAGAGATTACATTGACATATTTGTGTGATTTAACACATTTGCATACAAAGTCAATCAGGCCAAGTTAGTCTTCTTTGAATTCAGCCCAAGCCTAACCCAAAAATAGATCGGAAGGGACCATCCATGTGAGGCCCAACCGAGGCCCACAGGCCTAGCATAAAAGATTAGGGTCGAGCGGGCTACCTGACTTATTGCTGCTCTTAGTTTTCTGGCCTGTTTAGTAAGTGGAAATCCGTGGGATTAGATAAGAAAAGTATAATCATTAATGTTTTCTCTTGTTTGATTTGCGTAGAGAATTATGGATTACTAATATAGTCAATACACTTTTCCACTTTTATTATTCTCATAAGTATGAAGTGGAGATTTTTATTTCCAAATCAAATACACAACTTAAAATGAAATTCCTTGGGATGCATTTCTCAATAATACCTTGGGAAATAATGGTTACAAATTCCTTTATTTTTCATGGATTATCTAATCTTATCAAACAAGCCCTTAGTTTCTAAGATGGCCAAAATAATAATAATAATAACAACAACAATCTAATACCTCCCAGAGGATGAAAAGGTTTAAGGGCAAAGGAATTTATTGATGGGGTTTTTTTTTGACCCGTGTTCGATCGGTCGTGAGCCTCACTCGATCGATCGAGAGTTGATGTACGACCAATCGTAGAGTCGAGCCTTGACTCGACTTAAAGTCCAGCGACTTTGGGTTATTTTTCTCAGAGGTGCTCGACAAGTTGAAGGTGGTTCTCGACCAGTCATGGGTAGCGCTCGACCGGTCGTGGTTTCGCAGATTCGTTCTGCGATTTTGCCGATTGCGAAAATTTGAATCCTTTCGCAACTGGGATGCGGAAAGGAATTTCCTAAAATTATAAATCGGGGTTCTTAAGATTTTTCTATATACAGGAAAAACACAAGAGGGCTATCAAAGGTGTGAGAGAGAGAGACAGAGAAAGAGAGAGAGAAAGCTTGTAGAAGGAAGGTTATGATCGTGGAGGTTATCTACTGTGCAATTTATATCTCAACGCTTTTACGTCCTCGTAATCGGTGAGATCTCTCCGTTTTTCTTTTATTCTCTCATTGTTTATCCACTTCCGCGTGAGTGAAAAAGGTTGTAACATTTTACTTCATAGTGGATTGTTGATCTGGACGAGGTCCCGTAGTTTTTACCTTTTTGAGGGTTTTTCATGTAAAAATCTCTTGTGTGGTATGTGGCTGATGCTTTGATTTATTTCATTACTTTATTATTCCATAATTTTGGTTTGTTTCGGGAGGCTAGATCATAAGATTTTATGCAAGGCCCCCAAAAAAGTGGTATCAGAGATAAGTTCATTGAACCGATAAGATCGGTTTTGAATTATGGAAGGTGGCTCATCAAGGATGATTAGTCGCAATGGTTCTAACTGGACCATATGGAAGGCTAAGATGGAGGACTTGCTTTATTGCAAAGACTTCTATTATCCAATTTTATGTATATCAGCAAAATCTAAGGATATGTCTGATGATGATTGGAAGAAGATGGACCAGAAGGCGGTGTGGTTTATTAGGCAATGGCTGGATGATTCTGTGTTCCACCATGTGTATATAGAAACCTCAGCCGTTAGCCTATAGTTGAAACTAGAATGGTTGTATGAGAGGAAGACAGTTAGTAATAAAATCTTTCTCATAAGGCGACTTGTGAATTTCAAGTTCAAAGATGGTGGTTCTGTGGCCGAGCACATGAATGAGGTCAACAATATAGTGAACCAACTCTCTGCTATGAAGATGGTCCTGGATGATGAATTACAGGCTTTGCTATTGCTTAGTTCATTGCCTAACAGTTGGGAGACATTGGTGGTGTCTCTATGTAACTCTGCGGCAGACGGAAAATATCCATGAAACAGGTAACTAGCTGTCTCTTCAATGAAGAGACAAGGAGGAAGTCTCAGGGGTCTACTCAGCAAGAGACCCTTGTGACACAGGAACGGGGGAGATAAAAGAACAGGAAGGGCGGGAAGGCCCGATATAAATCAAGAGGCAAGTTGAGTACTTGGAAGAATGTTAAATGATGAAATTGTGGTAAGAAGAGCCACTATAAGCATGAATGTCGTAAGGCTAAGAACGACAAGAAAGGAAAAGGAAAGGAGAAGAAAGATGAATCAGATTCCACTGCGGTCACTTCAGATGGCGACGTTGTAGTTATTCTTTCAGTAGATCATGATGTATGTCTCACGGCTACTAGTCAGGACATCGACTAGGTGATTGACTCGAGAGCCTCTTTTCACACGACTCCACGGAGAGATTTCTTCACAAGCTACAAGTCAGGTAACTATGAGACCGTGAAGATGGAAAATTCTTGCGTATTGAAGATCGTAGGGGTCTGTGATATTTGTGTGAAGACCAATGTGGGATGCACATTATTTCTCAGGGATGCGAGACATATCCCAGACCTTCGCCTTAACTTAATGTCGACGGGAAGGTTGGATGATGATGGCTATGAAAGCCGATTTGCTGGTGGGGGTTGGAAGCTCATCAAGGGTTTGTTGATCGCAACCAGAGGAAAGAAGTGTTGCACCCTTTATAAGGCAAGTGTCAGCGTGTGCAAGGGTGGGTTGAACGCAGCGGAAGATTCAGCTATTGACATGTGGCACAGACGTCTAGGTCACATGAGTGAAAAATGGCTTCAGCTACTAGCTAGGAAGCAGCTCCTTCTACACGTGATAGGTATGCCTCTCAAAATCTGTCTTGATTGTTTATCAGGGAAACAACATAGAGTTTCATTTGTTAAAACTGCTACTCATGTTAATAAATTACATGCATTAGATTTGGTTTATTATAATGTTTGTGGTCTTATGAGGATAAAAACCTTGGGTGGGGCATTGTATTTTGTTACTTTTATAGATGATGCATCTAGGAGGATTTGGGTTTATGCTTTGAAATCCAAGGACGAGGTCTTTGGTGTGTTTAAATTATTTCATGCTATGGTCAAAAGAGATATAGGTAGATCATTGAAGTGCATTCGCAGTAACAATGATGGTGAAAACATTGGTGACTTTTCCTAGTATTGTAAGTCCCTGGGTATACGTCTTGAACAAACGGTTCCCAAGACCCCCCAGCATAATGGTTTAGTTGAGCGAATGAATCACATAATTGAATCAGATGCATGTTATCCCATGCGAAGTTGCCTAAGACGTTTTAGGGAGAAGCAATGCACACGGCAGTGTATCTGATAAACAGGTATCCATCAGTCCCGTTGAATGGAGAAGTATCTGAGAAGGTATGGACTGGACAGGATCCATCGTACGGTCATCTCAGGGTGTTTGGATGCAGGGCATCCGTTCACGTACCAAAGGACGAGAGGTCCAAGCTCGATATGAAGATCAGGTAATGTGTGTTCTTGGGGTACGGTGATGAAAAGTTGGGTTACAAATTGTGGGATCCGACCGAGAAGAAGCTCGTCAGGAGTAGAGATGTGGTATTCTTTGAAGATCAGTGTATAAAAGATATCTGTAAGCCAGAGAAGAACCATCGTAGTTCAGGTGAGCTAGAGGACATGGATCCGGTTATTCCGCCCGTGGTACCTGATGACGGGGGAGTACAACAAGGTGTAGCAGATGGGAGAATTCCTTCAGAAGATGGACCAGGAGAGCAGCCCCCACTTGATCCACCTGTTGAGCCACAGGTGAGGAGGTCATCGAGGGACAGACAACCATCTAAGAGGTACTCACCACATGAGTACATTATGTTGACTGATGGGGGAGAGTCAGAAGATTATTCTAAGGCCCTAGCCGACGAGCATAAGGAGGAGTGGTTGAAAGCTATGCAAGAGGAGATTAAATCCTTACATAAGAACTAAACTTATGATATGGTAAAATTTTCTAAGGGCAAGAAAGCTTTGAGCAACAAGTGGGTGTTCAGAAAGAAAGTTGAGCACAGACGAGATTCAAGGCTAGACTTGTGGTAAAAGGGTTTGGTCAGAGGAAAGGCATAGACTTCGAGGAGATATTCTCACCAGTGGTGAAGATGACATCCATACGGGTGTTACTTGGGTTGGCGGCTAAAATGGATCTGAAAATAAAGCAGTTAGATGTTTTAACTACCTTCTTCCATGGTGACCTGGAGAAGAGATCTACATGCACCAACCAGAGGGGTTCGAAGTCAAGGGTAAAGAGCATATGGTGTGTAAGCTGACGGAGAGCTTGTATGGGCTGAAAAAAGCTCCATAGTAATGGTACAAGAAGTTCAATTCGTTCATGTTACAGTAAGGGTATGACAGAACGGAGTCGGACCACTGTGTGCTCACACGCAAGTTCTCGGATGGTAATTTTTTCGTTCTGCTGTTATACGTTGATGACATGCTCATTATGGGAAAAGACATCAAGAGGATCGAGAAGTTGAAAGAGGAGTTGGGCAAGTCGTTTGCAATAAAAGATTTGGGCCCGGCTAAATAGATCCTAGGAATGGAGATAACTCATGACAGAAGTAGCAGAAAGCTTTGGCTGTCACAAGAGTGGTATATTGAAAAAGTCTTAGAGCGGTTCAATACGAATGCAGCGAAGCTGGTTAGTACTCCACTGAATGATCACTTCAAATTGAGCGACAGGCAGTGTCCCAAAACGTAGGCAGAGGTGAAAGAGATACAGAAGATACCCTACGCATCAACTGTAGGAAGTTTAATGTATGTTATGGTGTGTACACGCCCAGACATAACATATGCAGTTGGTGTAGTCAGCCGGTATCTTGTCAATCCTGGTAAAGTGCATTGGGCAGTGGTTAAATGGATACTACGGTATCTAATATGCTCATCTAAGTTGAGCCTATGCTATGGTGACAGAAAGCCTGTGTTAGAGGACTACACAAATGTAAATATGGCAGGTGACATAGACTCCAGGAAGTCTACATTGGAGTTTATGTTCATGTTTGCAGGGGGAGCTGTTTCTTGACAGAACAAGTTACAAAAGGTCGTAGCATTGTCGACGACAGAGGCCAAGTACATTGCAGTCACAAAAGCATGTAAAGAGATACTTTAGATAAAGAGGTTCCTACAAGAACTTAGCCTAAAGAAGGAGCAGCACGTGGTCTATTGCGATAATCAGAGTATTATACACTTGAGCAAGAATCCAAGTCATCATTCCAAGTCGAAGCACATAGAGATTCGGTATCACTAGATCATGGATACTTTGGAACAAAAGGTGTTACAGATTAAGAAGGTCCATACGTACGATAATGGGTCAGCTATGATGATCATGGCTTTCCTCAAGGGTAAGTTTGAGGTTTGTAGAAACCAGGCTGGCTTGAAGAAGGTGAATCCCTCCTAAGTCAAAAGGGGGAGATTTGATGAAATTTTTTTTTACCCGTGTTCGACCGGTTGTGAGCCTCACTTGATCGGTCGAGAGCTGGTACACGACCAGTCATGGAGTCGAGCCATGACTCGACTCAAAGTCCAGCGACTTTGGGTTATTTTTCTCCGAGATGCTTGACCGGTCGAAGGTGGTTCTCAACCGGTCGTGGGTGGCGCTCGACCGGTCATGGCCTCGTCTCGACCAGTCGTGGTTACGCAGATTCATTCCGTGAATTTGTAGATTGTGGAAATCTGAGTCCTTTCGCAACTGGGATGCGGAAAGGAGTTTCCTAAAACTATAAATAGGGGTTCCTAAAGTTTTTCTATATACAGGAAAAACACAAGAGGGCTATCAAAGGTGTGAGAGAGAGAGAGAGAAAGAGAGAGAGAAAACTTGTAGAAAGGACGTTATGCTCGTGGAGGTTATCTACTGTGTAATTTATATCTCAGCGATTCTACGTTCTCATAATCGGTGAGATTTCTCCATTTTTCTTTTATTCTCTTGTTGTTTATCTACTCTTGCGTGAGTGAAGAAGGTTATAATGTTCTACTTCATAGTGGATTGTTTATTTAGACGAGGTCCTGTGGTTTTTATCTCTTTGAGGGTTTTCCACGTAAAAATCTCTTGTGTGGTATGTGGTTGATGCTTTGATTTATTTAATTGCTTTATTATTTCATAATTCTGGTTTGTTTCGGGAGGCTAGATCCTAAGGTTTTGTGCAAGGCCCCTAACATTTATCAGATGAAATTACCTTATACAATGAATATTTCTTAATGAAATTGCTCTCCCATTCCTCAAGCAACACATTTACCAACCTATCCAAGACATGAATTTTACAGAAAATTGTAATTTCAATAAGGATAGATATCGGTAACAAACTAGGCTGATTGTGGACAACCCAATTTAGAGAGCCTGGATAGTTTAAAATTTTTGGATGATAGTCCACATTCAACAAGCAAACATGACCCACCTCTTGAGCGGACCATGTTGAATTTTGCAGAGATTTGTCGTCATGGTGGAAGGCACTTTATGCAATGCTCAAATGTCCCACTCACTAGCCTTCTCTATCTCCACCCAATTCCGTAGATCCCTTTTAATTTTTGGGGCTGTTTGGGATAGGGATTTGTGAAGTTCACATATTTCAAATCTCCTCCATTAGTTTTTAATTGGGGATTTACCAAATTTGTAATTTTTTCAAGTCCATGTCTTTTTAAATTGTGGAGTTGGATAAATTTTTAATTTCAAAAAAACCAAAGACTTTAGTAAATCCTGAAGGGCCCGTTTGCATTTGCGAAGAGTTATGTCGTGATAATTCATGGCATGTTGTCAAGGCTAGCTGGTCATGAATATGCTATTGCTATTTGTCAAACACCTTGGATCATGGGATGGAATAGATTGTGACATATGTTAGAAAATTAAAATCTCTTATACATGTACACTTGCACATTTTTTAGTGCTCGACGAATGATAGTGACACACATTTGTGTTATGCTTGAACTTAGATGGTCACAACCATAATACATTAAAACATGTCATTTGCATATAATTTCATGTGCACCAAAACTATTAAATGCATTGACAAATAATACCATCTTTCTATTAGAGACAGCCATTATGGTCAACTGTCAGATTTCAATTACTGCTTATCGAATTGTGCATTGGTTCCTTTGCATGAGAGGGTTGACAAACCATAAACATAAGCATATATGGTTGTCCATAACTACTAAGGACATAACTTTCCCCAAATTCAAATATCCTCTAAAAGGAGATTCTTTTAAAAGAAAAAAATTGTAACCCTTTTATAATAAATGCTTTATTATTGTAATGAATACTTCTCAAATCAATAGATTTGTAATTTGATTCTCAAATAGTGAGATTTGGAATTTGCTAAACTTAAATTTAATGTAAACTCTTGAATATGACAAGTTCATGGATTTACCAAAATCATCTTCTCATTTAATCCTAAATAAGGCTTTTAAGGACCATTTTGACTTTATGTGGAGAAGTGATTGGCATGGAATTTGGATTTGATAATGCCCAAAAGCTACTATTTAAAATAAAACTGGGTTTGGATAGCATTTACTGTGATAAAATGCATTTGTTGCATAGCAATTACTTTTTTTCAACATATAAAAAAGTTACAGTTTAAGCAAAGTGCATTGCATCTTCCCCCACCTGGATGATAATCTATCAGGAAGGGCTTTGTGGGGCCCACCATGATGTGTGGGTTTTATCTAAGCCATTCATCAATTTTTTTAAATAATTTTAGGATATGAACCCAAAAATGAGGTGGATCCCACGCTTAAGTGGACCATATAGTGGGAATTGAATTCCCATTTCAAGGATTTGTGGGGTCTTTAGTTTTCTTATGGAGAGATAAATCCCCTACAAAAGACAAATAGTGAAAATTTGCAATTCATAGATTTATCAAATTCTTGCCCAATATCCCTCACCCCAAACAGCCCTAAATGTTTCACATGTTTAACGGCATGTTTAGTTGCACTAAATTTCACCAAATATCATGAAAATTTGCACTAAATTAGACTGATTGATCATAAAATTTCATGACACCTGATGCAACCAAACACACCCAGAATACAAATTTTAAATAAAAAATAAAAATTCTAATAAAATCTTTTAAAAACCATAAAATTGTTAATAAAACATGAAGTGGGACAAACATGGTGGACGAAAACACAAGTACTTGTTAAACAAAAGGGACTGATGCATTGTGATGTGAATGGTCACCAGATGTGTTGCCTGGTCAATATAAAGAGAGCCCATGGTTCACTGATCCAGACTACTGACCTAATTAGCCCATATGCTTCAAAAATCTTCTGAAAGATCCTATCCCTTCATTCAATTAATGCCTTCTTTTCCAAGACAACCTTTTTTTTTTTTTTTTTTTTTTTTTTTTTACGGTAACTATTTATTTGCCGACTAGTCAACATAGAAGCATATCTATCCAAGATGAGGCCCATCTTATCACATTGACAATTCGTCAAACGATGGGCCCCACTTGATTAGATTGATTTATTAAGAACCAACATTAGGACAATATCAACATCCAGATGCAATGGAGCAAATAATTATTCAATAATTTACAATCCCTATCTTTTCTTATGGAAGGATTTCTGGTGCTCGTTGCTTAGCTAGAGAGATGGTGGGCCCACCCATAATGGACATCTCCACTGTACACGTGGCACATGTCTATAGGCAACAATAAGTGTAATGGAAATAAGCTAGAATAGTTACAGTAATAGCCATGTATTTTTTGGCAAAATTCACCCATTAAATGTGGATTTTTGCTAATGTATTGTTCAATTATTCTTGAAATGATTATTTGCATGAATGATGTAATTGTTAAGATTGATCTTTTGATGATAGCCTGTGCATAGATAGGAGCGCTTGTTCAATGGTCCTGATCATCCCAGATACTATGCGTGTGTACACTGGAGATGCTGAAGGTGATAGGCTCATGTGGCTTGCAGCAAATTACCCAAACAAAGGGCCACTGAAAATGAGTTCATCTCAATGGGAGTAATGGCATGCTTAACTCAAGATGAGAGTAGTAAGTGAAACGAGAAAAAAAAAGAGAGGAGAGAACGGGAAAAATTGCGGCTACCTAGAGAGAGAGGAGAGGGGTGTTGGGTTTCAACAGTGGGCTCTCAATGTATATCTCTCTCCGTGTAGAGAAAGAGGCCTGCTCTACTGTGCACCTTTGAATACGTGCTATGGGCACAAAATCTTAACAGTCTACATGAAGCGGCACCCCTTGAAATTCCGTGGGACCAACTTCCAGGCCAACTCTGGTAGGCCATAACAAAGAGAGATGCAAATCAAGGGAGGAAATTATTTTCTTTTCCATGACCCACCAGAGTTTTGGATGTTGGGGACCTTGCACAAAGCTTCAGGATCTTGCCTCCTGAACAAACCAGAATTATGGAATAAATAAATTAATGAAAACAATCAAAACATCAACCACACACCACACAAGAGATTTTTACGTGGAAAACCCTTAAAGAAATAAAAACCACGGGATCTCGTTTAGATCAACAATCCACTATAAAGCAAAACGTTACAACCGATTACAAGCACACCTTGCTATGATCAGACCTTCATCACTCACACAATAGTGGATAAACAGTAAGAGAATCAAGAAAAACGGAGAGATCTCACCGATTACGAGGACGTATAAGCGTTGAGATGTTGATTGCACAGTATATCACCTCTACGAGTATAACTTCCATTCTATAAGCTTTTTTTTTTCTCTCTCTCTCTCTCTCTCACACACACACACATACACACACACACACACACCTTTGATAGCCCTTTTGTGTTTTTCATATACCTAGAAAACCCTAGGGACCCCTATTTATAGTTTTAGGAAACTCCTTTCCGCATCCCAGTTGTGAAATGACTCAGATTTTCACAATTCGCAAAATTGAAGAACGAATCTGCGTAACCATGACCAGTCGAGACGAAGCCATGACCGGTCGAGCACCCCGGAGAAAAATAGCCCAAATTCGCTGGACTTTAAGTCGAGCCAAGGCTCGACTCCATGACTGGTCGTGCACCAACCCTCGACCAGTTGTGCAGGGCTCACGACCGGTCGATCACGGGACAAAAATTCCATCAAATCTTTCCCTTTTTGTCCCAGGAGGGATTCACATTTTTTAAGCCAACCTGGTTTCTGCAAACCTCAAATTTTCCTTTGAACAAAGCCTTGGTCATCATGTCTGACCCATTATCGTCCGTGTGGACCTTCACAAGCTGTAACACCTTCTGTTCCAAAGTATCCCTGATCCAGTGATACCGAATCTTTATGTGCTTTGACTTGGAATGCTAACTTGGACTCTTGCTCAAGGATTGTAACACCCTAGATTTTCACTAACCTGAAATTAGATGTACTTAGGCAATGGGTCAACCATATCACTCTTAGAGATCAATCCTAAAGTCTAGAAATCGCTTTTTAAACCATTTCCTTCAAAATCTCACCTTTCACCACCCCATTCTTCAAATTTCTCTAAGTACTTTCATATTAGACACAAACCTAAAGTTTAAAAGGTGAGGAACTATACTTAAACTAAAACTTACTATAAATAGTAAATACATGCGTAAAATGGGATTTTGACTAGTTAATATTTAGAATTTCATGATGTAGATAGGTTATTTGGATGGATTAGCTTCTTCTACCTCAAAATCATATAATGTATGTTGCGTAACTTATTCTAGTTTGCAAATGAGACTCGATAAATGCATCGACGGACTCGTGGGCCCAAATGACTCAATTCGGGGGGATCCAAGGTGGGCCCCACATGTTTCCGACATCCCTGGGGGGTGAGGACCTCACTCATGGGGCGATTCCTCACCAAATAGTTCAGTGACCGGCGAGGCCTCGCTGACCTCGTCCGTACAGCGGTCTGGCAGGCCAGTTTCTGTACTTTTTTCTGCACATTTCTTCCAACTTTAAAAAATTATATCTCCCTCATTATAACTCCGATTTAGGTGATTCAAAAATTAAATTCAATCTAAATGAGTCTAGTTTTATATAAAAATATGTGAAAAATATAATAAAATATTTAATATAGTTTAAAGTAGGACATTATGACAACTGTCCAAAAATCACTTATTGGATAGCTGCTGCTTCTGGAATTTTTAGAATTTTTTTACAACTTAAAATCTAATGAAATTTGGTGGAGATAGGGTAAACTTGATGATGAACCACTTAAAAAATAATTAAAATAATATGATAACTAGAAGTGTCCAAAATGGGGCATAGAATGACCCTAGGACCGTATTCTGCCATAATTAGGCTAGAATTTGGTTAAGTACCATACTGAATACTCAGTAGAATTAACTTGAACTACTTTAAATACGAACTATAAGACCAAAAGTGAGTAGGACCGCTAGCGCTATGTTACCTAGAAACCTGGGATCAAACTCTATTCTCGATTGCTCTCGGAAGCACCTTGAAACTCTGTATCGGACCAGGACCGCATGTCGAAAGTCTGATAGCGATGAACTTAGACGAATATGACCGCCTAATTGGACTTGAAAATCACTCCAAAAATAAAGTCCAGATGATGTCCCACGATGATTTCTTTGAGTCCAGAGTGTAGAGTGTGAGAAATGTTAGAAATTAAATATAAATTATGAAATCTGGCACATGTCACTAGCGCAATATTTTCTAAGCGTTCTAACCCTTAGAATTCAACCAAATTTCACCCTTGGATCAGTATAGTTGGCCCTTACAAGTCCAGGTACTTGTAGCTCTGATCGAGTTTCGGTGACCGCTGAACTGAAACTGGTCCGCCACGGTCGATCTGGAAACCCGACCGGACTGAAAACTTAACTCGACCTAGATCGAATATTAGAAATCTTAAGTCCAATCGCATTTAGTAATAGGACTGCCAGAAATGCTCTTTTGGATCGGAACAGACCCGATTTAGTTATAACATAAGTATACCTTGGCCCCAAGTCTATTCCTGTCATTTTTAGGCTTATAAAAAGGCCTTAAGCCCTCTCTCACAAACCCCATATGAATTTGAGAAATCCCTAGGAGAGAGAAGAGAGAAAAGAGAGAGAAAGTGAGGGAGAAGTTGGGGCTTTCCCCTGGGATTCTTCCCTGTTGTTCCATGTGCCAAATTCATCCACCTGCATCGCTATTCTGGCGATTTCAACTCCGTTCTAGGTAAGAAAACTCTAATCCTAACCTGTTTTAAGACTCCTATGGGTACAAGTAGCTATGTAGCTGACTTACCTTGTGTTGTAGGTTGCCAATCAGTCGTTGACGACGACGTAGAGTTTCTATTCGATTCATTACGCTCCTATGGCGTAAGGTGCGGATTGTAGACGCTTAGGTTACCATTTTTCAAAGCTTTCAATGCCGTTTAATGGTAGATTGTTGAAAAGAATGTTGTTTGACATGTAGAACATGCTGTCCGTTTTTCATTTCGAATACATACGAAGAATATGAGATTTAGGGTATTTTGAGCATTTGTAGGAAATACTATATACGTATGTATTTTGCTGATATGATTGCCATGAGTATTTACCGTGGACCTATACTAGTTATACGTGTATGATCTGTTTGGCGAAGAGATTCGCCCTAATGCACATATTGGTCGACATATGCTATGTAGACTAATGTGTGTAGACTAAGTGTTTGTTGAAATGCCTAAATCAATATGATTTATGCCTGGCATATGTTTTGAATGTAAGAACATGATTGTTGTGTATTAGACATTTTCTTGATATAAGGATCTGTCATATTATATGTTGAAATCAACATACGTCAAGTACGTTGGAGTTGAGTAGTCTAAGTGTTTGTATAAATGTATGTATTTGTAAGTATTGAGTAAATGGTGTTGTAGATTAGCGTTGAGACTGGATTCTCAACTAATTTGATGATGTATATGATTTTCTCTATGCTCGTTGTATTTCAATTGATTTCCTTATGTATGAAGTACTTGTGTATGGTTAAATTGCCTATGTTGTATCTTATAATATGTTGCTATCATGCTTAGATTACTTGTTATTTCAATTTTGTTTATCTCATATGATTACTAATTCACATCTTTGCACTTGAAGCTATACTCTAGTCCAGGCAGTCGGTAACAGATTAGGATTCGTGGTTGGATTCTATTCACCACGAAGGATGTGTATGACGAACCCGAGTCGTACTAGAGTCGTCGGCAGTGGTTAGGCCACACGAAGTGCTTGTGCACTTCATGTCGGTCGATTCAACGTACGCTCGTGCTAGTCAGACTCATCAAGTAACCCGATTGATCATTGTATGTTCACCTTGTATTTGTCATAACTGCCTGAACCTAGGGTACTGAACTTACCAGTGATAACCCTGATAACTGTGGTACCTTGATCCACTAAGACTCATGAGCCGGGCATGGTGGTATGGGACACCGTGGTCGAGCTGTCGGCCTACGCTGGGGCCACAAACCTCCCCGTAATGACCAGTGGCAACCCAGACTCGTGAGCAGATTATGGTGGTATGAGAAACTATATTCTTGCTGTCGGCCTACACCGATAAGGTGATGGGGGAGCGGTGCAACGAGTGCGAGCAACAGCCCTGGCAGCCCTTTGTAGTGACCTCGAGCGTACTCTGAGTCTATGTGAGGCGACGACCTTTCCGTAGCAACCAGAGTACAACTAGCCTGTATTGATAAGGTGATGGGAGAGCGGAGCAACGAGTGCATGCAACAGCCCTGACAGCCCTTGCAGTGACCTAAAAATATATCATCGTATGAGAATACTTGGAGTGACGACCCTAGACAGGATCCTTGTTGGGAATGATATAAGAAAAGTACCCTAGTTTCCCAATCCTGCTGTATGAAAAGGACTAATAACAACTCGGTAATCATATTCATATCGCACTGCATGTGCCTGAAAGATGTGGAGCACTGAGGGAAGAAAGCATGCCGCGGACGTAAGATGGTGTCGCATGAGGGAGTATGTCGGTGAGGGCATCCATCATGTCATTTCATGCTTGCATTAATCACAGTATTTAGAAATGTTTGATTTGCTTGCTTTATCATTATCGCTTGATTGATTTGATAACATGTTAACCTTTACTCTATGATTTCACTGAGTTAGCTACTCACTCCCACGTTACGGGACGGTGTTGCGCACACCAACCAGTCCCTATTTTAGTTTCAGGTGATGTCGCTGCTTGTGAAGCGGAGCCAGACTTGTTTGATGATGAGGAGGATTTCTCCTATATGCTGGTTCTGATCGACGGGTTTACAGGGTTACTGATTAGATGCCAATACACTTGGTGGTTTGCCTTTTATTTACACACCCATGTATATTCTTTTCTTTCTATTTTGGGGTATACATTGTTCACTCCCCAAGTGCAGGGTTGTGATGTAGTAATAACTCGGTAAGACCGAGGTCGAATCCCAAGGGACTGAAACTTGTACGTTATCTAAAATTAAATAGACATTGAACTAGAAAAAGATGAATTCTAAATCAAGTATAAATTGAGGAATAATGATGGAATAATTTTCTAAACTTAAGATAAATCAGAGGAAGAGAAACTAGGGATTCAGAGGATCCACTTGTAGAGATCAGGGAGAACTTATGCTTGCATCAAAAATCATGGAAATTACTGAACTGCCGTTGATCTAGTTTTCAAAGAGATGAAAGGAAGATATATTAGAATGGATTCCATCACCAAACCATGCCCACGGACTATGGCAAACAACAGAATTAAACTAATTACCAACCAATCATATGTATGAAGGTTAAGAAGGGTACCGTCATCCAACCATGCCCAGGAGACTATGGTGAACAACGGGACGTCCTAACGTCATAAACATAAAAGGGATAAGAAAATATTCAAAGCATTGCAGACCCATTGTAATTTCAGTCACAACAGACCATTAAAGACCAAAAATATTTCCATTAAAATCAAACTAAAACCAACTTCAATTCAAAAATTAAAATTAAATTAAAAGCATATAATCTCTCATCTCACTACAAGCTTCACCTCCTAGCCCTAGCTAGGAGGATTTAGCCTGCCATGGATGGGCTCAATCCAAATAAATAAAGAGAAAAAGAAAAGGAAAAGAAAAGGGAAAGAAAAAACCAAGCTCCTCTCTCTCTCCTCTGCCCACGTTGAAACCCAAGCTCGAGCCCTCTGTTCTTCCTCCCAAGACCTTGAATGAATGCTCCCCACGTCCAAAAACCTCTTTTTATAGCTGCTGGAAGGCTGGAGTCAGTGACAGAGTTGTAGCAGGACACGGAGTGTAATTTTCGCAGCCAAGTTCGGTACCATGAAACACGCCACTTTCCTCGCTCAAATTCCAAAGAAATACCGTCCCTTAGTACTTTCTTGGGTCCTCTACATGATAGATGGTTCAGATCTGCCATATGATCAAAGATGGTGGGCCAAAACTGTCCGGAAAAGTCGGTTTTCGCGGATGTGCGAAACCTTTCGCACCATTTCGCTGTTGTGGTCGGTGGGCCCCACAGAAGCATTTTCTGGAAAATCCACCCCGTCCATTGGATTCAGAACGAAATTTCAGTCAAGAATGGGTGGTTTTGAACGTCCATTGACGTGGCCCAGAGAAGAAATCACAAAAGAATCAGTTTTGAACGCTACCGAGCAGCCCTTTTGTGGCCTCTGTATCTCACACGTGTGCACGCATGGGTGAAAAGTGATAACATGGTTTTGTAGTGCTCGAAGCCCTCTACACAGTGGACGGATCGGATTGAGCTTATGGGGCACGTGTGGGGCTCACAACTGATCGCAAAAACGGCCAGCGGCCGTGCGTCCGCTGCACGTTTTTTTTTTTTTTTTGAGTTGTAGACGGAAACGTCGGTCAGCTGTGCTGACCGACTTTTGGAAAATTTGGTGCACGGCGAGTGCACATATGCACTGTACACACTCATCTCATATGGGGTCCATTGCACTGTTTTGGAAAAATCTGCACCGTCCATCTGTTTTGACTCCTTATTTAAGGCGTCAATAATAATTTTGAGACAGTTCCAGATATCAGGTGGGCCCAGAATCAACGGTTTATGGGCTGATCTGTCAGTTGGGGCACTTCCCGAGATCTTCAATGGCTGAAATTTTATATGTACGGTTAATTTATGGTCCTCAGGCGACGTATGAAGTTTCGAGCCGAACGGATGGTGGGAACCTCGTGATCTTGCATTCTGGACGTCCTTCAGGCCACTTGAGCTTCAATTTCTAACTTTTCTCGGATTTCTGACCGTGTATATTTGTCAATCTTGGTCCCCTGGAGTGTGTCCCTTGCCTTTGGCGTCATCAGATCGTTAAATCTCAACTTTTAACGTCTTTTTTCCATCCATGCTCATAAAATCACTTTGCCACACAAGAATGAGAAAACGAGCCATTAGACAGCATTATATTCGTAAATCCAGACAATATATGGAGTCTAACATGCAATATTTGACCCTCAACATACATGTAATTAGTTAACCTGGTAACATGTTCACACTC
This sequence comes from Magnolia kwangsiensis, assembly GCA_037074715.1. Lineage (NCBI taxonomy): Eukaryota > Viridiplantae > Streptophyta > Magnoliopsida > Magnoliales > Magnoliaceae > Magnolia > Magnolia kwangsiensis. The sequence continues at coordinate 80,740,661 of CM073588.1, forward strand.
TGGAGACTTACAATCATTTATATATTTTGTATATTTATCACAGTCTTCCGCTTGCTAATTTAACTGTCTCTGGAGTATGATATGTTGTTTTGGCTTAGTCCCAATCTTATTTAATGCCATTCTACAGACAACATACATTCATCATTATCTATGTTGCATAAGTGACGTTTTAGAACTCGGGAGTTGGGTTTCTACCCGACCCCCAATTTTCAGGGCATTACAGTATAACACTCTGACTATCACAATAGACCACGTGCTGCTCCTATTTCAGGTTAAGTTCATGTAGAAACCTCTTCATCCAAAGCATCTTTTTACATGCCTCTTTGACTACAATGTACTCGGCCTCTATCGTTGACAATGCTACGATCCTCTGTAGCTTGCTCTGCCAAGAAACTGCTTTCCCTGTAAATGTGAACATGAACCCCGATGTAGACTTCTTGGATTCTATGTCGCCTGCCATATCTGCATCTGTGTAGCTCTCTAACACAGGTTTACCGTCACTATAGCATAGCCTCAACCTGGATGAGCATCTTAGATACCGCAGTATCCATTTCACCGCTGCCCAATGTTCTTTGCCAAGATTAGCAAGATACCGGCTAACAACACCAACCACAAATGCTATGTCTGGGCGTGTACACACCATAACATACATCAAACTTCATACAGCTGACGCGTAGGATATCTTCTGTATCTTTTCCACCTCTGCCTTCGTCTTAAGACACTGTCTGTCACTCAATCTGAAGTGACTGTCTAGTGGAGTACTGACCGGCTTCGCTGCATTCATATTGAACCGCTATAGAACTTTCTCAATATACCGTTCTTGTAATAGGCAAAGCTTTCTGCTACATCTGTCGCGGGTTATCTCCATTCCTGGGATCTGTTTAGTTAGGCTCAAGTCTTTCATCGCAAACGACTTGCCCAACTCCTGTTTCAGCTTGTTGATCTTTTTGATGTCTTTTCCCATGATGAGCATGTCATCAACGTATAACAACAGAACTAAGAAATCACCATCTGAGAACTTGCATGTGAACACATAGTGGTCCGACTCCGTTCTGTCATACCCCTGCTGTAACATGAACGAATCGAACTTCTTGTACCATTATAGTGGAGCTTGTTTCAGCCCATGCAAGCTCTTCCTCAGCCTACACACCATATGCTCCTTGCCCTTGACTTCAAACCTCTCTGGTTGGTGCCTGTAGATCTCTTCTTTCAGGTCACCATGGAGGAAGGCAATTTTAATGTCCAACTGCTCTGTCTCCAGATCCATGCTAACCACCAATCCAAGCAACACCCGTATAGATGTCATCTTCACCACTAATGAGAATATCTCCTCGAAGTCTAAGCCTTTCCTCTGACCAAACCCTTTCATCACAAGTCTGGTCTTAAACCTCGTCTGTGAATTCTTCTACTCAACCTTCTTTCTGAACACCCACTTGTTACTTAAAGCTTTCTTGCCCTTGGGCAGTTTCGTCATGTCATAGGTGTGGTTCTTATATAAGGATTCCATCTCCTCTTGCATAGCTTTCAACCACTCCCCCTTATGCTCGTCGGCTAGGGCCTCAGAATAATCTTCTGGCTCTCCCCCATCAGTCAGCATAATGTACTCATGCGGCGAGTACCTCTTGAACGGGTGTCTGTCTATAAATGACCTCCTCACCTGGGGCTCAACAGGTGGATCAAGTGGGGGCTACTCCCTTAGTCCATCTTTTGAAGGAACTCCCTTGTTCTCTGCACCTTACTGTACTCCCTTATCATCAGGCACCACTGGAGGAATAATCAGATCCATATCCTCCAGCTCACTTGAACTAGGTTGGTTCTTCTCTGGCTCACCAATGTCTTTTATACACTGATCTTCAAAGAAAACCACATCTCTTCTCTTGACGAGCTTCTTCTCGGTCGGATCCCATAATCTGTAACCGAATTTTTCATCACCGTACCCTAAGAACACACACTGCCTGATCTTCATATCGAGCTTGGACCTTTCGTCCTTTGGTACATGAACGGATGCCCTGCTCCAAACACCCTAAGATGACTGTATGATGGATCTTGTCCAGTCCACACCTTCTCAGGTACTTCTCCATTCAATGGGACTGATGGAGACTTGTTTATCAAATACATCGCCGTGTGCATTGTCTCTTACCAGAACGTCTTAGGCAATTTTACATGGGATAACATGCATCTGATTCTCTCAACAATGATGCGATTCATTCGCTTAGCTACACCATTCTATTAAGGGGTCTTGGGAACCGTCTGTTCATGCCGTATACCCAGGGACTTGCAGTGCTCATGAAAGTCGCTAATGTATTCACCACCATTGTCAGTGCGGATGCACTTCAATGATTTACATGTCTCTCTCTCGACTATAGCATGGAACAATTCAAACACTCCAAAGACCTCGTCTTTGGATTTCAAAGCATAAACCTAAACCCTCTTAGATGTATCATCTATAAAAGTAACAAAATACAATGCCTCACCTAAGGTTTTTGTTCTCATAGGACCACAAACATCAGAATAAACCAATTCTAATGCATGCACTTTATTAACATGAGAAGCAGTTTTAATAAATGAAACTCTATGTTGTTTTCTTTATAACCAATCAAGACAGGTTTTGAGAGGCGTACCTGTCACGTATGGAAAGAGGCGCTTCCTCGCTAGTAGGTGAAGCCCTTTTTCACTCATGTGACCTAGACGCCTATGCCACATGTCAATAGCTGAATCTTCTGCCGTGTTCAACCCACCCTTGCACACATTGAGACATACCTTGTAAAGAGGCAACACTTCTTTCCTCTGGCTGCGATCAACGAACCCTTGATGAGCTTCCAGCGCCCACCAACAAACTGACTTTCATAGCCATCATCTTCTAGCCTTTCCGTTGACATCAAGTTGAGGCGAAGGTCTGGGATATACCTCAAATCCCTGAGAACCAATGTGCAGCTCACATTGGTCTTCACACAAATATCACCGACTCCTATGATCTTCGATACACCAGAACTTTCCATCTTCAAGGTTCCATAGTCACCTGACTTGTAGCTTGTGAAGAAGTCTCTGCGTGAAGTCACGTGAAAAGAAGCTCCTGAGTCAATCACTCATTCGGTGTCATAACTCGTAGCCGTGAAACATATATCATGATCTGCAGAAAGAATAACTTCAACGTTGTCATCTGAAGTGACCGTAGTGAAATTTGATTCATCTTCTTTCTCCTTTCCTTTTCCTTTCTTGTCGTTCTTCTTACCACAACATTCATGCTTATAGTGGCCCTTCTTGCCACAATTTCAGCAATCAACATCTTTTTTGTTACTCGACTTGCCTCTTGATTGATCTCGGGCCATCCTACTCTTCTTATTCTTTCTTCTTCCCTGTTCCTGTGTCACAAGGGCATCTTGTTAATAGACCCCTGAGACTTCCTCCTTGTCTCTTCATTGAAGAGACAGCTAGTAATCTGTTCCATGGATATCTTTCCGTCTGACACGGTGTTACTTAGAGACACCACCAATGTCTCTCAACTATCAGGTAATGAACTAAGCAAAAGCAAAGCCTGCAGTTCATCATCCAGGACCATCTTTATGGAGGAGAGTTGGTTCACTATATTGATGATCTCATTCATGTCCTCGGTTACAGAACCACCATCCTTAAACTTGAGATTCACAAGTCGCCTTATCAGAAAAATTTTATTACCGGTTGTTTTCTTCTCATACAGCCCTTGTAATTTCAGTCATAGGCTAGCAGCTGAGGTTTCCGTAGACATATGGTAGAACACATAATCATGCAGTCATTGTCTTATAAACCCTACCGCCTTCCAATCCATCTTCTTCCAATCATCATCAGACATATCCTTGGATTTTGCTGATATATTTAAAATTGGAGAATATGGGTCATTACAATAAAGCAAGTCATCCATCTTAGCCTTCCATATAGTCCAGTTAGAACCATTGAGACTGATCATTCTTGATGAGCCATTTTCCATAATTTCAAACCGATCCTACCCGTTCAATGAACCTGACTCTGATACCACTTTGTTGGGGGCCTTGCACAAAGCTTTAGGATCTAGCCTCCCGAACAAACCAGAATTATGGAATAAATAAAGCAATGAAAACAATCAAAACATCAACCACACACCACACAGGAGATTTTTACGTGGAAAACCTCCAAAGCAGTAAAAACCACGGGACCTCGTCCAGATCAACAATCCACTATAAAGCAGAACGTTACAACCGATCACAAGTACACCTTGATATAATCAAACGTTCATCACTTACACATGAGTGGATAAACAATAAGAGAATAAAGAAAAACGGAGAGATCTCCCGATTACGAGGACGTAGAAGCGCTGAGATATTGATTGTACAGTGGATCACCTCCACGAGCATAACCTCCATTCTACAAGTTTCCTCTCTCTCTTTCTCTCTCTATCACACCTTTGATAGCCCTCTTGTATTTTTCTTGTACCTAGAAAATCCTAGTGTAACACTCCGAATTTTTTCCAACTTGGAGTTAGACGTCCTTAGGTAATGAGTCGATCATAACACCTTAATTTGCTTCTCAGAACTCAATCTTAAAGCCTCAAATTTTCTTTTAACATATTTCCTTCAAAATCTTACCTTTCACTACCTTATTATTCAAATTTTTTCAAGTATTTTCATATTAGACACAAATCCTAAAGTTTAAATGATGAAGAACTATACTTAAACTAAAACTTACTATAAATGGTAAATACATGAATAAAATGGATTTTTGACTATCGAATTTTTTGAATCTCATGATATAGATACGTTATTTGGATAGATTAGTTTTTCTTACCCCAAAATCATATATTGTACGTCATGTAACCCATTCTAGATTGAAAACTACACCCATTTCAAATATCGGATCAGTGAAACCACATCAAACAGAGTCGGGGGCCTATCGGAGCATATCCAGGGGGGCCCACAGTGGGTCCCACATGTTTCTAGGGTCCAGGGGGCAGGAGGACCTTGCCCCACCGGAGACCCCTCGCCGAAAAGTCCAGTGGTTGGCGAGGCCTCGCCGTCTGGCGGGCCGCAGCGGGTCGGGCAGCCCGTTTTTGGGAATTTTTTTATACTTTTTTGTCCGATTGTAAAAAGTCATATCTCCCTCGTTATAACTCTGATTTAGGTAATTCAAAATTCATATTGAAGATAAATGAGTCTAGTTTCCTATAAAAATAAGTGAAAAATATAATAAAATATTTAATATAGTTAAAAGTAGTTCATTATGACAATTATCCGAAAATCATTCGTTGGACAGCTGCTGTTTCTAGAATTTTTAGAATTTTTCTACAACATGAAATCTCATGAAATTTAGTGAAAATGAAGTAAACTCGAAGATGAACTAGTGAAAAAATAATTAAAATAATATAGTGACTAGAAGTACAAAAAAGGGGCATAGAATGGCCCTAAGACCTATTTCTATCATAATTATGGCAGAATTTGATTAAGTATTAAACTAAACAATCAATGGATTTAACTTGAACCACTTTAAATACGATCTATAAGATCCAAAATGAGTAGAACCGCTAATGTAATGTTACCTAGAAACCTAGGATCAATCTCTAAACCCAGTTGTTCTCGGGAGCATCTTGAAATTCCGTATCGGACCTGGACCGAACGTCGAAAGTCCGATTACTCCAAAGCTATATAGTTATGACCGTCTTGCTGGACTTGACAATCACCTCAGAAATCAAGTCCTAATAGTACCCAGAAACGTGCAACTTGAGCCCTAAGTGAAGTATGTGAGAAACGCGAATATCTTTAAGAAATGAACTGAACTTAAGTAAATTGAATCGGTTCGCTTGCAAGCCGAATCTAAGGATTCTGACCGTTGGAATCTGACCCAATTATACCTTCAGATCAGGAAAAATATCTCACACATGTCAGTGCACTTGTGGCCTTGATCGTATACCAGTGACCCTCAAACTAAAACTGGTCCGTCACGGTCAATCTGCAAACCCAATCGGACCGAAAACTTAGCCTGACCTAAATTCATGGTCAGGGAGCTTAAGTCTAATCGCATTCAGCAAAGGGGCCTTCAGAATGCTCCGTTGGATCAGAATATGCACTATTTGGCTGTAACCTAAGTATACCTTGGCCCTGGGGTCATTCTCATCACTTCTGAGCTTATATAAAGGGCTTAAACCCTCTCTCTCTCTCTCTCTCTCTCATTCCATACCAATTTGGAAACCTAGGAGAGAGAAGAGAGCAAAGAGAGAGGGAAAGAGAGAGAAAGTGAGAGAGAGAGTTGGGGTTTTCTCCTGAAATTCGATCCCTGTTCCACATGCTTAGCTACCACTTCTGCATCGCTATTTCGGCTATTCCGATTTTGAAATTGGGTAAAAAATCCTAACCCTAATTTGGTTTAGATATTCAAATAGAAGGAATGGTGGCATAGCTAACCTATTTCATGGTATAGGTTGTCGTCGTGCTGTAAACAAAGACATAATGTTCAAACCGAGCTTGGTACGAGTTTACGGGCGAAAGGTGCGGACTGTAAATGTTTAGGTTATGGTTTTCAAGGCTTTTAATGTCAGTTAATGATTTATGACTGACTTGATTGCTATCACATATGCTTAGATGCAAGGATTTTCATTTATTACATATATATATGACTATGTTGAATATAATGCATTTCATGTGTTTGTTGAAATGTTTAAATGAATATAAAATTATGATTTGTGCTTGTTACGATTGATGTGTGGGAATACATGATTGTTATACGTATGACAACCCCTATGTAGAAGGATTTGCCATAATATGTGGTCTAACTAATTTATTACAAGTATGTAATATGTGTAGTCTAAGTGTTTGATGAAATGTCTGAATAAGAAAATGCTTGTCTTTATGTATGTAATGAGGGCGTTGAGATAGGATCCTCAACTCCTTTACCTGTAGTTACAGTTCCCTTTATGTAACCTATCTTACTACGATGTGATTTATGGATGAAATGCCTATGTAGGATAATATGTACTATGTGTTAGTTAAATTGTTTATATGAGATTTATATCTGAATTGGTTACCACATGCTATCTTGACTAGTGCATATGAATGCCTATTACATTTGACTGTGATTGGGACTACGTTGTAGTCCAGGCAATCGGTAACAATTCTTGTTTGAGTAGTCGAGCTAGTCTCGCCATAATTGATGCGTTCGGTGAATCCAAGTCGTACAAGGATCGTCGACAACGGTACATTGTTGATTAATTTAGCATACGCTCGTACTAGTCGAACTCGTCTAATAAACCGATCGGCCCAATGTATATTCACCATTTATGAACGCTACTGCTTGAACTTAAGGTACCAAACTTACCAGTGAAAAACCCCTTTAACCTTGGTACCTCAATCCGCTAAGACTCATGAGCCAGCCGGGCATGGTGGTATGGGACACCGAGGTCGAGCTGTCAGCCTACGCCGGGATAACAAGCCTACCCGTAGTGACCAATGAACAAACCAAACTCGTGAGTCGAATACGGTAGTATGAGACACTGTATTCGAGTTGTCGGCCTACACTGATTAGGTGACGAGCCCTTTGTAGTGACCTCGAGCATCCTTTAAGATTGCGTTGAGGCGACGAGTCTTTCCGTAGCAGTAGAATATTAACTAGGCTTACATTGATCAGGTGACGAGCCCTTTGTAGCAACCTAGAACCACAACATCATATGAGATTTACTAGGACTGACGACCCTAAAATGAATCATTGTTTAGGAATTGATATAAGGGAGGTACCTTAACTTCCCAACACTGCTGTATGAATCAATCTAATTAAGTATTGGCTAACATGAGCATGCACCGCACTGCATGTGCTTTGGCGAGGAAGAGCACTTTCAGGAGGATGCCATGCACGTCGTGAGATGAAGACGCTAAGGGAGTGTAGGCGAGGGCATGCATCATTATTTCATATCATTCTTATATTAACAAGGGTACTTAGGACTTGATTGTTGTATTGCGTTATTATTACTGCTTGACTGAATTGATAACATGTTAACCTTTATTTTATTGTTCCACTGAGTTGATCACTCAATCTCACGTTTCGGGACGGTGTTTTAAACACCCACCAGACCCTGTTTTAGTTTCAGATGGTGACAATGCGTATGAGGCGGAGCCGGACTTTTATGATGTTCAGGAGGGTTTCTCCTATATGCAGCTATCAGGCGGGTCCATATAGACCATATTCTGATCGATGGGGTTACAAGGATGCTGATTAGATGTCATTACACTTATTATTTTACACATTTGGAACACCCATGTATCTTCATTTTGTTCATTTTTGGAGTATACATGTATATATTTAACCTGGAATCATGTTCACACTCTGGAGACTTACAACAATTTATATATTTTATATATCTATTACAGTCTTCCGCTTACGAAATTTAACTGTCTCTGGAGTATGATATGCTGTTTTGGTATAATCTCATTCATGTTTAATGCACTAATCTGAATAACATTCAATCATCATTATCTATGTTGCATAAGTGATGCGTTGGAACTCGGGAGCTGAGCTTCTACTCAACCCCCAATTTTCAGGGCGTTACACCTAGGGACCCCTATTTATAGTTTTAGGAAACTCCTTTCCATATCTCAGTTGCGAAAGGACTCAAATTTTCGCAATCCGTAAAATCGTAGAATGAATCTGCGTAACTACGACTGGTCGAGACGAGGCCATGACCGATCGAGCATCACCCTCGACCGGTCGAGCACCTCGGAGAAAAATAGCCCAAAGTCGCTGGACTTTGAGTCGAATCAGGGCTTGACTCCACAACTGGTCGTGCACCAGCTCTCGACTGGTCATGCAAGGCTCATGACCAATCAAGCATGGGACAAAAATCTCATCATTAGATTAAGCTAAAAATTGGGCTTCCTAGCTTTCAAAGGATGCTGCATCAAGTGGACCATTTAGATTTTATGCCTATAATACATGCGCACCCATATATATATAGGAAAAGGTTCTATGCGATAGAGCTCAAGGAACCTCTCATGAGCTCGTGTTGTGTGGGCCCCACCATGATGTGTATTGAACATCTACCCCATCAGCTAGATGCACCATTCCATGGTGGGCCTCGACCTTAAAATTCGAGTCAATCCGCGACCTTGCGTGGGCCACACCACATATAAAAGTTGAGAGGGGTTACCCTTCCATTAAAACATTCATAATCATTTGTTGGGCCCACCGAGATGTGGTTCACGAATTTAGTTCATCCATTATATGTGTCCCACTTGGATGAGGGGCCAGACCAAGTTTCAGACGCATCCAAATTTCAGGTGAGCCCCACCAAGTGCTTTTATATGTTTTAGGCATGTTTTCACATGATTTTAGATAGTATGGCCCACCTGAGTTCCATATACGGCTGATTTTTGAGATATCCCATAATTTAAAGGGGACCCATCAAATGTATAGTGTTGATGTTCGACACACATCATGGTGGGGCCCACACAGCTCAACCTCCAGCGAAGTTCTCATGAGCTCAATCGCGTAGAACATTTTCCATATACATGTGTGTGTAGCTGAATGCTCAACTGCACACCAGTTCGCACAAAACTCTGTGAACTTTTTTTAGAACTCATGATAAGTGATGACTCCAAAATTTGAACGGTGAAGTAGCACCTCATTAAACCCCCAAGCTCAACTTTTACTTTGATCCAGAACTTTAGTGAGCCATGAAAGATGAAAACAGTTTCTTCCCTTAATTTTCATTTTTCTTTGCTATGGTCCACCAGAATTTTAGATTTGGGTGGAAATTTATCCCATTGGAAATGGTACTTATGTCGAGCATATTGCAAGGTGTGTTGAAGTTCTATAGCCCTATAATGATGCATGTGTTGTATCCAAACTGTTTGTTCATTTGGGTAAATCATTTCAGAGTATGAGTCCAAAAATGAGGCAGATCCAATGTTTAACTGGACCGCACCAAAGAAAGCAGTGGGGATTAATCGCTATAATTGAAAACTTCTTATGGTTGATTTAAGTTTTAGATCAAGTTGATATTTGCTTTTCCCCTTCATCCAAGGCTACGTGACCTTGTAACCTTATGAACAGGTTGGATTGCAAAAAAAACAAAAGATCATGGTAGGCTCTGGGAAAGTTTTAACAGTTGACGTCATCCTCACCACTCTATGCGATGTGGTCTACCTGAGCTTTGGATCGACTAATTCTTAAGTTAATCTCCAATCTCACCGAATGGATGAACGGTGTGGATATCGTACATACATCAAGGTGGGGCCCACAGAACTTGCTAGCTTGAACATAGGGCCGAAGTTGCGGTGTTGTGTACGCCACGCAATCTACTTCCGATAAGAAGAAACAGAAGGTGGGAGTGGATTCATCGTTAGTGTTACCCTTACCATGGGGACCGCCTTGATGAATTTTTAAATATCCACGCCGTCCATCCATCTTTTCAGCCCATTTTTAGGACGTCATCCCAAAAATTAAGTAAATCCAAAACTTAGGTGAACCACACATCGGGAAACAACGGTGATTGAACTACTACCATTACAAACTTCATACGGTCCATTTTAATGTTTATTCATCATCCAACCTATTGATAAGGTAAAAAAGAACTGGATGGAGGGAAACGGTGAGGATTGAACATCCAGACCATCCAAATTGTGGATCCCGATTTGGATTGATTATATACTAAAATGATACTTATCTAACATATATAGCCGTCCAATTAACGGACATTAAATACATCAACCGTTCTCAAACAAGAGTAATATGCTTGCATTGAGAGAGCCAGATACTATGAGTGGACGCTGATGGGCTCAAACAGCCTAGTTAGGGTCACCGTGATGTAAATCCATACCATTCATTCAATTGCCAGGTTGTGTTAAAACATGGCTCAAAAAAAATAAGGCAGAAACAAACTTAAGTGGGCTGCATAGCAGCTAACAGTAAGGATTGAAAGTCCGTTGAAAATTCGCAGAAATACAGAAATTTTGGAACAGGTTGATACTTTGCGTATTGTCAGTTCATCTTAGTAGAATGGACCTTGTGAACGGAATCATATAAGCATCGGTACAGACCTTGGGCGGTTTCAATGGTAGACATCTCTCTATTGTTGTGCGGCCTACTTGAATTTTTGGATCTACTTCATTTTTAGGCATGTGTCCTAACATGGTATGAAAAACAGGGATGGACCGTGTGGAGTTCTCCCAAACATTAATGTGGGCTCCACGTAGCTTCCTCCGGCTAGAAGTTTACCCACGCATGACTGGGATGACATGGTCCGATTGGAACTCGGAAGCGAATTGTAAGGTGTGCCCCATACTGTGTTTATTTAAGTTACCAATATGATGTAAGTGTTATATCCATACCATCCATCCATTTTTCAAAATCATTTTAAAAAATGAGATAGAACCAAAGCTCAAGTGAACCGAACCACAACATAGAAAACATTAGGGAGCTAATGGCTACTATTGGGGCCTAAGGAGTTTTGGATCAACCTCATATTTGTTTTGTACATACATCTGTGTCTATTTGACCTTGTAAACTATTGGGGCCTAAGAAGTTTTCGATCAACCTCGTATTTGTTTTGTACATACATCTGTGTCTATTTGACCCTGTAAACAGGTTAGGTGACAAATAAACATAGCTGTGCATCATAAGAAGGTTTCAACTATGGTTATTATTGTCCCTATTATTTTCTATGGTATTGGTTTACTTAACCTATAGATCTATTTCATTTTTTGACTCATTACCTAAAATGATCTTGCAAAATGGATAGACGGTGTGGATATAACACATACATTATGGTTGAGCCCATATAACATATTTACGTCAACACATTATCAAAGTTGTGGGCGTACACCGCAATCCGCTTCAGCATCCATATAATTCGCAGTGGGGTAAGACAACCGTCGGTTTTGCCGACTGAGGCATTTGCAGCGTGAATTTTACGAAACCCTCGTTCAACGGCGAGTGAGAAGACATGACTCAACCTCAGGATAACATTGCTTACACAAGACCGAATAGTTAGTGTGTGTGTATACATATATATATTTTATTTTTTTTTTGAAAAGATTTTATGTGGTTGAGCTCATGAGGTCGAGCTGTGTGGGCCCCATTGTGATGCGTGCCTAACATCAACATCATGCACGTGATGGGTCTCTTTTAAATTATGGGATATCTCAAAAATAGTAGTATATGTAGCTCAGGTTGGCCATACCATCTAAAATTGCTTAAAACATATAAGAGCACTTTGTGGTGCTCACTTGAAATTTGGATGCATCGGAAACTTGGTCTGACAACTCATCTAAGTGGGACACACATAATGGATAGGCTGGATTTCGAAAACACATCTTAGTAGGCCCAACAAATGATTATGAATGTTTTAATGGAGGTTTATCCCTCTCAACTTTTGTATGTGGTGTGGCTCACAAAAGTTAGGGATTGACTTGATTTTTAAGACCTAGGCCCACCATTGAATGGTGCATCCAACGGATGAGGTAGATGTTCAACATGCATCATGATGGAGCCCACACAGCTCAAGCTCCCGGGAGGTTCCCATGAGCTCGACCGCATGGAGCCTATTCCGTGCATATACATCCGAATGCTCAACTGTGCACCGGTTCTTACAGAGTTCACAATGAAAACGGTTTCCTCCTTTGATTTGTATTTCTCTTTACTATGGCCTATCAAAATTTCACATTAGGATGAAAATTTGTCCCCGAAGGTTTCATGGGATTCCACATCACATGGATCATTTAGATCAGACACCCATAACATGTGTGTAAAGGTATGCAGGTGAGCATGACACTCTCTCTCTCTCTCTATATATATATATATACCGATTTTCAGATTGCCTCATTTTTTAGCCGATGTCATGTTAAAATCCAACACAGCACATGCATGTGAATGTGACAAAGTCATTATATAAGGCATAAGAGAGTATTTGTTGAACTCGCAGGATTTCTAATGCCCATTGGTGTTGGGTGAAAGATTGCAATGACAAAAATGCTTCCAAACACACTATTTTCTTTTTCCTCGTAATCAATTGCTACATAAAATTTTCCAAAATGTTTTAATGACTACTTGCCGTTTTTAGATGGAGTTATATGTACCAGAGGTTTTAGTTAATTGTAATTATGTTTTAAAAATAACATTTCTTATTAGTAGGGATTAAAAATGATCCTCACAGTCAATGATTATGATCCTCTAATATATATTACCATTAATTAAAATGAGATTAACTCAATATTTTTAGGCTTTTGCCAACCAAGCCACAACAATTATTACATAACTAACAATAATTAAAGCACTTTGCTAAGTGCAAATGCAATAAAGTTTGTGTATGTACCACATATGTGCAACATGCCATGTAGGTGTAAGGTCTAATCCATCAATTAGGTTGGTGTGACCTTATACAATTTTTTCCAAAAATAAATCTATTCAAATTTGTTCATCTTCATGGCAACGATTGCAAGGAAGGAAAGGGCCATTGAAATTTCTTCACATACACCACAATGGGTTTGAATTTGTGCAAAATCATGTCCATGAGCCAGGCAAAATCAAAATTTTGAATAGGTCCGACACAAAGTATTTAAAATGGAGCCGAAGCTAACCCCAGGCTGCCTTTTCACCGCCCTAGTCAAAACACAGGCTCTCTCTCTCTCTCTCTCTCTCTCTCTCTCTCTATATATATATATATATATATATATAAAAAGCCTTTTTCTCACTTTCGTAACGTACCCTTAATAAAAGTAGAAACTTTCTTTAAGTCTCCATGCTTATTAATAGTCAAAAAAGTTTAATATATTTGTATACTTTTAATTATAGAATGTGTTACTTGGTGTTTATTATTGTGCATTGGACCACTTTGATGCATCTGGACAGATTGCTCATCCTTGTGATCTGAACCGTCCAAGCCCACCTTCTAGGCATGGTTATACATGTGTTGCTTTCAAGCACAAATGCTAACTGAATCACCATGTGGGCCTTAACATACGAAACAGGTGGATGGTTTAGAAAACTTCAGCTAAGTTTTTCAGAGCCATGCATTTGTTTTGGAAAGTATGGCCCACTTGACCGGTGGATCGACTTGATTTTTGGGCTAGAACATTAATATAGTGACGGTGTTCTGATGGATGGTTTGGATCTTGGACCCATTGTTCCATGCTAGCATATCGGTGGAGTCTGCGTGAACATTTTTATCAACCTCATCCGTGGAATTGGGACGCGGATTGCGTCCTACCCCCCGCCCGGCTGGGAACGTACGGGCAGCAGCTTTGAGTGGCCATCGTGATGTATGGGTCTTATCCACACCGTCCATTCATTCATTCGTATAATTTCAGAAAATGCAACAAAAAATAAAGCAGATCAAAATCTCAAGTGGACCACAATATAGAAAGCAGTGGTGATAATGATTCTCACCGTTGAAACTTTCATAGAGCCCACCCTGATGTTTATTTTCCATCCAACCTATTCATAAAGTTACATTGTCCTGGATGAAGAGAAAACACAAGTATCAGCTCCATCCAAAACTTCTATAGGCCCAAGAAGTTTTCAATGGTAAGATTTTAATCTCCATTGTGTAGTCCACTTGAGCCTTTCATCTGCCTCATTTTTGGGCCTGTACCCTAAAATTATAAGAAAAAACGGATGGACGGTGTGGATAAGATCCATACATCACAATGGCCATTCAAAGCTGCTTCCCGTTCCCAGCCGGAGACAGGCGGGGGTAGGACGCAATCCGCGTCCGTGGAATTGTTAACGAATCACGTACGTACATGGCTGGATTAAAGGATCGCAGTATTTAAGAACGGCTGACTCTTCAGCCGTACACATGGTAAGTTCTACGGCAATCCTGGCTCTCCAAATTTCTGGCCCAACTGTGGATGGAGCATAATCCAAAACTTACGCTGATAAGCTATCTGATTTTACTATTAAAATGTGGACCACTCACCTTTTTTTTCTTTTAACCGCCCATTTGATAGCCATCAATTGGATGGTTATCTTTACTTGATCGGTGTAATTATAGAGATATGCACCAGCCACGATGTGTCCCACGTTCTGGATGGTCCCGATAGCTTTACATGAATGCCACATGTGAGAACGATAAGTCAACATCATTTCAAAATGGTAATGGACTAGCATAGGAGTGTAGCCTACCATGGGGTCTCGGCCTGAGATCATCATGTGGTGGACCATACCTGAAGGATGGAGAATATTTAAATGCACTCATGACAGTGTACATCAATCCAGACCGTCGAAATTGCTGACCCAACTGTGGACGGACCATAACAGGGAAATTGCACTTGGAAATAATATTAACCATCAATTTTCCATTCAAATTTGGGTAACTCGCCCTTTTACTTTTAACCATCCATTTGATGGACATTAATTGGATGGTTAGGATTGATTGATCAGGGTGTTTTTTTTTATATACATGTACCATCCATAATGGGACCACAATTTGGATGGTTCAGATGGCTGTTCATCAGTGCCAGATGTGAGGATGATGAATCTCCACCATTTTTGAATGATGTGAAACTAACATAAAAGTATACCCGTAAACAAAGCAGTGTTTTTTAAGTTGTACCGACGGAGATCATTCCCACTCTAATGATGGCTAATCTTCCAAGCTATTTGTGAAAAAAAAAAAAAAAAAAAAATTTTCTTTTTTTTTTTTCAAGAAATGCAAAGAGAAGAACTTCGATACTGTAGCAGACTGTGATGGTTGATACACGGGCTCTAAGAAATCCTACGCATGAATGCAAGTAACTTGCATTATTTAATGGACCTTGTTGTGGGGCCCAATTTAGACGGATTATGAACCAAAACCGGCACTCACTTAACAACCTAAGTAGGCGATTGCTGGACATTTATTGGACGGTGGAAATTAAAAAAATAAAAATAAAAAATTTGAATGTCTAGTCCACCAAACAAGTATGCATGAATTAACGGTTAGGATTGTCCATCCAATCTGATCTTGAGATTACGATCCATCTATAGGGACCGAGTATGTAGCATCACAATCTAGGCGAGTATCACTGTATCAGATAACTCACTGAATGGAAATGGGCCCCAATTTTCAATAGTCCATCGAATGTGCACAGTCTCTGCAAGCAACCTCATAATCCATAGGCCAGTCAATAAGTACTCCGGCTGCCGATGATGCTTGATACACAGGCATTCAGAACTTATAAAGAAGCCTTTGTTTAATTCAAATTAAACATTGAAAATTGTGGAAGCCACTGTCTCCAGGCCACAGTCACAAATTTAGATCGGTTCAACAATCCCAACCACCTCTTTGTTGGAAGAGGAAGGTTGGATGCTTTTCATTTTTAACCGTCCAATAAATGTCCACCAATGGAATAATCTATCAGATGATGAAATAATTATATTTTTTAGTTCATGATATATCTAAAATTGGACTAGTAATTTGGACAGTTTAGCTTGAATTACTTTTATCCCACCTTTGCAATTTCTAAGTAATTTTTAAGTACCAGTTTATCATCCATCACACTCTACCAGAGTATCAAAGTTTTTTCTCCAATTCTAAAGGGAGTGGACTGGGTTGATCCATTTACGCAAATCCGGACCATTCAAATTGTGGGCCCCATTATTGATGTAGATTCTGCACTGATCAGGCAATCGTAACCATATATTGTGTTATGCTTCATCACCCGACAGTAGACGGTCTAAATCAACACCCATGTGTTACACGTGTACGGTGGATGGGACATCAGTGGCTTAAAAATGGGGGTGCACCACCAACAAGGTCTTGTCTATTTCCAAATGGGACTTGACATCTCTCATGGAGTGTGCATGAGGATTTCCGCTGTGGGGACACTTTCCCACTACTCTTTCTTTCTTTTCAATTTTCATTTTTTATTTTGGGTCCATTGGATATGTTTATTTTAAGACGGTCCACTATAATTTATAGAGCATCTTATTATTAGCACATGCTCATTTCATTCATTTCTATTCCATGCAATGTTTTTTTAACCTATATTTCCAGTCTTTCAACCGCCTATCCAACCATTTTAATCCCCATATTTCAACGGGCCCAATTGAGTACACGATTAAATCTAATCATGATTTTGGTGGGCCCCATGCCCACCACACCCGTCTCTGACTTAGACCAGAGTGGCCACCGTGATGTATGGGTTTTATCATAGTTGTTCATCCATTCTTCCTTATTGTTTTAGGATATGGGCTTAAAACTGAGGTAGATCTAAGAAATGGGTGGACCACACAATGGAGATTAAACTTAATGTGTACAATTTCATGGCTACGATGGACCAAAAAAGGCCTAATCAAGGGCATAAGTGATCCGGACCATCAAACCCTTAAAATGGGTGTATCTCGCAAATTAGAATGAGTTTTCCACCGTGCGATATATGATTTTAGAGTACGACGAGCTACTTTAGCCACCCAACCCCACCATGCCGGGTGGCGCATGCTGAATTTGCGAGATTCATTTATATTGACGGTTGAATTTCTGCTTTATTTTCATTTTTACCATCTATAGTAAGTTTAAGTTTGATTATAACTATTTATCCTTTTAGCTTTATGAGTTGCGTGCAGCATGAAAAGTGCTTACAATAATTAGGAAAATAGCATGGTTGATCTAAATATGACACTTATTATTTTTGGCCAAAAGTCATAAGGTCTAGTGGAAATCATGACCATCAATCACTAGTAAGTTTACTATTTATAGTAAGGCCATGTTTGTTAACGCTGAAGTTTTGCACTTAACGTGGAATGGGGAAAAATTTTCGTGTTTAGTGGTGTTTGTTAATGCATTGTTAACGCGGAAGACAGAAATTGTTAATGGTTTTTCACTGAATTCTTTTTGTGATAGGAGTCTGGCTTAATGGTGAACACAGAATGCATGCGCTCTGTGAGTTTTCATTAAACAAAAATTTTTTACTTTCAAAAGTACCCATATTTTCAAGGTACTACGGAAAGTTTTTCTTTTCAATTGTGTGCGCAATACAAAATCAACCTTTAACTTGTGAAACTTCTTTATCCCCCCACCATGATTTATGTATTTGATCCACACTGTCTATCAACTTTTTTAAATAATTTAAGGTGTGATCCAATAAAAGAAGCAAATCCAATGATTAATTGGACCATAAGGTGGAGACTGAACGTCCATCGTTAAAAACTTCTTGAGAGCTGGAGAAGTTTCAGATCAAGCTGATATTTGTGTTTTCACTTCATCTACATCTACATGACCTAATGAATAGGTTAGATGGTAAAAAACATCACACTGGCCTTAACTTTAATCTCTTTGAACCGTTCGTACAACGGATGCAGGTTGCATACTAACCCCGTCCCTAGCTCCAAACGGGCAGTTCTATGGGCGGGCCCACCATGATGTATCTATACATCCAAACCCTCTATCTCTTTTCTTATATTATTTTAAGGCATCAAAACAAAAATGCGTCAGATCCAATGATCGAATGGACCACATCACAGATGACTCTTGCATTTAATGCAACTGGTGCATTTTAATGCAACTAAGATTATTATTTGGTGTGGTCCACTTGAGTGTTGGACCTGCCTCATTTTTGTGTTCATGCCTTAACATAATCTAAGGAATTAACGGTTTGGATGTACATATACATCACGGTGGGCCCGCCCACAGAACTGCCCTTTCGGAGCCAGGGACGGTCGGGGGTAGTACGCAATCCGCGTCCTCGTTAAACACGGATGCGGATTTCCTGCGTAGGGAATCTGGGTGGGGCCCACTAAGATGTTTGTGAGAAAGCCACACCGTTTATCCGATTTTAGAGATTATTTTAGTATATGCAGCCAAAAATAAGGTATATTCAAAACTCTGAATCGACCACACGAGAGGAAATAGTGGAAATTTAGTGACCACCGTTGAAACATTTATATGGCCACAAAGGTTTTATCTCGGTCTAAACTTTAGTATTTTCACTTCATCCCAGTGAAAATGACCTTATAAATGGCTTGGATGGAATATAAACATCAAGGTGGAGCCTAAGGAGGTTTCAACGGTGGACATTCCTTTTCCACTGTTTCATCTCGTATGGCCCACTTGAGTCTTATAACCTCTTAATTTTTAGTTGTATGTACTAAAATGAGCTAAAAAACGGATGGACGGGTTAGATTTCTCATAAACATCATGATGGCTCCCACCATGCATCCCAGTGTAGGAACCAGGAAATACTTTAATGGCTCCAAGATGGGAACGGACTGGCTACTCCCACTGTCACAGGCCAGTGGCTGATGGTCGATGCTCTGTGGGCCCTACCATGATGTATGTGTTTCATTCATTCCATCCATCTATTTTTTCAGATCATTTTCATGGTATGTAATAAAAAATTAGGTATATCAAAATCTCAAGTGGGCCACATTACAGGAAACAGTGTTGAATGAGTGTCGACCATTAAAAACCTTTTGGGGGCTATAAAAGTTTTGGATCAAGCTTATCTTTGTTTTTTCCCTTCATCTGGGCCTGTATGACCTAATAAAAAGATTGGATGTCAAATAAACCATACAGTGGGCCTTAGGAGGATTTTAATGATGCATATCTAATCATTATTATTTTCCTATGGTATGGTCCACCTGAGATTTATATCCCTTTAAATTTTGGGGTGAAGCATTAGAATGATCTATAAAAATGGATGAATGAAATGGATGAAACACATACATCATGGAGGGGCTAATAGAGCACCGCCTAGGGAGTAGCCAATTCGTCTCGAACCAGGGGACGCAGATTTCCTGCCAAAGGCTTTCGCGAGAAGTTCTTGCACTGGAAACTTAGGTGGGGCCTACCATGATGTTTGTGAGAAATCTACCCTATCCATCCATGTTTTGAGATCATTTTAGGACTTGGGTGAAAATTTGAGAAGGATCCAAGACTCAATTGGGCCGCAATAAATGAAAATGTGTATAGGGAAATTCATACCGTCGAAACGTTCCTAGGTAGACTGTGATGTTTATATGCCATCTATACCGTTTATAATGTCATTCAAACTCGGATGAAATGAAAACAAAAATATTATCCTAATTCAAAGCTTCTGTGGCCACACAAATATTTCAACTGTTGACGTTCAATACTCACATTTTTGTCCCACCTGAGTATCAGATACGGTTCATTTTTATCCTTATGTCCTAAAATAAACTCATAAAACGAATGAATGGAGTGGATTTCTCATAAACATCATGGTAGGCCCCACCTAAGCGAAAATCATTAACCCACTGCTATTTTTGGTGTGGTCCATTTGAGTTTTGGATATGATTCATTTTTTAGACAATGCTCTAAAATAATCTTGAAAAATTTACGAACGGTGTGGATATACTAAATACATTATTGTAGGGCCCATGTAACTTTGATCTCCTTTAAAACCTTCATATAAGGCGAACCTCGAGGAGCATCTTCGCCCGACACATATCCACGTATCAACGGATTGGCTACTCCCCCAGGCACCAGCCTGGTGGGGGATGGTCAGTGTTGTGAGGCCCCATGATGTATGTGTTTTATTCATTCAATTCATTCATTTTTTACATATCATTTTATATCTCCTATCCCAAAAAATTTCACCACGCTTATATCATACAAATCATTAATTTGCAATATGTATTCATGAATAATGATATTTTAATTTTTTATTAAGTATTTTATAGTTTATTTGAATTAAATAGAATAATTTTATTTTCATTCAATAAAAAATAATTTCTTTATAATGTAAAATATGTCCAAATAGGAGATAGGGGCAAATGTGTCAAATCAACATATTTCAGAAAATTCATATGTTTATTAACAAACAGATTGTTTCAAATTCAATACTTAATTTTTAGACTTCAGCCATAATTACCAAACAAGTTTTTTAGCTTTAGATTACATATTCAACTTTAGATTTCAAATTTAAGCTTTAGACTTCAGATTTAACAAACGGGGCCTAAGTCAAGATTTCATAAGTTTTTGTTGTAGTTTGATTCTAAAACTTATCCTTAGGGTTCATAGTGTTTATTTAAATGGTTGAAAACTCATTTTTAGTATCAATCAATTATTTTGGAATTTTTAGAAATTATTTTTAATTTCTTATTTGCCTCATGAATTTGAGGTATGTCTATATGGAGTCCACCGAATTTTTGTGAATTTGGAATGATTAACCTCCTAAGGAAGACGGTGCTCAACCTCAACACGTCATTCCCTATGTCAAAACCGAAACAGCAGAAAATATTTTTGGGTCACAAAACTTTTGGATTAAGCTAATATTTGTGTTTTCAAGGGTTGGATGTCAAATAAAAATCATGGTGGGCCCTAGAAAGTTTCAACCATGAGTATCATTATCGCTGCTACTTCCAGTGATGTGGTCCACTTGAACCTTCCATCTACCTAACTTTTGGTCCCTACCACTTTAAGAATGTAGTGGGCGTGGGGCCTACCAAAATCAAAATTGGGCTTAATCTCAATATAGTAAGATCCTGTTCCCAAACTGATTTTAATAAATTAAATACTAGAAATAAGGGGAAAAAACACAGGACAGTCCAAGTTCTGACAACGGATGTTGATTGGTTCATAAAAGCCGTTGGTACAAATCCAAAGGTAGGTCCTATAACGACGTGGCTTGATAAGTCCATTGGTCCCTGTCAGCCCCGGTTGTAAAATAGTAGGAGTTGTTTGGACGCAACTGTTGCGGCAGGGCTTTTCACTGAAGAGGTAAGAAGCTTTCTATTGTTAATTTCATCTGAGTGGTGGATTCCATGGGAGTTTGCCAAAGTGTACTTGAATGCTCAACATTACTGGAGTCGGGCCTTAAATGGTGTTTGGGCATGAAATGCTTTTTTTTGAGAGTGCAACCAAACATGTCCCTATCTATGTATCAAAACCAATGTTTTGAGAGTTGGATTTGCAGGACATTAATTGAATGGTGACTTGAACAACACATAGCTTAATAGTGTTTAGAAGTGGTGGGATTTGATTGGGCGATGTGTTGTTGTCTGAAAGGATTAATGGTAAGGCCCTTACGATAGGGCCCACGTTAATCTATGTACTCTATATTTATTTAGTCCATTTATTTATCTATAACATTTTAGGACATGATATTAAAAATGAAACAGATCCAAATCCCAAGTGGACCATGCTAAGGGAAACAATACTGATTGACCCTTGAAGACTTCTCATGGCCACAAAAGTTTTAGATCAAGCACATAGTTGTTTTTACCTTTCATCTAAGTTTGTGTAACTTTTCACCAAGTATCATGACAGATAAACATTAGGGCCTATTTGAGAGCGTGGAGTTGGAACTCCTTAGATTTCGTACCCCTGTATTTGAAATTCTCTAATGTGTTTGGCACCCTAGATTGTGAATCAACTTTAATTCAAAAGTATCTATGCATGATATATTTACAGAGGTTTGAATTTAATTACTAAATCAACTTTAATATCTCTAATTAGTGAAATATATAATTTTTGACACAATGGTTATAATAAGCCCGATGAAATATATGTTTTGCCCGAATATAATAAAATTCCAAGTCTCGGATGGGCCACAAACACAAGATCATGTCTGAGTGGCTAACCAACTATTTTTAATCGTTAATTTACATGGATAATGTTTGCACAGTGCTAATTTACATGGATAGTATTTGGATGGTATTAACTATCATCAGTGAGTCATGTGCCCAATTAAATGATAGTATAGTGATACACATGTTACATTTATAACTATAATGATTTTAAGTGTAATTCAAGCTATCATTGTGGATTTAAAATCCTTTTTTTGAGGAGATTTAAAACACCCATTTACTTTATGCTGCCTAACAACTAGAAAATTTGAAACCCTCTTCAAATCGCCTCCAATCCCCTCGAATTGAGGGTGTCAAACGACCCCTTAAGATATTTGAAGAGTGGGAGAGCAATTTGGCCTAGTCCTTCTCGATCAATCTTTCTTTGAATTTTTATCTAATTAAGCCTGGGTCTAGTTTCGGCAGGAGAACTTCTTCCTTATTAGCTCAATACAAACATGAATTCTTTATCTGCTCATGCATTCATGGCATAAGACATGACCGTTCAAGCTATATCAGTGACTCACCACCCGTACATTTTGGGATTTACTATGACAGGGGCTTTTGCTAATTGAACCCCCCATTAGGGATTGAAACCCACGTGGCCGTTTCAGCCGGCACCTTCTCTTCTCTTATCTTTTAAATGATACGGGTAATGTTTCAATTGTCCTTCCTACTGGTGCAACTTTTTCTATTCAAGAAACATAATAATCACACTTCCTTCTGAGTCTCTTTCCATGTTTTTCGTACGCATGAGTTGGATAAAAATCTTCTTCTACTAAGCTAGACGGCATGAATATAGAAAGTACGCCCCATCGAAAGGGCCTACCTTCAAATGCATAGGCCCATCTTGGACAAAACAATCAAATCCCACCGTGTTCCAGCACCAACAAACTTAAATATTGTAGTCACAATGCATCAAAGTCCAGACTAGCAGGTGCTTCGATTCCCCTTCTATGAAAATCACTTCGCACAAAAACTACTTAAATCCGCTCATCAGCTGGGCTGCACAGTTGGAATCAGTGGACGACTGACGTTCTAACTCGATACAGAGATGTGGCCCACCTTGTGAGTGGATCATTATGATCTTCAAGAAGTGTGATATTTTAGTTAGGATCTACCATATCCATGGCACGGATGTCCTGGATAAGTGGCGTACTAGAGGGAAAGATGGTACACCACCACAAACCTGGGGTGGTGTTGCCTGCAGTGCAGTCCTGGGTGTCTTGCAAACCGGATCGTTTTCTGTCTGGATCTGGTATAGTAGGCTCCTGAATGTACAGTTGGGTCCGGTTTTTAACATTGACTAGGAAAAAAAAAAATAAAAAATCATATTAATCAGTAGAGCTGGGCATTCAGTCAAGTTGAATCAGTTAGAGCTGACTCGACTCAATTCAGTTTTGACATAGGCTTATTCTGAACTCAAAATAATTCCATACATAGTCTAACATGCTTGGCCCAATCCGTGTTTAACTTGGTCACAGGTACCAAGTCAGGTCAAGTCAGCATCAAGTCTAGTTGAACGTAGCGGATTTTAACGGGCTGAAATCTCCGCTCAGAGCTTAAATTCACTTGCCATAATTATAGCCTCTCCATCAGCTATATGTCATATCAGGTTAAAATGTTGTATTTAAGTTTTCTTTTAATATATATGTATGAGTTGAGTTACCAAACGGGTCGAGTTAATATTAAGTTGGATTTCAAGTTAAACCAAGTCAAATTTTTGGGTGACTTAAACTGACGCAGGGAAGGACGTGAGGTCGAGCACCGTCTTCCTCAAGATGATAAATATTCCAAATCCACGGAACTTCTCTGGACTCCTCACAGAGACTTCTCGAATCCACGAGGAAAGGAACTAGAAAATAAGAATAATTTCTAATAAATTTAAAATTGATTAATGAATCCCTAAAATCGAGTTCACAATCCTTTAAATAAGGAAACCAAGCAATAAGAAAGAAATCAGACTCAAACTACAACTAAAACTCTTAGAATTCGCAACTTACTATAAATAGTAAACTTACTATTTATAGACGGTCATGATGTCTACGAGTGCGCAAGGTTTTCGGTCAAAAATAGTAAGTGTTCTATTTGGCTTCACCAAACCGTTCTCCTAATTATCCTAAGCACTTTTCATGTTGGACACAACTCCTAAAGCCCAACGGATGAAAAGTTATACTCAAACTAAAACTTACTATTTATAGTAAAAACAAAATTAAAATGAGAAAACGACCATCGATCAGGGGGTTTCTCGTAAATTCGGGCTGCGCAACCCGGCATAGGGTTGGTTGGCTAAAGTATCTCGTTCTACCCCAAAGTCATATATTTTACGTCGGATAACTCATTCCGGATTGTGAGATACGCCCGATATAAGGTCCGATGGTCTGGATCACTTCTGTCGCCGACCGTGCCTTTTTTGATCCATCTTGGCCATGAAATTGTCCGCAACCCGCTCTACATCATAAACTCAACTTAATTTGAAATCAAATTAAACAAGGTGAACTTAATTCAGCTCGTCTCATCCACTCAATTTAGATAGAATCGGATCTAAATGAGTCAAGTTTGTCAAGTCGAGTCATCACGTCCCTAGCTGGTATTTAACTTTTTTTTAAAATAAAAATAAAAATCATACGTAATCATGCAATATTTGCTTGATACATGTACGGATGTAGGTGTGTGTAAATATTTATATTGTGCAGGTTTGGACGACTGTACGTACGTGTGACGGTAATCTCGCGTGTGTGCATGTATTGCAAATTATTCCATGGTAACGATCACATGGTAATTTGGGTGGTGATGTTTTCTGCGGGCCCCACCAGAATTTGTGTGTGGAATCCACACCAACCATCAGATGCACCATGACTCGTTTGGGCATGGCCCCAAAAATTAAGCCCGTCCTTGGCTCACGTGGGCCATACGAAAAGGGAAAGTGGAGGTGGAATGCTCACCCTTGATTTCGTAGAAGGCCCACCGTTGGATGGATATACCATCCAATCCGTACACGTGGAACATCTGCCCCAGATAAA
This sequence comes from Magnolia kwangsiensis, assembly GCA_037074715.1. Taxonomy (NCBI): domain Eukaryota; kingdom Viridiplantae; phylum Streptophyta; class Magnoliopsida; order Magnoliales; family Magnoliaceae; genus Magnolia; species Magnolia kwangsiensis. The sequence goes on from CM073588.1 coordinate 80,766,181, forward strand.
TGGATCTTGCTGCTGTTAGGAAGTTTTGACCGTCCAGTTGGTCCCATTTTAAATCAATGGTTCTTTTTCTGCCCTCAACTGTTTCCTGTCGCGTGGCCACCTTAGTTTTTGATCAAACTGATTTCAAGACACATGTCCAAACGGGGATGGCACATCTGATGAGCGGGCTGGATCTATTCAAAACATCACGGTGGGGCCCACAAGAGATTTTACCACCTAAACAAGGGTGGTAATATTATCACGGAATCATTTCCATATGCTCACATGCATGTATAAAATATATGCGTGGTCATGCTCATGCATGCATCAATTCAGGCGCTCCGGCACTGTTTGGTGCTAGGTGTTTTGTAAGTCATGCATATATGTATGGATGGACGTCCCTGCATGTATGATGCATGCATTTCATAGCTATACACGTGTTTGAGGATGTGAATGGAATCCCAATTTGACAATTCCGTGCACATGGGGTCCATGATTCGGTGACCGGATACTCTAGGGGGTCCCACTCCAAACGAGAATACGACAAAAGACTTCCAGGGTTTTTGACATATACCCCTTATCTTTTAGTCATTTCAATAATAACCCCTTATCCTAATCCACCCACCCAGGTTTGTTGATAAATGATCCAATGCTTTTCAGGAGAGTGTATGTTACACTACTCCTGGTTTCATAGGGACATATGGAAAGTCCAATCAATTGATCCGAACCGTCCATTAGGTGCAATCCACTCTTCATCAACTACTAGGAGAAATTTCTCTGAACTGATTATCCTATCCATCCGAAAGATGTCTTTTATCATATAGCCATCGGCTTTCCATGCCATGGATATGATGCTTGGTATCATCTAATCAAAGTAATTCTTGATGGACCCACGTAATGGAAAGTTGAAATAGATGGACCCACCTAATGGATGGTTGAAATTGTTAGTTAACCTACTTCAACATAAGAATTATCAACCTTCATTTCATAGTCTATTAATATGATGGTTAGAACAGTCCAACCTCTTTGATTTCCACTAAGCCGCCAAAAAATCATGAATTGGACAAAATGGACAGTCCAGATGAATAGATCAGACCGTCCACGTGTCTTACCACGACTACGAGCACTATAACCCATAGTGCTCTGGAAGCACCAAAACATTTCTCTAATGAGTTATTTCCCTAGTCAAACTAGGATTTCAATGCAAGCTGTGCTCCACCGTCCATCTCATTGGCCCATCTTCCTAGTAGATTATCCATTCATTTAATGGGGCACTAATTCCCATCAAATCTATCAAAGATACCACCTTCCTTTTGCAACAAAAATTTCAAATGGGCCATCCCTCTTTCACAGCCATCTATTTTGACTTTTGGAGTGAGGTGCATGGTATCAATCTCTCACTCATTGCTGAGGAGACTGAAGGGGCACCCACTTAGATTACATGTAGTAAAAAAGCAGAGCTATAAAATATACTTATGATGATTTTTCCCATACTTTTTCAGGCCTTTTGCTGGTGAGAGAGCTTGAGAGCTTCACAGGCACCTTTTAGTGCCTTTGCAGCCCTTGAACTGAAGAGGGACAGAAAACAAAGGGACATGATCACTTCCATCCACTGCATGCTAATTTTCCAATACGACCCCGTCTTTCAAGCAGATCTGTCGGTTATGTAGAACTCCGGAGCCATTCAGAAGGTGGGCCACACCATGAATATTACAAGGGTAGAAAATCAGGCCAGTTCACTAATCAGAATCAATGAACAGACAAATTGGTATGGCCCATATAATGAATGGATCGGATCAATCTTGATGGAAGGTGATATTTACGGCGTGACCCATCTTCTGGACGGTTCGGATGTTCCCACGCATGGCATGTTGGTGGGAAACGTGGGGCTGTATGTGAAAGTTCAGGTACGTGGCCGGCTGTGATCATTTCTCAAAAATAATAAAATAAAAGGAGGAGCTGAAAACATATTATAACATGAGAGACGGCTACCTATCCACTTTTTAGTGCTAGTAGCCTTACACAATCCTTACCTCAGATGCACTAATCAGGTTTGCTAATTCCACACGCGTGTGAGAGCATGCTGGTACACGTGCCAATATGGAACATGTGTGCCGGATCTGAGCTTTTCATCAGGTTGGCCACACTATTTAGATAATGTGATCCAAAGAAATAAGCCATTTCTCACCATTAGTGGGCCACATTTTAGAAAACAAAATGGACCACTAAAAAAATGTTTTAACCGTCAGTTTACTTTGTATATTTATGGCCCACTTGACGATGAAAATACCTGAAATTTTGGGTGAAAGATCTAAACATTAATTTCTACATGATGGAAAGCTCCGATCTCACACACATGTTCCACGTCAGCACACTGCACATTTGCCCCCTCTGTATGTGTAGGGGCAGGGCTCCACACGCGTGTGGAATTAACAAACCTCACGCACTAATCTACTGTTTTTGAACCAATAAGGAGGTTTGGTACTCTTACACGCCTGTACAGGTTAGCTACTGCACACGCCACCACATATGCCAACGTGTCATACAGGTGCAATATCCAAGACATCCATCATAAGGATACCGCTATATAAACTCCATATCCCTAGAATCAGATCCGTCCATTAGTGAAATGGACCACAAAGAACTAAAAAAATGTACGGTTGTGAAAAATAGGCCGAATTTTTCAAACCCATTCAAATTTTTTCTAATGTCATTGCGCACTTACTGAATGGATTATCTTTATCTTTCTGCAATAGCATCTACACAATAAGACACACATGATGGACGGCTTAGATATTTCACCCGTGTGCCATGCTGGCATGTGCGATAGGCGTGTGTGTGCACGCGTGTAGACTTGGCAAATCTCATTTATAAGACTCGGAAAAAGGAAAAATTACAATCATACTCCTTTGTCTCTTTGTAGTTATGATCCTTTCTAATTTGGTTGGTTATTCTTAGAGCAAAATAACTGTCATTTGCATAAGTAAGATTGATTATTTAGAAAAATAGGTTGACTTGATTCATGGATGGCTATGATTAAGGCTGCCAATGGGCCGACCACATGACTCCATGGGCCCACCCATGGCTAACCAAACCTGTGACTGGTGGTGACCCATGTCAAATCTGTCAAGCCCAATCTCATCTAAAGCTATATGCTCGTAATGGGTCCAACCATGTCGATGAGATAAGTTACTAATATTTACATTATCTGGGCCCACTTATTTGGTGGTCCACAAAAGATATGGACCACTTTTAAGTATGTGGCCATGGCAAAAAGCCGAAGTGGTTGGTCTGACTTGCACACTACCTTACTTATAGTTGATAAGTGATATTGTGGGCTAAGTGTATGGAAATCTTTCCATGCAGCTAATTGCATTTGGGTTCACCGGTACCCATATCACCGATCTGGACCATTCATTAGGTTTAGTCTTCTCTTAATCCGTTATCATGAAAAAATCACCGCAATCCGTTCATAAATGCATGTGACTGGGCCTATCTTCCACATTCAATTTTTATCCATCCATTTATGGATGAAAATCATTAGATGAGCTCAAGAAAGCCTAAGACAAGTCGATCGGATCTAATGAATGGACCGGATAAGCGATACAGATGGCAAGGAATCCAAATGCAACTAAGTGCTTGGAAATGATTCCATACTGGTTTTAAATTAGCATATTCCTTCTCATTATTGGTTTTATATAGATTATTCATTTCAGTATTAGACTAGTATAGATTATTCTACGCCATCGATCACGCAGCCCGCGATATTTTCTTTAGTAATTTTACGTTCTTCTTAATTATGATTAATGAATTCGGCCTGGATCCACACTAATGACACACCTGCACTAAGGAAAAGCTTGAAAATCGAGGAAATGATTAGAAGCGGAAGACCGATAATCGATTAAGATCGCACCATGTCGATAAATCATGGAATTTTGAGGCCCATGCCCAGCTGGTAAGGGACCCAATGGATTAGGCCATCGACATGTCTCGAACGGATGTCGCAGTAGCCGTTTGGTCGAGCCTGTGAACATGGATGGATAGACATGTGAGCTACGGCGGAGCCGGTGGGCCATGTTGGGCCAATCATAGCCTTTGAATGCCACTTGGAGGGAATTGATTTGTCGTTAGTGCGCGACAAAGCGCACTAAGTGTATAAGAGGATCAATGGTGGAGATGGACCCCAAGGAGGCAGTGATGAGAGGGGTGTGTCCCACCTTTGGGGACCAAAATCATTGGTGAAAAGCCAATCAATAGGTGTGGAATCTTTGGTTGAAAAATGGGAAGGAAGAGATGATGGAGGGATGGAGGCAATGGCCTTACATAGGTATGATTGTGTTTTGAGCCATCAATGGCACACTTCAAAAGGGTGCACCAAAACCACTAACATAAGCCATGGGTTAATCTTAAGTATTGCTTTTTTCTCTTCATGTGACCGTTTATATGTGCTCTTCAAATGACATAGAACGAAACAGTCTCTAATCTCTCTCTCTCGGAGAGCATAGATGAGTCACGTGACTCACGTGATTAATTAGTAAGCGGATGAAGCAAGGGCCTCGTCATCATTCCCTGAGGCTAAAGGGCATTTTCGTCATTATATTCAGAAGTCAAAGAGTCATTGGAGCAGATCCAAGCAGGTTTCACAGTGGTAAAATTCCTGTCCTCCTGGAGCGATTCGCGCACTCGTGTCATGTTGGCATGCGTGTTAGATAAAGAATTAGACAGATCCACGTATCAGGTGGAAAATGAACGGCATTCATTTAAAGTATGACTGTGGACGGTCTAAGGAGCGAAATATTCTGAGTTTTTGGATATTATAGGTTTACATAGATCCACACATGTTCAATGGATCAGATTTAAAACATCTGTATTGATGCTATGTGGGCCCACCATGATTTTTATTTTCCATACATTAAAACATCCTCACATAAGGTCACACACTGGATGGACGCGGTTTGGCTACTGACGCCGCCACCAGCCAGGTGGTTAGTGGTCGAAGCTATGTGGGCCTACCATGATGTATGTGTTTTATCCACGCCGTCCATCCGCTTTGAAAGATAATTTTAAGGCTTGATCTCAAAAATAAGGTAGATATAAATCTCAGGTGGACTACACAATGGAAAAACATTAGTTATTGAATGCCCACCATCAAAAACCTCCAGAGGCACTGTAATGGTTATTCGAAGGCTAGTGGCAGGGGCGAGTAGCCGATCCCTTTCCACACTGGATGAAGGGTAGAAACAAATACCTGATACAAAACTTCCGTACCTCAGGAAGCTTTCAATGGTAATCGTTCAATCCTCGTTGCTTTCTGCGGTGTAGTCCACTTGAGATTGATATTTATGTAACTTTTAGTCTCATCCCTTAAAATTATCTCAAAAAATTGATGGACGGTTTGGATATAATAAATACATTATGGTGAGGTCCACATATGTTGGTGACGTCAACACGCCACTTAGTTCGGTGGTGTGTGGCAGAACACGCAATCCGCCCGGTTCGCTTTACCATGTCTCTTTCTGCATTTATTACTTGGTCTGATAAAACTACTGTGATAGTTGACTACCACTTAGAAGTTATCGTGACTCTTTTACCGTACACGTGTTATGTAAAATGTCGATCTAGACCGTCTATATCCAAGGCCAATTGGGATGAAATGACGTGCATAAAATCTTTCCGAAGGCAGGATCTTATCTATCCAGATGGTGGCCACCAAAGAAAGGTTAGAAATGAAATGGTCAGCTGCCAGATTCAATTGCGAAATCCGACGGTTAGGATCGTTTTATCAGTGTGAATGGAGGTGAACTATCACCGCGGCCCTAGCCCGCGCTACCTCGTCCGTTCGTACTTCGTAGGGCCGCATAAAAGTGAAAAAAAATTCTAACGTACGCCGATCGCGTAAAATGCACCATGCTGACAGCTTGTATATATGAGTAGAATCGCATCCGATCGTTCTTCGAATTCTATTTGAAAAATCTGAGTTTGAACAGAGATCTCTCTTCTGTCTATCTCAAATCCTAAGTTTCCTTCGATTTTTCTGCGATTTTGATAGTTTTCCGTGCGAAAATGACTTCAAAAGCAGTTCAGTTCTCCGACGCTCTTCTTGATTCCGTCTGTTTCTTTCGCCGCAACGCGAATCCAAGGCAGCAAAGATGCTGCCGCTCGAAGAGATCGTGAAAATCCGCGTCTCTCGAGCTCGAAAACTCTAGATCTGGTTGAAGATTACCGTACCAGAAGTTCAGTCCTTGTTCTAGTCTTTCAATCCTATTCGAAATCGCCAATCTGTCTCGGAGACGGATTCCGTTACAAAAGTTGTAGACTTATACGCGAAAACAGCATTCATTTCGAAATCTGAGGTCGAATTCTGAAAAACTGCGATTTTTTTTTTTTCAGCCAGTCTAGTCCGATTGTGTTGTAAGATCTGCTGAAATGCGATGCCTTCGAAATCTGAGGTGAAACTTTGTGTTTGTTCTTCGTAGTCCGCTTAAATGAGCTGATTTCAAAATTGGAGCTCGAATCTTCGAAAATCTGTGATTTTTTATTTCGAAAATCATTTTTCGTCTTTGAATTTAGTTGTATTGAAGCTAAATAATCCTCGAGCTCTCTTAATACGTTCCGATTCGGTGTAGAATCAGCTCCGCTTCGTTCTAACAAAGCGTTAATGTGTTAGAATTCGGGATTTTGTCATTTTTCTATATGAAGGAATTTGAATCAACACAGCGGAGAAAATATTTGAGGATTTGCTTTTATTTGCTTGAATCTTACTCGGAAATTTATGGCCAGATGCTCAGATAAAGTACGTGGTGTAGGGATTTCCGTAACTGCGGGTTCGGCTGTTTAGGAAGTTTTCGGAGATTGCAAAATCCAGAAGCTAGGGTTTCTGATTGTTGAGGGAGATAGAGGGAGATGGATCATTTGCTGCTTCCTACTGTAGGACCGCCAATAAAGAGGCGAGCTGGTTTGCGGAGGAAGCAGGCGGGGAGAGGATCTTACAGAGGCAGCTAAGGGATGGAAGTTGCGAGAATCGGGGTTGTTCTGAAGTTTGACACTGGTGAGGGTGGGGCAGTTGAGAGTTTGTTAGAGATCTAGGGTTTCAAATGGGGGAGGGGATGGGGGATCGCTTGCAGCAGATTCTCAGAAGCCTCTGTTTCAACACGCAGTGGAAATATGCGGTGTTTTGGAAGCTCAAACACAGGGCTCGCATGTAAGTTCAGTTCCATATTTATTTGTTTATTTATTCCATTTTTCGTAATAGTAGCCTTTGATTTCTATGGTAAAGATATTCATCTTCTTGATTTTATCCATCATTCTGCCCAAAATTACTTCCATTGGACTGCTACCATATGTGAGGCCCGGCCTTAGTGATAAGACAATTGATCTAAGAAGCACCACGTTGAATGGCTCATAGGGAACAATTGAACCACATGACAATCTAACAGGCAATTAATTGAGCTTTGGTTGTCAAGTGTGAACCATTGGCAGTTTGATTTCTGCTCTCAGTTTGGCTAACTAGATTGTCAATAGGTGCTTTTTTAAATAAAAAATAAAAAAAATTGTGAACGATCCACTCCACAGTGGGTCCATTGGATTAAAGGTTCTGATCACCATGGGTTGGGCCCCATGTATAATGGATGTGCCACAAGCTCCAATTTGAGGATGTCCTGTGAGTGAACTGCCTTAATAAATTGGATTAATGGATATTCAGTTCTCTGCCTTTCTTCTTCACATGTTTGTTGCTGATGTTTCAATTGTCCCTTGTTATTGTATGTCGGTCAAGTGGTAAGCACAATATATTATGCTTGCCTTGTTTGAGCCTCGTTTTTGTCTTGATATTTAACTCTTGACTTTGGGCTGATATGGATTGGTGTTGGGAATTCTTTAGCTCCAAGCTTTTAGATATTTTTAATTGCATAATACTTGGTATAAATATCACTGCATCTCTATTTTTGGTTTTAGTCATTCCATTTGAAACTGTATAATTTTTATGATTGGAAGGTAAACCTGTTAGGATTCCTGTACATTAGTTATACACATTAGATATGTATACATATCACACATGCACGCGTCTATGTGTATCTGTACATGCACGTGTTTGTGCATGCGTGCATTCGTGGTTGTGTTATTTTTATTGTTAAAAGCTCCACTCTGGTGCATCGTGTATTGAGGCATCTCAAGTTTCCTCTTATTCCATTCTATTGCATCTTCTATCGGGGCATATCTAGTGTCCCTCTAATTTTGTTATTTCTGCTGCCTTTCTTTCCTCTGTGTGCTATGATTCTTCCTATGCAATAAACTTGTTACTTGTAAAAATAAACAAACAAAAGGAACACTCCCTCATGGTTCTTATGATCATTCTTTTATTTTGTTTGATTGTTTTTATTTTTTTTTTCATGAAAAAAAACCCAATCATGTTAACAATCTATGTTACTTGCAGCTAGAGCTGTACGCAAGCCAAACCGAGTCGAGCTTGGCAGTTGGCACAGCTCGGCTGGGTTCGGCCAGCAGCCTATCCCAGATTGAGTTCGGCTCGGCTTGGTCCTCGAGCCTGACTGGCCAGCTCAGGTCAGCTCGAGCCAAGTTCTAGCTCGAGCTTTCAAGCTGAGTTTGAGTTCAAGCTTTCAAGTGGAGCATTTTCTTTCTAGTTTTTATACAGGCGGGCCTTTTTTTTATATTATATATAATATATTAATTAAGTTATAACTTGAGCCGAATCGAGCTGAGCTGAACCAAGTCAAGTTCAGGCCGAGCTTCGAGGCGAGTCAAGTAAAACTTAGGCCAGCTCGAGCTCAGCTCGAAATCCTTTCAAGCTTTAAAAATCAGCTCAGCTCGGCCCAAACCCATCTTCGAGTCAAGCAGAGTTGAGCTTATCCAAGCCGAGCTAAGTGAGTTAACTGAGCTAGCTCGGTTTTTGTTCAGCTTGCTTTACTTGGATCCTTCAAAACTGGAGTAACCAAGTCGGGTACTTGCATAAGGGTAAGGATATGAGATCCTGCTTTCTCAACACTTGAACAGCTCCCCCAGAGTTGCTAGTCAGTTGGCGGTACCGAATCCAGTTTTACTAGGATCTTGAACTCCAAGTTATCAATCATTTAGAATTTTTAATCTTGGCACTTGGGCAACAAATTCAACTTGCGATATTGTTAGGGTAGTATTGTAACATGATTATACCATACTCAGTGACCAATCCTTGCCATTTTTATCCTGAGAATTGGAATTTGGATGTCGAGGATCTGCTCAACCAGATCCTTGCCATTCTCATTACCCGAGCTTGTACTTGGGTAATGCGGTTTCCAACTAATGATCTTGAATAGAACCTGCCTGTTAATATTTAGGTCACTTTCTTCTTGACCTAAATTAAATAATTTAGGTCCTCTCTGCAATTAAATAATTTGGATAAATTTCTTCTTGTTATTTCCTTTCTTATGCAGTTTGGTTCTTATTTCAGGATGTTGACTTGGGAAGATGCTTATTATGATAACCATGAAGAACCTAATCCTTCTAATAGCACTGTCGCAAGCATTCTCTCTTCTGAAACCCATGACAGCCATCGTATGGGAGACCCACTTGGATTAGCTGTGGCAAAGATGTCATATCTTGTGTATTCTCTTGGGGAAGGGTATGTCTTAGTTTTTGATTTGAGACAATACAAACTTGTATTTGACTGTATAAGGTGCTATGTTGGTTACTTTTAGCCTACAGTTTTTCACCGTAGTTGGCATGGGAATCTTCCCATCAATTATATAATGAATACGACTGTCAGATGACACCTGAATCATAGTTTCATCCTACAGAACTTTCATATTAATGCTTTCTTGAGCAGGATCATTGGGCAAGTGGCATTTACTGGAAAACATCGGTGGATTTTTGCAGACAAACCTGCATCTAATTACTGGTCATCATCTGAGGTGAGCGACTATTGTTCTTCTTCTTCTTTGTGGATAACTAAGTAATCATCACTTGTGTTACATTTCTATCACAAGTAGATGCTAATTTATAATATGTTTCAGATCAATCAAAAATCACTTGTCATTTTTTTTTAAACAAAAATTCTTGTGATTCCCAGTATGCAGATGGATTGCAGGCTCAGTTCTCAGCTGGGATCAAGGTTTGCTTTCTAAGGAAACATATTTCCATTTATGCCACTACGCATGTGTTTTAGCATGTCTTCTTTTGGTAGCATCAATTTGATTGGTTATCTTGAGGGCTAATGTTAATGAATGGACTTCACTTTCCTTCTGCAGACAATTGCTGTTGTAGCTGTTGTTCCATATGGTGTTGTTCAACTTGGATCCTTAAATTCGGTAAGCAGAATAAATTTTAAAATTACATTGTTGGCACTTCTAAGCATCACCTGTAGGAACGTGAAACTTTTATTTGTCATTTCTAAGTATCACTTCTTCTCAATTTTCTTATTTATATGGGAAAACCTCTACTCAGTATTTGCTTTCTTCAACATGGAAGAATGGCCAGGCAAATGTTACAACTGGTGACTATGCCCTAACAGCTGCAGTTGCAAAGCTTCTGGATGGCCTTTCCGTCTCAACTTATTCCTCTAACAGCTATATTGCTTACTATTTTTATTATTGTCATGATGATGATCATCGTCGTCGTCCCAGCTATTTGGGATCAACTTTACAAATCTAGTTCACCTGTTAATCCTAAGGCTTTATCCTTGGCAAAAGAACAAGCCTTCGTGTCCCTTTAACACCTTGACCCAAGTCCCTTTAGGTTGTTCTCTCATCATCTTTTCAGTTCCTTAAATCCTGATCAATGTTTCTGCCCTTACTCAAGTTGTCCCCGATCTTTGATGCACATGATGGAACAATCATAGCTTCCATCTATCATTTGTCTCTTATAGGGAGGGACTACTCCTAGGTTTCTTCGGATTACTTTATTGTTAATTCTATCCTTCCCAATCTTCCCACATTCATCTCAACATCCTTCTCTCTGCAACACTCATTCTTTAGTCATGCTGCCATCTAATTGCCCAGTACTCTGCTCCTTGTAGCAATGCTGATCGAAACACTTCTAACCATTTTTATACTTTTAAATATGTTTTATATGATTCAATGCTAGATCACAAGCATCATAGCATCATTTGAATAGTTTAGGTCTAGCTTGTATCAATTTAGAGTTATAATCTAAATAATCTAGATTCAGATCATACTTACCATGTTTGCAATTTGGTTTTGTTTGTGTTGGTTTGGATTATTGATTCGTAGGAGTCTTAGTAATACAATTTGCTTGGTTCTGTTTATCATCTGTTTATTCAGTATGTGATATACTAAGTTTGCAGGCTGATCCATTCAATTTATAGCTCTGTGAGGTTGGAGGCTTGATTCATTGAAACAAACCTAGATTGAACATATCGAAGTTGAAATGTTGCCCAACGATGTGCTTAATCTTTAGATCTTTTTGGGCTCAGGTTTCTTGGTGAATTTAGGCCTGTGTTTTGGTGAAATTTAGCGAATTTATTCCCAAGTTTGGGTGAGTTTAGTAGCTGTCGATTTGTGAATTGAATTCACCAAAATCATGGTAAGGTGAGCCAGTTCAGATTCTTCAGAATGAATCGTGAGTCGGTTCAATTCGCTTGGCTAGGAGCACACAAAGGATTCCGGTGAATTCAGACTACCTTGCTCAACATCTAGGCCAATTGCACTCCGAGTGCACGCCCCATTTATCTTGTATCTACATTTTCAGCTCATTTGAAGATTCTGTGCAAGTTGGCTAACTTGTGCAAGCATGGACCTTGACTACTACTATGCTTCCAAGATTTCCGCAAAAAGCACCAGATCTCAAAATCTCCTCCAAAAGTACAGAGCTGCTAGACGAAAGAATGAGGAATGGTTGGATATCATATAATGGAGGTTTCTTTCATAAAACCACAAGGAAATTGACCTACAATTTCCAGTTATATGGTTTTGAGAAGAAGGGGAAAGAGAGGTTTGTGAGTAGTACTAGACTATGATGAAGAGCTTTACCCATTGTTACTGTGACACTCTTTTCAACTCAAACCTATCTACATTCTCGCTTTTCATTCTCAATTTTATTTCATGAAAGCTAATATAGAATCTGCAAAATGAGATACTTCCCAAATCCATTTTTCGCAGCATTTCCCAGATTCAGTTCTTAGGGGGTATTTGCTTTCAAGAGATGGAATTCTTCCACCTTGAAAACCGGTCCAGAAAGGGCCTCATTAAATGGTGGCCCCATCGTGGTGTATGTGACTTATCCACGCTGTCCATTCATTTTACCAGAACATTTTAGGGCATGAGCCAAAAAAATGAAGCAGATCCAAAGCTCAAGTGGACCAAACCACAGAAAACAGCGGTCCATGTAATGTCCACTGTTGAAAGCTGTTTCGTTCCTTGGGCCGACAATGCGGTTGTTTGTCATCTAACTCATTCACAAGGTCACATAGACATGGGTTTGAGTCCTTACCTCAGTGGTAGACTCTGAGGAGTTTCAACACGAGGTCTTGGGTTCAATACCCATAGTTGGTGAAATCCCACTACTGCGTGCGTGGGTGTGTGTGTAAAAAATAAAAAAATAAAAAAATAAAAAAATAAAAAAATAAAGGTCACACAGACATGGATAAAAGGAAAACACAAATATCAGCTTGATCCAAAACTTCTAGGGCCCTTAAGAACTTTTCAATGGTAGACGTTCAGTTCCCACTATTTCTGGTGGTGTGGTCCACTTGAGCTGGAGCATATCAGGCTTTTGCCAGTCTTTTAAGTTGGATTTTCCCTCCAGATGGTGCAAACAGGTTGTGGAATTGTCTGCCCATGATACATAAGCATCCTCTATTGACACCATTTCTTGTGTCTCCATGCATGATCTGATACGTTCTCAACATAATCCAGTACAATGCTGGGATACAAGGAAGAACTGAAAACAAGATGTAGAGAATCGCTCTTCGACAAGTGCCAGAGTCAAGAAGAGTTCTTGTTTTGCAATGGAGAAAACCTCAGTTGTTGGTTGTATGCCAGTACAAAGAAATTTCAAACCTAGACGAAGGAGAGGGTAAATGTTATAGCGAATACAATTAAGCAAATTATAAATGATAAAAGTAGCATAAGTCACCGAGTAAACAGTTCTAGACCTCATAAACAGCTAATGGTGAAACCATAAGAAGAACCTAACATGTCCCTTTAGAGCTTCCATTAGAGCCTTCAACTTGTACAAACTCCTATTTAGCATAGTTCTTGGTCTCCACTACACATGACTAAATCGTCTAAGTATACTTTCTCTCATCTTGTTACCTATTGACGCTACTCATAACTTCCCTTGAATGCATTCATTTCTAATTATATCTTTGTCTTGCCACTCATCCATCTTGGCATCCTCATTTCAGCTATACTCATCCTAAGGATATGATGTTCCTTAACTGCCCAACATTTTGTCCAGTAAAACATGGATGTTCTTATAGTCATATTAAAAAGTTTTCTGTTCAATTTGAGTGGTACACAACGATGACAAAAAACTCTAGAGGCAGATCTCCATTTATTACACCTCGCTTGAATTTTATCAGCAACATCCTTCTCCAATCTCTCCATTCTCATGAATTATCGACCCGAGATATCAAAAGTGGTCATTTTGGGAAACTTCTTGGTCAACAATCTTTACTAATTCCTCATTCCTACTATTGTTAGTAAAATTGCACCCCATATAGTTTGTTTTATTCCAAATAATTTTGAATCCTTTAGATTGTAAAGCACCTCTCCATAAATTTAGCTTTGTGTTTATGCCATCTCGTCTCGTCAATCAAAACCATGTCATCTTGCAAACAATATACACCAGAATATCTCTTCGTGTGAATACCTCGTTAAATTGGCCATAACCAATGCGAAAATATATGGGCTCAATGTCAACACCTCGTAGAAGCCTACTGTAATTGGGAACTCACTTGTGTTTCCACTTGTGGTCCTCACATTTGTTACTATTCCCTTATTCATATCCTTAATCATGTTAATATGTCCTGTTGAAACTCCTTTATCCCCCAACACCTACCAGATTAACTCTCTAGGGCTCCTATCGTAAGCTTTCTCTAACTCAATGGAGATCATGTGGAGATCTTTTCTTCTTTTTTTTTTTCCACCTATATTTCTCCATCAATTGTCTTAGTTGGAAAATAGCTTCAATGGTAAACCTTCCCAGCATGAAACCAAACTGATTTTGTAATGCATTTGTCTCATGCGTTAGTCTTTACTCAATCCCTTTCCTAAAGTTCCATACTATGGCTCATAAGTTCATTCCCACGGTAGTTAGTGCATCTTAGGATGTCTCCTTTATTCTTATAAATAGGTACCATGGTACTTTTGCTCCATTCGACTAGCATTTTCTTCGATCTTTGTTAAGAAGTCAAAAGTAAACAAGTCAAAATGAAAGTTCATGAAGAAATTTATAAGTGACTCTACCAAGTTTATTCAAACATTAAAAAGCTTGATATTTTGTGTTTTGCTCAACCCTGTCTCTTTATTTTTTTTTCCTTTACTGACGAGTCAATACAACTCCCGTAGTTGATAAAAGCTCGATGATTTTTTCCCCCAAGACTATTGGGGTTTTCTAGGATTTCGAAGTTTAAATATTCCAAGTTACATGTGTTACTTGATCTAGGAGTTGATGGAATTGAGCTCCCATGCTTTGTGAGTATTCCATTGCACATTAATTAGCATGTGCACCATTTCATATATGGATGTTTACATCAATTCCCCGAATGTTAAGGGCCTGATCACAAGTATCTTTCTTTCTTTTCTTTTCTTTTTTATCCGAAAGGGTTTTGTGTCCAAAGCTATTGAACCATTTTCTGAGCTGTTCCTCTCATCACTCATTTGAGATGAAATTGATAGTGCTAACCCATCTGATAAAATTGTTACTGCCTTTGCCCTGCATGCATTCTTATTCAATAAACATGAATTCAGGTGTTTGAACATGCATATATGTTGCATAAGTGGCACTATTTCCTGAAGTGGTTTGCCAGTAGTCGAGTGAAGCTAATTTCATGATTTTGTTTCTTTGCCCTTCGTGTGGAGAACAGGTTGTTGAGGATTTGAAGTTAGTGAGTCATATCAAACATATATTTGGTTTGCTTCAGAATTCCTTGGCATCATTTAGTTCCATTTCCGTACAACATGCAAGGAAGAACATCCTTAATATGGTAGGTTACTTAATCTTCAAACTCATGCTATTTGAAAAGACATTTCTTTACTAGGAGCTGATGGGCTCTATTTCAAAACCCAGTCAGCAGATTTCAATGATTGCCTACACAAACTTGATCTAGTAAGCAACAAAAGCCATGTTCTTCAGCTTTACTCATTGCCTTCACTTGGAAATTATGACAACCTCTCGCAATCTGTTCTTCAGATGCCTGGTTTCCACCAACGAAATGCAGCCCAAGTTGCTGATGAACGTTTGGCAGTTGATTTACCAGCGGTTAGAGTAAATGGGAGTGTTGAGTCACTCAGATCGAGATCTGGTAACCTCACTTCGGAGTTTCAGAAACAAGAACAGATGAAAGTATTCAATAATAAGAAGTCTGGAGAGACGAATACCAGTGGTGGCATGGAAATCTGTTTAGGCACGGAGGGTAAATTTGGGTTATCCTCGCGCAACTTTTATTCAGAGAATGCACTTTTAAATAATTTTGGGCTACCGGTTGACACATGTACAGTTGACCATCCTTGCTTGCCATCCGTCCCCAACTTTGCAAATCGTGAGAGGATTAATTTAGATGGAATTGGTTTTCTTCAAGATGAGGCACTGCAAGTACCTCAACCATTGGAAATGCAGCTAGGATATGAATCAGAAAAGAAATCAATGATTCCAATGACAGAAAGTAGCAATGCCCTTGCAAAAGCTCCCTTAATGTTCTCTGCTGGCTGCGAGCTACATGAAGCCCTTGGGTCAGCTTTCAAGAAAGAGGAAGATGCTGGTATTTGGAGTGAAGCAGGAGTGACAGAGGTTGAAGACCTTGTTAAAGCCCCAGATGAGGCAGTCAGTAGCTTGTTTAGTGGGTCAGAACATCTTCTTGAAGCAGTGGTAGCCAATGCTTGCGCTGGTGCAAGCAATGTAACAAGTGAAAACTCATTGTGTAAATCTGGATGGTCATCACCGTTGACAACCGAAAATTCACTTCAGACACCAGACCATATTAAGCATGGGAGCAGTTCAGCAGGTGGTCAAGCACAGACATCATCTTTCTTGGCTGAAGATGGTACACATCAAAGCATGGGTTCTGTTGGGCGTTGTGCAGAATCTTTTGTTTTGAAGTCTCCAAAAGAGTCATCATCAATGACTCCAAGTGCTTGTAGTGGGCTATCTGAGAGGCAGATGGAGCCATCAAAAGTTAACAGAAAGAGGGCTAGACCTGGTGAAAGTTGTAGACCACGGCCCAGGGACAGACAGCTGATCCAAGATCGCGTCAAGGAACTACGAGAGATTGTGCCCAATGGGTCCAAGGTAAGTCTCCCATTACTGTTCTTCCTTATTAGTTTTCGTGTACTGATGTTTATTCATGCTTTTACCATGTAATTCACTGAAACTGTGGATTTGATTGTTATGCAGTGCAGCATTGATGCATTATTGGAGCGCACAATCAAGCACATGATCTTTCTACAAAGTGTTACTAGCCATGCCAACAAGTTAAAGAGATGTGCAGAATCAAAGGTATGCATTGGAAGTTATTTTCCCAATCCAAAGGTTATAGCAATCCCGCATGGTCTTGGATTTCATTTAGTGGTAAGGACCCATTAGGAACCTCCCAGTTTATCGTAGATGGGATGTTTTTCACTCAAATACGTGATTGGGTTATCTCATTTTGAGAGGAAAAACCGAGAATGCTCGAACCAGCTTAAAACAGTTCCCATTTCCCAAGCCGCCCCAATTGCTGAAGGTTGAACCAATCTTGATTCCGAGTAACTTCCAAACCAGCACTAAAGAACCCTTATGAAAGTTGAATCATTTGTTTGGAACGTTAGTAACCTTTCAGTCACGGAAAGATCAATATTTAGAGAGGATCTAGATAGATAGCTGACCTTGTAATTGATACTACATTGAAGAAGAGGGAGAGTTTAGAGAACCAAAATATCTCTCCCCATATAGAATTCCAGTTGTAAAGGTTACTCTGGATGCTGCTAGAATGCCCTTCTAGTTAAAGGCAACAGCTAGGGACAGGTCTAAACTACTAGGGTAGGGTGGGAATTTGTTCCCCAGTAATTTGGACGCGGCTGATTTCCAGTACCAATTGAGAAGAAGATAACTTTGTAATTTCATTTGGTATGATTCGACCCACCATGGATGGACCATGCCCCAAAAATTGATGAGATTAAATTATCCTAGGCAGCCCTATTTGGAACTTTCTCAAGTTGAATGTATATTCTTCGTAGCTGTCATTTGGTGGTCATATATTAGTATGTTAGAATTATGACTGTCAAGGATCAGTTTCTTGTCTGGTAACGGCAGACCCCAATGCCGACTCTTGTATGGGATTTGGATTCAGATCACATTGGGTTTAGATCTTGGTAACATATGACAGTAACCTGATCTGAATCAGATTGCTTCTGATCCTGGTTTCAGATTCTCGTTGATTGTAATCAACCTGTGCAATAGTCTATTAGACACTGCTGGATTGTAATCAACCTATGTAATAGTCTATTACATTGTGCCTGTGAGAGTTTTGTGCTCTCATTGCCGGTCTCAAGCCCGTATTAAGGAGGGGGGTTGGTGCCAGGTTGGCAGCCGGCATCAGACTTGTGCCCTAACTTCCATCATGAATCCGAATCCTTGATAGAGTGGAATGGAGGAACACAATTCATGTAGCTGGCCCCAATTAATTGGGACAAGGCTTAGATGATGATGATGATGATGTCCATTTGGGTAATTGGGTCTGAGCTTCAAATTAGACTTGAGTCTAATCTCCTATTGAGGAAACTCTTGGAGCACAGTCCATCCATGGTGAGGCCAGCTCTCCATTGGTGTGGATAAACAAATCCACCCTTACACAAAATCAAAGCCATCCAGCATACTGCACATGGTCGAGGATCATGTAATTCCTCTTCATCTAATCTCATTTTTTGATATCTCACATATTAGATTCTTAATCTTCAGCGTTGTGGCAACGGAAGTCATTTAGTGCGGACCTGCAGTCAAGACCGTGGTGCAAGCTGGGCTCTAGAGGTGGGAAGCCAGTTCAAAGCTTCCCCTATAATAGTGGAAAATCTAAACATGAATGGGCAGATGCTAGTTGAGGTTTGTGACTTCATCGAGAGCATTGGAACCATTAGTCATTTTTCTTTTTCCTCTTTTCTATGAATAATCCTATTCTGGTCAACTGTGTAGATGTTGTGCGAGGATTGCAGCCTTTTTCTTGAGATAGCTGAGGTAATTAGAGGCCTGGGTTTTACCATCTTAAAAGGTGTAACAGAATCCCGTGAGGAGAAGACATGGGCATGCTTTGTTGTTGAGGTGAGGATTCTTACTGGAAAAACACACACACACACACACAGTAATATGCTTCTCTGCATTTCTAAATAGTGCTTTCCTAACCCTTGTTTCCCAAGAAAAAACTCCTATTTATGAAAATCAGTTAGAACTCTTCTAGATTTATTTATTTTTTCTTGTCACCATTAATCCACATATCCTTGATTCAAAATGAGGTTTAAAAAATTGAAAATCACCCCTAAAAAAAAACTAACCAAAAAATCAATTTCTATCATGTGGAACACTTCTCAACATCATCTGAAGATGTTGCCCGAATGGATGCTGATATCAGCTCCTGGCCCCATGATTGCCTTTTTGAACAACAGAGATCACCAACTATAACTTGCTGTCCAAAGTCAGAGATAGAACAGGTAGGTGCATAACTAACCTGATTTCAAGTTCAGAGGCTCCAGAAAAGCCTCTGATCATAATTGGCTCTGATACCATTGAAGCAGAAATTGATAGAAGAAACTGTAGTTTCACTGAAAAGAGTCCTAAGGCACACATGCATAATTACCACCAATAAACGTAAACTCTATAAATTAGACTGATAAGACTATCTTTATAAACATATAGCATGTCATGCGAACATCAGCAACTAGTTTATTATTCCTCATGGCCCACACTCGCTCCTGATCCAACAGAAACAGTGACCAATAAGACCTGAACTGTTAGACCCGACCTAACCCGCTGGTTTGAAGAGTCTAGCCAGAGATGCGATGGGCTGATCCAAGCCAATTGATGATGTAATTACCCCCAACAATATTCACAAGTTGTTTTGTAGTCCATTTGGTTCATTCTAGGTTGAAAATAACTATTAGTTTAGAGCATAGTTCAAAAACCCAAAAACTCCACTTGATGTCCATCCGGGTTGGGTTGACTCAATCCGACCCAATTTGATTTTTAATAATTAAAAAATAAAAATCTACTAAATAATATTAAAAATAGTTATGTCGCCTAATAATATAAAATAAGAAAATAGAGAAACAATAGCTACATAGCTTGCTAGTTTACAGTGCCTGTACATACAAAAGGGTTGCAGGTCGGATTCTCAACCTTCTCCATTTTTAATTTTATTAAGAACCAGTCCTGGAACGGCAACTGTCTTGGCTCGAGCCACCTTGAGTTGGGTCGACTTGACTGAGTTAGCGAGTTGACTCAATGAGTCTCCTGAAATCAGGGCCAGTCAATCTGAGACGAAGTTCCTCAACGATGAAAGCTAACTCGGTACTGAACTCTAAACCATACTTCTAAAACTTGCTGAATCAACCCAAATCTTGCCAAGTCGAGTTGACTCAGTCAAGTTTTGGGTTGATTCAGCAAGTTTTAGAAGTATGGTTTAGAGTTCAGTACCGAGTTAGCTTTCATCGTTGAGTCTAAGCAAGGGGATTCAGTAGCTGCACCTGAATAATTTTTCTCCACTCTTGGAATGACCATGGGTCAAAGACGGCCTTACATGTGATAATAAATTCGGACTGTTAAAAAAAATAAAATAGCAATATGGTCAATCTCCTGTTCTATCACTTAATCTCATGAAAATCCTTGAATTGATTCTTGCAGGGAAGGGGAAATGATGGCTTGCAGAGGATGGATATATTGTGGTCACTCATGCAGTTACAACAATCAAAGACGAGCATCTGATGGGGCTCCTGGTGGCTACAAGCATGTGCCCTCTATTAAATGCTCTGAGTCGGCTTATTAGTCCCGACCATGATCGGCATTTCAGGCTCATGCATGGATCCTCCCTCGGTTGTAGATGTTTCATTTTTCTTTTGCTCCATTGTGGGCCTCTATTTGAATGTTTGGGTATGATTTTTTGTTAGTGTGATGATGATTTGGCAGATGTCCTCTTCATTGTTTGAGAAGAAGCTTTGAAATGTTGAGTGTTCTTTTCTATTAGGGTTTTGGCATATAGCCTCCTGAAGGGGGAGGCGTTTGTTATAAATTAAAAAATAATACTACTACTAATCTATGCTTTTTGTTCTTAAGGCACCACCACCTCGTCGCTCAAAAGCCATGCTTGAAGAATGGAAAGCACTACTCACTCATCTGAGTCAAGTCGGTTGACTCAACAAAACTCGATGGCGCACAACCTAATCTTTTGGAGTCTTGCCAAATGAGCTTTCCAAATTTTCTTTGTTTATTTATTTTATTTTTTATTTTTTTGAGTTTTTAACCCAAATTTGGGGGGTTGAACCTTAGGTTGAGCTCGAGCCCAACCTAAAGTTTGGTTTGAGGTTAGGATGGGATTTGTGTTCTGGATTGGTAATTGGCTAGGTTCAGTAAGTGTAAGGTGTCCACACCCATGCCCACCAATGCATGTTGCACCCCAACCTCTACTGGACATGGACTGCCTGCTGAGTAAACTCATGTGTGGGATATGTCTCATCCGTTTTCCTATCTCATTTTAGGGCATGAGCCCAAAATTGGAGAGTGGATTAGGTGCGGCTCGGCATAACCCAGGATGGTGTGGCCTTTACCATAGAGCCTGCCTTGATTTATATATTCTATATGCTTGCCGTCCATCTGTTTTCCAGATCATTTTAGGGAGTGAGCCCAAAAAGTGATTTAGATCCAATTCTCAGTTGGACCATACTGTAGGAAACAGTGGATTGAAAGTCCTACCATTAAAAACTTCCTAGGGTCACCTTAATGTTTCTGTAATTTTTCTTTGCTATCCAATCTATTGATAAGGTCAAATAAACCTGGATGAAGGGAAAAAACAAATATCTGCTCGAGACAAATCTTCTGTGGTCCATTAATGGTCAATCATCACTGTTTCCTATGACGTGGTCCACCTGAGAATTAGATCTGCTTCAATTTTTTATGCTCGTGCCCTAAAATGATCTGGAAAACGGGATAGACGGTGTGGATATAGAGTACATTTCATCAAGGTGGACCCTACAGTAAGGGCCTCACCGTCTTGGGTGAGGCTTAGGCTCCACTACCCCAAAATTGAAGCAGACCCAAAGCTCAAGTGGATCACACAGCGGATCGCACCAAAAGGATGAGTGGGGATAACGACGTCCACTGATGAAACCTTCCTAAGACCCACAATTTTGTTTATCTGTCGTCCAACCTGTTCAAGATCACACAGACATGGATAATGGGAAAACAAAAGCATTCAATTCCCACGGTTTTCTTTGGTGTGGTCCAGCTGAACTTTGGATATGCTTCAATTCTGGGTTCATGCCCTAAAATGAACTGGAAAAATGAACAAACGGCATGGATAACACATATACATCATGGTGGGCCTTAATAGAGTTTGCCCGGTAAGCATCGCATGCAATCCGTCTCCATCATGGAAATATAAGTGTTTCAGGACCTACCATCAATCTATCATGCTTTTGGTTAACTACCAAAGCTTTCTGTTTTAGTTTTGAATTTTCTTCCTTGGGAACCAAGTGTGACATCCAACTCATGCATCACGCGAGCTGCAACACAATGATGAGATGCTCCAAAAATTAAGATCATCGAACCATCAGGTGGACCACAAGCCATAGACAACTACCCAAAGCCTGTAAATTCACTTGGTAGCCCCTATGATGAATGTATCAGCCCCAAGTTCCACTTTCATGGTTGGGTGACCCCAGTCGACAACAAACACATAGATACAGTAAACATCACATACAAGGTGTTGTAGAATTAAGCTTATCTTACAGTATTATGGAGTAACCATCTCCCTTTCATAGTTTCCAAAATCAGGTCCAGCTGACCCATTGCCATCTCTACTTGTGTTGAAGCCAGAGCAACCTGACCCAAACTAAGCCCAACCTTATTGTTTAATATACCATGTGTATAGCTATATATGGGAAACACTACTGTGGTAATGGATCTTGAGTTGGATTGCATAAGCTCGAGTTGAGCCTTTTTTTTTTCTCTTTTTTTATTTTTATTTTTTTATTTTTAACACACACTCACGCACACCCACCCCACAAACTCTTGCACACTCTCACTACAAGGGGTGCTCGAACCTGTGACCTTTAGTTGAAACTCTGGAGAGTTGAGCCTTTGTTAGCTGAGCCTCTGGCTGACTTCATTTGAGGTTGGGCCCAACCTAAGTTGCCTTGAGCTGCACCCCTATAAACAAGTCAGCCTAACTCAGCCGCTCACTTGAGTTGCACTCCCACAAAGTTAAGGAAAGTTAGGAATGGTTAATTTCCACATTTTTCTACAATACGCTTACTCTACAACTTCGTGCGTGGGTCACACTGTCATGTAGGCCCACATCCCTCCATCCATTCGGTTTCATTCCATATCCTATAAATCAGGCCGATCCAAAACAGAGGGGAGCAGTTTGGTTTGGGATGCCCACACACATTTGAGATTGTGTGTGGTACCACCGTGTTTTGTATAATCCATCCAATCCATTCATAACATGTACCCCGCCAAGAGAAATAGACACCCTGAAATAAGCCCATTCCAAAACAGAAGCGGACCACAGTACTTGATTTTAGAGGTTTTAGGTATGTTTTTACAGAGGGTCTCCCACCTAAATTTTGAATTGACCTGATCTTTGTCATCAAAGAATAAAGAGAGAAGGTATAGATGATGGAGAGAGTGGATGTCATGCATAATCATGGGGCCCGTACTCGTGTACATGCCACACACGTGCCAAAATCAGGTTGGTCCCACATTCTACATGCAATCACAAAAGTAAATTTGGTCCACTCAATATGTGGGCCCAATGTCCAAAACAGGCAGATGGGTTGGAACACTTCAACTAAGCTTTTCATATTTGTACATTTGTTTTCCGAACTGTAGCCCACCTAACCTATGGTTCAACCTGATTCATGAGGTTAGGGCATCAATATAGTAGTGCTGATCTGATGAATGAATTGCATCCCAAACCTATTACATAAGCTTGAAAATCACCTAAAACGAAAATCATACTACTCTGCTCATCAGGTGGACCATACTGTTGGAATAAATGGACAACCAACGATCTGATTCAGCATATGGATGTGGCCCACATAGGAAGCAGAACACTAGAATGAGATCAGGACCGTTCATCAGGTTTCCCTACTGCAGAGGTCATAACTCTTAACATTATAGTGATCAGATCACCCTAACCGTTATGATCAAAGAATTTCAGCCTTTATTAATTCCATCTTATAGTTCTAGCAATTGGACGGTCATGATTCCTGCTTTCTACCCTTATCTTCAACGCCACTGATCAAGAATCATCTAATGTTGATGTATTTTGAACCATTGGTTCAAAAAGATGGTCTGTCTTAAATGTGAAAGTCTTTGTTGAGATGGCTTTACTGTATTCAAGAAAGGACTTGGAATACTCCAAATGGCTGCGATTGAACGATTTTAGCTCAAAGCTAGGGTTGCCAATGGGCCAGTATTATCCCTACTCCATGGATACCCATTGCTAAAGGGTCATCTTGAGCCGTCCATCACAAGTAAAAGATTGCTACAGGGTCACGATCCGAGCTGGGCCATTCATCATTACACAAGGCTGGCCTTGATTTCAACCGTGAACCCTGCTCTCTGGTCAAGTCACTTGAGACCACCTATCCCAATTTAACAGAGTCTGGGTCCAATTTCTTGGATTCCTTCAGAGATCAGGTCGGATTTGAGTCGGCCAGTTTGGTCCCAATTATAAAACTGGGTCTACTCAGGTGTAGGTCGGTCCCAGTTAATGTGATAGAAATACTGTATATATTAAAATGTGTATACTAACTATTCTAGCATTTGGATGAGGTTTGCTAAGCCACACGTGTGTAAAATAGACTACTTTAGACCATGAATATGTGTATGTGATCTAAACCATCCATTCAAGTGGGCCTAACATTGTAAACCCTTACTTGATGTGGATCCAACCCGGCTCTGACCCAAAACCAAGGTACACAGACCTGATGAGTTATGGATGGGTGCCCAAAACCTTATTAGATTTAAGTCTAGTCCTTAAAATTGAGATTCAAGGATCAAAGGACCCGGGCCCAGGAACGGAAATGCTCAAGCCTAGGTATGGAAACTCTAGGACCCAACTTCTCAACTCATTGACAGCCCTACCCAACCCATTGCCACCCCCTTGGCCCCACCCAAAGAGTTGTCTATTACCGAGTCATTTCAAAAAGGGTACCATCTAATAACCTTAGGCTACTTTTATACCTCAGTTTTCCAAGTATTCTCTGTTAAAAGTCCCTTAGTATGCTCTATTAAAGTCCCTTAAAATACATTGTTACACCATACCTTGGTATACATTGAGACACCATCATCTAACAGCTTGAGTTTTTGAAGAAAGTGGTTATTTTACATGGTATTAGAGTGGAAGGTTAAGTGTTCGAATCTTGAGGACAGTAATTATGCCTCCATACGTGCAGAGTTCACGTGGAATTGTTAGCTCTTTTAGTTCCCTATTGACTTGAACAACCTTATGATGGTTGGGGTTCCAACCCATGGCTTAAAGTAGAAGAATGCCCTTTCAACATTGAGGTCATGGGTTCGAGTATTCATTTGGTATGAATGTAAGCGTGTATGTGTTAAATAAATTAATAAAACTTACGATAGTTGCTACTTGAATAGCTGAACTGAGGAACTTAAAATTCTGAATCCGAATCCTTTGTTCAAGCAAAGGAAAAAGTGAGACTAGATGGCGTTGCACCAAATTTTCAAATTAAAAACATGTATGAGCATTGAAAATAATCCAAATTCTGCCTTAATTCCCACTTGATTAAGAGTCCAAAATTAATTTATGAGAACTCCAATGTATTAAATATAGTCATCTAAATGCAATCTATAATGCTCATTTTATTTGGAAGTGTTGGTTGGATAACCATGTTTGTTTTTCTTAATTTTATAATCTCTACTTTGTGTAACACAAATAGAAAGTGATAATATTACCCACATAATTACTCTTCGAAGAGTTAGGAGCTTGGAATTGTAAAAGAACTTTGGAAAAAATTTAGAGGAAGAGTATTTAGGTAATTTGAATGTCTTTACTTGCATAAGAAATAATTATTTAAGTTCTACCAGCTCCACCCCATGATTCATGCCTACTATAAGCAATTTACTATTCAATTAAGTAGATTGAAGAAAAATTGAGGATCGGATTGTCCAAAAGCTTGTAATTTTTTAATTCAAGCCATTTATGCTAGTTCCCAATAGATGTATGGACGAGAGTAAATCTCCCTATCATGTGTAAATGAATGTATTGTTCTAAAAGAGCTATTTGGGAAGCTAGAAATGATAGAAAAAAAAAAGGGAATTAGTTTTCATAAATGTTTTTTTTTCATTGCCTGTAAAGTAGTTGGGAAAGGTGATTATCATTATTTAGCTTTTCCTCAAAAGCTAAGTAAATGGTTTCTTCTTAATGACTTAATCCATAAGATTTCTATAATGATAAAGATAATTTTTCCAGCCTTTTAACATTTCAATAAAAATCACCTATGTGAGAAAATAACTTATATTGACCATTGACCCTTTCATATTTCAATTTCTCAACTCATAAGATTTCACCAAAGTTTTTGGTATATAAGTAATGGATTGTTCTTATCCAGATATTGGTGGGTTCTTTGTTCTATAATATGTATCATCTACCTTTCTAAAAGAGCATGGCATTCTAATGTGACCTAATATGGGAGACATGTAAGAGATGCACTATGATTATATTAATCTATTCAACCTTTCTTTCACCCTTTCATCATGTCTGTCAGTTTTTTCAATAAGATGCAAAACTCAGGTGGGTCACACCACATGAAACACTAGGGATCGAACACTAACCATTGGAAATTGTGGGGCCCACAAAATTATTATATAAGGATGATATTTGCGAGTATAGTTTATTTAACTGGTAATAGCTCTATGAACAATTTTGGATGGTATATAAACATTATGGTAGCTTTAGGTAGGTTTTAATTGGACGTTTTTGTTTTTGTTGTTTCATGTGATGTGCCCCACTTGAACTTTGGATCTGATTGATTTTTAGATTCCTATCCTATTTTAATTTTAAGAAATCGATGGATGGGGGTGGATTATTCACAAACATCTCCATAGACTCCTATATAGATTCTGACCACATAAACTTTGCATAAATGCGTGGGGGGCATAGGCAATTCACGTCCATTCATTACATAGTGTCAAATGTGGGACGCGCTGTAGCTGGTGACCCCAACACCAGCTAGCCAACACATGTTAAAGCTATGTGGCCCCACCATGATGCATGTGTTTTATCTACGCTGGTCATCCATTTTTCCAGCTCATTTTAGGGCATGAACCCAAAAATAAGAAAAATCAAGGCTTAACAGGAAATAGCGGGAATAGAACACCTACCATTGGATCAAGCTTTGACATCCAACAAGCCAGTAGGTGTCAAAGCTGTGGGCCCCACCATGATGCTTGTGTTTTATCCACATTGTCCATAAATTTCTCTACCTCATTTTAGAGAACTAGCCACATGGTCGATGTCTTCAACCATGTGGCTCTTGTAATGGGGAGCTTGATGGAAATGAATTAGAGTATGTTGAAATTGAGCAGATTGTTGGAATTGAACTAAAGATTGTTGGAATTGAAAAGCACTCTCAGTTGGGGGAGGTTGATATGTTGGGAAGTAGCTCATGTGGTGGGTAATTGCAGCTATTTACTGATTAAACTGGGCTTGACACTGACCCGATGTGGCCATCCACCAATGCTTGTCCCTGCGCTTTTGATTGGAGAAGATGCTATTGTTGGAAATTGATTGAAAATTTTGTTTGTGAGAATGGTCGGGAATTGATTAGAGATCCTTATTGTGGGATTGTTTTGAGATTGACTCTCATTCATGAAAGTATATTGAAAGAAATACACTGAGGTTGAGGGTTGTGCTTGTTGCTGTTGTATGTATTGGACAGATTTTGAGGGCTGCGGTTGAACCAAACTTGGTGCTGGTTGGATTGGGAGGGCTAGCAATTGTTGTATTGCAGGGCCAACTTGGCTACTAAACATTGTAGCCTGGACTTGCATGAACTAGACTAATATCTCATGCATTGCTCTCACTCTTTGTGCCAACTTCCTGGATATAAGTGGTTAGCATGACTTATATTGGCGGTTGAGGATGGTCCTCTAGCAGGTTGAGAGCAAGAGAGAGGTGACTTTCTCCTTCTTGGTATGCCATAGCTATTTGGGACCGGGTAGGGATTATACTGCCAAAGGATGTGGTTGGTGCGTGAGTGTCTAGTTTAAAGAGGTGTGAAGGTTTTGATTTTTGGGGTTTTTTAATGTATTTTGGGGTTTTGGAATTTGAATGAATGCATACACGAGTGTGCAAGTATTATTTAATTCATTGATTTCATGAGATCTAGTTTTTCATGTTGGATTGCTATTAGTGGAACTAGCACATCTCCAACAAAGTTGTCATTATGTGAACATTGTATCCTGGGGGGGGGTCGCATTCATGTGGGCTTGATTGACATTTTAAAAGTGATTAAAAAAGGGTCTTGTGCTTGATTGACATTTTAAAAGTGATTAGAAAAGGGTTTTATTTGACTGTAGTAGTCACTAGACAATTACTTCAATTCCAGCTGATTAAACATTGCAGAAGCATTAGGATGGAGTATACGATGTTTTATTTTTTTAAAAATCTTGAGTTGATTCCTTAATACGTGGCGAAAGATTTTGAATAAGGAACTACAATTACAGAAGAGAAAAGTGTTAGGCATCTAATCTGCCAGTGCGGACATATAATCTCTACTTTGTAGGATAAAACGAACCATTAAGGACCAAGATTATTTGTCATCCAGCCTAGTTATGAAGTCACGTAACTATAAATGAAGAAAAAACACAAATATAAGCTTAATCCAAAGAATCTACTCCAGATTCAGATCAAAACTTCCATAGCCCCCGCTTGATCCAAAACTTCTATGGCCTATAAGAAGTGCTCAATTCCCACTATTTCCTGTGAATATGACTCATGCCGTGAAATGAGTTGGAAAAATAGATCCCCAAGCCAGCCGCATCCACATTTTTTACGGTGCGTCGTATCTTACCAATGGCCCAGATCTCTGACACATTTGCCACGTGAAGGAGGAAACGGATTGGCTACTCCCCTTGCCACCAGCCGGGTGACAGGTGGTCGGTGATATGTGGGCCCTGCCATGATGTATGTGTTTCATCCATGCTGTTCATCCATTTTTACCGATCATTTTAGGGCTTGGTACCAAAAATGAGAGGGATATAAATCTCAGGTGGACCATACCACAGAAAAACAATAATGATTGGATATCCACCATTAAAATCCTCCTAAGGCCCAGTGTACTGTTTAATTGACATTCAATCTGTTGATTAGGTCATACACCCAGATGAATGACAATGATCAGCTTGATCCAACACTTAAGTTTTTAATGGCTGACGTTCATTCAAAACGGTTTCATGTAATGTGGTCGACTTGAGTCTGTGATATACCTAAATTTTGGTCTTATATCATAAAATGAACTAAAAAAATAGATGGACGGAATGGATTAAACACATACATCATGGTGGGGCGCACAGAGCACCGACCATTAGCCATTGGCTAGTGGCAGGAAAAGTAGCCAATCCGTTTCCGGACGGAGAAGCCGTCACCGTGGGGCCCACCTTGATGTATTTAGTCAATATTCTGGCAAAACGGATGGACGGCGTGGATATAGAATAAATACGTCAGGGCGGGCCCCACGTAAGGGCCGCATCGTATGGGTGAGGCCCCGGGCCGCACCTAAACTCTCACTCCAGGAGGGCAAGGTGCAAGAGACCGCGTGGGAGCAGCAGTCTATCGAGCACTAGAGTGAGGAACATAGATTGTAGTTCCTCACCATCAAATACCTGCTCTTTGCAGGGCTCCCAACCCCGCTGTATTTCCACCTCTCTCTCTCTCTCTCTCTCTCGCTCGCTCGTTGGATGGCGAAGAAGGTGGAGAGGGAGAGCGTCCCTCTCTCCAGATTTGGAGTCTTAGTCGCCCAGCTCGAATCGATAGTAGCTTCCGCACCACAGCAGCCTCCAGACGCCTTGCTCTGCTTCGATCTCCTCTCCGATCTCGTCTCCGTCATCGACGATGAACCGAAGGCCAGTACTTCTCTCAATTCCCTTTCCTTCTCCTCCTTCAGATCCAATCCCCATCTCCAATGTCAACCGTCCGTGCATTTCTTACTTCCAGTGACGGATCTGATTTCTTGATTTTTTTTTATTAATTATTTTTTCTACTTAGTTGACGATTTAACTATATTGTCAACTAGATCATAGTAAAATCTTAGCATCTACGCAATGCTCCGGCCAAGCTTAGCGGCATTTTCCTTTTCTGGTACGGGCTAGCATTCTATTGTAGGTGGGCCCCACTTTAGTACAGTGATCCAAATATCGATCTGTTCGTAGATTGTTTTATCACATTGACGATTATAACATAGTAAAAGATTAGTATATCCGCAATGCTCTGGCGTCATAGCGGCATTTTTTCTCTTTTTTTTGGTAAGGGCTAGCAATTTGTGCAGGTAGGCCCCACCATACAGCAGTGCTCAAAATATCGATCTGGTTTCTTGATTTTTCTTTTTTCTTTTTGTTACTTAGGCCCTGTTTGGTGGCGACTTAAGAATTATTCCATCTCATTTTAGTTAACAGTAATCTTGATAACCCATTATTTTTATAGATTATGATCTCTAATACCTATTTGCTGCTAACTAAAATGAGATGAACTCCTCTTTAAGTGGCGACTAAACAGGGCCGCAGTTGACAATTTAACTATATTGGCGCTTATAACATAGAAAGTGGTTAGTATGTATGCAATACTTAGGCTGAACTTAGTGGCATTTTTCTTTCTTTTTCTTTTTTTGGTAAGGGCTAGCTCCTTTTAAGTGGCAACCAGACAATGCCTCAGTTGAGAATTTAACTACTTTGATGATTATAACATAGAAAATGATTAGAATTTATGCAATGCTCTGCTGAACTTAGTGGCGTTTTTCTTTTTAACTTGATCTGATGAGTCATTCTGATCATGTGGCCAATCTTTGGGTGGTTAGATATGAATCATAGCATAGTGGATCATGAGAGGGGGGAACTTTTAGCGATCCTGGATGACTATCAAATAGTGCACTATATATTTCAAGCTCTGGTCCATTCATCATGTAGGACCAAAGTGGGCCATGTATGCCACCACTGTGACAAGGCTGGTGAATGGTGATCACAACCATTCAATACTGGAGCCTATAGCTAATATACTAACAAGGCTGGTGTGTGGTGATGGGAACCATTCAATAGATGGTATGGTGGATATAGACTTTTAATCTAGTGGGTCCTAGTCGGTAAATAATGTTCATGGATGATGAACTCTACACTTATAGATTCAAGATATTCAAGCAATGTGGGGACGTGGGGTGGGGTAGAGGGCAACCATGGGGACAGCTGGGAGATGAGAGGTCGTTTCTGTTTTTTGCCCAAAATTCTTGGAAACCTTGTTGTTTAAGTCTGGGTGAGGAAATGAAAATTGTGCAATTTCCAAAAAAAATGGTAAAAACAGAAATTGCAATCCTTAAAAATTACTAAAAACAAACATGGAAAACGTCATTTCCTCAACTTGTGTTTGGCAAATCCAAACAGGCCCCAAGGGAGGGATCCATCAACCATCTCTCTACTATTGAGTATCGACCCATTTTTCTACTTTCTTAGTTAGATTCTGATTACACCATATAACATTTTCCTAGTTATTCTTTAAAATCTGTCTTGAGAGACCTTTCAACTGCGTATCTGCCATTCCCTAATTCACTTCTAGTCTGATGATCTTGTTTCCCAAGCTCGAATGGAGCGTGATTTACCCCTGAAATTCTGCCATTCCTCTCCAACCATAGGCTACGTGTAGCTGCTTGGAGGGAAAGCCGTCATAGAAAGCGATTCACAAACCCAATGCTGAAGTCCACCAACTCACAATATGGTCTTTAACCTTGACTGGCATCATTCAGAACATCTTGAATCTCCTAAATATCATTCACCATACACTCCACACAACCAGGAAATGAATTAACAAATGGTTGGCGCTCTCCTCATTATTGTAAACACATAATGCACTTATTTGGGGACTGGATTCCACACTTACTGATTTGATATAGTGTGAGAATCTTGTTAAGGCTTGCGGTCCACCAGAGAGCATTAATCATCGGGGGAATAACAGCACCCCATATATTTGACGTTGTGGCGACCCTCTCTCTAGCTTCCGAAATCTCTAGAGCAAAAGATCTGACTGAAAACAGTCCATTAGCTTCCAGGTTCCATACCTTTCTATCTTGCGCAGAAATGGGGATAAATACCTCTTCTAGTGTTGATAGTAACTCTGTCAGCATTGGCAATTTGCATCTCTTAGATTTCTTCTAAATATTGTGCGCCAGCTACTTCGCCACCAATGCACTGGGAGAAATTGCATACAACGCTCTGATTGCTGCCAACACATGCATGCGCTCAAATCGATGGCACAATGGTGTTTCTATACACCAACTGTCTTCCGAGAACCAGTGTTCGAAATATCGGTATCGCGCAATGTATCATAGCCTTGGGATACAGATATGTATTGGTTATCACACGGGATATATCGTTTGTATTGCATAATTTATCGCACTTTTTGGAAAACATAGGGAAACATTGGGAAAATGGTTGAATTTTTTAATGAAACTTCATGAATTATTAAAAAATACCTTAATACACACTTATAAATTATAAAATATCAAAAAAGAAGTGCACATAATAGGTTTCCTTTGTACAGGGTCCTAAGCTATGTGCTGTCTAATTAAACTAAGACAACTAACTATATTCAAATATGATGCATAATGGACAACTAATATGCTATGAAAAAAATGATGGACATAATGGATTTTTCACAAACATCATGGTGGGCCCCACCACGAGCCCGATAGGACCATGAGGTAGATTCAAATCTCATGTCGACCACACCACAGGAAACAGTGGTTCTTGAACGCCCACCATTAAAAACTTTTTAGGGCCGCGCTGAGGGTGGACCTTGACTATGGGCCCACCATGATGTATGGATTGTATCCATACCATCCATCCATTTTAAGAGATCATTTAAGAGCATGAGCTAGAGAACGATGTGCGTGGAACCTTGATTGTGGCCCCACCGTTTATGTATGTGTTGTATTCACATTGTGCATCCATTTGGAGAGACCATTTTAGGGCCTGAGCCAAAGAATGAGGCCGATCCAATACTCAAGAGGACCCTACATCCAATACTCAAGAGGACCCTACCACAAAAAATTGTGGGGAAATTGACGCCCATTGTTGAAACTTTAAACCACTTATGTGGGGCTCACCATGATGTTTATTTGAGATCCAACCAGTTCATAAGTTCATGTAGATATGGGCGAAGGTAACACACAAATATCAACTTGATCGAAAACTTCTATGGCCCTCACAAAGTTTTTAATGGTAGGCATTCAATCCCCATTGTTTTGTGTGGTGGGGTCCACTTGACCTTTAGATTTGACACATTATTTATCTCATGATCTAAAATAATCTCTCCCAGTGGATGGACGGAATGGATATACAATACATACATAAATGCGAGCCCCACTGTAAGGGTTGCACCGTCTTGAGTGCAACTAATCGTACGGAATCCAAACTCCTTATGAGTGCGGATTAGGTGCTACTGTAGGGCCCACCATGATGATATGTTGTATATCCACTCCGTCCATTCGATTTTTCAACTAATTTTTAGATGTTGTCCCAAACATTAACTGATGCAGAACAATTAACCAATTGCTCTAAAAGCTCGAACTATTAGAGCATGATAAATCAGTCCCTTTATCTCATAGCCCAGGCCCCGCATCTTGTGGGTTGGGATCACGGCCGAACCCCCCTCTCATGGGCCCCAAATCACATGCCACCTCACACAGGTGGGGCTCGCCTCACACGGGCCGCCCACCCCGAGTGTGCCCTTGCATCCCACAGGCATCCCTACTCGAGCGCCCCTGCATTGCGGTGAGGAGTCTCGAACATGAGACCTCCCGCTCTGATGCCAATTTGATGTAGGATAATTAACCACTTGCTCTAAAAGCTCGAACTATTAGAGCATGGCGAATCAGTCCCTTTATCTTATAGCCCAGGCCCCACGTCTCATGGGTTAGGATCTTGGCCGAACTCCCCTCGTGGGCCCCAAATCACATGGGTACCGCCTCACACGGGCTGTTCACCCCGAGTGTGCCCTTGCATCCCATAGACAACCCCACTTGAGGCTGGTGTGAAAATACCCTTGCATGATTAAGTACATCCAAATTTTAGGTGGACCACACCACATGAAACAATGATGATTGAACGTTCACCGTTAAAAACACATGAAGGCCCACTTTAAGTAGATCCGTCATGTTTATTTGTCATCCAACCTGTTGATAAGGTCAACCAGAAGTGAATGAAGGGACTGTACAAAGATGAGCCTAACCCAAAACTTTTGTGGCCTATAAAATGATTGTAATGGTTATTCACCACCTTTTCTGGTGTGGTCCACCTGAGATTGGGATTTGCTGAAGTTTTGGCCTAACTTCCTTAAATGATATGAAAAACTGTATGGACGGCATGGATAAAACATATACATCAAGGTGGGCCCCACGGAGCCCGTTTGTCAAGGAAGCGAATTAGCTATTGTACCACATACCAACGTCCTCGCTGGTGTATGTATGTATGAACAATGGAAAGAGGATTAAAGCTCTGTGGGCCCTATCTTGATGTATTTATTATATCTTTATCGCCCATCCATTTGGCGAGATCATTTTAGGACATGTAATAAAAAATGAGTCATATCCAACACTCAAGTGGACCACATCACAAATAGTAGTGGGACAATGATTCCCATTGTTAAAACAATCGTAGGGCCCACCGTAATGTTTTTTCTTCTCCATCCAATTTATTTATAAGGCCACACATGGATGAAGAGAAAAAATAAATATTAGATTGATCGAAAGCTTCTGCGACCCTAAGAAGGTTTCAATGGTAGACGTTTAATCTCCCACTACTTTCTGCGGTGTGGTCCACTTGATCTTTGGATCCGTCTTATTTTTGGGCTCATCCCTTGGAATGATCTCGCGAAATGGACAAATGGTTTGGATATTACATTTACATCATGGTAAGGCCCACATAACTCATCAACTCACCAGCCAGGTCGCTGGTTTTCGGTACACCACCCGATCCGCTTTCGTAAATGGCATTGGAAGCCATTTTCGTTGCAAGAAAAGGTTCCGGTCCTTCCGGAACCCAAAAGCTCAAATCCCAAATCCCCATGATTTTGGCGGATTTTTGGCCGAAATCTCCATTTCGTAGAAAATCTCTCCCTTATTTGACGAAATAATAGGAAAATCGGAGTTTTTTTCGCACTTACGGCGCACCACTAGCTCTCGATCGAGTGACCTACCAGATTCAGCTTCCAATCACACTCACATCTCCTGCAGGTACCGTAATCTCCTCTCCTAAATGGATTTCCCTCTTTTTTTTTTTTTTGGATTTTTTTTTCAATATATATATATTTTTAATAATATTGCAAACCTGACATTCCCGGCCTTTTATCGTTGGAATTCTCTCCTCAAATGGTTGTTGGCTTTGTAATGTGCGATAGTATCGCTAATATTTTGGATTTTGCTAAAAATCATGCGATAGTATGCAATATATCGCAGATACAAAAAATTCTGTTATTTATTTTTTTATTTAAATTTCTGGGACTTTTGATGGGTTTCGTCTCGCTGGCCAATGATAACGGTAATATCGACCGATATATCGGCTGATATTATCGATATTGCGAACACTGCCCAGAACTGAATCCTGTTGATGCAGGATGCATGTGTGCGACTAAATAATTAAGAGAGATCAATCAGAAACTTAATCTAAATAATAAAAAATCACAAACTATGCTAAATGATCAAATATATCAAGAATCAAGCATGTTACTATGAGAAGTTCAGGCCACATATATGTAACTATGCAATGCATGACCATTAAATACTAAAAAGACGGGATCTTATGGATGTAGGAACATCCAAATAGCATAAGAATTAGTTTAATTTGAAAAAAAGAAAAGCTAATACTACCCGGGGTTTGCTCAATTAGGGTTTAGGCCAACCTAGGGTTCATGGGATTTTCGGAAAAGTGAAATTAAGGCTTAGGTTGCTTAATTGGTAAAGGTATTTGAGGCTTCGGGTCTTAATGGAAGGGAATTGGGGATTTGGATGGTTGGATGTTTGGAATTTAGGGCCAATTAGGGAAAATGAAATCTAGGGTTTAGGTGATTTGGGAAAACTTGGATATTTGGGCATATAGGGTTTAGGTTAGGATTAAGGTATATGATTCACGGGGGTTTTGATGTGGAAGTAAGAAGGAATCAAAGGGATGAAGGGTGGGCTGTACGACTAGCTACAGGGGTTCACGCGTGTGGCCATATGGTCACATGTTTGGTTTATTTTGGCTAGGGTTTGGGGTTTCTAGGGTTGGGTTTATACTTTATACGGGAGGATGTAAAGAGGAAGAAAGGAAGGGATTTTGGTGGTTTTTTGGTAAAAGGTGAAGAAGAAAAGATTGAAACTTGAAAGAAATACCTCTTTGAAAGAGAAAAGGAAGAATACGGAAGATAAGTGGAAGCCTCGCACCTCCGTCGAATAGGAATGGTCTCTCACCAGTCCTAATCTCCAAATCACTTGGAGAATCCTTCAAATCATATGAAGAAAGAAGAGAAACTTTGAAGTTTTTTGATAAACAATAGCATAGCTCCCCTCCTCCCCCCCTGTTTATAGTCTCATAAATTTGTTTTTATAAAAATGATGCTCTCTAGAAAGATTTCTTTAAAAAAAAACCCCTCTAAGGTCTAAAATATGTCTTTTAATGCATTAAAAAAAAAAAAAACTAAAGCCTAATAAAGTAAGAAATAAAATCTAAGACACCTAAGTCCTAAAATGTCCACGATTGAGGCGGGCCACGATCAAAAGTGGACTAACAGCTTGATACATGTGAACCAACGGTCCGATCGACGCGTGCACTCGATCCAACTGTCCGGAACTCCACAATACGTAGCCAACATGCATCTTCCTAGTGTGGGGTCTTCAAAGATACACAAACCATGCACATGAGGTTTTCTACGATGGCTAGGGATGCAATTTGGACCCTGCAGGCCCCATGTAACACTCGTCTAGTCGCAAAGAAGGTTGCATCACTATCCTCCTCCTATGGTACACTCTGAATGGTCGGATGTCCCCATCACCCGTCCTCATAACCAACCCAAATCACCGCTTCTCTTTTTTCATTGTCTGTACCATTCTTTTGGTGGGTCCCTCCTTTGATGAACAATAGTTTGAGATTTCTTCAATCAATCAATCCCAATGATGATTGTGGGCATTTTTTCTTTTCTTTTCATTTCTCATGGACTGCCACCCAAGGAATGCTAAATCAGTTATGTATCGGCCGATACGTAACGGAAACGGTGGTGACCGTTACACGTTTCGGGATTGTATCGGCCAATACGTTTTTTTGTACTCGTATCGGCCGATACGGGCCCAATACGGGGCGTATCGGCCGTTACGGGCCGTTACAGGCTCGTAACAGGCCCGTATCAACCTTTTTCCATTTTAAGCTTTTTTTTTGCTGTTTTTTTGAAACCTCTTGCTTTCAAACTGTTTATTACTCC
The DNA here is from genome assembly GCA_037074715.1 of Magnolia kwangsiensis. Lineage (NCBI taxonomy): Eukaryota > Viridiplantae > Streptophyta > Magnoliopsida > Magnoliales > Magnoliaceae > Magnolia > Magnolia kwangsiensis. The sequence goes on from CM073588.1 coordinate 80,803,250, forward strand.
TTCTACTACTAATTTCGACCAACTTTGGCTGGTTATTTGAGATAAAAACACAGTATATTATGGATTTTCTTGAATCAAAGCTCGGTGGGCCATTTTTCAGAAATTCGTCAAAAATAGGTATTTATACTTTTTTTTAATATGTTTTGTTGTTTTAATCATACCATATGATGTGTTAATTATAGTAAAACATGTTAATGTGCATTTTACAGATTTGGGGTGCCATTTAATATTTTTTTTATATTTTTTTCTATTTACGCATGAATTTTAGCCCCTTTTTTTAAAATTCGAAAAATCAATTTTTAATGGTTGTATTGCTATTTTAATTATGCCATTTGATGTGTTAATCATAGTAGGACATGTTAATGTGCATTTTACAGATTTTGAGTGCCATTTTATATTTTTTTAAATATTTTTTTCTATTTACGCATTTATTTTGGCCCTTTTTTTGAAAGTTTGAAAAATCATTTTTTAATGATTCTTTTACTGTTTTAATGATGCCATATGATGTGTTAATTATAGTAGAACATGTTAATGTGCATTTTACAGATTTGGAGTGCCATTTTATATATTTTTTTATATTTTTTTCTATTTACGCATGAATTTTGGCCCCTTTTTTTAAAATTCGAAAAATCAATTTTTAATAGTTGTTTTGTTGTTTTAATCATGCCATATGATGTGTTAATCATAGTAGAACATGTTAATGTGCATTTTATAGATTTGGGGTGCCATTTTATATTTTTTTTTACATTTTTTTCTATTTACGCATTTATTTTGCCCCTTTTTTTGAAAATTTGAAAAATCATTTTTTAATAATTCTTTTGCTGTTTTAATGATGTCATATGATATGTTAATCATAGTAGAACATGTTAATGTGCATTTTACAGATTTGGGGTGCCATTTTATATTTTTTTAATATTTTTTTTCTATTTACGCATTTATTTTGGCCATTTTTTTGAAAATTCGAAAAATCATTTTTTAATGATTCTTTTGCTGTTTTAATGATGCCATGTGAAGTGTTAATCATAGTAGAACATGTTAATGTGCATTTTACATATTTGGGGTGCCATTTTATTTTATTTTTTATATTTTTTTCTATTTACGCATGAATTTTGGCCGTCAAAAATAATTGCAAACACCTAAATGTAAGATATTTTCATATTACATTCATTCTAATATATCTATCATTGATAGTAGATAGTTAGAAAATTAAATATATGAATTTTGTAGTCAAGTTCAGGTTATCTGGTTCATAAATTCATTTGACAGTCCAATACAACTTCTGACCAAAGAGTGGACCGTTACACCACCATAAACATGTTCCAATTTATAAATGAATGCATATTTGAAATGCTTAGAATATTCCGGATTTAATCCATATTTTTTCATATTTTTTTGGCAAAAAAAAATTTTTGCGCCGTTATGGGCCGTAACGCCCCCGTATCGCCGTTACGCCCCCGTATCCGTATCGGTTTCGGAGGGTACCGTTACGCCAACCGATACCGTTACGGGACACCTTGCTGCCACCTCTAATATATTTAACCATCCTTTTGCATGTGAAAAATTGGATTTTTAATATTCAGGAGGTTTTGTTTCTTTGCTGTGCTGCCCATGGTTCAAAAATCTGAAAACTTGATTTGACATGAGTCCTTCGAGTTGGGCAGACTCAAGGATTCCATAGAAATCTTGAAGTGGAGAGCTCGGTATGTAGTAACTATTTTCAAAGCTCTACTAAGCACACACATTTGCAGTAAATCTCATGCACCCAAGACACGTGCCAACATGGCATATAGTGTGAGATCTAATCGATCACCAGGTTGGTCTGACCTTCTACATTTTTTTTTTTTTCCGAAAATAAAGTATGGTTAAATCAGCATGGGGGTCCCAATATCAGAAATAGGTGGTGGGTTAGAAAACTAAAGCCAAGTTTTGCAAACTGTGTCCCACCTGACCTAATTCCTGGGCTATGGCAGCATCAATATAGTGGTGCCATTACGATGGATGGATTGGATCTTGAACCTATCATGTCATATTGGCACATGTGCTACATGTACTTATTGCAGACGCATGTGGACCTAGTAAAATCCTTAAATTTAAATATAAAAAATATTATTTTATATGAATACAACTACAAGAGATGGGATACAACAGATCCAGAATAGCCAGGTAAGGCTATAAAATATGTAGGAAAAAAATGGAAACATAAATTGAAATTCACTCTAGAAAATTTGAAAAAAAGGGGGGAAACTTTGAAAACTCGAAAAAGAAATTGAAACTTGATGGAGAGTTATATATATATATATATATATATATATATATATATATATATATATATATATATATATATATATATATATATTTATTATCAGAATGAAATTGAAAGTTGGGGCTTGATGGAAATGCATTTTTCATCATCTCTATTGAATTTTGAATGGACGCTTTGAGTTTTTAAACTATATGTTGCCCATCCACGGCAGGGCCTATTGGATGAGTAGTTTGAATCACCAGAAGGTGATTCATCATAGGGGGTTTGCCTTTCCCCATAAGACGCCTCCAAAAGTTTTTTTTTTTTTTTAAAAATTATTATTATTATTATTATTGTGTGTGTGTGTGTGTGTGTGTGTGTGTGTGTGTGTGTGTGTGTGTGTGTGTGTATGTGTGTGTGTGTGTGTGATATGATATGATATTGAAGCAATTTCATTGCAGGACTCTATCCTCCAGTGGCAAAGGAAGTGCGAGGATGCTCTCTACTCTCTGCTTATTCTTGGGGCTCGTCGTCCTGTACGACGTTTGGCCTCATTAGCAATGGGGAGAGTTATAGCAAAAGGTGATGGTATCTCAATATACTCAAGAGCAAGCAGCCTCCAAGGTTGGCTCTCTGATGGGAAACGGAGCGAGCCTCTCTCCTCTGCAGGTCGGTGTTTGAGATTACTGAACATTTTTCAACTTCCTGTGATTGCAGTTTGTTTAATTGCTTTTAATTATATCTTTCATTAAAAAATTGCTTGTAATTTTTCAGTTAGTCCGAACTAAGATTGTGAACTCAATAGAGATCTTGGATTTTCAATGTATGCACTGGAAAATCTTTTTTCCATAGAAATTAGATTGCTGATAATAAATACACATCTGATAACACAAAACTAGAAATTTGAACAAAAGCTTATTATAGAATCAAATACTAGTGTTAAACTAATTAATGCATCAATATTGAAAAGAAATATTAACTTCTTTAAGAGTGAAGTGTAGAGTGATTGAATGGGCTCTGGCATTCGAACTGTTTGCAGGGTGCATTATAGAGGACCTCATGACCTCTTGGGGAGCTGTCTAGGTTATATCACTCCATTTTGTTAGCTTTGGCTTTATATGATAGGACTTGTTGTGGATTGAGGGGATAAACCGAAAAGTTCATTTTAAGCCTTTGATTGTTTCACTTTTTCCCTTACAGGGTCGGCCCTGGCCAGGCCTGCCCAAAGGCTTAGGGGACTAGGCTGGGCTAGTGCCAATCCTGTCAAGTCCATAGCCCGGTCCATTGCCACTACTAGTTATGAGAAAATATGGAATTCAGTCTTTCCCATAAAGTAGCTGTTCAGCAGACTTCTTTATTTGTTTTAACCAATGTGTTTTGAATATTATCTTCTCGGTTAAGATATTTATAATTTTGTTTTATTGTATGATTTTATATGCATAGTGGTTTATGAAGTGTGTTTAGGAAATTTTCTTTTATTTTTTCCAATAGTATTCTGTTCCTGGATTTGTTATAGGAGCAGCACAATGCTTGGGAGAGCTGTACCGATTATTTGGGCGAAGGATCACTTCAGGTTTGATTGAAACAACCAACATTGCAGCGAAACTAATGAAGTTCCATGAGGTATTCATATTTGAAGTACAGTTTCTTATGCTGTATATTGTGGTATTTATTCTTTTGCTCAATGCTTCTCCAACCTAAAACATTGATAATTTTTAAATACACTTTTGTTTTGATTGGCATTTTTTTTGTATTTATTTTTTTTGAGGGGCAACCAAAACTATATTGGAGAAGAAAACCAAAGCAAATACAAAGAGTATGATGAAGCATCATCCAATTAATACAAGGAGAAGAATCTTTTTTTTTTTTTTTTTTAAATATCTTTTATTAAAGATATACAAAGGAGAAGAATCCCCCCAAGATTCCTAGAATAAATCTAAAGACCTACCAACCAACTATTGTTGCACGCAGTGTGAAGTGAACATGTATAGATTTGAGTGTGGGAGCAGGGGAAGTGTCTGTTTCAGTATGTAAACAAGTATAAATAGGTAGGAAGCCGGAGTGGCAGTGAGAGTTTGAAGAGCAATTTGAAACTTGATTTGAAGCAGGAGGGCGACACCTAATTAGAAGGATCATGCAATTAAGTTGCAAGATGTTCGGAGTTTGTATGGATCTGGATGAAGTGCACAGTTTGGCCAAGGCTCTAGCATGTGGCTGGGACTCTTTTTGTGATGTTTGTGGGATTACCTCTGTGTGGGTAAACCAGCCAAATATCTATGGGATAAAGTTGTCGAAAGATTCGAGAGAATGCTCTCTTGGTGGAAAAGCCGGTACTTCTCCTTGGCGACCATATCACTCTAATAAAGGCGGCCTCTCTAACCTGCATCTCTACTTCATGTCTCTTTCAAATGCCCGCGGTCAGTTCTTTCTAGGCTTGAAAAGCTTAGACATGACTTCCTATGGAAAGGAGCAGGGTAAAAAAGAAACTTTCACTTAATCAGTTGGGAAGAAGTTTGTAAATCCTTCAAAGATGGTGGGGTAGGTATCAAAGATCTCAATCCATGAATATTGCTGATCTAGGGAAATGGCTATGGGGGTTTTGAGACGAAGGAGATGCTGTTTGGAAAGAGGTGGTTAGGAGTAAGTACGGTTTGAAGATCGGGGGATGTTGGACGAGAATCATCGACCCATAGGACGTTTGCTTTATAGAGAGGTATTTCTTTTGTCAAGGTGGCTTTTTTAGAAGGTGTAAGCTACTCTTTGGGAAACGGTGAATGAATCAAATTCTGGGAAGATACGTGGGTGGGTGCCTCCCCACTTAAAGGTGACTTCCCTTCCAGTTTTTGCTTGGCGCTTAACTTGTTTATAATGGTGGCAGGGTGTTTCTCCTTTATTGGAGGAACTGTTGTGTGGGAGCCTCCATACAGGCATCTTCTTTAGGATGAGGAAGTTGATGACTATGTGGCGCTCCTCGACCGTATCCACCGGCATGTCCTGGTCTTATCTGATGTAGGACAATTAACCACTTGCTATAAAAGTTTGAATTGTTAGAGTATGACGAATTAATCCCTTTATCTCGTAGCCCAAGCCCCACATCTCATGGGTTAGGACCTCGGCCAAACCCCTCTCGTGGGCATAAATCACATGGTTACCGCCTCACACGGGCCGCCCACCCCGAGTGTGTCCCCACATCTCATAGGCTACCCCACTCGAGCCCAGTGTGAAATGCGCATTAATCACCCTCGGTGATGACTCTAGAACACGATACCTCCCCTGGGCCCCGCCCACCCCGAGTGTGCCCCTGCATCCCACAGGCGACCCTGCTCGAGCCCAGTGTGAAAATGCCCCTGCATTAATCACCCCCGGTGAGTAATCTCGAACACGAAACCTCCCGCTCTGATACCAATTTGATGCAGGACAATTAACCACTTGCTCTAAAAGCTTGAACTGTTAGAGTATGACGAATTAATCCCTTTATCTCATTGCCAGGCCCCACATCTCATGGGTTAAGACCTCGGCTGAACCCCCCTCGTGGGCCTCAAATCACATGGGTACCGCCTCCCACGGGCCGCCCACCCCGAGTGTGTCCCCGCATCCCACAGGCTACCCCACTCGAGCCTGGTGTGAAATGCGCATTAATCACCCCGGGTGAGGAGTCTTGAACACGAGACCTTCCCCGCAGGCCTTGCTCACCCCAAGTGTGCCCCTGCATCCTACAGGCGACCCCACTCGAGCCCGGTGTGAAAATGCCCCTGCATTATTATCTGAAGGGGACGAGTGGATTTCGAAAGGTGAAAAGTTGGGTATGTTCTCATTTAAATCATTTTATAGCCTTTTGTGCGGCAGTGACAACCAAGGTGAAGTGATGTGCACAAAGCTAGAATGGTCCTATAATGTTCCTTCCAAGATCTCGACCTTTGGGTGGTTGGTTGGAAGAAAGAAAGTCCTCACTGTTGATAATTTGCAGAAAAGAGGTATCGTTCTTCTGAATGTGTGCATCATGTGTATGCAGGACGAGGAGATAGTGGACCATCTTTTTGTGAAGTGTCCCTTGTTGGATCTCATTTGGGTGGATATTTTGGGTCTTGGCTGGTAGAGTTGTTTAAAAAAAAGTATAGGACAATTGATGATTCATCATTCATGGGATGTCAAGGCAGCAGCTGGTAGAGTTGTTTCCCACATTTGGCATGCTGTTTCCTGGGCTCAAGAATTTTGTTCGAATTATACACATTTTCATGTTGGAGATGTCGCATACATAAGATTCTGGGAAGGCTGCTGGCGTTTGTAGACTCCTTTGGAGAGAAATTTGAAGCACTGTACTCATCAGCCCCTAAGAAAGGGTGCAAGGTCAGTCAGTGTTTCAAGAGGTAGGGTGAGAAATTTGGTGTCATTGGTTCTGTCGGGACTTCAAAAATGCTGTGGTTAACAATGTAGCTCATTTGTTTTAGATCCTTTAGCCTGTTATTACTCCTAGTTGTGGCAAAGATAGGAGGCTTTGGCTGCTTAACTCAGATGTGGCATTTTTCTTAAATCTATCATTGACTTTATCAATGGTGGCTATGATTCTATCATGTCCAAGTTTGTCAGTCTGGTTGGCCCCTGTTCCTTCTAACATAAAAGTTCTGTTGGATGACCAGCAACGGCAACATTCTGTCAATGGATCATCAGAAATCCAAGATTGAGCATTTATGAATAGACACTCTCTATGCCTCTCTTATTCAGTTGTTGTGCTGTGCATTCTCCGGGTCGGGCATAATATCCAAATTTGAGATATTCTGGGCGTTCCCCAAGTCCCTGGTGGATGTGGTGGTCAGCTGGTCTGCCTATGCCTGGGCCTCCACTTGGGGTGTATTCTGTGGCTAAAAGTGAGGTGGTTTTCTGGCCAAAGATGGGGAGGTCAGTTGAAATCTGATGCTGGAAGAGCTCAGGGGTAGACGCTAGTTTGGGGTCTGATTTTCTTTGCTTTCAGGGATGTGCAGTTGTTCTGTTTTTGTCTTCGACTGTTCCTTTGTTCTCAGTGCTGGGCTGAGCTGTGGCGTTTCTTGCTGCCACTGAGTTGATGGATCCTTTAGTCCTGTTGTCATCTGTTTTCTTTCTTTAACAAATAGCAGTTTATCCATAAAAAAGTGATCGATAGGGCTATCTGATAAACATTGGCCATCCATAGCAGAACCCACCAGGTGGATAGTCCACATCCACTGTTAGCCATGCCACGTGTGAGGTGGGATAGGGTCTCCATTACAATGTGATAGAGATGTTTCTATCTATCACATCATTTACCAATTTAAGACATTGTTTTTGTGACTTCTAATTGTATTGTAGCTTTTGAATATCACAACTAAGTCATGGACTAGGCATCTCTAATATTGTCAAATATTTTGAATAATACATTAGTGCATGAATGGATGGTTGTCACTATTGCCTTCCATGTAGAACTGGAAAGTGTTGAATGCTTTTTTGGTCCAAATTATGTTGTTTGTGATAAATGGGGAAATATATTGAATCAACCAACAAAGCAATTTGGTTCTTTGGCCTTTCAGAGAAAAGCAATTTGGTCCTCACTAATTCAACATGCATATTCTTTTTTCCATGCAGCTTGCGTTTATGCATTTTACATTCACCTGCTTCAACTTTTTTACATCAATCAACTCAAATGTGTAGGATTTTGTGAGGCAAGAGGCTCTGCAAATGCTTCAGAACGCATTGGAAGGTTCAGGTGGTAGTGGCGCTTCTTCAGCCTATTCAGAAGCCTTTCGTATCATCATGCGAGTTGGTGTCAGTGATAAATCATTTATTGTTAGAATAGCTGCAGCAAGATGTCTGAAGACATTTGCCAGCATTGGGGGGCCTGGATTAGGAGTTACAGAACTTGAAAATTCCGCTTCGTATTGTGTCAAGGTAGGTCCTTTTCTTGAACTCATAAGTTTATCCCATCGTATGTTCTATCAATTAGCAATCTTCCACAGATGAGATGTTAGGTGTTTCATTATTTCCTAATTGGCATTGTACTAAATAGGCTCTTGAAGACTCTCTTTCATCAGTACGTGACAGCTTTGCTGAAGCTTTAGGAGCGTTGCTTGCTCTTGGAATGAATCCTGAGGCACAGGTATATTCATTGAAAGTGGAAGCTATGATGCTAGGATTTTTCTTTTGCTCATATTATGCTTATAATTTATTCTTCTTAGGTGCAACCAAGAGGGAAAAGTCATCCTACTACTACAAGAAAATTGGAAGCTGGTCTGCAGAAGCATTTAATATTGCCTTTCACCAGAGGTGAGTTTTGAACATTGCATTCGTATTTCATGCCGGCTCTAGTAGGGCTTAACTCTTGAGTTTGTTCTCATGTAATCGTCTCTAGGCACCCCATGCACACGCTTTCGCACTCAAGTTAAAATGAAATAAGGATTATGTGTAGAAAACAACCAACATGAAGAACTCTATGCCAAAAGCATTTAGGTGTTTTCTTGGGGCAAAAATTTCATGGTTTCCCTACTCTAAATTTACAAAAAAAAAAAAAGAAGTAAAGAAGAGAAGCTCACAAGAAGAGTAACAACCAAGATATTTTGTAATGGTAACGGTTGGCCACCACCATCCTTTACGATACGGTCCCCGTAATGGCCATTATAGTCTCTCTCTCTCTCTCTCTCTCTCTCCCCTCTGTTCAATTGGAAAAAAAAACCAAAAAACCTTTATCAGCCCCATAATGGACTGTTACGGGCTATGGCCTTCATAGGAGGCATAACCAGTGTTCGAAATATCGGTATCGCGCAATGTATCGCAACCTTGGGATACGGATATGTATCGGTTTTCGCACGGGATATATTGTTTGTATCGCATAATTCATCGCACTTTTTGGGAAACATGGGGAAACATTAGCAAAATGGTTGAATTTTTTTATGAAACTTCAGAGATTATTTAAAAAGACCTTAATACACACTTTTAAATTATAAATATTGAAAAAGAAGTGCACATAATAAATTTCCTTTGTACAAGGTACTAAGTTACGCGTTGTCTGTTTAAGCTAAGGTAAATATATTTAAATATGATGCATACCATTTATAAATGTATAAAGATATGTATGAAAATGAGTCATATCCAAACCTCAATTGAAATTCATTTTAACATATCATTTTAGGGCATGACTTGAAAAATAAGGTAGATCCAAATCTGAGGTGGACCACACTACACAAAATAGTGGTCATTGAATGATCACCATTAAACTTTTTTGGAGCTATAATTTTTTTGGATAAAGCTAGTATTTGTGTTTTCCCATCTAGGTTTGTCAAACCTCATGAATAAATTGGATGACAAATAAACATTATGGTGGGCCATAAAAAGCTTCAATGGTGGGCATCATTGCCACCACATTTTCTTGTGGTGTGGTACACTTGATCTTACATCTATCTCCTTTTTGGGCTCATACCTTAAAATTACTTATGAAAATGGATGGAGGGTGTGGATTGGCTGGTGTACCACACATCAGCAAGGTATGGGTATGTGTCGTGTGAAGATGGGCATTGGATTTCCTATTAAATCCTTTCGCAGGAGTGGGGCACACCATGATGTTTGTGAGAAATCTACTTCATCCATCAGTTTTGTGAGCTTATTTTAATACTTGAGGCAAAAATTGAGCAGGATCCAAGACTCAAGTGGCCCGCACTAAAGAAAAAGGTGGGTAGGTAAATTCCTACGGTTGAAACCTTCTTGAGTCGACAGTGATGTGTATATTCCATCCATACTGTTCATAATGTCATTACTACTGGGATGAATTGAAAACCCAAGTATTAGACTAATTCAAAACTTGTGGCCCCATGAATATTTCAACTGTGGACCTTCAGTCCTCATGTTTTCGGCCCACTTGAGTCTTGGATCCGGCTCATTTTTTGGCCCTATGTCTTAAAATATGCTAAAAAAACAGATGGACGGAGTGGATTTCTCACAAACATCGCGGTGGACCCCACCTAAGTTTCCGGCACATGAATTTCATACGAAGCAGCGCTCCACCTCCTGTTTGTACCTCCAGTTGTACAATCAGTTCAAAGGAGATCAGAGTTACATGGCCCCCACAATAATTTATTTATTATATCCACACCATTCATCCATTTGGAGAGATGATTTCAGATCATGGGCCCAAAAATGAGTCACATTCAAACCTCAATTGGACCACACCACAAATCGCAGTGAGGGCAATGATTCTCACCATTATAACATTCGTACGGTCCACCATAACGTTTTTTTTCCATCCAATTTGTTTATTAGGTCACAAAGACCTTGATGAAGAGGAAAAACAAATATCACACGATCCAAAACTTTTGTGACCCCCGAAAGGGTTTTAATGGTAGACGTTCAATGTCCCACTACTTTTTCCAGTGTGGTCCACTTGGTCTTTGGATATGTCTTATTTTTTGGCTCAACCCTAACGACAAACTCGTCAACTGGACGAACGGTTTGGATATAACATATGCCTCATGATGGGACCTACAGAACTTGGTGATGTCAACGCATCATCCACATCGGTGGTGTGCGGTACACCAGCCCATCCGCATCCCGTAAAAAGGGCTCGGAGCCCTCTTTTTTTTTCGAAGGAGAGATCGGAACCCTGAAATCTCTCCCGAAACGATGCTGGAACCCTGAAATCTCTCCCAAATCCATCGTTTCACCGTGAACATCTCCGGATTCCGCGATTTCTTTGGATTTCGCCCAAATTTCTCCCAAATCAGAGGTTTTGTTGCTACGATTCGAATGACTCTTTAAATACAACTTCCAATTAGGGCGATCTCCTCTACAGGTACCGAAATCTACTTATTGAAAGGTTTTTTTTTTTTCCCTCGAATAATGAGGCTTGTTGTCGATTTCCGACAATAATGGAGGAGGAATCGTGCGATATCGCACGATGTATCGGCGATATCGACGATATATAGTGCGATATTGACGATATATCGTGCGATATCTGGATTTTGAGATCTTTTGTATCTTCCTAGCGTTATCGGGCGGGTTTCGTCTCGCTGGGGGCCAATAACGATAATATCGGCCGATAGTATTGATATTTCAAACACTGGGCATAACGGGCCATTATGGGGACTGTAATGGCCATTACGGGTCATTTTTTCCGTAAAGGCTACTATGGCCGTTACAACCTATAATGTGTAATGGTTACCACTGTTACCTTCACATAATGGCCTTTACGAGGTTGTAAAGGCCATTACAGCACACAATGGTAACAACTCATTTCTATGGGTTCTAATAGACTAGAGTAGAAAGAAGTGAAAGATCACAATGTTTCTTATGTAATACAGTCCCCTTCTACCTTAGATTCTTCCTTTGTTTACAATACTCGAAATCACTACTAATTATTTAGTGTGAAGATTTCAGCTGCACTGCCAAGTTCTTGGGCTGGAAACAAGTGCTTGAAGGGTTTTCAATCCAGCTTAATAATGGACACTTTTTTTTTTTTTGGGGGGGGGGGGTTTCTTCTGCCTTGAATGTAAAATATGGAGGCTTTTGTAGAGTTCAGTTTCTGGTTTCAACTATGTGGAACCTCTGTTGTGCGATTTCGCATGGTTGAAAATTTTAGCTGTGTGGGATCTTAATTGCGTTGCTAGCATGATTTTTCATCTGATTTCTTGAGTTCTTTTCTCATATTCCAATTACATGGGGCTCTCCTTGGATTGTTTTGGAGTGTATTGGAAGGCTTGGACACGTATTTGATCCTTTGGATCACTTGATTGAGCGGTGCATATTTGTGATCTTCTGCACATGATTAGGCTTCTATTTGTCATCATGTTTTTTTTTTTTGGAACTGATCAAAGTCATTCAAAACCTTCATAGAAGTCTTGATCATCATTTTGAATATTGTTTTGATTGTCAGCATGGCCATATGAGCAACATGGGCTTTGGAAAACCTTTTTAAGACTTCAAAATTTGGGTGCTAACTTACTAGATATTACTTTGGGATGATCCAAACCCTTTGAATGGTTCAGATCAAAGTTTTGATCTTTCTATTGGCGATTAGTGGTTTTTGCCATCTTGTATAATGATTAAGATGAGCTTACAACATCATTTGTGAATTTTTAACCACCAATAGTAGGTTTATGCTAAAAGTTCATAAACTAATAATTTAATATGCATCTACAAGTAATCTTTTACTTAAATGCGTGCATACACACACATATATTTTGTTTCTGTTGCTAGATGTCTACCTCGATGCCTATGTCCTCATGGACTCTTTTTCAACTTTGTTTCTTGGGATCCATGACGAGATTCATCTGTTCAGACCTATGATGTTTGTATACTTTGGTATGATCAACATAATGTGTAACACATCAATAATGGTACTGGATGCTCTAGAACTTACTTCTCTTCTTCTTTTTCTTCTGCTTTGTTGCTGTGGTGGCAGCAGCAGCAGCAATGCTTCATCATCATCTTCTCCTTATCGATCCCTCTTGACCCCCCCTCCCCATCTCTCTCTCTCTCTCTCTCTCTCTCTCTCTCTCTCTCTCTCTCTCTTCTTGAAAAGAGAAATGGAACAACCATGTCTCGATTTCTTTTTATACCCAGGAGGCGTATGACGCTCCGTGCACTTGCACCCGTGGGGCCCACCTTAATGCATGTGTTGTATGCCCATTCTGTCCATCAGTTTTTCCAACTCATTTTAGGGGCATGGTCACTAAAATGATGCAAATCCAAATCTCAAGTGGATCACACAATAGGGTTTGAATTTCCACTATTAGAAACTTTGGATCAAGCTGCTATTTGTGTTTTCCCTTTCATCCAGGTCTTTGTGACTTTATTAATAGGTTGGATGGAAAATAAACATTCTGTTGGGCCTTAGAAACTTTAATGGTGGGTGTTGAATGAGCAATTTTTCTCATGTTGTGGTCCACTTGAGATTTGCATTTGCTTCATTTTTGGTACCTCGCCCTAAAATGAGTTGGCAAAACAGTTGGACAGCATGGATATACAACACATAGATTGAGGTGGGCCCCAAGGTCAGGGCTCTATTGGACGGTGCTTTGCAGGCCCCATCACGATGTATGTGTTTTATCCACGCCGTCCATCCATTTTGCCATATCTATGATGTGTCATAAAGGCCATTACGAGGCCGTAAAGGTTGTTATGTAAAGGTAACGCTGGCAACCGTTACACGTTGCGGGGTCGTAACGGTCGCAACAACTGTTATGGAAAAAGTGACCTATAACCATCGTTAATGGCCCGTTACACCCCTTATAAAGGCCGTAGCAGCTCCATAATGGTTTATTACGGGGAAAATGGGCAAATATAGGTTATTCTATATATTTTTTTTCAATGTTATGGGGCATATATAAGTTTTTCAGGAATTTTTCTTTTAATAAAAAAGAGACCGTAGCAGCCATTATAGGGGTCGTAATAGCAGTTATGACCCTATCGTAAAGGTAACAATGGTGGCTATTATCAATGTTTGAAATATCGGTATTGTGTTACATATCACACCCTTGGGATATGGATACGTATCGATTATCGCATGAGATATATCGGTTATCATGTAGGATATATCAGTTGTATCATGTATTGTATCATAACTATTGTTGTTGTTGGAAACATGGGGAAGCATTGGGAAATTGGTTGAATTTTTCATTGAAACTTCAGTGATTGTTAAAAAAGACATTGATACAAACTTATAAATCAAAACACTACAAAAAAGAAGTGCACTTGATAGGTTTTCTTTGTATAGGGTCCTAATTTATGCGCTGTCTAACTGAATTGATGCAAATATATTCAAAGCCTATTCATATAATTTATAATTGTAAGAAGATGTGTGGAAACACAAGCAATACATTCAAAAGCAAAAGAAGAATCACTAGATCAGGTTACATACATGTTCGATTTTATGTTTGGACACAAAGATTGCAACTGATTTGCTAGAAATTAGGATTATTTATTTATTTATTTATTTATTTATTTGTTTTTTCAATTTTCTGCAACTCGGCCATCTCCTCCACATCTTGAAATCGAAGCTCAAACATGAAAAATCATGGATTTGTAATTTAACACTGATTTAACATGATTTACAGAAAAAATGATAGAAAATAAAAAAATGCTCACTGGATCGAACAAGTAGTGGGTTATATCCCATTACTTGTGCATTTCATATCACATAAGTGGGATACAATATATATCGTGGGATATATCGGCCGATATCGTCGATACTTCAAACATTGGCAATTATGGCCACCATTACCGCTACGGAATACCTTGGCCATATCATTTTATAGCATGAACACAAAAATATCGTAGATCCAAATCTCAGGTGGACCACACCACATGAAACAATGGTAGTTGAACGCCCGCCGTAAAAAAACCTTCTTTGGGGCCACAAAAGGTTTGCATCAAGTTGGTATTTGTGTTTTCCCTTCATCCAGGTTTGTGTGACGTAATCACCAGGTTGGATGGAAAATAAACATTACAATGGACCCTAAGAAGTTTTTAATGGTGTACATTCAATCACCACTATTTCCTGTCGTATGGTCCACTTGAGATTTGAATCTGCGTCATTTTTTTGCTCATGCCATAAAATAAGCTGGCCAAATGGATGGATGGCATGGATAAAACATATGCATCTTGGTGGGTCCTACATGACACTGTCCTATAGCGTTTGGCTCATGGCCTAAATTTTTTGGGCTCATGCTAAAACATATCAACATGGATACAACACATACATCGAGGTAGGCCCATGTTCAGGGCCTCACCCACAAGTGGTCCACCTGAGATTTGGATCTACCTCATTTTTGGACCATGCCCTATAATGAGTTGGCAAAACAGATGGATTGACATGGATATACAACACATACATCGAGGTGGGCCCCACGTACAAGACCCAAAAAAAATTGTACATGATGCCCTTCACAATGCACCAATCCTGTAAATAATAGTAAAATATGCAAATGTGAGATATTTTGGTGTTACGTTGTTACGAATAAATTTATCATTGATATTTATAGTTAGAAAATTAAATATAAAGGGCCTGTAGTTAATTCCAACTTGTTAAATTCATAGATTCATTAGATAGCTCAATACAACCTTCTTACCAAAAAGTGGATCATTACACCGCCATAAACATGTTCAAAACAAAAATGAATGCATATTCAAAATATTTACATTTTTCTAGATTTTCGGGATATTTTTCCAAAAGTTTTCAAGGGGAAAAAAATCAACCGATACGGGGGTGTATTAGCCGTTATGCTCTCGTATCGGCCGTTATGCCGATTCTCCATATTAGTAGCAGTAGTGACCGTTACGACCAACGTTCTCGATACGGAACACCTCGCATATAGATATGGTTGCACGTTTTCCATGTATATCTCATTAGTCATTGTTGCTACTCTTTCTTTTTCTTCTAATTTGCAATATGTTGCTAATAATCTCTTCAAATTGCAGTGAGTGGAGTACGCGTGAAGGACCTACGCATTGGATTAGCATTATCATGGGTGTTCTTTTTACAGGTAGACAAAGGAGTTTCTTATTCATAGCTACTTTATTGTTTTGGTTCATAAGAAGTTTTTGGATCTCCAAATGTCCACTGTTTTTGTAAGGGTTTTTGCAACACCCACCTAAATAATAGAGTATTTACAAATACCCACATAAGAATAACAGGTTCGCAAATACCACATCAATAATTTGGGGTCATTGCAAATACTTAAATTCAATTAGTTTTTTTTTTTTAAAATTTTTAAAATTTTTATTTTATTTTTTAAAATTCTAACTACTGTTTACTTTTGTTGTATATCTTAAAAAATGACAAAAATACCCCACATTAATTCCTCTCTCTGCAACTCAGCACAAAAAAAAAGAAGAAGAAGCCTAGGAACCGATCTCCATTCTCCATCTCTCTCCATCTCCTTTCTCCCTTCCTCCCTCCCTCTCCCTCCAAATAATCTCTCTGCCTCTCAGTCTATCCCTCTCTCACACACAAAGACTGAAAAGGAGAGAACCAAGAAGAAGAGGTTAGAAGAAAGAGGAGAAGAAAGGTTTAAAGGGAAGTTATTGTTTTCCTTTTTTTTTTTTTTTAAATTTTAAATTTCTTAATTTTTTAATTTTTTTTTTACATTTTTCTCTCGCTTTAGATTTTGGGGAAAAATTTCTGGGGCCCATCTATGCGACCCCACCGTCAATTTGATAGAATCATCCAATATGAAAACATGAGTTCTATCTATCCGGGTTGGAAACATTGCATCAACGGTAAGTGATCTAGTGATCTAGCCCATCGATTTGTTGGGCTTCACAAATGATGAACCATGAACCAAAACCTCGAAGATTGGAGAATCCTAGCCATCCACATTTTGGTTTTTCTCAATAGAATGAGGGCTGATTTTTCTAATATTCTTTTCTAACCATTGAAGGTTGCAAATTGAAGGGTTCTGCCATCGAGGAGAATTTTGTAGTATGTCTCATATGTGCATTTTTGCCATTTTCTAATGGTTGCTAATGGAAGTTATGAAAAACTACCGGAATATGGGTATTTGCAATAACAGCAAATTAACAATGTGATTATTTGCAAACTCTATGTTTTTGTGTGGGTATTTGCGGATACCCTATTGTTGATGTAAATCCCCCTTTGTAATTACTTTCAATTTTTTTGTTGCAAAATTCTTCCAAGCCATCACATTTCGTTCTTCACTGAATTTGGAGTCTGTCACCGTTGAATTTCTTGTTATGTGTGCACTGCTTTCTTCTTTCTGGTGTGAACTGGTAGTTAGAATACAATGATATCTTTCTTGATATTGATGTTTGTGAGTGTGAACAGAATTTTGTGTATTATCTCACTGTCGTATTTGATAGTAGCCTCTTGGTGAATGTATGAAAGTGCCTTTGGTATATCATTTATTAATCACACTTCTTTTTAGAGAAATTTGGGATCAATTGTGATCTCTAATATTCTGGGGTAACATTTGCAGGCCATGCGTCTCAAGTATCTGTGTCCAGATACTGAGCTTCAAAAGTTCGCATTGCAGGCTCTGGAAATGCTTCATGGGAATGCTGCTATCGATGCCCATGCACTGGTACTTTTTTCTTGAACCTTTTGGTGTTAACTCTGTACCTTTTCTTAAGATTTTTATCTACAATAAAAAGAAGCGCTATTCTCCATTGTGCCTATCAACAGGCCTGAGCCAAGGGTGGTTCGGACACTGATTTTTGAACTGGGAAGGCGCCCGGCGGGGCCTACTGAAAATTTGAGTTTTGCTCTGTCGTTCCACTGATAGCCAGTGTCCTTGTATATTAGTTGCTTAAGATTTCTGGGACTCAACAAAATCATCATTTTATCTCGTGGTTGTATGGGAACTTGGTACTTCATTTATACTGATTCTTTAGGGCCTGCGTTTACATGTAAATGTGTAATTAGTACAAGTTACCAAGATATACTGCATGACATCAACAGGTTTTGACCAAGAAAACGTCTGTTTGGACAAAGAAGGTTACAGCGTCTTACTCACATGTAAATTACGATCCCTTGTTTGGACATAAGGGATGGAAAACTGAAATTTTACTGTTGGCTGATTTGGTGCTCCACCTTATTTACAGATGGGTTTCATTCAGTGTTTGTGAAATTGCACAACATTCAACTCCATTCCTTCTACTTAATCTCACTCATCGCCCACACGTTAACTTCACAACTCCACTTATACCCAGAAATTAAACAAGAGTGATGAAGATAATGTTCTGGATCTAACATACCGAAGTCCAATAGATCGAATATGAAGCTCTGCGATACAGTGATATAGAACTTGTCATAGCATATGTGAAAGCGCAAAAAAAAACAAAAAAAAAACTGTTAACTGGATAATGTTCATGGTGTCCAAAATAACAAACCATCCCAACCACATGCGTAACGGCAAAACCATACACCGCCCTCACAGGGGTCCACCAAAAAAAAGAGGAAAAAAGAGAAATATTGAAGACATGTAGCTCAAAAAACCTACACCACCTCAACCTACGATACTACTGGCATAACTTACAAAGATGAAAACCTGCCATCCTGTCTCCTACACCAGCTCCCACCACGTGCCAACAGTACCTATGTCAACTTGGAGTCGCAGACATGCAAATTGACAATTAGAACGATAATGGATAGAATGAAGTAAAGCAGATACTCGAAATCATGGTGAGTGTCGTCGGGGGTCACTGCTTGGAACCGGCCACATGAAGAACGTATCCGGGATTCATCAGTTTGGGGGAAGCTTCGGCTCGGGAGAAATGGATTTCCCTCTGCAATTGTAGTCTGAAAAGAGGGCGTTGCCACAGAAACTTCGACAGCTGAACGAGCAGTGTAATCAGACCAATCTTTCATAGCTTCAACGAGTGAAGGAAAACTGCAGTAACTGCTTCCGTTGAATCTGTCCACCTGCAGCCAGGGTGTCCCAAATCGGTTACGTATCGGCCGTAACGGCCGATACGTAACGGTAACGGTGGGGTCCGTTACGCGATATGGGGGCGTAAAGGGCGATAGGCCGATTTTGCAGCCGTAACGGCTGTTACTGACTCGTAACGGCTGTTACGGGCCTTGAAGGGGGAAAAAAAAAGCTTACCTCTTTTCCTTTCTTTTCTTCTTCTTCTCTTTCTTCTTCTTCTTCTTCTTCTTCTTCCTCTTCTTCTTCTTCTCAGGCAGCTGCGGCCCTGCTGCGGCTGCGGCCTCGGCCTTCTTCCTCTTCTTCTTCTTCTCTCTCTCTCTCTCTCTCTCTCTCTCTCTCTCTCTCTTCTTTCTCTTTTTCCCTCTTTTTTCCTTTCTCTCTTCTTTCCCTCTTTTTTTCTTTTCGGATTCCCTCTCCTTTTTTTTTTTTTTTTTTGCAGGTGTGCCACGCACCAGCTAGCTGTAGGTACGTGTCACGTTAAGACGAGCGCTGACACTCCTCGAGCTCTGAGTTGTACGAACGGTTCAAAGGAGATCAAAGTTATGTGGGCTCCACAGTGATGTATTTATTACATCTACACTGTTCATCTATTTTCAGAGATCATTTTAGAGCACTACCCAAAAGATGAATTATATCCAAAGATCATCTGGACCACACCAAAAATAGCAGCGGAGATAATGATTTTCACCGTTAAACAATTCGTAGGGCCCACGGTAACGTTTATTTTCCATCCAATCTAATTTGATCAGACCCGAGTGGGCCCCACCATGATGTATATATTTTATCCATGTCGTCCATCCATTTTGCCACGTCATTTTATGTTAGAATCTAAAAAATTAATAATATCCAAATCTCAAATGGACCACACCATAGGAAACAGTGGTTATAGAATGCTCACCATTAAAATTTTCTTAAGGTCCACTGTAATGTTTATTTTCAATCTAACCTATTAATTGGGTCACACTGATGTGGATGAAGGGAAAACACACATGTTAGCTTGATCTAAAACTTTTGTAGCTCCCAATAAATTTTTAATGGTGAACGTTTAATTATTGTTGTTTCTTATGGTGCAGTTCACCTGAGCTTTGGATGTGCCTCATTAAAAATTATTTGGCAAAATGGATGGACGGTGTGGATATAACACATTCATCACAGGTGGGGCCCAAAAAACTTTGACACGTGTGCTACACTTCACAATCTGAGTCGTGCCTAATTCAAGCCTTAAAAAATTGTACACGAGATATTAACTTAAAATTTAGCAATTAAATTATGGACTGCAATTGCTAACTCACAATGCCAAAATCAAATTGTTTGAATAGTTTTAATTGTTAATTTGTGGACTTTTATTTTTTAAAATAGGGCCTTTTGATTTTTTTCATGATTCACTATCCAATAAATGTCCACCAATTCATAAGTGAGATAATGACAATAAATTGCATGAATTTGAGGCTGATTTGGTGCATAGATTGATCCTCTAAGTTAGCCTCAAATTGGCAACGCCATCTACCTGAATTTAATTTCATTTTTTTAAAGAACTATTGGGAGAAATGATATCAAGTTGTTAAGTATATAAATTAGATATTTAGAAAATTAAATATATGAATTTTGTTGTCAAATTCAAGTAACCTGGTTCAAAAATTAATCAGACAGTCCGATACAACTTTTCACCAAAGAGTGGACTGTTACACCACCATAAACATGTTCCAATTTATAAATGAATGCATATTTGGAATGCTTAGAATATTTCGGATTTAATCCATATTTTTTCATATTCTTTTGGCAAAAAAAAAAAAAATTTGTGCCGTTACGGGCTGTTACGCCCCTGTATCGCTGTTACGTCTCCATATTTGTATCGGTTTCAGAGGACACCGTTACGCCAACCAATACCGATACGGGATACCTTACCTGCAGCTGACATGCCTCCCAAGTTGCATGGATTCCAGGAACTTGTCCAATGAAAACAACTTGCCACCTAGCCATTACATTAGATCTGCATCAATGTATAACGTTACCTCAAATTTAAATGAAAAGATATTATGTTAATTATGAGCAGAAAGATAAAGTTATTCAGTCACTAAAAACATAATGACATGCAACGAGGATGCGTACCTCTCACTGAAGTGTGACTATTATGTTGGATATGAGGGAATACAACAGAGCAATCGCATGAAAAAGTGGTTCGAGATGATACATATCATTCATATATAAAATTAGAAGAAATGTGCAATCTCAAACTCTGCAAACATGTTATTCACAAAAGTCCAAGTCATTGCATGCAGACACAAATGTTCATAGAAAGGAATAGCAACCAACAGTAAGTGACATTGTCACTGTAACATGATCTTATTATGCGCTGGTTGTTATTAGGATACCTGTGGATCTGTCAGGTTAATTATACTCAAATCAGCTGCACTGGTAAGCCATCAGGGGTTACCTATGATAGTTCGATGATAACAACCTGCAGATACATATCTATAGTCCTATATATACATACCTGTTGTCCAAAAAAATATACATGCATGCAGTCCAAAAAATGATATGTTTGAAGTGAGAGTCATTGCAGTCCCAGTGGAGACTGCCCATAACATCTCCCAATCCAAAATATATACAGTTTCCCATTGAAAACATCCTGAAAATGTCTTACGTATGACCTGCGCCACCCACCCACCTGCAGAATGCACTAGGGTTTCTCAATTCTATAGTATTAGTGGTAGTCAGGTGACTTGGGGACTGAATGTTAGAAGGAACCTCTCAAATTATGCATTTGAGGAATTCCTTAAATCTTATGGTTGACTGAATGAATGATGCTCTTTAATGAATGAACTTAATAAATGGAGATGGTTCAAGGAGGAGGTGGAATGTTTCAGGATTGAGTTACTTCTTTATGCTCTTTGAAGTTGCCTGGGTAATATGCTCCGATCGATTGACAACATTCTCGAGGCTCGAGAAGGAAGCGACTGCAAGGAGATTGGTGCTGTTCACCAGTATTTGGTTGATTTAGGAGTATCATAATAGAACATTTCACCATAGAGCATCATTGAAGGACAATGTCTTCAAATTGACTCGTGAGGTCATCACATCCTTGGGTGCTCCTCATGATTTCCATAGCTGTTTTAGTTCTTCTTGAGCAGCTGGGGAACAGGTTCTTCTTTTCTTGCTGATAGATGATCTCTTGTTCTTGTTGTCTCTCTTCTCTTTATTCCAAGGTGTCCTATTGCGTTAGCGGTGGGGGTAATGGTGCCCACCGTTACCGATACGCTGAATCGACATAACAGCTGATACCCGAGGGGGTGTAATGGCCGATACGCTCCTTTATCAGTTGATATATATATATATATATATATATATATATATATATATATATATATATATATATATATATATATATATATATATATATATATATATATATTTGCTTAAAAAAATCTAGAAAATGTGGAAAATTGTTAATATTCCAAAAATGCTTTCATTTATAAATTTGAACATGTTTAGGGTAGCATAATAGTCCAATCTTTAGTGAGAATGTTGTATTGGGTCATATGATGAATTTATGAACTTGGCAACTTGGAATAAATTGCAATTCTTTTATATTTAATTATTTAACTATATAATATCAATATAAATTTATTAGAATGAATTTAGTACCATTCTCAGTATTTGGTTGCTTAGGAGCATTGTAACAGAACATTTCACCATAGAGCATCATTGAAGGATGATGTCTTCAAATCGACTCGTGAGGTCATCACGTCCGTGGGCGCCCCTCATGATTTCCATAGCTGTTGTATTTAGTACTTCTTGAGCAGTTGGGGAACAAGTTCTTTACTTGCTGATGGATGATCTCTTGTTCTTGTTTTGTCTTTGGCTTCTCTTTATTCTAAGGTGTCCCGTTGCAGTAACGGTGTGCGTAATGTTGCCTACCATTATCGATACGCTAAATGCTGAATTGGCGTAATAGCCGATACGCTCCTGTATCGGTCGATTTTTTTTTTTTTTTTGCTCAAAAAAATCTAAGAAAAATCTAAATAATGTAGAAAATTGTAAATATTCCAAATATGATTCATTTATAATTTTAAACATGTTTAAGCTAGTGTAATGGCCCAATCCTTAGTGAGAATGTTGTATTGGGCCATCTGATGAGTTTATGAACCTGACAACTTGGAATTAACTACAAATCTTTTATATTTAATTATTTAACTATATAATATCAATATAAATTTATTATAATGAATGCAATACTAAAACATTTCATATTTGTAGGATTTATTATTATTAATAGTATTGGTGTATTACATACCTCGCCACTCTCGTACATTTCATTTCAACATACAAAGGTTGAGGACTTTTGTTATCATTTTCCCAATAGATCTTAAGAAAAAAAATTTGAAATTAAAGTGAAGTGACTTGTGGATTTGGGGTTGATTTGGTACACCATTTGATGTCCCAAATCAACCTCAAATTCATGAGATCCAATGGTGGGATTCACATGATGATCAGGTCCACTCCTAGGAACCAAAACACAATATTCTATTTAGGAGGCCCTCCATGGATGTCGTCATCGATCCAGATCGATGGTGGGGCCCTCCTCCTCCTTGTGTATGTGTGTAAGGGGGGCGTATGTGTGCGTGAGATGTCCCCATCAATTGTAGTCCAAATAAAGGGGAATTCGAGATTCCCCCTTTTCAATTCTGTATGGTTGTGGAGCTCAGGATTTGCATTTTTTGTTGTTTAAAGCCAAATAGATGTATGTTTCTTACTGTTTATCTCAATTAAGTAATTTTATTTTATTTTGAGTGATTTCATATTGATTTAGGTATGTTTTGACTTCATTTTATTTTAAAATTTTTTGAATCTGGTTCCATGCAACATTGTAGCATAAGCTTTTTCTGCAGTTGTTCGTTGCATGGGCCGTGCTTTGGTGTGTGGCATGTGGGCCTATGGTGGTGTGCGTATGTCATACTAGGCAACTTGTTGTTTCATTTTTGTTCTTTTGTTGATGCCCACTTAGGAATTTGAGAGTATGTTTTGACTTTTTCATTTTTAAAATTTTTGAATGGCTGGTTCCATGCAACATTGTAGAATAAGATTTTTCTACAACTGTTTGTTGCATGGGGCCTGCTTTGGTGTGTGTATGGCATGTGGGCCTATGGTGGTGTGTGTATGGCATGTCTGCCTATGGTTGTGTGTGTATGGCATGTCATGCAACTTGTTGTTTCATTTTTGTTCTTTTGTTGATGCCCAATTAGGAATTTGAGATTATGGTATTTATTCCTTTGTTGGTGTTTTGTGTTGAATTAAGCATTAGTAGGTAGTTTGCTTAAAAACTTGTTGGTTTGATATGATTTAGCTTGAATATATGTGGGTTGGCTTTTGAGAACTTGTTTTGAATATGGTTTTACTTGAAAACATGAAGCATTTTTTCTAGGCATTTTCTTTATTATTTTGTTGTTTTTCATATTTATGATATTTTTCCTATTGTTTTATTAAAAAAAATGGCAGTATCGTGTAGCTTATGCTAAATGCAACATAGCTTTTGCTACTTGCTATTGAGGGTTTATGCAGCAGGGTACACACTTTTTAAAACACTGCCAAAAAGGATAAATAGAGCCAATTCAAATAGCTGGGACAAGGCCACGATGATGATCATGATGGAGACCTGGGGAAGGATCTATTTTGGTTAATGCAAGAAATGGAAGTTCGTCGAAGAGAAAAGAAAACCTTCCTTGGAAGGGGGAAAACAGCTGAGACTATTTATGGGGCACTTTCTAGATCTGGCTATTATGTCAGCATCCACAGGAGTATCTTTTGGGGAAGTATGACTGTATGAGAGGTTTAGATAGATGGAATGATTTCCAATATATCTGTAATCAGAAGAATTTCGTCCCGAATCTTCCAGGTTGATCTCCTGATGGAAAGTTGTATCTTGCGATCAAGTACAGGAACTGTTTTACTGATGCAAAATAGGTAGGCTGACAATGATTACTTTCATGCGCATGACAGTGAGACCCATTCCATCTAGTTCTATGAAGCATGTAGGCGTGGCCAGTTGATGATATCGGCCGATATATCCCATGATATATGTTGTATCCCACCAGTGTGATACGAAACACACAAGTAGTTCGATATATCCAACATGTTCAATCTAGTGAGCATTTTCGAATTTCGAACCTTTTATTTTCTATAAATCATGTTAAATTAGTGTCAAATTGTTACAAATTCATGATTTTTCATGTTTTGCATGAAAGTCATGGATTGAGGGCTTTGATTTCAAGATTTGGAGGAGATGGACCATGTTGCGGAAAATTGAAAAAAAAATAAAAAATTTCCAATTTCTCGCAAATCGTTTGCAATCTGTGTCCAAACATCAAATCAAACATGTATGTAACCTAATTTAGTGATTCTTCTTTTGCTTTTGAATGTATTGCTGGTCTTTCCACATGTTTTCTTATGTTTATAAATTATTTGAATAGACATTGAATATACTTGCATCAATTCAGTTATACGATGCATAGATTAGGACCCCATACAAAGAAAACCTATTATGTTTACTTAATTTTTTTAATGTTTTGTATATTGATGTCTTTTTAATAGCTACAGTTTCATTGAAAAATTCAATCAATTTCCCAATGTTTCCTCATGTTTCCAACAACAAAAATACATTACACGATACCACCGATATATCCCATGCGATAACCGATACGTATCCGTATCCCAAGAATGCGATACGTAACGTGATACCGATATTTTGAACACTGCCTACAACACACATTGAGAGAGGAAGGGAAAGAGAGATGGGACTTGGGAGTGAGATCGGCGAGGGAAGATGGTGTGTGCAACTTATAAAGAGAGTGAGAGAGGATGCTGGCTACACTTGGTGATGTAGCTAACGAATGAGAATCATCAACCTCATTTGGTTGTATCAAACCCTAGGACCAAAACATGCCCTAACACACCCAATTTAAGAATAGAGATTCTTGTACTAGAAATGAAAGTAAAACAAATGCAATAACCACCGAATGATCAAAGTTCTCATCAATTTTGATGGTTTGGATCAGATGACCCTTGTGTGCAAACATGCAATTGTATAAACCCTAGCCCAAGGCTTGTAGAAAAGATAAAAAAATGTCCCAAAAGTCGGTGAACTATTTTGTTATTGAGTTTTTATATGAAAGGGAACAAAAGAAAAGCCCTAGCACTAATCGGGCCTTACATCAAAGCATAAACTATGGGTTGCATGTTATAATTCCAGCCCTACAATCTTATTTTAAAGGGTAAAGACTAAAATACCCTTTTATACTGAAGTGAGACATAAGCAAGACATAAGCAAAGCAAAATAAACTAAAATTTATCTAAAAATAAACAAAAAATCGTAACTTGAGGAAATGCGGCCAAAAAACCTTTTGGTGGACCCAAAAGTTTATCGAGGGTGCCATAATGTGTGGTCCATTGATGGGTCTATGGGTTTGGCCCAATATGGAAGATGTTTGGGCCCCCTTTCCATGCTCTAATCCATGTCAAAATTCCTCGGCAAGTAGATCAGCCCGATCCATCAACATTAGGTAATCCACGTTCTCATCATCCTCCTTGGGTTGGGAAAGACTCGACCCCGAGTCTAATCCGCTATCCACTGCCTTATGTGGTGTAATATTAGCAACACGAACACATTAGAAGTGTTCATTCTAGGTGGTGGCTCAATACGATAGGTGTTGTCGTCAATCTGCTTTAATATCTTGCACGTGCTAATCTTTTTTTGCTTTAGCTTGTTGTAAGTGCCCATTACAAAGCTTTCTTTCAACATGTAGACCTACATTAGATCTCCTTCTTCCAAAACCACCTTCCGACGTTGTCTATCTACTGCAAACCTTGTATAGGATGGAAGGCTGATGTCCCTTGTGGTTGCGGGTTTCGCCCGAAGGCTCTCTCTCATGGTCATGGGTTTTAATATATACTATTTTTGGTTATCTTTCATGAAGGTGTATATATTTTTCTAGCCATTATGAATAGTCTGCCAGTCTTACTACCATGGTCGAGCCAATAATACGTGGCACACATCCATCTCTTGGACTACGTTGCACCATACGTTATCAAGATAGGTTTTACCAATTGTGAAAGAACCTAAACAATGACGAGAAACTTTTACCTTACCACCTCGCTTGAACCAAGTAAGTTTATATGGAACTGGATGCTTCTCTGTTCTCAATTGGAGCTTTTCTGCTATCTCTTCAGAGATGACATTTTCACAACTGCCAACATCGACGATCACCCCATAGACTTTGCCATTCACTATGCAGCTCGTATAGAAGATATTAGTCCACAACCAATCATCTTCCTGAGGTGACTTGGGTGTAAGAAGAGCCTTTTGGATCACTAACATTTTTAGACCATCAATGTATATTCCCTCGCCTCTACCGTCGGTATCATAATCTGCACCACGCGTTCCCTGTATGGCCTCACTTTCATTGTCAACTGACCGTTCTTCCATAACTACTTTGGAACTTCTGGTCAAAGCTGGTGTAGCTAACGATTGAGAATCGTCAACCACACACAACTGTATTAAATTCTAGGACCAAAACATGTCCTAACACACCTAATCCAAGTATAGAGATTCATTTACTAGAAACCAAAGGAAAAAGATGCAATATCCAGCGAATGATCGAAGCTCTCACCAGTTTTGATGGCTTGGAACATACACCCCACATTTGCAAGCATGCAATTGCACAAACCCTAGCCCAAGGCTTGAAGAAAAGATTAAAAAAAAAATGTATCAAAAGCTTTTGAACAATTTTGTTATTGAGTTTTCATATGAAAGGGAACAAAAGAAAAGCCCTAGCACTAATTTAGGCCTTACATCAAGCATAAAAAATGGATTTGATGTGATAATCCGAGCCCTATAATCTTCTTTTAAAAGAAAAATACTAAAATACCCCTATGTACTTAAGTGAGACATAAGCAAAGCAAAATAAACTAAAATTCATCTAAAAATAAAGAAAAAATCGTAACTTAAGGAAAATGCCACAAAAAAATGATTTTGTGGATCCAAATGTTTATCACGGGCAGCGTTCGAAGTATTGGTATCACTACAAGTTTCGCTACCCAGGGATACAGAAACAATGTCGATATCGCCAATAATATCGCTGATAACCAGAAATGCTGGGAAACATGGGAAAAACGATGGAATTTTCAGTAAAACTTTAGGAGGCGTTAAAATGTACATATTTGCATATTTAGAAATAAAAAATTGCAAAAAGAATGCATACATAAATGTTTCCATTTAATGAGGGCCTTAAAGCATGTCTTGTTGTAAGAAAGCTGTCCAACCATCCAACCCTCCATTCAAACATCCATCGGCATTGCAAAATATCAACAACACATGATATTTCACCAAGAAATCATCAACAATTGGAAAGGAAACTAAAGATTGTGGTCTTAAATCAATATTGCGCATGTTGCGATATCGATAATATCGAGATATTATCAATATTATCAATGACAAATTGAACACTACATACAACCATGTGCCCATGAAAAAAAAATTGAAATTTTTTTTTTTAATAAACAAAATTTTGATTATATTAATTCGTTGGCGATATTATTGAAATATTGTTGATACACTTATGATACAAGCATTACTTAAAATTTACGTAGTCGAAAATATTGGTGATATTGATGCATTGGTAGTACAAGGGACACCTAGAATTTACGTAGTTGAAAATATTGGCGATTACATTAGCGATATTGATACATTGGCGATACATTGCTAATACTTGGAATTTTCGATGCTACTAGTGTTATTGGTATCGCTACCAGTGTTATCGGTATCGCTGAGCTGGAGATAAAGATAATATCGGTGATATTTTGATAATATCGGAGATAAATTCGAAGACTGATCACGGGTGCTATAACGCGTGGTCCATTGATGGGTTTACGGGTTTGGCCCATTATGGAAGATATTTGGGCTCCTTTCCATTCTTTAGTCCATGTCAAAACTCATCAGAAAGTAGATCAGCCCAATCTATCAACATTAGGTAGTCCACATTTTCATCACTTTGAGAGGGAAAAGGTGGGGGCTACTTGTAGGTTGTGGCCTAATTTCTTGGAGAGAGATTGCATGGGTAAATTTTCAGCCATCAGCAAGCTTTTTGCGGGGAAAATTTTAGCCATAGGTTGTCAAGCAGCCACACCCTCCAAGTTATCAAAATATCTTTAATCTTTAATTCAAAAGCCTTTTCATATCCTTTTAATATTCAAAGTTTGCTTTCATCTCTAGGCATCAGATGCTCGATAGTGTGCTCTTTGCTCATGAGTGTTTTGACTCTTGCCATAAGATTGGTAGGCAGGGAATTCTTTGCAAATTGGATCTCGAGAAAGCTTATGATCATGTTGATTGACACTTTATTGATTATATGCTATTAGTCTTGGATGCAGGCTTGTGTGTTGTCTACTAGATTCTTGTCCTCATCAATGGTTCCCCTTTTGGCTTCTTCAAAGCCTCTTGGGGGCTTCACTAGGGAGATCCTCTCTCCTCGTTCCTTTTTGTGATGGTTGTTGAAGCCTTAAGAAAAATGTTATCTAAAGGTCTGGTGGGCCTTTTTTGATGCTTTGAGGTTGGTAATTTTCCCCAAAGAATCAATCACCTCCAATTTGCGGATGATACTCTTTTGTCTTGTGAGGCTAAGGACTGTATGGTGGACAACTTGAGAAAAATAGTTAGATGTTTTGAAGTGGTTTCGGGCCTTAGTTAATTTGGCTAAAAGCAAGCTTCTCAGTATTCTCTTACCTATGGAGGTCTCTAGAATGGATACCATTTGCAGTTGTTGAGTTAGTTCCCTTCCCTCTTCCTATTTGGGCCTTCCTCTTTGTGTGGGTAAGCCCAAGGTGTCCCGTATCGGTATCGGTTGGTGTAACGGTGACCTCCAAAACCGATACGGATACGGGGGCGTAACGGCCCGTAACGGCGCAAATTTTTTTTTTTTGCCAAAAAAATATGAAAAAATATGGATTAAATCCGGAATATTCTAAGCATTCCAAATATGCATTCATTTATAAAATGGAACATGTTTATGGGGGCGTAACGGTCTACTCTTTGGTGAGAAGTTGTATCGGACTGTCTGATGAATTTATGAACCAGATAACCTGAATTTGACTACAAAATTCATATATTTAATTTTCTAACTATCTACTACCAATGATAGATATATTAGAATGAATGTAATATGTAAATATCTTACATTAGGTGTGTTTGCAATTATTTTTGAAGAATTTCTCGAACATACCTGTGCAGTGTGCAGGTACAGGTGACTGTGACTCCTGTCTATGACCTGTCATCCTCAAGTCAAGAATATTAAAAAAAATAAAATTAGTAGTGTCTGATATACTCCCTTGCAACTTGATTAAGGATTACTTGATTGGTTGTCAGGGAAGCTATTTTAAATACAAGTTCGGCAGTGTCAAGTGTGTGCATAATTGCATGGCTTCTTGCAATAATACTTGTGAGCTGTCTGCTGCAAAATGCAAATACTTACCTTAATACAAATATATACTCACAATCACAAGTCACCACCAAAATGAAAATCTGCTTTTTTGTGGTTGCTCGACCTCCACATCATCGTCATCGTCACCATCAGGCTGAGGCTGTCCAATAGGTGTAGGTTCTGCATATCCATAATATCCAGTGCCAGAAGGAAATACTAGATCAACGAAACCAGAGGATGACTGATCCTGACTAGGTAACGACTCTGACCCTGAGTAAGGATATCCACCAGTGCCCGTCAAATAGCCATACTAGTAACCATACTCAGGCTGTTGAGAATCTTGAGATTGAGAGTGCGTCTGCTGTGATGAGTAACTTGGATTTGGATCTGGATATCTATAGTCATATGGATATTGATCGGGAGGGCTACTCCAACATGAATGTGATGGAGCGGGCTCAGTATAACCATTATAATTATAATCCAATTGACCATAAGAATATCCATCATAATAACCAAGACCATGAGCCTGCTGATGTTCCGGACCTCCCGGACGCGGTGCACCACTAGATGTACCCTCCTGCTGGCTGTATCGTGACTCGGTACACTCGTAGGTTCGACCTCGTGTACCACCTCGTCGATGTTCATCGGCATCGCGATCTGTAGACGGCTGAATAAGGCGTTGAGTAACACCAGAAGTGCCAGCACCAGAGGCAGGGGAGTCATCGTCACCATCATCCGACACGGGCACGCTACCACTGCTCGTACTCTTTTGTTGATCTCGAGCCGTTTCCGTACGTGGCATAAACGCTGCCCCTCTTACTAGGTCCAACACATCTGCACGATTCTCTTGTTGTGCTTTGCGTATTTCTGGGTCATCAATTTTCAATTCTTCACTATCCTCTTCAATTTGCTTTTCCCTTGTTTCCAACCAAGGTAGAAGTGGGTCATCCTCATCATAAATATTGTCGAAGTTTATTGGACAGTAATCTCCGTCATCGGTGGCTGTAATGCTCCTATGATGTCGTCGCATTCTTAGTTTTATATTGTAATGCATGAAGACAAGTCTATCTAATGTTTTAGTTTGCAATATATTCCTATTCTTTGAATGAATGAGTGCAAAACAACTCCAATTCCTTTCGCAGCTAGAGGAAGATGTTGTTTAGCTAAAAACTTTTACTGCAATTTTTTGGAGAGCCTTCGTACTCTCTCCGAAATTAATCCACCATTCGGCCGGTTGCAACTTAGATACTGCATGCTGTGCAAGAGCATCTCCAAAACTACCAAGACGATTTCCAAATGTATCTAATTCATTCAACGCCTTTATTTACAGATCTAAGTCAGGTTCTAATCTCTTTATCACATTTTTTAGCTCGACACGAACTTCATCATCCGCAACAAATGATTGGGCATATCTATACCTAGGATTTAAGTAATAACCTGCTATATGAAGATCGTGATGGGGTTGTTTTGTCCATCTCCTGTCGATCATCTTCCAATAAGTCTCCCAGCTTCTACAATCACGTTGAATTGCAAGCTTTGCCTTATCCATGGCATCATATAGGAAGCCCATGGTAGGTGCTTCATCGGTTTCAACAAGATGAAGTACCCTCATTAGTGGCTCCATCACCTTTAGGATCGCCTTAACCTTCTTTCAATATTTGTTGTCCCGTATGGTGTTCACAACGTCGACCGGTGTCCCTGATGTCTTCTTCCCATGTTTTGTGTTGAGCCATTGTCGGGAAGCGAACATTTCACTCAACTCTCCCCTATGCTGGAATAAATTCTCTAATGCTATAAAGTTTGTTGTGAATCTAGTCGCCGCAGGCCTCAACAATTCTCATCCTTTCGTGAACTTTCTCATTATTGCGACTGCTTGATTATGGTTGTAAATAAACGTCGTTACTTCCCTTTCCCTTTCGATCATTTCCTGAACATTCTTTTTCTTCACAATATCTTCCAATATAAGATCAATACAATGGGCAGCACATGGTGACAAAAAAAAATGTTTTCTCTTATTCATCAACATATGTCTTGCAAGCTTATATGATGCTTCATTATCTGTCACAATCTGCACTACGTTTTCCTCTCCAATCTCATCCACAACTTTATCCATTAGTCCAGTAATATAATCAGAATTTTTTGTTACTTCTGAGGCATCAATTGACTTGTGATATATAGTTCCCAAGTGGCAGTACACCATGAAGTTGATCATGCTGCGTCTGGTTGGGCCAGTTTAACCATCGCACATGATCGTGCATCCTTTGGCTTGCCATACAGGTTTAAAGGTAGTTACGTATGTTTTCACATCCACGTACTTTGCATCTGTTCGTTTCCCCTTAATCTCCTTAGCCGTGGGAGCTTTTATTCTTTCACCTGCTTCTGCTGCTGCATCAATTACCACCTGCCAATATGGAGAATTGGCCGCATTAGGAGGTATGTTGGCATGTATAAATAACTTTGCTGCTGCTCTACCTAATTTCTCAACGGAAGTTCTACTCCACATTTGTTTTATCTTCTTTTGTTTAGTTGATTCTTTCCTAAACAAAATTGGATCAATAGAGGGTCTCCTAGGCTCATTTACTTCTTCATCCAAATGTATAGGGGCATCACGTGAAGATGTCTGTCGTCGGCTCCCAAATACACGTCGTAACCCACCAAACCTACCCCCCCTAGCCTCAGTCCCAACTGCAGAAGCAGTTGCACTTCTAATTGCACTCCCTGTCCCACTCCCACTCTCACTTCCACTCCCACTGCCCCCTCCTGTATCACGCACTGACCCATGCGTGCCAAACATGCGGTGACGTTCTTCCTCTTCACGAGCTAGACGCACACTCTCTCTCCTAGCTATGGTTAATTCCCGATCTGAATCTTCGTCAGAATCAATATCTTCATCACGAACGCCCATATATTTAGGACCAAACACCTCCTGTCGAGCTGCTTCTAAAATATCATCTCTCTTCTTTTGTACAGCAGCACGTTTACCCTTCGACTCATCCAGACTAGCTTGCATTAATAGCATTATCTCTCTCGGTACTCTGACACATGGCGCAACTTGACCCTTTCGATGTGCCAAATGTTGTTTGAGACGGGTAATTCCGTTAGACACTATCCTATCACAATACTTACACTTTATTTGGTGCCTAGTACCACCAACCCTCTCACAATGTTGCCATACAATATCCTCACTTGTTGTTGGCCAGACCCAGACATTTCTTTAGGTTTAGGATATGAGTATGAGTGTATGACCTATGTTAATAAAGATAATTTTATGTTCTAACTAAACCCTAAGAAGCTACAAAACCTGTCCAATATAAGCAAATAAAAATATAAAGTCACTAATTCAAAAATACAAAGAAAAATTTATAAAATGACACCCCAAATATGTAAAATGCACATTAACATATTTTACTATGATGAACACATCATATGGCATGATTAAAACAGCAAAACAACCATTAAAAATTGATTTTTCGTATTTTAAAAAAAGAGGCCAAAATTCATGCGTAAATAGAAAAAAAATAAAAATAAAAAAATAAAATGACACCCAAAATATGTAAAATGCACATTAACATGTTCTACTATGATTTACACATCATATGGCATCATCAAAACAGCAAAACAACCATTAAAAATTGATTTTTCGAATTTTAAAAAAAGGGGCCAAAATTCATGCGTAAATAGAAAAAAATATATAAAAAAAATAAAATGGCACCCCAAATATGTAAAATGCACATTAAAATGTTCTACTATGATAAACACATCATATGGCATGATTAAAACAACAAAACAACCATTAAAAATTATTTTTTCGAATTTTAAAAAAAGGGGCCAAAATTCATACGTAAATAGAAAAAAATATAAAAAAAATATAAAATGGCACCCCAAATATGTAAAATGCACATTAAAATGTTCTACTATGATTAACACATCATATGACATGATTAAAACAGCAAAACAACCATTAAAAATTATTTTTTCGAATTTTGAAAAAAGGGGCGCAAAAATATAAAAAAAATATAAAATGGCACCCCAAATATGTAAAATGCACATTAACATGTTCTACTATGATTAACACATCATATGCAATCATTAAAACAGCAAAACAACCATTAAAAATTGATTTTTCGAATTTTCAAAAAAAAGGCCAAAATAAATGCGTAAATTAAAAAAAATATTAAAAAAATATAAAATGGCACCCCAAATCTGTAAAATGCACATTAAGCTGTTCTACTATGATTAACACATCATATGACATCATTAAAACAGCAAAACAACTATTAAAAATTGATTTTTCGAATTTTAAAAAAAGGGCCCAAAATTCATGCGTAAAGAGAAAAAAATATAAAAAAAAATATTAAATGGCACCCCAAATCTGTAAAATGCACATTAACATGTTCTACTATGATTAACATATCATATGACATCATTAAAACAGCAAAACAACCATTAAAAATTGATTTTTCGAATTTTTAAAAAAGGGCCCAAAACTCATGCGTAAATAGAAAAAAATATAAAAAAAATATAAAATGGCACCCCAAATCTGTAAAATGCACATTAAGCTGTTCTACTATGATTAACACATCATATGGCATCATTAAAACAGCAAAACAACTATTAAAAATTGATTTTTTGAATGTTAAAAAAAGGGCCCAAAATTCATGCGTAAATAGAAAAAAATATAAAAAAAATATTAATTGGCACCCCAAATCTGTAAAATGCACATTATCATGTTCTGCTATGATTAACGCATCATATGGCATAATTAAAACAGCAAAACATATTAAAGAAAGTAAATACCTATTTTTGAAGAATTTCTGAAAAATGGCCCACCGAGCTTTGATTCAACCAAATCCGTAATATAATGTGTTTTTGTCCCAAATAACCAGCCAAGGTTGGTCGAAATTACTATTAGAAGGAGTGAAGAACAGTTTGGAAGCAAGAAGTTTGGAAAAAACAGTAAAAAAAGTGCTTAAAAAGAAAAAAAAAATAGCCGTTATCTGACCGTTACGGTTGACCGTTATGCCCCCGTAATGGTCCGATACGCCCCGTATTGGCCCGTATCGGCTGATACGGCTATAAAAATCGGTAACGGCCAATACGGAGCCGATACGCGTATCGGCCCTTACCGATTCCGTTACGTATCGGCCGATACGGCCGATACGTAACCGATACCGGACACCTTGGGTAAGCCTGCGATTCATTTGTGGGACAAAGTGTTAGAGAGAATGGAGAAAAAGCTATCACCTTGGAAAAGCAAGTTGATGTCTCTTGGGGGTAGAATTACCTTAATCAAAGCCTCTCTCTTCATTCTCCCTCTCTATTTTATGTTATTATTCTGTTGCCCTAAATTTGTTCTAGTGAGAATAGTAAGCTTAGAAGAGATTATCTTTGGCAAGGTGAAGTGTTTAAAGGGAAATTTCTTATGTTAAATTAGGAGGGATGCTACTCTATTGACAATGGGGGTGCTGGAATTAGACATTTGGACATCGTTAATTTTGCTTTGTTGGGGAAGTGGGTTTGATGGCTACATCTTGTTCACTGGCCATGTTTGGTCCTATGGGGCCCCTTCAAAAGTTTGTCTTGCATGTCTTGCATGTAGAAACAAGATTCTAAGTAGCGACAAACTCCAGAAAATGTGATTTGATTTTGTCAAATGTTTGTCTTCTTTATCTCAACATTGTGGAATTGGTGGACAATCTTCTTATTCATTTCCCCTTCTCTTGGTGGTCTGGTCTAGGATCCTAGGTAAGGCCAGCGTTTCCTTGGTTTTGCTTGGATTAATTGAGCCATTGTTTTGGTCTTGGTACGCTTGTGAAGGTGATGCACCGGGCTCTTGGAGATGGAGGGTGGCTGTCGTGGCAGTTATTTGGTTCATATGGGGTGAAAGAATAGTCGTCGTTTTCACAACAAAAGCATCTCTGTTGTCAGGGTTTGTAATTAGGTTCTCTTGTATTTAAAGGACTGGACACCCTGAGGGCTGCTTTATTTTCAGGGTTGGCGCGCCCTCTAGGTTGCTTTGTGGGTTTCTTTTTCTTTTCTTTTTTGTTCGTTCTTTTCCCATCCTCCTTTTCTTTTCATGCCATCCGGCCCTAATATTATTCATCATCTTTCAAAAATAATAATAATTTGTTCTCGGGAAATTAATTGCGTGACTAAAATTGTTTGCCGCAACTCACGTTGTATATAGTAGAGATATTCGATTTAAATGGAAACAATTTATTTAATTGTTTTCTTCTAGTATTCAAAAGGTCAATTTTACATGTTGAAAAAACATGTACTCATTTAGTGTAGAAAGTCCGAGAATAGAATCGTTTTTATTTTACCTTTTCTCCTTTGTGCTATGCCTATGTTGCTTGTTATAATTAGATCAATTAACTCATTAATCTTCGTTTTCCTTTAATGAAGGCATGCGTTCTATACATTCTTCGGGTTGGTGTAACTGACCAAATGACCGAGCCTACTCAAAGGATCTTTTTGATTCTCCTTGGTAGACAGGTATGTAAATGCAATCTCTGTTATATATGGACACTAGATTAAAATCTTGCTTTGAAAGTTAGAGTATGTGTGAAACTTACTTATTGTCTGATTCTGCAGTTTCGTATATTTGACATTTATTTTCTTTTTCTTTTTTTGCCTTGCAGCTGGAAACTCCTGATGTTAGTCCTTCCATGAAAGTTGCTGTGCTACGTACCCTGTGTTATCTATTGGCAACTTTAGGGGAGGTGGGACATGATAATAGTGTTATGCTAACAACTCTTCTGATTTTCTTTCCTGACTGTTTCTGCTCTGATGGGTTAAATATGTGAGTCTGCAAAATGTCTAAAATTGTCATGTATGTAAGTTATATTAATTCAGTTAAATGAAATAATTCCATGCATAGTGGGTAAAAGATAAAATGGATATAATCAGGACAATTTTGAGACTAGTTGTGGGTCCAATGGAAGTGTTTACATACCCTTGAGATATAACATGAGAGATTTGTGTCAGGTATCACTTCATCAAAATTGCATCCCACGAGTAAAAATGGGTCGAGGAAGATAGCAAGGAGTATATGTCAACAAGTAAAAATGCATATGGAGGGCCTCGTAAAGTGTCCCTCTATTTATATTTACAATTCAGGCTGTCATATGCCTGATGATGTAGTCCAATTGATTGTTTTTCACAAAACATGTAAACACTCTGTCCCTCACCTCTGCCTTCTGTGTCTTTTTGCGGTGGAAATTTCATCAGCCATCTTGGCAAGGTTTCATTCTCCTTAGGTGATGCGTATCTGACCATTCTGGTAAGGTTTCATTCTCCGTAGGTGATGCTTATCTGACCATTCTGGCAAGGTTTCATTCTCCTTAGGTGATGCCCATCTCCATTTCTGGCTTGCTGTTTGCTTGGCATGGCAGAGGCATAGGCAAAGATCTCAAAGCAATATGGCACCATTCGTTAATGGCTTCTCTCTAGGCTATTTGGAAAGAAAGGAAGAAGCACTGCTTCTGGAGCATCTCTTCTGCCCCTACACTGGTCTTGGCTCAGATCTTTAGTGATGTGAGGGACTAGCCTCAAGATCTTTCTTTAAGCGACAGATCTCTCATCATTCCTCTTTTAGGCTAGTGCGGCAGTCTTGGCTCGGTTTTCCTCTGTTTCATGGTGTCTAGTGGCTTTAGCCTGGGTTGTATAGTTGTTTGTTTAGTTTATTCTTGAGCCTCTTTGTTTAAAGGCCCTCCCATTGGGTTGTATAGCTGTTTGTTAGTTTTTTTTTTTTTTTTTTTTTTGGTTTTTTCTGTTTGTTTCTGTAGGATTGCTTGGCTCCCTTGTGTGTGTGTGTGTGTGTATATTCAACCTTCAAAATGTGTTTGTTGTCCCATTATATTTAAAATTCGATAAGTTAGTGTGACATTTGTTTCTAATAGTTATGGACCTGCTTTTCCTTTATGTACTGAATAAGTTTTCTTTTTTTATTTTCTTTCCATTCTCTTAATCCCCAACACATCACCAATTGTCAGTTTGAGCAGATTTGAGGGATTGATCACTAGGCCTAGATAGACTTTCAACTAAATCTTAGTTTGATCAGCGGTTGTCAAGTGTAGAGATACTATTTTGATTTACTGTGGGGCCATATGATCTGTTCGAGGTTACTTGGATAGTGGGTCACTCTAATACTCAGGGGTATAGGGTATGCTACTTCATCTAATGTGGTAAGCTAGTGTAGGATCATGTGGGTCAATCAGTTCATACTACTAAACATGTATAATGTAGTTATATATACAAATTGATATCATAATCTTATAGGGGTTTTTTCTGAATGCCTACATAAATAACAAATTATTTGCAATTAGACAAATATTAAGTTTGCAAATAGCCATGCCACTACTTCATAGTTATGGTAAATACCCACATTCCATTAGGGCCTGTTTAATTTGCATACATGACATGTAAACTGGAGAAATCGTGTAATGATTACAAATTACTTTACAGGTTTGTTGACATTAGTCCTATTTGATTGCCGATTCCCATGTTTGGTTTATCCACAATAAAATTGTAATAATGACATTCCACATTATTTATGTTAAAAGGCTCCATTGTGCTAATCTTGAGGGCCTATGAGAAGCTACGATGGGAATAAGGAGAAGAAAGATGAAAGAGACAAACAATGGGAGAGAGTAGAGGGAGAGCAATGAGATGCCGAGGGTCTATTGTAACTCCAACCCTCTGCTTGTATTTATAATAGTAAAAATGTGAATGGGGCCTATGGGCCTTTCGTACATGGACTTGGGCCACTATAAACATTTCAATTTAACTATCAACCTTTCAATACTCTCCCTCAAGCTAGAGCATCCTAATGAGTTCCAGCTTGGAACAAGGGCTAACATAATCAAACCTAAGGAAAATAAATTCTTTTCTAACATAATCAAACCTAAGAAAAATAAATTCTTTTCTAACATAATCAAACATAAGAAAGAAAGAAATTCTTTTCTAACACCCTCCCTCAAACTCAAAATGCTTTGAAAACATGAACTTGAGTTTGGAGAGGCACATAAAAGATTTCATAGAAGTAGAAAATAAAAAGGTAGCGCGTCCGTGGAGATGAGTGGTGTTGGGTGTGATGAGAAGCGAACGAGTGGATGGGAAGTGGAGGCAATGAGACCACCAATACCTATAGTTGAACATGCACTTTTGCAACTTCAGTGACGTGAGCCATCGGAATAACCATCCAGCACAAACAAGTTTGGATCGACTATTTAGCTCAACTAAGGTTGGGTGAACTGTCCAACATAATCATAAGACCGAACAACTATCCGAAACAAATAAGAATGGACTAACTGTCCAATATAAACAACGAGTCTGGGTCAACGATCCATCTCAACCAAGGCTGGGCCAACTGCCCAACACAATCACGAGTCTGCATAACTATTTGGAAGACTGAAACAAATAAGAATAGACCAACTATCCAATATAAACAATGAGTTTGAGGCTATTACTTAAGAGTAAATTAGCCCAGTGCAATTGTAAGTTTGAGCCAAGGCTGGGACAATCGTCCAGTCTAAACAAGCCCAAACTACTTGTCTGGTGCATAAATGGGTTCGGGCCAACTATTTGGTATAAATACCGGTAACATCACACATATTGGCAAGGTGAGCCTGAAGAACATGGCAGTGTAGGATTTGGTTCCTAGTGTTTTTGAGTCTTGATTTCTCTCCCAAGTGTGGGATTTGGTTCCCAAAAACTGAAGAGTTGTGGTCGAAATCCACTCCCCAAACAGGTAAAAAAAAACTCTTTTTTTTTTTTTCTCAATTTCTTACTGTTTATGCATGCTGCTTCTATGTCAACCTATATTGGCAATGATATTGTCGATGCATGTGATACATGGGAGATTTATAAAGGGCTTATGGTGATATTATTGCTTGACAATACAATGGTTATATTTCTCCGATATATCGGCGATATTTGGAATTCTTGGAGGTTTCAGTATTGCCAGGATGGTGATACCGATTATGTCACTGATAATATTGATGTTATCTGCAATATTTGGAACATTGCCTGTATGTGGCCTTGAGGGTTGACTCCTACAACTCCAATGCATGATTGACATTCATCCTGCACCATTTTTCATGGAAAAAGCCATATTAAGTAGTCTAGCAAACTACCTGTGAACTCCTCATGCTGTTAGGCTTATATGCATCCTTTTAAGAATTGACCCTAGGTTACTGAGGTGTCTTCTTCTGTAGGAATTTATCCTTTCCAGTCCCCTGTTTACTTGCCATGATAGTGATAGCAAATAGAATACTAGAAAGTAGATTTGGATGCCAAATGTGGACTACTTTTGCAAGATTAAACATTTGGCTTGTTAGGTCAAACCAAATACTTGTGAGATTTTCTATTCATGTCAAATTGATCCATCTTTTTGGCTTTGAAAAGTTGATTCCTTAAAGTAAAAAGCACTCTCTTTAATCACTTCATGAAATCAATGAATTTCCTTGCATAGCCTTAGTTGTTTAGTATTTGGCTTAAGGGTTATCATGTTTCTTGAGATTGTCTAGACTATTACTATTAGAGGAGTGGAACTTTGCCATCATGTTGCTTCAAGAGTTAAAATCTTCTGGTCCAAGATTATGTTAACTCATATGTATATTTATTTTAAGATAACTTTGTGCTCATGGAAATGTTCTTTTTTGCCTCAACATTTTTTTAGGTTCCACTGGAATTCAAGGAAGTTCTTGATAACACAGTTGTTGCAGCCTTATCACATTCTTTATTACTTGTAAGTTTTGGTTGAGCTAATTAATGATGTGTCATTGAACCTTTATCCATCTTTTTAATTGTTTTTGCTATTCTTTGTTGAAATTTTATTAACACATCATATGTTCATAGTGTGTAAGTGTATACAGATTAAAGAGTTGTAGAGAATGATAGAATAGTGTAGAGAATAGTAGAATAGTGTGAAATTTCATTAACACGTACATGTGCAGAGAATGCTAGAATAGTGTGGAAGTGTATACATAGTTGTAGAGAATGGTAGAAGGGTATAGATATATAGAAAATTCTAGAGTTTTGTGGATGTGTTTAGAGTCATGTAGAATGGTGTAGAGATATCTGGAAGTTTCTAGAGAACTTGTGGAGTCTGGTAGAGAAGTTTGGAATATTTAGAAAAATTCTAGAGAGTTCTTGGCCGTTGGATGAGTGCCACATGGCACAATCCCAACCATACACGTGTAGGTTATAGTAGCTTCTCAGGTTTATCTAAGGTGGGGAGATCCTCATATTGAACTAAGTCGAGAGGACTTGTAGTTTTGAGATCTCTAGTGAAATACAAGGTGTTCTTGCGTTCTAGTGAACTTTGGTGCTTGGCACATGGGAAGTGAACTTGTGAAAGGCTAACTTTCTTTCTCGACGGACTGTGAGATGAGTGCCGCATGGTTTGCTTGGGGAAGCACTTGGGCCATGATAAGTGGTATCAAAGTAAGGTTACGAAGGGGATTGAAATGCTTGTGGGACTGTGGAGAGAGGCACAATGGCATCGGAAGTGGCCAACAACAATCAAGTGCAAGGCAATGAGGGTGCCAACAAGTCAGGTAGGGAGAGATCTTATCACTTGATGGCTTTGTTGGAGGCATTTCTTGCAAAGGTGGAGCTTGCTGTGGGCGATGGGCAAGAGAAGATGGATGTGATGGGTAATAGCATGGTTGAAATAGAGATGCACCAATGGAGTTTTATATGATCGTTGAGTTCCACTTAAACTGAAAGGGAAATGTCATAGGATAACTATAAGACCAGCCATGCTTTATGAGAAAAAAAATGTTGGGTAGTTAAAGGAACAACATGTTTGTAGGATGAGTGTGGTTGAAATGAGAATGTTGAGATAGATAGGTGGCAAGATGATGAAGGATAGAATTAGGAATGAATGCATTTGAGTGAACTTAGGAGTAGCACCACTAGGTAATTAGATGAGGGAAGTAGACTTAGATGGTTTGGTCATGTGCAATGGAGGCTAAGAAACTCACCCAAGGTATTCAGTAATGATAATGGTGGCCGTAATGGCCAACCTTATGGCCATTACGATAAGGGACGTAATTGCCATTGCAGTCCTGGTCGAATTTTTTTCCTCTTATTGGTCACATATCAGCTCATCATGGGTCCATATTGGTCCGTTATGGCCCTGTAATGACAGTTACAAGCTCATTATGGGCTATATATATATATATATATATATATATATATATATATCATGCAATGGGCACCACAATTACCTGTTATATTACTGCCTTTCGAATGGGCACCACCGTACCATAATCGTTTCTGAATATTATCATGACCGTCCTGTTGGGAGTGAGTGGGAACAACTTGAAGGCTCTAAAACAGCAAAGGGAGGACCCAAAAGGATGTTGATGGAGGTAGTAAGAGAAGATTTGTTGGCCTATGGTTTAACTGAAGGTATGGCCCTTGATAGTGTGGCATGGTGGAACACGATTCATGTAGCCGACCCCAATTAATTGGGATAAGGCTTAGATGATGATAATATTGTTTCAAGTATGAACACATGAGTTACTTCAGAAAGTTATTTTTCTGACTTCTGCATGGAAAGTACCCTCATTGTCACCATCACCATCACCATCACCATCATCAAAGCCTTGTCCTGGATGTTGGGGGTCAGCTTTGCAAAATCTGTTTCGCCACCCAATCCTATTGAAGATTGTATCTTCAGTAAGTGCAAAAGCCTTCATGTTCTCTCACACAACCTCAGTCTGAGTCCTTTTCAGGTCTCCTCTCATCCTCCTTCTTAGGCCCTCAACCCTAATCAATTTTCCCCTGCTTTGGATGAAATCATTCTTAATCCTGCCCTTCCTGTTTTCCACACATCCATCCCTTCATCTTAACTCAGCTCAGTATAGTGGAACATATAGTTCTTATAAAATTTAGGTGTTGTCTTAGGCATGTGACACTCACAACATCTCTACTTAGCTCCATGTCTATCAGAAACATCATCATCAATCTCCACATTCTTTGTATGACAGGGTCAAGGTAATGAAACACATTGCTTTGAGGAATCCTTTACCCATAAATTTAACCAGAGTTTCACCGCTATACCTTTTCTCAGTAAAGTTGGATTCCAATTCTTTGCATGGAAAAATATCATTTTTGATGTTTTTTCATGTACCGGAGCTGGTTCTTCCTTTAAGGTTTACTCATTTGTAATATAGAAAGTGATTTACATTGAGCTTACTATAGTGAGCATCTTAGTGCTTGTTATTTGGGAATCATTTCTGGTATAAAAAGTTATCCTTTGTATTTTTTCCATCTTTGGACCCAACGTTTTGATTATTCAAGCAGGCAAATTTTTTTTTTTTTTAATGTAAAACGTAGAATTTTGAGTCTTTTGGTGTTCCCCAGCATTTCAAGTCTTAGGATTCTAGTTTCCTTTCTCTGACTAAGTATAGAAATAGAAGTGATGTATCTCTCCATTAGTTTGCCAACAAA
Organism: Magnolia kwangsiensis; assembly: GCA_037074715.1. NCBI lineage: Eukaryota > Viridiplantae > Streptophyta > Magnoliopsida > Magnoliales > Magnoliaceae > Magnolia > Magnolia kwangsiensis. The sequence goes on from CM073588.1 coordinate 80,846,806, forward strand.
CTTTACAAATGATTGTAAATGGAAGATACCAAAATGCATGTGGTTATTGGTCTACTTCAATTATTTCTCTAAACATGGTTGAAGTATCCTAGACGCTTTCTTCTTGACTCGTTGACTTTTGAAACTTATACAAAGTTAATTAGAACTATGGTGCATAGGTCCGCTTGGAAGCTGCTTTGATGCTGCGTGCATTGGCGGAGGTTGATCCCACTTGTGTTGGTGGTTTGATTGCCTATGGTGTGACGACATTGCATGCTTTACGGGACAGTGCTGCCATCGGAAAGGTAAGCATAGGCAGGTATATGGAGTGTCTTATCGATAAACATAGGCTGTAGCTACACTTGTTTATATAATTCTTCTTGAAAATGCTTTTCATTTTCTGCATCAAGGTTCTGGGTCAGATTTGTCTGATAATTTTATTTTATTATTATTATTTTTAATCTTTACGTGTCCCAAATGGTGATAGCTTTTGCATACTCTGCTTTTCTTCTTCCATTTTTCGTCTCTATAAAGTGTTTTCCCCCCCTAAGAAGTAGCCATAATGTGTAAATTAAAGTTTGAACCTTATTATCAGTGTCATACTTTCTTTGGTTGCCAACGAGGTTGCACAAAGTTATACTAATCATGGATGCGCATACACATGTATCTTACTTGAGACAACTAATTGGAAGGGTATCTTGGCTTGACGCACTTGTGGGGAGCACTTGTATTTGCAAATATTACTAATTATCATTCCTGTTGCTGTTGTTGGCTTGCACTTTACATCTCATCAGGTATATAACAACCTATGAGACTATTGAGGTTAGATTCCTTGAGTCCTTGTACAGAATTTTGTTCTGTTGCAAGAAATGGTAAAATGGGAGCACAGTTGCAACTATTAATTGCTTAACGGACAAAGTGTTGTATCATATCCATATAGGTCACCTCCCCCCCAAAGCTTACCAAATTTCAACTAGATTTATTCTTGTATATTTTGAAGAGCAAAACACAAGAAACGAGTGGCATTTGACTGATCGAATTGGAGTGGGACTCATTTGATAGTCATGTTTCTAATGAGGATACATCAATCAGACGTGCATATTAAGATGATAAATTTGATTTTTTTACATGTTCTAATGGCATACATCATATGCTTCGAAATAAGCATGGGGCATGCTGTCTATCCTGTTTTGGTCTTGTATTAATTTAGGGCAACGTGCATATAATTACTTCATGATTTTTAATAAGAATCAAAACTTGGCAATCAACCAATTGATTTATAATTCCCAAAAGCTTTAATACCAATTTTAGAAGACGGAGTAAAAATCTCAGCTTTCCATCTGTCAGGCTGAATTTGTCAATGAATGCCTATGATGTTATGTTTTAAACCAGAAAATTGTCTAAACCTTTTTAGGAATGGTTTCTAACATCGTTCAGGCTGAAATATGAATGCAGGCCTATGATGTTACATATACATGAATGAGGAACATATTATGATGACAATGTCATTGTTGGATATAGATTATGGATAATTTGATGTAAACCTGGACATGATGTATCAAAACATTATTGATGGCGCTCATGTTTTGTCTCCTAGGGTGATCGTTTGAAAGTTGAACTTGATTCATTGCATGGTCAAGCAATAGTCCTAGCAGCTTTGGTATCCATTTCGCCCAGGTTACGTCTTGGTTATCCTGCACGGTAAGCATACATTTTCTATGTAAGTGTTTTATTATTATTATTATTTTTAACTTTTAACTTATTCAAAGTGAATATTGGTGGTTTTTGATATGTCATTCTCTTGTAATTTAATGCATTTGTCACATGTTGTGAGGATATTTTTCCCCTCGCCATACTACACATCAGTTTTAGCCAAATTTAGATATTTGTGGTCATTGTGATAACATGTTACGTTGTTGACCTTTTCATGAACCAGGGCCTTTTTTTCTTTTTTCCCCGGCCTTTTTTTTTTCCCCCCTTTTCTCCCCCTGAAAAGTTACTTGATTTTATTGAAACCAAACAAAAGTGAAAGCAAACTAAAGTAGAGTTGGGTTAGAGAGAGTCAGAGCTGTGGTTTATCAATAAAAAGAGGAGCTCTAACTTAATATTTCCTACGAAGTCGGGAACTGTTATCCCACACCAAGTGTTGTTGCCAAAAATGTTAAACAAAATGCTAGATTGTGTTATGTACGCATATTTTTGTACATTTATTGTTTGTTTCCATTTCATGTATTTGTGTTGCAGCAGTGGGCGCATGCACCATTAGTCTCTATTATTTAGGGTTATGTAAGTTTTTTTTTTTTTTCAAGTACACATTAAGTTTTCTTTGTATAGGGTACTAATCTATGCACCATCAGATAAAAGTGATGCAACTAAATTACATTTTCTTTGTATAGGTTATTAAACTATGTGCCATCAGATAAAAGTGATGCAATTGTATTAAAATTCGGTTTATAATAAATAAAGAAATCATCATTACTTCTATACTTTATATCACTTATTAGCACATTCAATATACTAAATACTGACGCCAAACATGTCCTACAATTTATGGTGCATTTAATTATAAAATATATCTTTTAAATTTCTTTTTATAATTTTTGAAAATAAACACGTGTGGTTGATGTTAAGATCAATATACACTCATAAATAAATATTAGGGTGTGCATAACATCTGGTCAATCTAATTGTTTTCAAATAATGTTGTTTTTAAGTAATTTTCAACATTTTTTAAATTTAATAAATATATGTTTTTTAAATTTCAAAGAGTTCTGTAATTCTGAAGATCAGCCTCCTGGCACTTTAATGCGATTTTTCAACCTCTAATTGCAAGTTAAATGGGTGATGAAGGAAATTTCGGATTTCTCCGATCTCTCCCAAATTTTCCAAATTTGAAAATTGAAGGTCAAAGCCTTTCTTGAGCATGCAAAATATGCAAAATCATGAATTATGAACTTCATTCTACTGATTCCAAGGAATTTAGTAAAAAAAAAAACTGTTCAAATTCGTAAAAACTCCCTAATTTGGGTTCTAGTATTTCGCGCTCCAATCTCTATTTCTGCCCACCAAATTCCCTGTCCTCTCCAAACAATAAAAAATGAGTGGTAGAAATTTCCTCAAGAACAAATGAAGAACGTTTTTTCCCAGAAAAAGAAACATATTTTTTGGTAATTTTTCAAATATTTTTGCAAAGGTGACTGATGCACTTACGGTTTCGTTGATAGATTGCAATACATAGTGATACATTGCGATATATAACGATACATGGCGATACATTGCAATACATAGACATACATTGCGATACATGCTGATACATTGCAATACATTGCAGTACATAACAATATATTGTGATATTAGAACCGATAGTGAGAAGTTTCCTAATTAAAGCCCCATATCATATTGGTGCTGTGCGATATTGATAATGTCAACCGATATCGATATTGCAATCATTTGGTATATATGCATCTGCTAACCTTGTCTGTCATCTACCATCCAACCTACCTTGGATCATTGATTTAGGTGTGTCTAATCATTTGATTGGTCTTCCATCCATTTTTTCTTCTTATAGTCTTTCATCTGGAAGGGATAAAGTGAGAGTTTCTGATGGATCCTTTTCATCCATTTCTGGAAAGAGGGATATCGATCTTGACGATCACTTATCCCTATCCTCAGTTCTTCTTTGTTCCAAACTCATTCAAAAACTGTCTGTTAGCAGTCTTACTAAAAGTTTGAATTGTTGTGTTACATTCTTTCCCACCCATTGTGTTTTCAAGACTTGGTGATGAGCAAAATGATTGGGAGTGGTTGTGAAGTGGATGGTTTTTATTTTCTTGTCATTGCTGGTTCAGCTTCAGTCTTATACTCAAGTAATAGGCTTAGAAGAGATAATAATGTTGCCCAAATGATACTATGGCATAGTCATTTAGGACAACTGTCTTTTCAATCACTGAGTTATTATTTTCAGACTTATTTAAGTCAATTGTGAGCCATAATCTCTAGTGTGAAGTTTATGCTGTGTCTAAAGATTGTAGATCAACTTCTCCAGCAAGTTTAGGTAAAAGCCTGCTTCTATTTCATATTGTTTATTTTGATGTCTGGGGGCATTGCTCCTCTTGTGTCGATGGATGGCTTCTGGTATTTCATATGCTTGATGGATGATTTCTCTCATTGTACTTGGTTATATCTCATGAAGACGCATGATAGAGCACCACATGTTATTAAAAGATTTCATAAGATGCTACTCGCATAGTTTGATAAAAATATCAAAATATTTCTATCGGATAATGCACGAGAATACTTTGAAGGCTCATTGTGGGAGTACTTGGATGAGTATGGGATGATACATCAAAGTTCTTGCCGGCACACTCAATAAAATAGAGTGGCCGAGCGGAAAAATCGTCATATGCTTGAAGTTGCTTGGAATCCCATGATTGGGATGAATGCTCCAAAACGTTTTTGGGCAGATACAGTTCTTGCAGTCACTTATCTTATTAATCGTATGCCATCTAGAGTTTTAAAATCTCCTTACCAAGTTCTTTGTCCAGGTTAGCCTACGTTCTTTGTTCCTCCTTGTGTCATTAGACATGTGTTTTGTTGTTGTCTTGGGACCAAACTAGAGCAAATTAGATCCAAAAGCCATTCAAAGTGTTTTTTCTATGTTATTCTTCCAGTAAAAAAGGATACAAATATTTTAATCCTGTGTCTGGGAAACCGTTTGTTGCTATGGGTGTCGTCTTTTTTGAATTCATGCCTTTCTTTTCTAGTAAGCCTCTCTCTCTTCAAAGGGAGCCTAGTGAGAAGGAAGATAGGCATCTTCCTCCAGCTTGTCCTCTTCCTGTTCCTGTTCCTTGCAGTCCATTGACCGATGCCTTCGATAATTTAGAATATCCTATCAATACTCCTACTGATATGGTGAAGGAACTCTGAGTATATTCATGGCCCTAGAAAGGGGTGACCATTCAGACACGTTTACCTCCTGACTCTAATTCCTTAGTACCAGGTAATATGTGTCCATTGTCCATGTCTTCAATTCTCTAGGATAGTCTTCCCATTGCCTTAAAGAAAAGGAAACGTCAATGTACTTCGTACCTTATATCTAGATGTTTCATGCATGGCCGTGTCTCCTGCCTATAATTCTTTCTTGTCTTCGGTTTCTTTTATATCTTTGCCTTCCTGATTCCAAGATGCAATTTCTATTCCAAAGTGGCAAGAGGTTATGGTAGAAGAGGTGAGGGCTTTAATAAACAACGAAACATGGGAACTGGTAGACTTACCTAGAGGAAAAGAGCTAATGGGTTGCAAATGGGTTTTCACTATGAAACACAAGGCAAATGGTCCCGTTGAAAGGTGTAAAGTTAGATTTGTTGTTAAAGGGTTCACTTAGACCTATGGGATTGTCCACAAGGAAACATTTGCTCTGGCCGCGAAACTGAATGCCGTACATGTATTGCTGCCCCTTGTTGCCAATTTTTCTTGGCCTCTTTATAAGCTAGATGTGAAAAATGAATTCATTCACTGAGACTTGAAGGAGGAAGTGTATATGGCTCCTTCGCCTGGTTTTAGATTCTCTAACAACAAAGGAAAAATTTGCCGATTGAAGAAGCCTATTTGTGGACTTAAACAATCCCCTTAGGCTTCGTTTGAGAGGTTCAATCAGGCTATGAAGAGGATTGGTTATCCCCAGTGTCACATTGATCATGCTTTCTTTGTAAAGTGATAAGAATAGTTACCGACCGCTATGATTGTTTATGTGGATGATATTATGGTGGCAGACCTAAAGGAATTTCTAGCGAACTAATTTGAAATAAAGGATCTAGGGAATTTGAAATATTTTCTTCGAATAGTGGTGGCTTGATTAAATAAAAAGTTTTCTTCATCTCTCAGAGAAAGTATATGTTGGACTTGTTGAAAGACACTAGTAAGGTAGGTGCCTATCTTGCAGATTCTCCTACTGATCCTAATCATAAGCTAAGCCAAATGAGGCAGAGTTATTATCGAATAAAGAAATTTATTAGAGATTAGTTGGCTAATTACTCTATCTATCACTTACTCGACCTAATATAGCATTTGCAACAAGTGTGGTGAGTCAGTTATGCACTCACCACGAGTTCCCCACTTGGAGGCTATTGAAAGGATCTCGAGATATTTGAAGAATTCTTGAGGGCAAGGTCTTTTATTTACAAATCATGGCCATCTTAACATAGATGCCTATATTGATGTTGATTGGGTTGGTGATGTAAATGATCGAAAATTCACTACAGGATATTGTACTTTTGTGGGAGGAAACGTGGTCTTGTGGAGGATTAAGAAACAGGCTATAGTGGTTAAGTCTAGCGCAGTAACAGAATACAGGGCCATTGCTCATGGTGTAGCAGAGTTATTGTGAGTAAAAATTCTATTACGACGCTTGGGAATTATGACGATTTCTCTTATGAAGCTATTATGTGATAACAAGGCAGTTACCAATATTGCTTAAATTCTAGTCCAGCATGTTCGTACCAAACATATTGAAGTTGACATGCCGATGAGGACATCCGATCACCATACTAGAGGAGGAGGGTTGGGCCAGTCTCCTTATGGCTAGACGACCATTACATGAGGCCCACTTGGCCCAATTCACATTCCTAGCCATTTTGAAGATCCCACGTGCATGTTCATGCATCATTAAAGACCCCACATTGGGAAGATGCACGTAGGCTGCATATATGAACTTGATAGACACATTAGACCGTTGGATTGGGTGGACACGATGATTGGACCGTTGGATCATCATTGTGGACCCTCATGGGCCACGAAATAGTTTAGTTGTTTAGATTATTTATATGGTTCATTATTTTTAGTATAACTTATATTTATGTTGACATTAGGGAGTTAAGAACAATTTTTAATTTATTAAGTGTGTTTATGTTGAGAATCTTATTTGAGAGCGTGGTTTTTTTTTTTTTGTAAAAGGTCTTTTGTGAGACTATAAAAGAGAAAATGGGTGTGTGAACCCTTAATGCTATTATTTTTGAAAAAAAAAAAGGTTTGTGTTTTCTCTTCTTCATGTAATTTAAAGAATACTCCATGTGATTTGGAGCTTGGGTGTGGTGTGATTCCATTCCCCATTCAACGGAGATGCGAGGCTTCCATTTATCATCTTCATTCTCTCTTCTTTTCTATCCAAAAGAGGTATTTCCTCAAAAACGTCATCTCTCTTCTTCCCTTCCTATCCAAAATCATCCAAATAATCTTTTTCATCAACTTTTCATCATTTAACTTCAACCCCAATCGAAATTAACCATTGAGGACCCTAAAATCTCTAACTTCCCTTGACCCAAAGCCTTAATTCCCCTCTACCAATACCTAAATCCATTAATCTCCTTAACCAATTTACCCAATTTAGCCCTAATTTCATCTTTTCCCCAAATTCTAAAAAAACCTAATTCCAAAATCCCCAATTCCCATAAACTGTATTTTTTCAAATTTCAGATTTTCTCCTTCCTAACCCTACTCATAGAACCTACAAGTCAACTCCTCGAGTGTGGAACGTGCCTATGCTAAATTGGAAAATTTATCCTTCCATTGGGCCTAGTTTTAATTGATTTATGTGATTTCTTCGCATGCGGGCATGTGATTTATGTTAAATAAGATTTTTTTTCTATACTCTTAATTGCGTGGTGGGTTAGCATCTTTTGTTAATTGAATTACTTTATAGACTTTTTTATAATATCCATGTTGCATGCTAGGATTAAATTATGTGTCCTGCATCATATGCACTTCATCGTGACTAAGTTATCTCCCAAAATCTACATATACTATTTTTAACAACTGAGAATCAATTTGCTGAAATTTTAAGGGAGCTGTCAAGACAAAGGTAGAGTTTGTTTCGGGTATTGTAACGCCTTGAAAATCGAGGGTCGAGCAGGAGCCCAATTCCCGAGTTTCAAAGCATCACTTATGCAACATTGATAATGATGAGTTAAATGTTGTCGGTATTAGTACTTTAAACATGAGTGAGATTAGACTAAAGCAGCATATCATACTCCAGAGACAAATTTAAATTATGCTAGTGGAAGACTAATAAATATGTATAAAGTATGTAAGAGGTGGTACGTCTCCAGAGTATAATCATGTTCCAGGTTACACAATTACATGAATCGTTCAAGATACAAAAATGTCAAAATGTGGTGGTCCAACTACAGTATCTAAACCCCTACAGCCCCATTGATCAGAACGGTCTACATAAACCCGCCTAACAACTGCATGTAGGAGAACGCCTTCTCGTCGTCCTCGAAGTCGGGCTCCGCCTCGTAGGCATCGCCATCACCTGCAGCTAAGACAGGGTTTGGTTGGTGTTTAAAACATCGTCCCAGAATGTGGGAGTGAGTGATCAACTCTGTGGAGCTATAAGGTAAAGGTTAACATGTTATCAATTCAATTAAGCAGTAATGATAAAACAATACAATCAAGCATTCCTAAGTACTCTGGTTAATGCAAGGATGATATATATTAATGATGTATGCCCTCGCCTACACTCCCTCTGCGAACTTCATCTCACGGTCGCGGTATACAATCACTTCCTCAGTGCTCAACTCCAACGCCAAAGGCACATGCAATGCGGTGCATGAGCGTGATTACCAAGTTCTTATTAGTCCTTTTCATACAACAAGATTGAGAAACTAAGGTACCTCCCTTATATCATTTCTCAAACAATGATCCATTCTAGGGTCGTTAGTCCTAGCAAATCTCATATGATTTTGCGGTTTCAGGTCGCTGCAAGGGCTCGTCACTTCGATGTAGGCCTAACTTATACTCTAGTTGCTACGAAAATGCTCGTCACCTCAGCGCAGACTCAAGAGTATGCTCGAGGTCACTACGAATGGCTCGTCACCTAGTTGTAGGCTGACAACTCAAATACAACATCCCATATCACCGTGTTCGGCTCACGAAGTTGGGTTGCTCATGGGTCACTACGGGTGGGCTCGTCATCCCGGCGTAGGCCGATAGATCGACCACGGTGTCCCATACCACTATGTCCGGCTCATGAGTCTCAGCGGATCGAGGTACCAAGGTTAACAGGGTTTCCATTGGTGAGTTTGGTACCTTAGGTTCAAGCAGTAGCATCCATACATGGTGAACATACATCGGGTCAATCGGGTTACTTGACGAGCTCGATTGGTACGAGCGCACATCGAGTTGATCGACATGAAGTGCGTAAGCACTCCGTGTGGCCTAACCACTGCTGACAACCCAAGTACGGTTCGGATTTATCGAACACGTCCTGTGTGGTGAGACAAACTCAGCCACCTGATTAGAATCTGTTACCGATTGCCTGGACTATATCATAGTCCCAACCATACTTAAACATAACAAGGAATCATATATGAATAGGCACCTCAGCATTAAACTAATACTTCAAGCAATATCAACTATTTGTGCATTTCATGAAACATAACATAAACATGATTTCACACATGTGCACTTCATACGTAAAACGGACAATATAGTGTAAGTTGCATGGAGGGATTTATACACACAGTCAGTGTTCGAGTTGTCGGTATCGCTACAAGTTTCGCTGGCCAGAGATAAAGATATAATATCGTTATCGCTGATAATATCGCCGATAACCGGAAATGTAGGAAAAAAGGGAGAAACATGGAGAAAATGGTGGAATTTTTTAGTGAAACTTCAAGATATGCCTAAATACACATATTTACATATCCAGGAATGAAAAATTTGCAAAAAGAATGCATTAAATAATAAGTTTCCATTTAATGGGGGCTAAAAGGCATGCCTTGTAGTAAGAAATCACTCAAATAGTAACCAAAATGAGTTTTTCTAATACAAATGCAAGCTTATAAATTTTTATTTGCCTAATTCTTTGGTTCATACCCTAAAATGATATCTAAAAATGGATGGACGATGTGGATATAACACATACATCATGGTGATCGGTGCTCCGTGGGCCCCACCATGATGTATGTGTTTCATCCATTTCATTTATACATTTTTACAGATCATTTTAGGGCTTTATGAAAAAAATGAGTGGGATATAATCTCAGGTGGACCACACCACGGGCAAACAATAGTGATTGGATATTCATTGTTAAAATCCCCTTGAGACCTACTGTACTGTTTATTTGACATCCAATCTATTGATTAGGTCATACGGCACAGATGAAGGATAAAAACAAAGATCAGCTTCATCCAAAACTTTTATGGCCCCCAAAAAGTTTTTAATGATCGACTTTCGTTCAAAACTGTTTCTGTAATGTGGTCCACTTGAGATTGAGATATACTTCATTTTTGGTCTGATATAATAACATGAACTAAAAAAATAGATGGACGGCATGGATGAAACATGTACATCATGGTGGGGTCCACGGAGCACCAACCACCAGCCATTGGCTGGTGGCAGTGGGAGTAGCTAATCCGATTCCGTGCCAAAGGAAGCGGACTGCGTACTAAGTAACTCTAAGTGTACTGAGTAAACTCTGTGGGCCCCAATGTCGTTCATGCGTTGTATCAACTCCATCTATACATTTTATCATATAATTTTAGGTCTTTAAACCAAAAATTAACCATAACCAAAGCTCAAATGGACCACACCACTTGAAATAGCGTGAATTGAAGTCTACCGTTGAAAAGTTATTGGGGGCCCACAAAAGTTTTAGATTAAGATGATAGTTGTGTTTTCCCTTCATCTGTGTCCGTGTGATCTTATGAAAAGTTTGGATGACTAATAAATATCACTAGGGGCCTTAGAAAGGTTTCAACGGTAGAAATCAATACTTCCATTGTTTCCTTTGATATGGTCTACTTGAGATTTTGATATACTTTGATTTTGGGCTCAACCCTTAAAATGATCTCAACAAAATGGATGGATGGCGTGGATAAACCACATGAATTTATAGTGGACCCAACAGAGTTTACTGAGTACGCTCTTAGTACCATAAGAGCTAACTCAATACACATCCATGCGGGAAAGCTTTTGTAGGAATTTCGTGCGCTGGGATTCTTAGGTGGGGCCCACCATGATATTTCCAAAAAATCCACCCCATCCATCCGTTTTTCCAGATCATTTTAAGACTTGATACCAAGCATGAGGTGAATCCAAAACTAAAGTGAGCCATACAATAAGGAAAACTATAGAAAGAGTTTGCTACCCTTCAAACCTTCCTGGGCTCCACCTTGATGTTTATATGCCATCCAAACCCTTTATAAGTTCATTCCCATTGAGATGAAGTGAAAACACAAAAAGTTTATCTTGATACTAAACTTTTGTGGTTACATGAATGTTTAAACGATGGTCACCAATCTGCACTGTTTCCTCTCCTGTGACCCACTTGAGTTTTGGATACACTTGGTTTTTGGGCTCATGTCCTAAAATGATATGGAAAAACTGATGGACAGGGTGGATTTTTCAAAAAATATCATGGTGGACCCCACCTAAGCATCCCAGTATGCTAAGGGTGTGCGTACGCAACCCACTTATTTGAAATGGATGCAGATTAGCTACTGACGCGCATCAACTAGGTTACATCATCGAGTTATGTGGGTCCCACCATGATGTATTTTGTGTATCCACACACCATACATACATATGGAGATACCATTTCAGGGCATTAGCCAAAGAATGAGTCAGATCCAAATCTCGGGTGGACCCCACCACATAAAATAGTGGACAGAGTGATGCCTACCATAAAAAACTTATAAGGGCTACAGAAGTTTTCGATCAATATGATATTTATTAATAGCCTTATTTAACGTCACTATTAACTTATGAACAGATTGGATCTCAAATAAATAGTCCACTGGACCTTAGGAAGGTTTCAACGGTACGGTCACTCTCTCCACAGTTTTCTGTGGTGGGGTTCACTAAAGCTTTTGATCTACCTCATTCCTTGAATCATGCCATAAAATGATCTCTCCAAATGGATGGACCGTGTGGATACAAATCATATATCATGGTGGGACCCACAGAACTTGGAAACGTTTCAAGTTATTAGTCACACGATTAACCTGCGCGTACCTAATCCGCGTCCCTTAAAAATCGAAAATCCTTCCCCAAATTCCTTTGAAACCGAAAATCCCTCCCCGTCGTTACCAAAATTTTAAAAATTTCTTTGAGTCTTCGGATTTTCGTAGACTTGCTAGTGGGTTTCGGTGCTGGCAAGCCGGAGGAGTCGCCATTCAAGGATCTTGATGGAAAATGCAATTTTTTTTGGGAGATTTCTCTCTTGAAATTGATCGGAGCGAAAAACCAGGTATTTTCTTCTTCTTCTTCTTCTTCTTCTTCTTCTTCTTCTTTTTTCTCTCTTGGATTTCGACGATTTTATCGCCGAAAACGTGGTAAAATGGGGTAGTTGGCCGTGGATATCTAGAAAATATTGGAAAATCGACATTATCAGCGATATTTTGGCGATATCGGGAAGAGAAACAAAAAATTGGGTTTTCGGTTTCGCTGAGCCAGTGATACCGATATTATTGGCGACAATTCGATATTGTCACTGATAATTTAAACACTGCACACAGTTAAGGTAGTTGAGAATCTTATCTCAACACCCATATAAAGTATAATTTACCAAATACTTACTCATACAAACATTTTTACAAACACTTAGACTACACACTTCGACATACATGATGTATGTCGACCACATCATGTATTAGGGCAATTCCTTTCACCAGGGAGTTGTCACACATGCAACCACCATGTATCCATGACGGATAATCATGGCAAGCATGAATACAAATTCCATACTCATTCAGACATTTCTACAAACACTTAGACTACACACTACAACATACATGACGTATGTTAGCCATAACATGTATTAGGGCAAATCCTTTCGCCAAGGAGTTGTCGCATATACAACAATCCTATATCCACGATGGATAATCATGTCAAACACGAATCCAAATTTTACACGCATTCAATCATTTTGACAAACACATGGAATACGCTATACTTAACATAGTTCATATATATCTGTAAAGCGAAACAAGCATCGTATTTAGCATGTGAAATGACACCCATGTCAGTTATAAATCATTAACCGGTATTGAAAGCCTTGAAAACCATAACCTAAACGTTTATAGTCCGCACCTTTCGCCGGTAAACGCGTAATGAATTCAGTTTAGACACTAAGTCTTTGTTAATGGTAGAATGACAACCTATAGCATGAATTAGATTAGCTATTTCATCACTTACACTATCTGAAATCTTAAAACAAATTAGGGTTAGGTTTTCTTACCTAAGAGCGGGATCGGAATCGCCCGAATAGCGATATAGGAATGGTGGATAAGCATGTGGAACGGCGAGATTGAGTCTCGAGAACAATCTCCCACACTCTCTCTCTCTCTCTCTCTCTCTCTCTCTCTCTCTTTCCTTCTCTTTTCTCTCTTCTCTCTCTAGGTTTTGCAAATTCGTATGTGAAGGGAGAGAGAGGGTTTAAGACCCTTATATAGGCTCAAACGTGAGCTCAATGGCCCTGGGGCCATGGTATACTTAGGTTATAGCCAAAACCTATTTGTTTCGGCTCAACGGAGCACTTCTGGATGCCCCTTTTCTGCATGCGGTCGGACTTAAGCTCCCTGAAATTGGATCTAGGTCAAGCTAAGTTTTCAGTCCGATCGGATTTACAGATCAACTGTGGCGGACCAGTTTCAGTTCAACGGTCACCGGTACTCGATCAGGGCCACAAGTACACTGACATGTGTTGAAAATTTTCTCTGATCCGAGGGTGTAATTGGGTTAGATTCTGACGGTCTGAATCCTTATACTTGTCCTGCAAGCGAACTGACTCAATTCACTTAAGTTTCAGTTCATTTTCTAAAGATATTTGCGTTTCTCACACACTTCGCTCCGGGCTCAAGTTGTGCATTTCTGGATATTGTTAGGACTTGATTTCCGAGATAGTTGTCAAGCCTAGTAAGGCGGTCCTAATCGTATAGTTTCGTAGTTATCGGACTTTCGACGCGCAGTCCAGGTCTGATACGGAGTTTCAATGTGCTCCTGAGAGCAACTGGGTTTAGAGATTGATTCTAGGTTTTAGGGTAATATAGCGTTAACGATTCTACAAGTTTTGGGTCTTGCAGATCGTATTTAAAGTGATTAGAGCTAATTTCACTGGTAATCTAGTTTAACACTTAGTTAATTCTCGTCTAATTTCTAAGCAATTTGGTCCTGAGTGATTTCTTCCTGAGGTGGTACTCGGGTCTTTGTACGGATTTTTCCGAGGTGTTACAGGTATGCTTTGCATGATAGATATCTATGCCTAGCTTGAGGAGGAATGTTGAGACGTAGAGTTATGAGGGTTGTTGTGTAATAAAGCACTCTTGAGGGGTGTATATGAGTTCTCTTTATAAAAGTTCTAATATATCATGGGTAGGGATGATGCCCTATGTTTCTCTACTCTTCTTGTCTCTCTTATTCTGTCATTCCGTTGCTTACCTTGATCTCTCAATTCTACCCCTCTTTCACCCTATATTGGTTTCCTAACTCTACTGCTTATAGCCCGCGAAACCAATATCTTGAATGCATAGGTTCCACACATGTTTAGTGATGAAAGAGTTTCAAACAAACATATTTGGGTCCTTACTCTTGCCCCGGTGGTAGGCTCACAAGAGTTTCAACACCAGGTCAAGGGTTCAAGTACAACCATAGGTGGTGAAATCCCACTATGGCGTAAGTGTTTGGGTGTTTGTGCTCATGTGGAAAAAAGAATTATGAAAGACAAAGTGTATTCTATTCGACCAAGTTGTCATTAATAAACAAGATCCATCAACTTCAAGATATTTGAAAATGATTATCTAACGAACGCAACAACTGTTAAATAATGGTAACATTGGTAGCCGTTATGTGTTACGGGGTCGTAAAGGCCGTAATTAAAAAAACGACGAATAATGGTGTGTCACAGACTCACAGGGTTGAAATAGGTTTTTTCGAAAAAATGAAGAAAAGAAAAAAAGAACGAAAATAGAAAGCTGTAACGGCAGCCCTGTAACAGTAATGGCAGCCCCGTGTCGTGGCCACCGTTACCGTTGTGGAATACCTTGATCAGCATATGAACCATTGGCTTTCCAGGGCACACATATCTAACATGAACTGCTTATCAGGTGGTCCCCACTGTGTAGACACCTTTGCCTAAAATTAGGTCAGTTATGTTATTGGTCTAGGTGTGTAAAATAGAAAGGGACGGTTGTAAGAAATTGATCAACCGTTCGTAATCAATGTAAATGCATTGGGCGCCACATGTACATGCATGCACAGGGCGACTCTTGGTCTAGAACCGTTGAGAAAAAAAAATACGTATATTGAATGTGCTTATGTGGCCTTCTGATGACCTCAATGAGTTTGACAGAACATGTAAACTGTTGGTTCCACCTAATAAATAGCTCACATCTAACACATGTATGACATAATAGCATGTGTTGTGAAGATCTTTGTTAATTCCTTTCAAGCGTATCTACTTGACATTTCTGCATATTTAATGCATCTAGTGGACTGAACTTGCAAGTATAATGGTAATGCTATTTTAAGTTTTTAATTATTATCTTTTGTTTTCATTGTGACCTTTCTTGCATATGCATCCCAACGAAATAGAATGGTTTGTGGATTCATAGTTTTCCTTCTTAAAAAAAATATTTGCATCTATGGATTGAGTTAGTTCAGATGTTTTGGTCTGTAAAAGTCATTTGAATGAGATTGATGTAATATTTAGTAGTGCTAATGGCCAAATCCTAACTACATTCTTGTCCCTATATATTTAGCAGTCATGGCCACTAACTTTGACGGCATCATCATTGGCAGGTTGCCTAAATCAGTTCTTGAAGTTTCAAAGAAAATGCTGACTGGATTTAGTCGCAACCCTATGACTGCTACTGTGGAAAAAGAAGCAGGCTGGTTACTTTTGGCATCATTTATAACCTCCATGCCAAAAGAGGTATTTAGATATCTTGATTCCTTATACTGTGTATGCTTCATGTCTTCTGTCAGTTAATTATGCATTTCAATATGTACAGGAACTTGAAGACCAGGTTTTTGATATCTTGTCACTTTGGGCTGCTCCTTTTGGAGGAAATCCAGAACGTAAAATAAAGCAAGCTGAAGATCTGATATTGGAAATACGGTTAGGACAATTCTGTTGACTTTGATAATGCATGTTAAATTGCATGATAATTAATTGCAAAATCTGCTATGTTTAACATGCTTTTACTTAATTTCTCCATGAGTTGTCTCCTCTTGTTTGATCAGTGAACAAGAAATACTTTTTTCCTTCTTAATTTGAGGTTTAATTGGATGACTAGTCCTTATTAGTGAATTTGTTACCTATAAATTTTGAGCCTTTTGAGAATTCCAATTAGTACATAAAATTAATAATAATCAAGTTTCTGTTCTTTTTGCCTGCCTTATTGTTTCTGCAGCAACATTTAAGTGATAAACTCATCAATAAAACTTGAAGTGAGTCCTTTCTAAATTTGGTGGAGTGAGCACAATATTGTCATGATTCATCAATATAACAAATGGAATGAAGTGACCTATGAAAAAATAGTTTCAGAATGATACAAAAACCTCTGAAAGTTTCGATAAAGATTATTGGACGTGAGTTTAAAACAATCAGGAATGGTGACTGGTTGCTTTTTTATATCTTATTATTATTATTATTATTTGAAAGATAACAACATCTTGTTGAAAGGCGAGAAAAGAATACAACCAGACACAATCACCATGTTCCAAAAAAATTGGCAGCTGAGGCTACTTTTGCATAGATTGCCCAGCGCTAAAGGAGGTCTTTGATTCTATAAATGATTTCCTCCATAGACACTCTTTCATTATGAAAACAATAAGTGTTCCCAGCTCCCCAAACAACCCAAAACACCGCCACAATAATCAACCTCCACCTAGCTCTCCCAGTTTTTCCTACTCCCCGTCTCACGCCCATAGGGGTCCTCCATAGACTTCTGCATTAACTAATGAGTATGAAGGAGGCCCAAAAAATGCTCCACCTTTATAACAAAAGGGTAGTGGATGAAAAGGTGGTCGATCGTCTCTGCACGATAGAGATTGTTGATAGTGAGGATTCTCTTCCTTACTACTAGCCATACAAACACCACCACAAGGGGTGGGGCACCATAGAACTAGTGGTGAAAAGGATGAAGGGGGCCATAGAGCGAGGGGGCTCACTAATCAACCAGAAAAGTGAATGCACAGAAAACTTTTCTGATCTATGCGCATTCCAAACCATCAAATCAAATCTTGACTTGAAGGAAAGTATATTTTTTAGGCACTCAAGCAACCCAACAGAGTCACCAATTTCCTCATCCGTCATATTCCTTCAACAAGGAGGATTCCAAATGATAGAGTTGCTGGACAAAGACAAGCAACCTGCAACAGAAATGAAGCAATCAGGGCCAAGGAGAGCCAATTTGGGAAATTTTTTTTTGAAGTGCCCTATCACCGCACTAGATAACCACCCAAAACCGAATATGTTAACCATTAGCAAGAGAAAAAGGAATTCCCCTTTGCACTAAATGCTCAGTCGCTGCAATCGCTTTCCAAATACTAGAAGCTCTATAGAGAGAGGACCTTCTATTAAACCACTCACCGGACTGTGGACCATGCTTGCAATGAACTCTCTTCAAAGCCTCCTCACCTTGGATCTAAATTTCCGTATCCATTTACCAAGCAAAACTAGATTCATAATGTCCATACTTTTAAAACTAGCACCACCTTAGTCAATAGGCTTGCACACTGCTTCCCATACAAGAAGATAAAACTTCCATCCATGACGCCTCTCTAAAAAAATCTCTTCTCAATTTTTATAATCTTTCCAAAACTAATTTTGGGCATTTGAAAAGAGAATTTTTTTTAGAGATAACAAATAATATTTATTGGAGACCGCCAAAGCGGGAAAAAAATACAAAGTTCAAATAGAAAACTAAGAGGGAAAATCAGCGTGCATAGCTGAATTTACAATAAAGACCCATTTCGAAACCGCGCATGTAACCATGTGAATAGTTTCATAATGGAGCATTCCTTGTTGTGAAAGCAGCGATTGTTATGAGCCCTCCAAATAAACCAAAAAGTTCTAGTTGCAACGAGTCTCCAAATGGATTTCCGAGACTTTCCCAGTCCACTCGCATGCCAGGCCCATAATAGTTGATTAGCCGACTTTGGCATTACCCATGAGATATGGAAAATGTGGAAGAAGTGCTCCCAAACTTGCCGGTCGAAGGTACAATGAATGAAGAGATGGTCAATGAATTTTGCTTCCCTCATGCACATAAGACAGATGTTCGGGAGGATGAGAGACCTCCTTTGAAGGTTATCTATTGTTAGAACTCTTTTCCTGCTCACAAGCCAAACGAACACTGCTATCCTTGGGGGAGCGCCATACGACCAATGGAAATAAGGGAATGGATGTGATTGACTGGAGTGGGAAGATTGAAGCCAAAGGAGCAACCCAACGATCGGAAGTATGAGCTTTCCGGATCTAGAGTCTTTATCTTGAATTGAGGGCAATGCTAAGCTTTAACAAATTGGGAAGAGAGGGAAGGACATCGACCTCATCTGATAGTTTTTGCCGAAAAGGCGGAGAACAAACTGCAACACTATTAAGATGATATAAACAATGATTTACCGTGACAAACCGGTCGGGACCGAGCATGGCCAGTTCAGGGAAAATATCTTGAAGAGATGCATCTCCACACCAAATGTCCAACCAGATGCGGATGCGATTGCCCTTTCCCAAAGAGAAAGAAGTTGTCGTTCGAAAGAGATGATCGGTGGCGGAAATGGCCTTCCATTTTTGAGATAAAGCAAAGAGGATTTTATACTCCAACTGCAAGGTTTGAACATCGTATTTGGAAACAATAATCTCTCTTCACAGCTTCCCACTCTTGGACGCGAATCTCTAGTGCCATTTACCAAGAAGGGCAATGTTCATCAGATCGAGATGCTTTAAACCTGCCCCTCCCTCCACTATTGGCTTACAAACTTCCTCCCATTTGAGTAAGTGAAACTTGGCGGAATCCTTGGTTCCTTTCCAAAAAAAATCCCTTCACAATTTCTCTAATATGTCCAAAACAGACTCAAGACACTTGAAAAGAGACATAAAATACACCGGCATATTAGAAAAAGCTACCTTGATAAGAGTCAAGTGACCTCCTAAGGAAAGATAGCAATACGTCCAGTTTGGAAACACCTCATTTCTCAATTCTTTCAATAATCTTATCCCAAAGATGCTTAGCTAGCTTTCCAATGCACAAAGGAAAACCTAAATAAGTTGCCAGAAACTCCCCCATTTTACACTCGAAAGAATTGGTGAATAGAAGAAGGTCATCCCTACTAGCATGGACTCCTAGCATTTTTGACTTGGCCTCATTAATTGTCAAACCTGTCACTACCTCATAGCAAATAATGATTTTCTGAAGATTACCCTCGGAAGGCACATCTGAATTATAGAGGGTATTGTCTGCATACTGAAGAGGAGTGAAAGACACCATATTAGCTACCTCGAACCTGCTAATTAAGCCATTTCCTTCCCCTTTTCTAAGCATCTTGCTAAGTGCCTCCCCAATGACAACAAACAAGTATGTGGATACAAGGTCCTCCTGCCTGAGACTCGTGGATGCCTTGAAACAACCATTAGGCAATCCATTAACCGATATAGAAAAGGAGGCGGATTGCAGACAAGACTGCATCCATCCTATCTACTTATGGCGACACCCCAATTTATCGAGCATAAAATTTAAAAACTTCCAATCCACTTGATCATACACCTTCTCAATATCCAGCTTACACAATTCTTCTTTTCCAGTCCCAATTCCTAGAGTCAATACTCTCATGAGCAATGAGAGTGTCATCCAAGACTTGTCTTCCTGCAACAAAAGCTCCTTGATTTTCAGATATAACCAGATGGGGACATCAGAGGACCTACTCGAGTGTACCAGAGACGGAGACAATCACCCACATCAGCACAATTTTCTTTGTGGATGGGAGACGAGTTCCAGATGGGGCCCGTTGGGCCATTTCGAAGACCCCACATGCATTGGACATGCATCAGGAAGACCCCACTTTAGTGTGATGCATGTGGGATGCTTATGAGGCTATTTTAGTCATAAGAATTCTATTTCGTGTCAATCCGACCGTTGGATGCTGTCGATCAAGCCATTGGGCCACCAGATCTTCTTGATCCGGGCCCCTTGACCCTGATCTTGCCTTCTTTATGTTTTTTCTTATTTTTAGGATTTATTCGATGGTTGGTATTGATAATAAATGTTTTAGTTTTCTTATTTTGGATAATGGGCCACTTAAGTAAGTGACATAGTTATAATTATGCTGAATTTTAATTCCGAATTTTTTAATTATAAAACCATAAGGGGAGTGGAGTTCCAATCTTAGTGGTGTTATTGAGAAGAAAGAAAAAAGAGAAAAACTCTATTGTGTGAAAGAATTTTCATCCTTATTTTCTATGTTTTTTTTTGAAAAAAACCCTCCATTCCAATTAAATTATGGAAAGGTAGAAGTTTGTTTGGTGGTAGATTCTAAGGTACATCCTTCCTCTTCCTCTTTTTCGAAAGGTATTTTCTTCTTCTCTTGTCTTCCTCTTTCGCCTTCCATTACAACCTTCTAAACCCTAGATCATCAATTTCCTATTTTTTCCAATTTCTAAAAACCCTAATTCCAAAATCCTCAATTCCCATAAACTCTAATTCTCCATATTTCCAATTTTCCCCTTCCTAAGCCTAATCATAAAACCCATTTGTCATTTCCTTGAGTGTGAAACGTTCCTATGCTAGATTGGAAGTCCTATACTTCCAACTAGGCTACTCTTGAACTATTTTATATTTTCGTACACTGTGTATGTGAAAACTTAGGATCTTCATGTTATAAATATGAATTTTTGAATCTATTATGAGGATCTGCTTGATTTTACATGTTGTTTGTTGAAATTAATGTGTAATTGATCTCTCATATTGCATCCTAGGATAGTTTCCATCATCCTCTATCATAACCTTGGAAAAAACTTTCCTAAATTTTGCCACAAACACCGTGGCCAAAATCTTATATGCACCCACCCCCCCCCCCCCCCCCCCCCCCCCCCCCCCCCCCCCACCACATCATACTAATTGGTTTGAAATCTTTTAACTGCTTACCTCTTCAGCTTTCAGATTAAGAACAACAAAAGTGGCCCCTAGCTCCCTTGAGAGGTGACTTCTCTCATAAAATTCCAAAGTAAAATCCATCTTGTCTTTTTTAATTAAGTGCTAAATTTTATGAAAAAAGTGCATAAGAAATCCTTAGGGCCTGGGATTTTTATCTCCACGCATCGAGTCTAAAGCATCTTTGACCTCTTCTTCCGATAGCAACGCTTCAAGCAATAATGCATCCTCCCTTGAGCAATTTTGAAACTCTAAATTATCTAAGCGTAGTTTTTCCCATTGTTCACTAGAAAGCAAATTTCTGTAGAAATGAACTATGTCATCACAAATTTGATTCTTATTTGAAGACCACACTCCATCCACATTCAAATTGGGGATCTATTTTCACAGGCTCGGGCTCTACCCATGCCATGAGAGAAGCGAGTATTTTGTCTCCCTCTTTAAGCCATAGTGCCTAGGATCTTTGTCGTCATCTAATTTTCTCTTCTTTAGACCGGTTCGCATAACTTAAAGATAATGCTACCCTCTTATCTCTGTCTTCCAACGATAAGCAACCACCCTCCTCTAAAATATCTAAGTCATGTATATCTTTCAGAATTTTATCAAATTCTGCCTCCCGAACTCCAAGCACTTTTGTTTTTTTCCATAAATTAATCTTATCTTTTAAGAGCTTAAGTTAGCTGCAAGTCCTGAAGTCGGTAACCATTGACAGAAAGTGAATTCCACCAATTAAAAACCAACTGCTCAAAACCATTGATTCCAATTAACCATGGCCACATCAGGAACATCAAGAACAATAGGCTAGTGATCAGACGCAATCCTTGTCATAATACGCCAATTGATCATTGGAAACTTATCGATTCACTTCGTAGCAACAAAAAATCTGTCCAACGAAGATAAAATAGCATTTCTTGGCCGTTAGACCACACAAACTTAGCCCCTTCCATGGGAAGATCCACTAGGTCATGCTGGGTCACCCAATATGCGAAACTTGACATACTTTGAGTGATATGACATCGCTTGTATTTCTTGCGGCTGAATTTGACCACATTGAAATAACCCCCAACACACCATGGTTAGCCCATATCTTTTTAATGTTGTCCAGCTTTGTCTAGAAACAATCTCGTATGCTGTAAGCTTTGATTGGAGTATCTTGATATTATTAAAATATCCTCGATATTATTCGTATCTCTAGCTCGGTGATACTGACAACATTGGAGTAATACAGGCAACATTGTCAATCTTAGAAATTCCAGGTATCAGCGATGTATTGCCAATATTTTGGATTGTGTAAATTCCAGGTGTTGCTTGTATCACCAATTTATCGATATTACCAATATTTTCGATCGTGAAAATTCTAGGTGTCGTTGTATTGCCACAGTATCGGCGATATTTCAATAATATCGCCAATGTATCAATATTGTTCAAAATTTATTTATTAAAAAAAATTTCCATTTCAAAATTTTTTATGGTCACATGGTTGTATGCAGTGTTAATATTGATCATTGTTTAGAGTATCCCCAATATTACGATAAGATTCCCAATATTACCCGTATCTCCAGGCTGGCTATATCGATAACAGTGGTTGCGATACTGATAACATTGGTAGTATGAGAAATTCCAGGTATCGATGATATATCGCCAATTATGACCGATTTATTGATATTGCTAATGTGTCACGAATATTTTCGATTGTATATTCTAGGTGTCACTTGTATCCCCAATGCATCAATATCGCCAATATTTTTTACTATGTAAATTCCAGGTGTTGCTTATATCACCAGTGTAGCGATATCGATATTGCCAAAAATTTGCTTATTAAAAAAATGTTTGGATGGGATGGTTGGATGGTTGGATAGATAGATGTGATGGATGGATATATGGGTGTATGGATGTTTGGATGATTGAATGGGATGGATGGATGGTTTGATGGATGGATGGATGGGATGAATGGAATGTTGAATGGGATGGATGGATAGATGGTTGGATGGTTGGATCATCATGCATGTGTATTTTTTTTATATGCTTATTTATGCTGGATGATAATGTATATTATATGCTTATTTATGCTGGATGATAATGTATTAATACATTATGCATGTTTGTTTGCTTGTTAATTGGTTTAATGAGATTTAAAAGATTGTTGTGTTACTATTGGATTGATTTCTTATGACATCACATGCTTTTAAGCCTTATTAAATGGAAATTGATTTATGTATGCATTTTTTTTGCAATTTTTTTTTATTTTTTATTTTTTAATTCCTAAATATACAAATATGTTTATTTTATATCTCATGAAGTTTCTTTGAAAAATTCCATCTATTTTCCATGTATCCCTGCATTTTTGGAAATTGGTGATATTATCAACAATTTCAATATTGTTTCCGTATCCCCGGCCAGCGAAATCTGTAGCGCCAATCCTAACTCTCAATCACTGTCAGCGATGCAATATCGATACATGTTTTTGTATCCCTAGCTAACAATACATGTAATGATCCCAATACTACGAATGCCGAGCTCCTGATACACTGCAGTGAGATGATCTCGGGGAAGAACTACCTCCATTACTGCTCCTGCCATGGTAAAAGACCCTCGGGAAGTTAATTGGAAGCTATCCGTCCGGGAATCCAGGATAGAGGGTCGGAAATTGAAACGAATCCTTCTTCTTGCCTGCTTCCTTCTCCTACGTTGATTTTTTCCCGCCCACTATCATCTACCCTCTCCTTTCAGCTTCGTTTGCTTCATCTTCTCCTCCTTCCACTCCTACCAGACCTCTAGATCCCTTTTCCCCCTTTCGACTATGGTTGAAACTGCTGGTGGAATTCCTCGATGCACTTCCATTTGCGACATCCCTTTTTCTCCTCCACTCTTGCGGCATTATAGTTATATCTTATTTTTTGGATATCTCTAATAGAAAATGTTGTTTCTTGTGAAATTTGAGGCGTCTATGTTTGTTGGCTACTTGGCTTTTATATTTATCTAAGTCTCCTTTTGCACTTGTCCAATAGAAAATGTTTCATTTCTGATGAAATTTTGTCGTTTATGTTTCTTGATTGCCATATTTTATCTCAGACATTCCTCCTAAGGAGATATCTAATGTTGACTGTGTTGTAGATCCTATTTAATTATGTTTTATCCAAATAAGTAGAGTACATTTACTGATTTAGGAATTTTAACTCGGGTGGTAAGAAGAGTGTCAATAAATGATAATCCGTAGTCATTTTGATCTCTTGAGGCTGTTTTGGATGCAAGATTCTTGAGAACTAGATTTGTCTATCTTCAATTCCATGGTAGAATGGTGAGACAAGTAATGAAGAGAAGAAGATGAAGAAGAGGAGAAAGAAAAAGCCGTAGAAAGAAAAGAGGGTCATTTCCCATCCTCTCTTAAGCATCTTATCTAGATCCTCTTTAACCCTAAGGGCCTGTTTGGATACGCGTTTTGGGATGTATTGTATCGTATTAGAAGTTATGATTTGACGTTTACTGTGTTTGGATTGGAGTGAATAGGAGTTGAATCCCATGCGTGCAAATACAAACTCCAGCCAAATTTTCGAACCGACGGTAGAGTATTGTCAGTGGGTTCTGTTGTCGTCAATACTTCCTATTCGTTGCGCTGTATTCAGCAGCGGATGAAAGTTTGAAATTTGTACGATTACAAGATATTTGGTACCTATGCAGTGTAAGATCGGGACCGTTCATTTGGTACATTTCAATGTGAAAATCATCTGGGCTAGAAATTAGAAAGTTCCATACGTCAAACAGGCCACCCAACCCAATTAAGATTGTACAATACGCAGACATAATACGTCCTATCCAAACATTGATCTGTATAACATATTGTATACTGTGCCAAACAATACCTCCTATCCAAACATTGATTAGTATCTAATTGATTTGGATGTATTCTGAAAACTGTCTAATGTATACACGAACAGCACCCAAATACAATACAATACAATACTATACGCGAGTCCAAACAGGCCTTAAAGAAATAGCACTGACGGCACGATGTACTACAGGAGTACAAAAACGAAGTATGACATGAACATTCTCTCACCCTCCCCATCAAGCTGCGCAAAGATATCACACATACCTATGTTGTCCAAGGTATTGCAAATACGAGGATGAATGGCGTTTAATTGGACAATGGGCACAATCGATTTTTGAATTTATCTTCTCTCATATGAAATGGTAGGCAACTTCAATGTGCTTCCTTCTCTCATGGAAGACAAAATTATTTGCATGAGGAGTATGAATATTAGCACGAGATCCTTTTTTCCAGCTGGAGAGATTTAAGCCACATGAGCTCACATGTAGCCTTTGCCATTGCTTGATATTCTTTTTGCTAATGGACAAGTAAGAACACTTTGTTTCTTGCTCTTCCATGTCACCGAGTTTCCCACCCAAATGTACAGTAACCATTGATAGATCTTCTGTCATTACTTGATCCAGCTCAATCAGCATCACAATACCTACTAAGCTTAGGTGTTAGAATATAACAATCATTTGCCTGGAGCAGGCATTAGATGTATAATAGACAACCTGAAGATGATGAGAGCATGGAGCATCCATTAGCTGACAAACCACATTGACCACATATACGATATTTGGTCAAGTTATGCTGATAAGTTAGTGACAAACTAAGAACTTCAGATCACTGATCATGGTGAAGATGATTGATTTCAATGGTAGATTCTGATGGTCGTGCACCTAACACGGTATATACTGAATCTTCAGACACAAAAAAATAAAATAAAAAGGGTACATACTGTAAGAAAATCAAGAACATACTTCCTTTGTGTTAAAAAATCCTTGCTTTGACCTTGCAACTTCAATTCGAAGAAAGTCTTGAAGGGTCCTAGATCTTTAATGTCAAAGATAAATCTCAGATATGATGCAATTTCAAATTTCATCACAATTGTCCCTAGCAAGAATGATATCGTCAAAATGTACTATCAGAATATTGATAGTAAGCATGACTCTTTTTTGATGAAAACAAAGTGTTGCGATGTATTTTGCTGAACTGAAACTGAGAAATGTTGGTACCGAATTTGTCGGACCATGCATGTGCTTTATGGTTTAAAAAATAAGTAGTCCTTTTTAATGGGAAATTTTTATTTTTATTTTCTCATCCCATGATGACAAACCTTAGGTGAGAAGGCTGTATACAGTTCCTTCTGATGATTGATCAGGGTTGAAGAAAGCGTTCTTGAAGTCAAGCCGATGAAGAGGCTGTTTACAATTAGCATCAGCAGAGAAGTCCGCAAAGAGAATTCTGTCGAATCTGATTTCTTCATAATCCTATGGAAATTTGATTTTCACGAACATCCCATATGTACCCCAGTGGTTTACGATTTAGAAGTTCACAAGGAGAATTGGGGGGAAACCCCTTCACAAGGAGGGTAGCTTTGAAAATGCTAATGCAATGGTGTGCCTTGTGCTTATGACTCGCCTCTGTGTACTTGACAAGCCTTGTGGTGTATGCATCAAATGCATTTATCACCAATGCTAATTGAATTTCCTTCAAAAATACTATTGTATGCCATTCCCTTTGAGTGTGGCTGAATTAATATATGCTGATATATTCTAATCATGCGTCCCGGCATATCATCTTGACTTGAGCATTTCCTGTCTTTGTAGTGTGTGGTCTGCTGCAATTGAAGCCCTGACAGCATTTATCAGAAGCTTTGTTTCATCAACTGTAACAATTATCAATATTGGGATCTTGCTTCAACCTGTTCTGGTCTACCTTAGTGGGTAAGATTGTTTATGTGTTAGAAGCAAAATGTCTTCCTTTTCTTTATTTTTTCTGTTTTCTTTCCCTTTCCATCTTGGTCTGGATTTCTGTTTTATGATTATTTCAAACATTAACCTGTGATGGTATGCAGGGCTTTATCCTATATTTCGTCGCTAGCAGACAAACAGCTGCAAAACTTAAAGTCTTCAATGGACCTGTTCATCATCAGAACATTAACAGCTTACCAATCTCTTCCTGATCCAATGGCATACAAAAGTGACCATCCTCAGATTATCAAGATCTGCACCACTCCATTCAAGTGAATTAGTTGCTGCGTTTATTTATATTGTTTTCTTGTGTTTGGATATATATATATATATATTGTAAGAATTGGAACCTT
Source organism: Magnolia kwangsiensis (assembly GCA_037074715.1). Lineage (NCBI taxonomy): Eukaryota > Viridiplantae > Streptophyta > Magnoliopsida > Magnoliales > Magnoliaceae > Magnolia > Magnolia kwangsiensis. The sequence goes on from CM073588.1 coordinate 80,874,072, forward strand.
CGGTTTTAAAGAAGCATCATCTGCTTGCTTAAGATAATGCTTCAAAGGATTTATTCTAATTGATTTCTTTCATGTCATATATATATGTTCTGCGAACAATTAGGGATCCTTCTGGGTGTGAAGAAAGCTCATGTTTGAGGTTGTTATTAGACAAGAGGGATGCATGCTTGGGTCCTTGGATCCCTGGAAGGTGACTTTTATCTTCTGAATATTGCATTCAATTTGATTTGGCTGTTAGATTGTTGTTTTAGCCTATATGCAGAACTTTGCTGGTTGACTTCTAATGAACTAATACAAGAGTATGCCAAACAGTCTACAGGTAAATTTACTAGTATTATGTTCTTGAAAGTGATCTCTTTTAGTTGCTATTGATTGCCAATATGTAGGGATTGGTTTGAGGATGAACTTCGAGCTTTTGAAGGTGGCAAAGATGGAATTATGCCTTGTGTGTGGGATACGGAACTTTCTAGTTTTCCTCAGGTAGTAACAGTCTTTTGCTGACAGATACTGTGAGGAAATTCCATCAGTGGATCAATGTTCCTTCATTTATCTTTTCTGGCATTGCACTGGATATGTTATAGCCACACTTCTATGTTTGTTTGTGATTTGGAATATGAAATGATCAGTTCTGTACTTCTGCAACAACTTATGGAGAAACAGAGAAAAATATCTTTTTCTGTACAGAATACCTTGCATCTTTTATTTAAACTGTGGACTTTTATATCGACTGTCAGTAACGTAAGCAGGTCTTGTTGATTATGGAAGCCGTGATATTCTATAATGGATTTTACTGCCTTTTACTTGTTCACCAGAGGACTATCTTAATCATCCTACAGATACACCTTACACTGCTCCAGTTAGTTTTTGACTCAATTTAGTTGAACCCTTGGGAAAGCCACGGTATTGCTGTGCATGCTAGACACTTTGATGTAGGACTCTTTTACCACCATTAATGAAGAAGCCCTATATCCCACTCTTCTGAGATATTGCCTCGGAAATATTCCAAGGATTATTTGTTCTGTTGCATCCGGAACCTTCAAATTTTAGAGAGTATCTGAGTTGCATACTTGTACTCTTAAATAAGATTAGGATAAGTGATACCCCATTCCTCCTTTCTTGATACTTGAGCTCCAGATCAACTGGGGTTTTGAACTTTGAACGTATTATTGTTTACTATTTATAGCGAATTGCACCATTTTGGCTACAAAGCCAAGTTATCCAACTTGTGATATTGTTAGGGGAATGTTTCCTGATGATTACACTTGGAATTGTACCACTCATTATCCACAGATTTTTGGACCTAGGAGATCCTTCATACCTGATCCTTGTTGTAGTCATTACCTGTACCCGTAGTTAAGTGACCCAGATTTAATTAGGGAATGAATACTATTTTTACTTGCTTTAAGTCTTTCTTCTATCCTCTGCCTATCTATCTCTTTATTCCCCAAAATTTTTTCATCCATGTCCTGTCGAACCTACCTCTAACATGCAAACCTAATTGGACCATCTCAAAAACGTGCATTTCATCTTCAACTCACGCAGCCCCAGCACTATGACAGGCAAACGAAATCTCACACCATCACCATATGTCTTGGCCTCCAGTTATTCTCCTCATCCAACGAGCTAGGTTAGAACTCAGAACTCAAGTCTGCTCAATGAGTGCTCAAATTTGAGCGGTATTGATACCCAACCATGTGTCAAATCCCTTTAGCTTTTCTCTAAATCTAGTAAATTTCAGATTCTCAACTAGGATTCCTCCACCCCCCCAGATTGTGAATCGCAGAAAGTTTTGATGTCACTGGTTCATTCCTTAGGGTATTGACAGTTTTGATCAGTGTTTGAAGTATCGGTATCACTACAAGTTTCGCTACCCCAGGGATACAGAAACAATGTCGATATCGCCAATAATATCGCTGATAACTGGAAATGCAGGGAAACATGGGAAAAACGATGAAATTTTCAGTGAAACTTTAGGAGGCGTTAAAATGCACATATTTGCATATTTAGAAATAAAAATTTGCAAAAAGAATACATACATAAATGTTTCCATTTAATGAGGGCCTTAAAAGCATGTTTTGTTGTAAGAAATCAGTCCAACCATCCCGTCCAGCCTATTTAACCATCCAACCCTCCATCCAAACATCCATCGGCATTGCAAAATATCAACAACACATGATATTTCACCAAGAAATCATCAACCATTGGAAAGGAAACAGAAGATTGTGGTCTCAAATCAATATCGCGTATGTTGCGATATCGATAATATCGAGATATTATCAATATTATCAATATTATCAATGATAAATTGAACACTACATACAACCATGTGCCCATGAAAAAAAAATGAAATTTTTTTTCTAATAAACAAAATTTTGATTATATTAATTCGTTGGCGATATTATTGAAATATTGTTGATACACTTATGATACAAGCATTACCTAAAATTTCCATAGTCAAAAATATTGGTGATAATATTGATGCATTGGTAGTACAAGGGACACCTAGAATTTACATAGTTGAAAATAATGGCGATTACATTAGCGATATTGATACGTTGGCGATACATTGCTAATACCTGGAATTTCCGATACTACTAGTGTTATCGGTATCGCTACCAGTGTTATTGGTATCACTAAGCTGGAGATAAAGATAATATCGGAGATAATTCGAATACTGGTTTTGATGTCAGTTCAAGTTTGGAATTTTCAGTTTTTTCCGATTTGGGGTTAGGGGTCTTTAATTTGAAGTTTGAATTTAGACTCATGCTTCGGACTTCACTAAACCAATTCAAAGTTACATCATACGGAGAATAGGAAGACTCAAAACGAAAAAAAGGACAAATGCCAAGTGCAGTGGGATCATCCAGAAATGCATATTATTCTATGATGGGTTGCTACTGAAATGGGTTCATCTGGTTGCCCATGCTTAATATATTCAAGTGTCTTTTAGTTTGATGAAAGGATGAACAAAGGGATAAAGGCATGAGCTCGGGCCTTGTTTCGTGGTCAGAGACACTGCAAAGAGCTACTTCAAGAGTTCAGATTGACACAGAAGCTCATACCAAAGTAAGCATCGAAATGTCTGTTGGTACATCTGACGTCAAACTCCTCAAAGAAATTTGTCTCATTGCTTCGCCTATTTTACATGGAAGGGTGGTGATCGCAATGAGGATGCTACCCATAAAACTAGAGCTGAGTTGATGAAGTGGATATTTGCTTCAAGAGTGTTGTGCGAATGCTACATGCCTAGGAGACTTGAGGGAACATTTTATAATGCGAGCGGCTATAATTATGAGGTATAGTGTTGAGCAATTAATAGGTAACATTAGCAGAGGTTGAGTGTTGCAGAGATGAGAAATTGGGATGGATGTGCAGGAAGATTTAAGTGTTTTAGAGATGAGAATGTTGGCATGGATGTGTGGGAAGATTAGGTTTTGTAGAGCTGAGAATGTTGAGATGGACGTGTGGTAAGAGTGGGAAGAATAGAAATAAGAATGAGGCCGTCAAAGCAGCGTGGGAATAGATCCAATATGAAATAAATGATGGAGAGCAGGATGAGATGGTTCATCATGTGCACCAAAAACAAGATATGCCTTGGGTAAAGAGAGGAACCTTGATCAGAGTTTAAGGGCGGAAAGAGGATTAGAGAAAGATGTGAAAGGACTTGATTTAGATGATACAAAGGGATATGAAGTTCTGTTAACTTGGGGAAGATAAGGCCTTATGTATGAACGATTGGTGGAACAAGATTTAGAAAGCAAGCCTAAACAGTTGTGACAAAGCTATGATGATGATCATCCAATGTTATGTTCATTGCATTCCTTGTCAAACTGACCAACCAGAAGTTGAAGTGACGACATGAGACGACACAGCTATGCAGATGAAGTGACGACATGAGATGACAGTGGTATTCAGGGATAGATAGAGAATAGAACTTGAGACACGGATCCTGTTGTAGCATGTTAAGGCAAACATGCAATTTCAGACCCAGTATTTCTTATTGGATATTTATTGAAACACAGTGACTTTGGCTTTTCTAATAAGAGTACATTTCATTTGATGCAGGGATGAAGAAATCAATACCATAGAAGTTTTTTTTTTTTTTTTTTTCTAATTTTATTTATTACATAATTTTGTGGCAGGTTACAGCATCTCAATATGCTTGTGGGCTTTTGACATTTTTCAAATATACTTCTATCAAATTTACTCTGAGCTATAATTTATCATTGTTTAAATATGAAGATTTTACCTTTCAATGTTAACATTTTTTTCTAGGCTTCTCGCATGTTTTACTTATTTTATATATATATATATATATTTCTATTTGGTTAACCTCAATGTTAATGTTCTTCATTTCGTGATGAAGCCGGAGACCATAAGCAAAACGTTGGTCAATCAGATGCTCTTGTGCTTTGGCACCATTTTTGCTACTCAGGTAGACGCCGAAAGTGAAGGCTCCTGTTTGTTAGTGTATGGAGTTTAGTTGCTGAGATTGGATGCATGCCTGAACATTTCTGACTGTAACTTGGTTTTATATCCCAGGATACTAGTGCGAAGCTTGTGCTTCTTGGAATGATTGATCAGAGTTTGAAAGCTGGAAAGAAGCAGCTGTGGCATGTAGCCAATACCACTAATGCTTGTGTGGGCTTACTTGCTGGGTTGAAGGTGTTTATTAGCATAAATTATCTACTGGAAATGCCATGGGTTGTCATTGCACTGTCTCTTTTTCACTCCCTCCTTTTCCATTCTTTGTCAGGCTTTACTTGCTTTACGTCCCCAAGCAGTGGGCATGGAGATTTTAAGTTCTGCTCAAGCTATATTTCTGGTAGATATGCAAATTAGTGACATCTGGGTTTTCTTTCATTGCTATAATCTTCATGGTTGTTCACCTTGAAATGGTTTCTTAGAAAACACCATAAAACACCATAAGGGGCCATTTGGACATGCTCAATGTGGGCTTCTGAAAAAGGAGGTTTAAAGCCTGCTTTTTTGGTGGATTTGGATTGCTTTTTGCCAATTAGGCGTCTTAGTGCCTATTTTGTCAAATGGGACATTAGACGGAGGTTTGCAAAGTGAATCCAAACGCACAAGGTCCACTGCCATTTGGATTAAAATGGCGTTTAGTGTTCACATGCTCTTTTGGGGTGTGTGTCAAAAGTAGGCCCTAATGGCTGTTATAACTGGAATGGTACTCTACATTGGTCTATCTAATGAAAAATGCCTGTTGGGTAATGCCCTTTACTTTAGTGGTTGTTTCACAATAATGGCTGTTGTATATTTGAATAACATACATTATTTACACAGTATTCTTTTCTTAAATTAATTTCATTACATTATGTAATTTAATACCTTTTGTCAGTAGCAACCAGCCGTTAGTATCCTGTGGCTCAACCTTTTCTTCTTTTCTATCTTCCTTTTATTATTATTTTTTTTAAATTTATTTTTCAGTTAAATAATAGATACAATGGTCATGCTATTCTCCCTTTATAAGATAATAAAACCAAATTTGAAATGTTGATCATGGTTTGGTTCTCTTCTGTTACTTTTCTGATCATGTTATTTTTGCTAATATGACAGGGTATTCTATCAGAGGGGGAAATCTGTGCAGCGCAACGAAGAGCATCATCAGAGGGTCTTGGCCTTATAGCTCGACTTGGGAATGATATCTTTACAGCAAGGATGGTCCGTTTCACTTTGAGATTCTTATGCAACAAGATGCTTATATTAGAGGCATAAATGTTTAAATTATTGAAATTTTCGTATCAGAAACCATTTAACCATTTTACTTTTTATGTCCATTGAATCTACCTATATACTGTACTGTAACAAACACACACACTAATAACATTTGATTTTTTTACATTTGCAGTTGGCAATAGATGTTAACATATACAGTGACATATCATTTGGTTTCATTTCTTAATTTCTTGGAGCAATATTTCATTTGATTTTCGATTGAAATGTTTACTTGTCACAACCAGACACGGTCATTGCTTGGAGATCTACTTGCGACAACAGATTCAAGCTATAGTGCATCTATTGCAGTTGCACTAGGGTGCATTCATCGCAGGTAAAATTCCAGGCCTGTGTAGTGAAAGTCTTCTTTTCTTCATATTTCTAGAGGACAATTCAATCTTTGGATTCTCATGTGTACACAATCCATTTTTCTTTTGAACTATTGGATACATGACCGACTGAGTTGAAATATGCGGGCACTGTGCAAGTCCTGGTTGACTGGTCATATGAAAGATACCGCTACAAGGTGCCCATCTAAATAAGAACAATAACCACTTCTGCATAGGGTGGAATATATGTGAATGCGGTCATGTTAAGTACCTCTATATGTGAATGAAGTCGTGCTAAAGCCATCTGCAAAACCTTCTCCATTCTCTCAAATTAGCAAGAGTAGCATGAATCTTTCAAGGGTTTTTGTACAAGTTTGTTTTAATATGATTGTGAAGGCCGGTTAGAGAATCCCATTTTGCAATGCCCCATGGTTTCTAACTCCAGATAGTATCAGTCCATACTCCATAGATTATTTTCTCGTTTAGCATATTGTTCCATATGGCTCAATCTTTATCATATATTCTGTTCATATATCTTATTAACTGATCCAACTGATCCATATTAATTGTCATCTGAAATCCCTCATAAAATTTTGCTTCCAAAACATTTTGGTTTCTGATTTTTAAAATCTCATTTATGTTAGTTTGCATGCAGTGCAGGAGGAATGGCATTATCTACTTTGGTGCCTTCAACTGTTAGTTCAATATCTTTATTGGCTAAGAGTTCGAATGCTGACCTCCAAGCCTGGTCTTTGCATGGTCTCCTTCTGACCATTGAAGCAGCTGGCTTGTCCTATGTTTCCCATGTGCAGGTACTTTTGAAATTGATGAGATCTGCGTTGAATTTGTTCAGTATACCTGTTTTTCTTGTATGCATTTCTGGAATGAAGATACTAACATGACTTATAATTCCTTTTGAGTTAAGGGCTTTGTGCCTTTGACCCTTTGTATTACTTATTTGTATATTTACTTCTGAAGACTCATGAAAATGGGTTAAATCTGAATATTGGAACGCAGATTGTATGACACACTATATGTGACACATAGTCCCTAAACCCTGAATTTTCCTGATATAGTATTTGTCTTGAATGATTTGTAGTTACATACTTGTTTGTTGAGAGAGACGAAGAAGAAGAGAGAAAGACAAGATGAGAAGTAACGAGAAAAATAGAGGGCTGAATAGGGCGGTAACTCCACACTCCAGACCTCTGTCATTATATTAGGGATTCCATAATAATTGTAAAATGACAAAAATACCCCCTCCACTTAAGTTATTATATACACCAAGGGATATTAACTAAAAGACTTCAACCATAACACATAATGACTAAGGGCTAAGGTCTTAAGGAGATAATCACCATCTTCCTGTAAGTTGGTCCATGCATAGTCCTAACTGTCCATTACGGCCCATAAAAAAACCCGGTATCAGTTGTACCATAGATTCTGGTGTTTAATGTTTTTTTCCTAGTGGTTTCGACAGTGCTAGGGATGAAGGAGCTCAGTCTTTAAGATCCGTTGGAGTACCGGAACTCCGCGAGCTACCCTCTTCGATCTCCCACAGACCACCGCCTCTCTACAGTCATTGTCCCGTGGAAATGCCAGTGATCGGAGCAGATACGTGGCATCCTCAGACAGTAGTTTCTCCCTATGAGACTGCTACGCGTCTCTTCGCGCCCGTACGGCAGGCAACCGTAGCCGCTGATCGTTTCGTCGCGAGTGACACGCATCCGAAATCGGCCGACTCGGCGTTCGTAGTTGATACGTGGCACCCGCAGACGGATTTCTCCCCTTCAGCGACTGACACATGTTTCCTCCCCCCCCAAAAAAAGAAAAAAGAACTAATAACTTTTTTGAACATGCTTATAATTGATAAAATGAATAATCTTTTAGGCATTTTTATATTTTTTTTCCTTTTTTTTTTCACTATTTATTATATTTGTCCTATTTTTAAATTAAAAAAAATAGAAGTATCATGTAGCTTACGGTACATGCTACATGCTATAGAGGGCTGAGCGCTACGCATCACGCTACTGCTATTTAAAACACTGCTTAGACCTAATTTGCAGAACTGTGGGTTTTTCGCAGTTCTAAATATCAGGCCAGGCAGTCATCTTCTGATACTTCCCCATCTAGATCCAGCACATTGCTACCAAAAAATCAAATCAACGGCCTCATGGTCTGACTTGTGTTTAAATGAGTGGTACATTTGCAAATGTATTTTACATGCACATTACTCTTTGAATCCTTGGTAGACTCTAATCATATAATGTTATTCATACCCACAGTCAGTTCGGATGTTCTAATAAAGTTTTCATTTTCAAATGTCTGATAGATAGATTTTTTTAATTATTATTTTAATTCTTTTAACGCATGGAAAACATTTCTTATCATTTTTCGATAGTGTTATTTATAATGTTTTCTTATAGTTTCTTTTCACCTTTTAGTATTATTTATAATGACTTGAACCATCGTGTTGATTGGATATATTTCTATTATATATCTGATTATTTCCTTCTTAGTTATATCTTTTACATTTCATTTTATTAGAGTGTTGGTTGTATATTATGGCATTGACCAATGAAAGGATTAATTGATCTACTTTCATTTGTAGGCAACACTCTTCCTTGCCATGGAAATTCTTTTGTCTGAGGAAAATGGATGGGTTAATCTTCGACAAGGAATAGGTCGCCTTATAAATGCTATTGTTGCTGTCCTTGGTCCTGAGCTTTCCCCTGGAAGCACTTTCTTTTCACGTTGCAAGGTACGGATATGCAAAATCGCCAATGTCTCTAGATAGGCTTATATTTGAAAAGCCATGAGTGCATTTTCTTTATTTTCACATTTTTCTTATCCTGTTGCCTTATGATTGTCTTGTACTGTTCAAAATAAAATTTCCTGAATGACTACATTTACTTTTCATGGATTATATTTATGCCAAATGACAAGCGGAGTCATATTGACTTGTGCATGCATTTTATTCAGTCTGTTGTTGCAGAGATAAGCTCGGGACAAGAAACGTCAACTCTTCTTGAGTACATAACTAACATAATTCTCAGTTTATGCTTTTTTCTTTTACTGGTCATGATAGCTTCCTATTCAGATACAAGATCATTCTGAATGCAGTGGGATGACTTCCATTTAAAGTATGTGTTGTTGATAGTACATTTTTGATATTGCAGGTGTGTTAGGTTCACACAACAACTTGTAGTTTTTGCTCCACAAGCTGTTTCTGTGCATTCTCACGTTCAAACACTTCTTTCCACTCTCTCTTCAAGACAGGTAAGCCTTGAAAAGGATTAGAATATGTTTAATATGTTACATAGTTTGTGCACTTCTTTAGACATAATTTTATTCTGCATGAAACAGCCAACCCTCAGGCATCTTGCTGTATCAACTCTGCGGCACCTAATTGAGAAGGATCCGGTAAGAAATTTGTATAGGCATGGTTGGCAGTCCTTGACCTTGTTTCTACCAGTAAATATTTTTACCAATTGTAGTTTGGTCGCAAAACATGGTATTGACTAGAGAGCATATTCGCTCGAAAAAAATATTGCGAGTCATAATTTAACATTGACAATTGTCAACATTTGCTTCTGAGATGCATCTTCTCCCCATATCTTTTTATATATATATATATATATATATATATATATATATATATATATATATATATATATATATATATATATATATATATATATATATATATATATATAGGTTTGATATATCTGCAATTTGTTTTGCAACTAATTTAGTGCTTTCAAGCAGAAAACTATCTTTTATTTTGGATCTTGATGCCAATATTTTCAACTGTGTAAATTCTAGATGTCACTTGTATTGCCATTGTATCACTGATATTTTCAATTGTGTAAATTCCATCAACTGTGTAAATTCCAGATGTCACTTGTATTGCCATTGTATCACCGATATTTTCAATTGTGTAAATTCCAGACGTTGCTTGTATCACCAGTGTATCAGTGATATTTCGATAACATCACCAATGTCTTGATATCACAAAAAATCTGTTTATTAAAAAAAATTCCATTTCAAATTTTTTTTTTTTTTTAAAACGGGTGCATGGTTGTGTGTTGTAGTGTTCAATTTACTGACAATAATATCAATAATATCGCAATATTATCAGTATCTAAGATAGGCGATACTAAGACCACAATCTTTTGTTTCCTTTCTAGTTGTCGATGATTTCTTGGCAAAATCTCATGTGTTGTCAATATTCAGAAATATCGATGGATTTTGGATGGAAGGTTGTATGCTTGGGTGGATAGATGGGATGGATGGATGGATAGATGGGATGGTTAGATTGATTTCTTACAGTAGCACATAAAGCCCCCACTAAATGGAACTTATTATGTATGCATTTTTTTATTTGCAATTTTTTAATTCCTAAATACTCAAATATGTGTATTTTAGCATCTCCTAAAGTTTCACTGAAAAATTTCCACTGTTTTGCCCATATTTCCTTAATATTTTCCAACATTTCCGATTATTGGAGATATTAATATTGTTTCTCTATCCCCAACCAGTGAAACTTGTAGCGATATTGATACTATGAAAATTGCTTCGATGCCACCTTTTCACAAAGAAAATGGTAATCGACCTCGATGTGCCTGGTGCTTTTATGATAGTCTTGATTGGAGGTGAATGGCGGTCAAATTGGCACAATGAGGATTCATTATGGCAGAAACAAGAGCACACAACTCAATCAATGAAGTCTTAAACCAAAGGAGTTCACACACCCCATGAGCAACCATGGCTCAATACTCTGCCTCTTGAACAAACCACAACTAATTGCTTCTTTTCCTGGTAACCAGATTCCCATCAATCAATGTATAGTAACCTGAAGCAGATCGATGATTACAAAATGAACTGAACCTAATCTGCGTCTGTAGAGGCCTTAATGTGAAGTTGTCCATGCTTAGAATTCCGCGACCTGGGGGACCTTTCAGAAACTTCGAGATGCAACAAACGACATCTAAGGGACGTTTTCTTGAGACATGCTTGAGTTAACTCACCATGCTAACTACGTATGTGATATTAGGATAGGTGATCGTCAAATAGAAGAGTTTACCAATTAATCATTTAGTATTCCAACATCAGGTGGAAGCTCATCAATATCGAGCTGTATGCAATGATTTTGCTAAATTGGAGCATCTACTATCCAAGCACCAAGATAATCACTATCGTGCAAAAGATCAAGAGTCTACTTTTGTTGAGAGATGACAATGTCTCTCTCAGATCTAACACTGATATTGTCCCCCTTGACAATGATATTTGTAGGGTAATATAGAAGAGAAAAAGATGTAAAAAAAAAAAAAAAAAACACTCATAAGTACCCCTGAACATTAAGAAATAAGACTAAACACATAAATATGACAAAACACCAAGACTAGGTGGGCCATACAATTGTATGACTCACTGTCATGGTTGTTAACACTCCGCCTCAACCTAGAGCATAGATGTCGTGGATCCCAAGCTTGGAATATATGCGAGTAGAGTCAGTAGACCGACTGTGAGTGAGAGCCTTGGTGAACACGTCATCAAGTTGATCGACTTATGACGTATAGATTCCTCTACTGGAGACCTCATGTACAAAGTGATAGCTGACTTCAATATGTTGGTTCTCTCAGGATAAATTGTGTTGTTTGCAATATGGAAGGCTGCTTGATTATCACAAATAACTGCATTGGTAGGTTCACTGCAAAACACATTTCTTGCAACTTCTTGATCTACATGAGTTCACAGGTGGTATGAGCCATCACCATATATTCTGCTTTAATGCTAGATTGGGTTACAACACTCTTCTTTTTAATCTTTCATGCAACCAAATTTCCTCCCACAAACATGTAGTACGCAGTAGTAGACTGCCTATTGGTTAGAGAGAGAACAAGTGGGATTCAAGTCGTATAAAAAAAGGGATTCAAAGGTGGGATTCAAGTCCTTTTACTTAAGATTTGACTCAAATCATTAATTGTAGGATTTTGACAACACTCCTGATGGGATAGGAGATGTAGAAAAGAGAACAAGTGGGTTAAACTATTGTGCGGTCTAAATTACAATTATCTAGGTGGGCCATTCATTCATATGACCCATATTTATCAATGATACCTTCCTTTCAGACTACAACATAGATATAATTGATGCTCACTGTGGAAAATGTATGTTAAGATTGATTTCAGCTGAGAGCACGAGTGAGTACTTCAATGAGCTGATCTTGAGACTTTATATATGATGTAGGAATTTTACTACTAGAGATCTCACTTATGAAATGATAGTTGACCTCAATATACTTGGTTCTCTCATGAAAGACCGGGTTGTTAGCAATATGAATTGTCGCTTAATTATCACAAAACAACTGCATTGGTGTCTTTAACCACACTAGCTCACATGTGGCCTGGGCCATCGATTGATACTCAGCTTCAATGCTAGATAGGGTGACAACACTTTATTTCTTGCTCTTCCATATTACCAAATTACCTCTCACAAAGGTTCAGTTCGTTTGTTGACCACTTGTCAGTAGAAGCTGCCAATCCGCATCAGAATATCCTGCAACATGAAGATGATCACGTTGTTTATACTGTCTTGAGTCTTGAGCACCTCACTTAATTACTAACTAGGTTGTGATTTGGATTCATTGGTGATCAACTGGTTTAGTACCAAGGAGACAGTTTTACAAGTAAATCCATCACGTACTTTCTTTGGGATGGGTTGATTCAATAACCTCTATTCCAGTAGAAATACCAATGACAATCCAAATCTTTTGTTAGAAAATGAACTTAAAGATATTGCTTAGGGTCCTCAATCCCTCTACTATCGTTGCTTGTCATCACAAATCGTCTGCATATACTACTATTACAATCAACCTTGAAACACCGTTGCATATGAAAATTGAATGATCAGCTTGGCTCTGCTTCAATCCATATGCCAACATTACTTTGTTAAACATGTCAAACCAAGCACTTGGAGACTTCTCAATCCATTCGGCTATACCATTTTGATGTGGAGTAAGCACATCTTGCTTGATGTAAGATACCGTTTTAGATAAATACAAGTTAAAAGACAGACAAACATTGTCCTTAGCACTATCTTCACGAAGCACTCACACTTTGGAATTAAACTGATTATGCAGTTCCATATGAAAAACTTTAAAACTAGAGAATAATTCAGATCTATCGTTCCTAAATGAAGCAAATTCATTGTAGAGTAATCATTAATAAATGTAACAAAGTATCCGTGCCTTGCAAACTTCAGACTCAATTGGACTCTATACATCTGAATGCACTAAGGTGAATGGAAGTAAACAATGCTTTTCCACTCTTGGTGGGAAAGAGAATTGACCATGTTTGCTTAGCTTAGACACTTCAAACTATAAGACTGACACAATGGATAGTGAGGGAATTTCACTCTAAGACTGACATAGAGGATAGTGAAGGAATGTCGCTCTTGAGAATGTGGATGACATAGATGACAATGCCATTGGTAGGAGAATGTACTTGTCCTGCTCTGACAGATTCACGATAAAAATATTTAAGTCCACCATGTTTAGGCCCTCCATTAATCTTCTTCCTTGTCCTGAGATCCTGAAAAACGCAATGTGAGGGATAAAAAGTCATAGAACAGTCGTGGAATTTTGCAAGTTTACTAACTGGCATAAGATTAAAAAAGGGAAATTTGGTACATGAAGCACAGTGGATCAATAGAGCGTAGGATTAGGATGAAAAATGCCCATTCCAGCACATACTTTGGATTGGTACCATTTGCTAGAGCGACAAACACTCAACAATAGGGTATCAACAAGAGAGAAAACAATGAATTCACCTATCATATGATCTGATGCCTCGAAACCAATGACCAATAGAGTAGAAGGTTCTAAACCAGTTTTACCTGATGTCACAAATGTAATTTTGGAAGACAAAGGAGCATAAAAGACATGTTGATTCTTCAGTAATTTGGAGTACTTATTCTTGGTGAGATGATCGTGTCATTAGAAGTACTTTGCTAAATAACTTCTTTTTTAGCACTACAGATGGCACTTATGGATGTGTGTACATTGTCTGAATCAATAATTTCTAGCAGTAATGTGGTGAGAAATCAATTTTCGTAGTAAAATGATTAACGAATGGGTAAGATTGTTTGCATTGTTTTCATGATTTCAACATGGGTTTGCTCTATCCATATGCATGCACGTTGTATGAACAAAATTTATGCCCTCCGAAATTTCATATTATTTGTAGGTCACTGGCTATCATCTTTGTAGGTTTCCATTATTGATGAGCAAATAGAAGTGAATTTGTTTGGAATGCTCGATGAGGAGACTGATCCTGAGTATGTCACCATCTCACACCTACATCTTTGTACATTTGAATATGTGTATCTAGGTTCTTCTATCTTGGGATGTGCATTACCCAGCATGATTGTCTTCTGTCCAATGCAGATAAACTATATGGTAGCTTTTACCATGTAGTTGACCTCTATACCCCGCTGTGATGTACTCTAGGGTTCCAAGACATCCATCAGATTCATCCTGTGTTTAGCCCCATGCCCCCAATATCATCCCAATCTGTGAATCAGGTGGGCCACAATACAGGGAAACTGTTGGGAGTGGATGCCCATCGTTCATTGTGTGTGGGGCCAAATGTGCTCTTTATATATCATCTAATCCGTTCACCTGATGCATCTCATCAGGATGAAGGAACACCCAAAAATCAAGCCATTCCAACACTTAGGGGGCCCCAACGCAAAACAAAGGAGGGCATGCCCTCCTAATTTTCTCCATGTTGTGGGCCAAGTGATTCATTGATTTGCCTGATTTTTTCGGTCTGTGGCTAACATGTCGAGAAGCATGTGATGGCCGGCTTGGATCCTTGCGTCACCATGGTAGGGCTCACAGAGATTTACAACCTTGTAGTTTACTGCACTGTTTCATTCTTCATATGTACGTATGTATGCGCCCACGCATGTGTAGTCAACTGCACTGGATCATTCTCCATATACATGTTCAAGTCCAATCGGCTGGAGCGTAAGTTACGGGCCAGCCAGTGGATAACTTCCAACCCATCTGGTTTGCCCCACCATGAGGATCACCTTGCGCAAAGATCAGCCTCATCCACTCATCTGGTGGCATACACAGAAACAATGTACAGCTGGTAAATACCAAAATAGTGCCCCATCAGATGAGTGGATGAGGCTGATCTTCGCACAAGGTGACCTCATGGTGGTGTGAACATATTGGACAGTTTGGATGTCGCACACTCATGACAGGTTGGAAGTTATCCGTTGGGTGGACCATATCTTATGGTCCAACCAGTTGGATTCAAGATCTTTGATACACACTCACACATATGAGAAATGATGATATCTAGTCAACTACATGGGAGTGGCCATGTAGATGACCAGTTTTTGGGGCCCCCAAAAGGTTGTTAATACTGCAGTACTGGTGGTATTGTTACCATCATAACATAACACAAACACACACTCTCACCATAATATAACACATATAGAGACATGCACAAACACACGTAGTCTGTGGGGCCACTGGTGTTTGTCCAATCTGTGCAACAGGGTGGATCCTATCATCAGGTGGGCATGCCCAAAAAATCAAGCCAATTTAATTGTCAGCTGGGCCAGACGATAGACAACAATGTGCAACCACCCAAAAGCCTCTAAATTCACTGTATTGTCCATGACTATCTGTGTATCACATCCAAGCCATCCATCATGTTCACCCCACATGAATTTTGGGTTTTTGGGATGGTTTTCCATTGTTTTTCTTTAGTGTGGTCCACTTGATGTTTAGATTGACCTGATTTTTGGGCTAGATACTTTTCATGGAAATTGCAAACCTGGGCTTTAGTTTTACAACATCTGCACAAAACCCTCATTGACTGAAATGAAACTTGGATTGCGTAGTGTAAACACAACACTGACGTCAGTACTGTGTATACGTGGAAAAGCTTTGTGGGCCCCACTATGATACATGTGTTTTATCCACACCGTCCATTCATTTTGTTGGATTATTTTAGGGCATGAGCCCAAAAACGAGGCAGATCCCCAGCGCAATTGGACCACATCATGGGAATCACTAGGCTCCCTAGGCCCACCATGATGTTTATTTTCCATGCAACCTGCTCATAAGGGGGTATACAAATATCAGGTTGATCCAAAATTTCTATGGTCCCTCGGAAATTTTTAATGGCAGGCATTCAATCTCAATTGTCTCCCATGGTGTGGTCCACTTGAGCTTTGGATCTAACTCATTTTTGAGCTCATGTCCTTAAATGATCTAGCAAAATGGATGGATGGCATGGATAAAACACATACATCATGGTGGGGCCAAAGAGCTTTTCCACATATGCACTATGCAATCCTAATCCTTATCAAAGTTGGTAAAAAAAAGACGAGGGGCTTCATATTGTGCATATTTACCTTTTTCTTCTCCAATTTTTACCCTTGACAGTACTGTGGAAGAGTTCGTTTCTAACACATCCACGTGTATAGTGTATTTCATCATCAATCTAGTGCATGTGCTGGTGTGGCATACCCATGGTATTCCGTATCAGTAACAGTGGCCATAACGGTCACCACCATTACTGATGCGGGTATCGGCTGTAATGGTTGATAAGGGGGCATAACGATTGTTATGACCACTGTAATGGTTGAAAATTTTCTTATGCCCGAAAAATTCTAAAAAAATATTTAGAAAATCAAGAATAATGTAAATATTCCAAATATGTATTCATTTTTTATTTTGAACATGTTTATGGTAGTGTAACGGTCCACTCTTTGGTGAGAGTGTTGTATCAGGCTGTCTAGTGAATTTGTGAACATAATTATATGTATTTAATGTTTACACATCACAATCAAGCATTAACACTAGAAATAAGAAAATTTGCATAAATGCTACTTGTTCAATTTTTTGAAAAAAAAGGCCATCGGAGCTTCTATTCGCTCAAATCACTTCGATCTACGATTTTAATATTTAAAATTATGGTAAGAGTGGTCAAAATCTATTGTAAAATGATCTAGGAGAGTTTTTAGAATGAGAAAAGTTAAAAAAAAAATGGGGGAGAAAAATGGATTTGAATAGAAAAAAAAAAGTGGTCATTTTTCGACCGTTACAGGGGTAATGGTCGTTATGCCCCGTAACGGCCAATACGGTCCTAAAAAATCAACTGCCTTGTTTCACCCCAGCTTCGCATAACGGTGATGACCATTACCTATACGTATCGGCCTTTACAGGCATATCGTAACAGATATGGAGCACCTTGGGCATACCAGAGCAAGACCAAAGCTGTACATCAAATGGGACGGATTGTATGGATGATCTGTCCCAACAATTAGTCTGGTCTATTCTTCATGAGGGCCTCAATGTTAAAAATAGGTTAATTGTCGAGAAAGCATTTGTGAAGTTCTTTAAAGCAATCCATGTTCTATGTAAACTGTGGCCAACCTGACTGGACTGACCTGATTTTTGAGCCAAGGCATATTGACAGTGGAGCCCACCTAATGGACGGCTAGGATCTTTTATCATGGGTCATGGGTGCCATTATGGTACGCATGGTGGGATGTGGATGGGCTGCATTTTAGATGCTTGTTGGCTAGGGAAACAGTTTGTGGAAGCCTTGCATGTTACCTGTCTCTTCAGAATGAGGATTATATGATCGGTGGCCACTGGCCATACATTGCAAGTATACACATGCTTTTAATCCTGTAAATGGGGCGCATCTCTCAGTGATCTGGATCATTTCCTACCCTAGACGGGCTGTCTAAAAATATCCCTATGGGAAAACCTTAACTTCTCAATTTCTTTCCTAGAGACAGGCAGTTAAAAAGAGAAATGGAAAAAGGGTCCACATTCAACTGAAAAGATCCCCAGTTGGTCGCTGGATCTCCCAATCTGAGATATTTTAGGGCATGTTTCATCAACAATAGGGACTCAACAGAGCATTGGTGTAGATTAGCAAACCACGGGCCCACTTATCAGGACTAAATCCTTTGTATACTGTACGAAAATGTTGCGGACATATCATATACTCCCTGCTTGCAAACCTTCTCTACTTCTTCTCCATTCTAATTGCATTGTTTAGTATACTTCGAAAGTGCACTCACCTCACATGTGAAAACAAGTCACTTGTCTATAAAACCAGACCAGTTAGGCAGGCAATCCCTGCTATATATGTTCCATGCATCTACAATAAGGGAAATATTATGATCAGGTGGAACACACTTGTCCACATAATTTGAGCTATTGGTCAATTTCTCTCATATGTTTGATTGTATGTACAGGTTTAACACACATGATGTTCATGTTGTTCTGCTTTTTAAACATAGCATTTAAATTGTTGGAATGGCTTTACAAGTACCGCTGGTCTTGCACATGTGTGAATTGTTTTTAAGTTGATAACAGTGGATGAATTGGTGCAGTTTCAGTTATCACCCCTCTTCTTTCTGATCACCCAAAAGGGATTTGTTGCTGGTAGAAGCAGAATATGATAGACCATCATTAGGTAGTAGTAGTACACGTTAAAATGATACATCATTTAAGACTATCATCTAATCTCCTACTGTGGATGGAAAACAATTCAAATACACATGATCTAAGCCATCTGATCAATGTCCCAGATGTTATTGTAGAAGATCATGTATCACTCACATGGTACTTTTTATCCTTTTCTTATTTTTGTTTTTTGGTTTGTAGGATTGTGAATTTGGTGCGGTCCACTATTATCAGATTGCTTTATGCATCATGTCCTTCACGTTCATTACGATGGATAGCACTATGTCGTAACATGGTAAGTTTCCTCTCTCCAGGTGCAATTTCTTTAATTATTTTTCCCTTCTTGCTGGCATATTCTTTAGTTCTTGTGAAATAAGCTTTCTTGAAAAGAAAAAATAAAATGAAAAGGATATGTTAGGGTGAAAAGAAACTAAAATAAAATGGCAACGTGATTAAATAGGTAAAAGGTCAATTTAATCAATCAAAAGTTTCTTTAATCTTCATTTTAGCATTTACTTTTATTTGACCACAATGTGTCGCCAATTGGAAAATACCTTTCACTTTCCTTCTCAGTGTAGTTCACAATATCACTTATGTAGGCCCTTGTGTGGTCATAAGCAATGTTTTAAACATCGACGATATCGGCTGATATATCCCATGGTATATCTTGTATCCCACTCATGCGATATGAAATGCACAAGTATTGCCGATATATCCCACATGTTCGATCCGATGAGCATCTTCAATTTTCGATCCCGTTTTGTTGAAATTATGTTAAATCAGTGTCAAATTTTTATATATCCATTGGTTCTTCATGTTTTGCATGAAAAATCATGGAGTTGGAGCTTTGATTTCGATATCCATTGGTTCTTCATGTTTTGCATTCAAAATCATGGAGTTAGAGCTTTGATTTTGATATCCATTGGTTCTCCATGTTCTCCATTTTTTTTTTTCAAAATTTTCTTTCAACCAGCTATCAATTGAGACTAATTTCGAAGTATTTAGGAGTATTTGATGAAATGATAATCACATACACTTCAATTTTGAAATTTGAGTGTAGGTGGTCAGATTTGGTGGGAAACTCAAAATTCCCAATTTCTCTTGAATTTCTTGCAATGTTGCGCTCCAAACATGAATTCAAGCATGTATGAGGGCTGATCTATTGATTTGTTAAGTCCTTGTCAATTTCGGAAAATAAAAATCATTTTTTATAAGAAATTAATAAAAAAATATTAAAATGTTAATATTTTTTTTTCAGAATTTTCCTTCAACTAGCTGTCAATTGAGACTAATTTTGAAGTATTTAGGAGCGTTTGATGAAATGATCATCACATACTCTAATTGTTATGCATTCAATTTGAATATAGTTGCGTTAGTTCAGTTAGACAACACATAGCTTCAGACCCTATACAAAGTAAACCCATTATGTGCACTTCTTTTTTTGAGATGTTAGGATTTAAAAGTGTGTATTAGGGTCTCTTTTAACAATCCCTAAAGTTTCATTGAAAAATTCAACCATTTTCCCAATGTTTTCCTATGTTTCCCAAAAAGTGCGATAAATTACCCGATACAAACGATATATCCCGTGCAATAACCGGTACATATTTGTATCCCAAGGATATGATATGTAACGCAATACCGATATTTCAAACACTGGTCATAAGTAATTTTTATTTATTTATTTATTTTAACCCAAAGCTTTTTAGGATGTATAAAAAATTATGCATGAAAAAGAGAGCATAAGAACCTTAATAGTCAAAGCTATTTACCTAGGTTACAAGACCTAGGTCTATTGCCTAGTTTAGAGCCAACTAAGCTTTTGTAGGCCTCTGTGATTGCCCAAAGTTCGCCTAATGCCTAGGCAATGGCTGGCAACTTGAAGTAGATATCACAACTCTTATGCTTTCTTAAAATGATGTCTCCCTTTTCCATTACTTCCATCACCTCCTAAACCTCCAAAACCCCTATCTCGTTTACATATCTAATGTTCCTGTGGGAGGACTTAGAGCTGTCTCATAGCTAATACCGGGTTATGAATGCTGACAAGACCACATATACAAGGAGGATCATGGTATCCTAAATCGGTTACGTATCGGCCGATACGTAACGGTAACGGTGGGACTCATTACGCGATACGGGGTCGAAATGGCCGTTATGGAATTCTGTGACCATAACGGCTGTTACGGGCCCTGAAAAAAAAAAAAACCATACCTTTTTTCCTTTCTTTTCTTTTTCTTCTTCTCTTTCTTCTTCATTCTTCTTCTTCTTCTTGGGCAGCTGCGGTTGCGGTTGCGGCTGCGGCTTCTTCCTGTTCTTCTTCTTCTTCTTCTTCTTCCTCTCTCTCTCTCTCACTCTCTCTCTCTCTCTCTCTCAATCTCTTCTTTCCCCCTTTCCCTCTTTTTTCTTTTCTCTCTTCTTTCCCTCTTTTTTTCTTTTCGGTTTCCCTCTCTCTCCATTTTTTTTATATTCGCAGCAGCTAGTTGTTATAGGCACGTGTCACGTAAAGACGAGCGTTGACACTTCTCGAGCTCCGAGTCGTACGAACGGTTCAAAGGAGATCAAAGTTGTATGGGCTCCACAGTGATGTATTTATTACATCTACACCGTTCATCTATTTTCAGAGATCATTTTAGAGCACCACCCAAATGAATTATATCCAGAGATCATGTGGACCACACCAAAAATAGCAGCGGAGATAATGATTTTCACGGTTAAACAATTCGTAGGGCGCACGGTAACGTTTATTTTCCATCCAATCTGATCAGACCCGAGTGGGCCCCACCATGATGTATCTATTTTATCCATGTCGTCCATCTATTTTGCCACGCCATTTTATGTCAGGATCCAAAAAATTAGCAATATCCAAATCTCAGGTGGACCACACCATAGGAAATAGTGGTTATAGAATGCTTACCATTAAAAATTTCTTAAGGTCCACTGTAATGTTTATTTTCAATCTAACCTATTACTTGGGTCACACTGACGTGGATGAAGGGAAAACACACATGTCAGCTTGATCTAAAACTTTTCTAGCCCCCAATAAATTTTTAATGGTGAACGTTTAATTATTGTTGTTTCTTATGGTGCAGTCCACCTGAGCTTTGGATGTGCCTTATTTTTGGGCTCATGCCCTAAAATTATTTAGCAAAATGGATGGACGGTGTGGATATAACACATTCATCACGGGTGGGGCCCAAAAAACTTTGACACGTGTGCTGCACTTTACAATTCGAGTCCCTCCTAATTTAAGCCTTAAAAAATTGTACACGAGACATATATTACCTTAAAATTTGGCAATTAAATTATGGACTGCAATTGCTAACTCACAATGCCAAAATTAAATTGTTTGAATAGTTTTAATTGTTAATTTGTGGACTTTTATTTTTTAAAATAGGGCGTTTAGATTTTTATGATTCACTATCCAATAAATGTCCACTAATTTATAAGTGGGATAATGACAATAAATGGCATGAATTTGAGGCTGTTTTGGAGAATAGATTGGTCCTCCAAGTCAGCCCCAAATTGGCAACGCCATCTACTTGAATTGAATTTCATTTTTTTAAAGAACTATTGGGAGAAATGATATCAAGTTGTTAAGTATATAAATTACATATTTAGAAAATTAAATATATGAACTTTGTAGTCAAATTCAAGTGACCTGGTTAAAAAATTAATCAATAGTCTGATACAACTTCTCACCAAAGAGTGGACCGTTACACCACCATAAACATGTTCCAATTTATAAATGAATGCATATTTGGAATGCTTAGAATATTTCGGATTTAATCCATATTTTTTCATATTTTTTTGGCAAAAAAAAAATTTGCGCCGTTATGCCCCCGTATCGCCGTTACGCCCCCGTATCCGTATCGGTTTCGGAGGGCACCGTTACGCCAACCGATACTGATATGGAATACCTTGAGGAGGATGCAACTCTTTATTTCTCAAAAGCCAGATATGGATATGGATGTTTATATCCGATTTGTAACATGCTATTCATGTTTGGTGTTATAATTTTTTCTAGTAACATGTCTCTTTCATTACTTCATTCTTTGCGGTTTTCCTAACAACTTCACCTCCACGATTCTACCTTCCTTGCATGCCCATTGATGCACGCATGTAAGCATTGGGCTGGGTGTCAATAAGGACAGGAGTGGGACCATGCTGGCACATGAGTGGTGTCATTGTAACAAGCTATTCATGTTTGGTGTTATGATTTTTACTAGGAACATGTCTCTTTCATTACTTCTTTGCAATTTTCCTAACAACCTCACCTCCATGATCCTACCTTCCTTGCTTGCCCATTGAGGCCTGCATGTAAGCATTGGGCTGGGGGTCAATATGGATGGGAGTGGGACCATGCTGGCACATGAGTGGTGTCATTATAAGCCCCTACCAGTCCTAAGGTAAAGAGGAAGCTTGATGTCTGGTGGACTACAATGTTGATGACCATGATGATGAAATGATTCATTAATACACTTCTATTAATAACTCAAGCATGCAAAATGTAATGAAACACAATCCTTACAGCTTTTAAGGATAAACTTATTGCTATTTGTGCCTATATGTCTACTATGACAACTATTTGTGGTGAGGCTTTAGTTAAAATCGATGGGTGGGAGATTCACTATATTCATGAATTGATAGGGTCTGATATAGGAAGGTGAGGATCAGTATGCTCATGAATTCCCTAAGGATGATGTACCGGAATTGATGTTTCTGATCTGTTCGTTTCATAACTGAAATGTGGGAAGGTGTTTTTGGTGGTTTAGGGATGAGGAAAGAAAACAAGTAACTCATTTCTCTTGTTTCCACATTGATGATAGTGATGATGACCTTTCTATTTAGCTGCTAACTATGACAAAGGGATAGATAATTGTTATAATTGGTATGGATGGCTGTATCTACCCCAAGTCACAGGCAGTCGTTTGTAGAGGTGTACACGAACCGACCTAGCTCGGTTAGCTCGCTCGACTCGACTCGAAAAAGCTCGATTCGAAGCTGAGTTCGAGCCGAGTCGAGCTGATTTTTTGAGCTCGAAAATGAGTTCAAGCTGGCCCCTACTCGAATCGAACCAGTTCGGTGACTCAGTTACTTTGATATTGATGTTGCTCACCAAATGTTTGATGAAATGACTCAAAGAAGTGTGGCTGGTAGCAAGGAAGGTATGTATAGGAAACCAACACCCTTTTTTTCTTGATTTTTATGTTGCTTAGAAGGTGTTTGATAAAATACCTGTAAAACCATTTTTGCTGTCTCAAATACAGTGAGGTTTTGAAGGTGCAGTCAAGGTGTTTGTGAAAATGCTGCAATGGCGAACTCGGCTTGAACTGGCCCGAGCTGGCCAATCAGGCTCAAGGACCGAGCCGAGCCAAGTTCGAGCTGAGGTCAGCTAGTTGCCGAGCTGAGGCCAACTCGACTTGGTTCGACTCGATGTACACCCCTAGTCGTTTGGGGCTCAGGCAATGCTTATGTGACCAAGTATCCACCTAAAACCTTTTACTACCAAGTTCCATGACACAATAGGCAGCTGCAATTTCGACAGGAGATGGTGGTCTTCTAGCCTAGTTTATCGCTTAGGTACCTTTGCGAATTGCTTACTGTGAGTTCGAGTTCACTTGTGCACTAGGAATAATAAAATGCTGCTCACATGCACATACGCATGCACGCACACATATTATAACTCATTACAAACCATCTATTGTT
This sequence comes from Magnolia kwangsiensis, assembly GCA_037074715.1. Taxonomy (NCBI): domain Eukaryota; kingdom Viridiplantae; phylum Streptophyta; class Magnoliopsida; order Magnoliales; family Magnoliaceae; genus Magnolia; species Magnolia kwangsiensis. The sequence goes on from CM073588.1 coordinate 80,898,354, forward strand.
GTATTTCTCACCCATGATATGTTCCGGTTCTAACATAATTCCTGAAACTGCTAACTAACTAGGTTCTTGAAACATCAACGAGAAGGAATGTTGGTGAGAACCTTACAAGATCCAAACGTGATCCTGCAAGTGGCAATGCTGATGCTGATGATAGAACATATTATGGAGAAGATGATGAAGACATGATTACTAGTTCCCGCGATGGGCAAATGCAGGACTCCACAGTTGGTTCTATCATTCACCCTAAGAGGGAGAAGCATCTCAGATACAGGACTAGGGTTTTTGCTGCAGAGTATGTGAACTTTTAACTTGGATTTCTAATTCCTTCTGCTTACCCTAATTCAACTAAACATTCTTTAAAAAGTTTGCTTCAGTGCTTTGTTTTACATCTCCCAGTATATTATGTTTAATTTTTTTCTTGGAAGGGAAAAAAGTGGTGCCTTTCTTAATGTGATGGTATCTGAAATATGTACTTCTTAATGCTCTTATTATCATGACTACACTGTTTTATAGAAATTATTGTGCTCAAATTTAAGTCATAGCTTCAGTGTGACATTTAGAATCAGGTAGCCATTGCCTGGTGATTGTCTCAAACATATGTAGGGTCATGGGACTCATGGTTAGGTCAGAAACTTTGCATAAAAACTTCTTAGAAGAAATCTTTTACTCATCTGTCAAAAAAAACTGGCCACTAGAGAAAATCAAAGTGACATCAATTGAAGATTGATACTAGTCCAAAACTGGACGAGACACCAGAGTGGAACTGTAAGAATTATTAAAAATAAAAACACAACTAGAAAATTACAAAAAAAAAAAAAAGTGAAAAAAAAGAAAAAGAAAAAAGAAAACAAGTGCAACTCAATAAAGACATAATAGAAAATTATTTAAAAACATGCAAGGTAAAGAAAAATGCAACGAAGAAGTGTTCTCTCTTTGTTGTACACCTCAGCGATTCCACACCCAGCAGTGGATTTCACATTCATATCTAATATCAAAGGCCCGTCTCTCTTCTCCTTGAAGCTGTTATATATCAAAAGTCCTTATTTTTCTCTCCTCCACTCAATACCACCACCACGACCTTTCTCTGCAGAATAGGGAAGCAAAAGGAGGATGAAAACAGAAAAAAAACAGCAACAATATGTAGCTGTAACCTGTAGGCAACATGCCGGCAATAACAAAAAATTTCTAGTCTTCCTGCTTCAGGTTTAGCATTATAATTGAAATCAAACCTCTCTCTCTCTCTCTCTCTCTATTTGATTTATTCCTTATAACTGTGGGACTCATCCATACTTGTCCCAATTCAGAATCAGCCAGAACTATCTGGACTGAGTCGGAGGTATCATGTGACTTCTCCCTTGCGACTTGTGACGTAGGGTGGATGAGAAAGGAAAGAAGAAAAGAACGGATTGTTTGCAAAAACATCACAATTCAAATAGAGTGTTTTTCGGGTCTTCTCCCTTTGTAAGAGAATATTTTCTCGAAATACTTGCACTTTTTCGTTCCATTTTCCTTAATTAATCCATTCATTTTCCTTAGATGATAGGAAGACCTGGAATGGCTTGGATTGAGGTGGTGAGAAGGGATATGAATGGTTGTTCACTTGATTAGCCTAGGGCCTTATATGAGTGGTTGAATTGGATTCGTAAATGGACTCCAAATAGCAAGGAAAAGTCTACGACGAAGATGTTGGTGGTTATTCGAGAGGATTCAGTGTTTTTTGTTTTAAAATTATTGCACTAGAAGCTGATTAAATTTTGCACATTTGGATATACTATGTGTTTTCTAATCATTGAACCAATGGGAAATTCGTGGCAATCGATCTGTGTAGTTTATTAGGCTGTTTTCTTTTTTGGTGCAATGATGCATCTTGCCACGTAAACATGTGCCATTCCATCTCAGCACAGTTAGTTGACCGTAGGTTTATTAATTATTTAGGATTAAGTACATTTCATCTTGCTTTCAGGTTTTTCTGTTCACAGGACTCCAATGCAGTATGCGATTTACATTTACTGAATTTTACTTTTTAATGTGGCTCTACTTTTGACTGCTCATTTTTACCGGTTCACATCTTTGCTCTCTTCATGTCGTAACTAAACCTTGAAAAACTTATTTACATGAAATGTAGGTGTTTAAGCTATCTGCCTGCGGCAGTTGGGACAGATCCTGCACATTTTGATCTTTCTTTTGCAAGAGAGAGAATATCTTCTAGTGGAGATGCTATTGTCGGTGATTGGCTAGTCTTGCACCTACAGGAGCTAGTTGCTCTTGCTTATCAGGTGCTCAATACTGTGATGTGCATAAATCTTACTTGTTCCGTATTGATAATTCTCAACTAATGATGTTTACTTATATTGGGATTCTGTGTCATAGATAAGCACTGGGCAGTTTGAGAATATGCAGCCAATAGGTGTGGAACTTCTAGTTACCATTATGGATAAGGTAACATTGTGAAATGATCATTGAAATCTTATAACGAGTTTTCTCACATGGATGATTTCAATTATTCTAATGGGGTACTTTTGAAGTCAACACATTGCATGATGTACGTCCACAAACTAATTCTTCCCTATCCTTGCTCAATTGCATTTAAACATTTAATCAAGAAAAAGCAGATGAAACCAAGGTATTCAATAACAATAAGGTTTAAATTGAATTCAACCTTTGGTGTAATCAGTGTTTGAAATAGCTATGCTATGTAGCGTGCAGCTTACGCTATGTAGCGTAGCATGACCTCAATGATACTTTGCTCATGAAAATAGCTTAAGTCGCATGTAGCTTACGTTACATGATAATTTGCATACGCTACATGCTATATAGCTCACATTACAAGTTACTTTTTACTACAATATCAAAATTGATTAATGTTTTTGATTATTTGTTACATTTTCTATTTTCAATAAAAGTTAATCTTTTTAATGCTTTTAGTAAAATAATATAATTAACAGTATGAAATCAGTTTTGTTGCTCTTTCTTCACCTTTATTCTTAATCATTGCCCTTTTCTATTATTTTAGATTGCAATTGGTTGCACCAAATATCATGAAATTTGTTAAATTTGATTATTAATCAGTCTAATTTGGTGTAAAATACATTTGAAGTGGAATTGGAACTTAGCCCGAAATTGCAAGGAACGTGAGGCAGGTCTCGAGGCGGAAGAGGAACCAAATATCAAGCCGATGCTGTAGGAGGCCATTTGAGAAATGGTGATCAATAAGAACCTATGAGAAGGTCATCGCGGAGTAGATCTTCTGGGAAGGGAGAGGTTTCTGAGTGAGGCCGTTCTCCTAAGAGAGCAGGAGTTTCTCTCGCGGTGTCGACTAGGGGAAAACGGAGAAGAAGACGGTTGGATCAGGATTCGAAGCAGAAAAGGCTCCGGGACCGGGTGTGGTTAGAGAAGCCGGGTAGCTTTTGTGAGAGTACCCAACTCTATACGTTAAAGGCTTCTTGGAAGAATGGTTACTCGTAACTTCTCTAGGGTCTTTGGCCATGTTGGGAGGTTATGGTAGTGGTAATCTAATGCTATCAAGGGATTGCGGTCCCTTGAGGGTTTGTCTTCGTATACATGGGGTCGAAAATCAAGTTAGAAAAAGCTATTAATCTCCTAGATGGCGAGAGCTTCATAGCTAGAAGTTTGTTAATTCAAAGGGCCAGATATGGCCTGGATATTGTTAACAGAGAGGAGATGACAAAGTTGTTGGGGAAGGAAATGGGAGTGAGGGAGTTGAGAGGGGATATGAATACGATATAAAGAGGGAAGCATGAGAATACAATGATCTCTATCGGAGCGGGGTTAGAGGGGTGCTGATGCAGGACATGAAATTAAATAGGACATGCAAGATTTCAAGCTTTAGATCATACCATTTTTAAACAATCACAAAATTCCACGTCCCACATACGATCAAACATTCAACAAGGGGAATCTATAGGGGTCCAAGCCTACGCAAGTTTAGGGCTGGATCAAATAAAATTATAAACCAAACAATGCTTAAAGGAGTGTAAGATTCATCCAATCTTGCAAAGAATTATTCCCCAATTCAAGAGATTCACCATGTTTTAATCGGGGGAAAATCTAAGGTTTGCAAAAGTTGAAAATACTTGAAATTTGGGATTATCTAGGGTTAGGGTTGGGGTTTTAAGGTTAGAGAGGAGAGAAATAGAAGAAATCCAGAACCTGAGACGATCCACGTGTGTGGAGAGCCACCTGGCCCAGGCGCACGTGTGTGAATCCCTGTCCGCACGTGTGTGGGGCCCACGAAACTGGAAAGCGCCACCTATAGTTTGGTCGGCAAGGGGAGGCCCACTCTCACACCAAATTTCGTGTCAATTCACCACCTGATGTGTGTGTGGTGCTCTGCCGAAGTTTCAACCCCTTTGGTGGGCCAGAATCTGAAAATCTGCTGTGGAGGAGAACTTGGGCAGAAAAAAAAGGTGAATCTGAAGATGGGAGGGCCATGGAAGATGATGGAAGTGGGGAGTAGGAGGTGGGACGATTTAGGATGGTTGTGGCTTCGCGCCACGGTAGTTCGCCCTTCGAGGGAGAGTTTCGCACCCAATTAGCTTCTTCAACTCAGAGGGATAAAGAAGAAAAAATACAGAATTTTATTCATAAACTTCAATAGAAAATACCTACATGGGGTTGCCTATTTATAAGAAAACCCTAAATTCCAAAAGCCGCGCCATGTGCGCACACTAATACTTAGAGACGAAGTAACAAAAATAACAACTAACCAATGCAATCAAAACCGTTCATGATGTTTCTAATAACGATAATAACCAAAATTCAAATCTTAGATCATCTAGGGTAGTGGGCCACGATCATGAGATCTAATGGTGGAATCCACATGATGATCGGGTCCACTCCAATGCTCCATAACACAACCCTCTAACGAAGAGGCCCTCCATAGATGTCGTCGATCCAGATCGATAGTGGGGCCTTCCTCCTCCTTGAGTATGTGCATAGGGTGGGGTGCGTGTGCGTGCTCATGATGTCCCCATCAGGTGCAAGCTACTCTAAAGGAAACAGTGTAGTGGAGTCCCAACCTCGCTCCTTTAATGAGGTGGTGGCAGGGGAAAAGTGCAAGCTACTCTAAAGGAAAAGTGTATAGCTTTAGGATGAAAAGGGGACGGATTCCCAAAGAACTTCAACATTGAACCAACAAAAAGGTCGGGTGTGGAAAGAGGTTTTTGCTCTTGGACCTATGGTGCATATGGACCTAGCTGTTGTGGAGCTGGCATGGCCTTTGTTGCTGGAGTTGGTGGCGACCGAAACTAAGGAGGATGCCTTGCTATCCCAAGTTCAAATTTGGCTAAAAACTGGAGACTTGGGAATACAAGATAAAGCCCATTATAGCTAATGAGCTTTGGATTTTGATTGACACCAGGAACGAATCTGGATGAGCTAGTTTTGGCGAGTTCTCTGTTTAATGACGGTACTGTTAAATATATTAGGTGGGAAAACAAATCGATTTTTGGAACAGAGACGTTTTGGTTCCTCATCTGGGGCATTCCCTTGGAGTTATGGAACAAGGAAGTGCTTTGCGTTGTAGGAGACTGCATAGGGTAGGTTTGGGCCATTGACAAGAACTCAGGATTGGGTGAAGATATCAGCGCCACAAGGATTTGCGTAAGGGTGAAAAGAGCGTTTCTGATGCTAGACAAAGTCATGATTAAGGTTGGGAAGGTCAGTCTCCGTATCATAGTTTGGAAAGAATCCTCATGGGGAGTCCTGTGTTGTTGGGGTGATGCGTGGTGGAGAAGAGAAGAACCCGTTGAACCGACTACCATTGAAAGAGATTTTCAAGGAGTACCAACCACTATCTCCTATGGAACACCGAATGTAGGCGTGGTGCGGTGTGAAGATGCGATTCGACCACATGAGGTAGGTGAATAGCTGGCCCCATCTCGTGCTGTGACCTTTGAAGACGGTTTCGCATGAGTTCCTAACAAAAAAAATGCACGTTTGAGGAGGAATATGTGGAAGATGAGAATGACGATGTTCATGGAGCACGTACCTATCGCTCTCTTGGTAGACATGTGTGGTGAGGCTCGATTAGCGAATAGGGAAGTGGAGGAGGTGGGACTCTGGCTCGGTGGATGCAAGCATCCTCGGATGGACCTCCTATAGGCCATGTGAAGACTTTGATTGAGGGTCGACCTCTAGCTTCGACCCTTGGCAATGGGGGCTTCGACGGATTTTTCGTCGACAGTTGTCTCATTTTCTAGCCGCACGTCTCTCACAATGCGTGTCCCGACTCTCCTAATGTTGTCTCATCCAAGCCATGCACCGACATCAGCAACGCTTCTCAGGGGAGGGACTACCCATATTATTCACACGATTCTTTTCAGTGACGTGTACCAAAACCTTCACACGATTCTTTTCAGTGACGTGTACCAAAACCAACTCTTATACCCCTTTCTCTAAAGTGTTAGTTCCTTGTTGCAGAGGAGGACAAAGGGCCATTCTTTTACGGTATTGCGACTAGTTCCCTCCCTCGAAGATTCCTCCTCGTTTGCGACGTCTCCTCCCATCCCTGTAGGAGGATCAGAAGAGCAGGAAGGACATTTAAAGCAAGTGTTGGACATAAACATGAAGTCAGATACAGAAGTGGACCATGAAGCAATGGAAGGTGAAGCCAATGCTGTTGCTCTAGTTTAGGTTAAGCCCTAGTTTGACATGATCCTTCCTACATTTGCTGAGGAGTTCATGGAAACAATGGATGTCACCCCACTTCAGGTTCCAAGACATGGAATTGATAATCTTGCCACTCAAATATCAGAAAGAAACAAGATTTGATAATGTTCATCCTCCCTTTGATCTGATCTCATCTCGGAAGATGAAATAGTTTGGACAAAGTATGTGGTCGATAGAGTTGGCAGGAAACTAGGGCTGTCTTACCCGGCTCAGTATGAAGATGTTGTAGCATTAATCCAATTCATTGAGGAACGAGGTAGCTCAACGATTAAAAGATTAAAGGAACATTGTGACGTACCCCTAAAGCGTAGAGGGAGCTATTACGGCTAGAAACTTCGATTAATTGTCTTAGGGAGTAGACTTGACGGATCTCAATGGGGTAGAAGGGCGCGATCGGTATCCCGATGCTCATCCTAAGCTTCAATGTCTAGGGCTTGGGGAGTAAACTGAAACGCCTCCAAGCAGACTTGTCGCAAGAGGAAACCTTAGATTGTTACACTATAAGAGACCAAATTATCTTCAATTGACAGTAATTTGCTGGACGAGATTTGGGGCCTTAAAACAAAGGAGTTCATCTCCATTGATGCAACAGGATCCTTAGGCAGAATTATAGTTGTCTGGAAATCAAGCATTTGGAGGATGGAAGACTCTTGGTGCGGTGAATTTAGAGCGTCAGTGGTGCTGGTGGATATCTCCTCAAGTTTCAAGTTGCTCTTTTCAGTAGTGTACAGTTTATGCAAAGCTTTCATCATATCCAGATTCTAGGAAGAGCTGAAGGTCGATGCAGAAGGTCATTGCATCAAAGTGGTCATTTCCTTGGTGCATTGGTGGTGATTTTAATGCCACCTGATTCGTGTACGAAAAATCCTCTAGAAATCGCATAACCAGGAGCGTGAGAGCATTTAGTGGTTGGATCTAGAGGTATGAACTGTGCGGCATTCCTATGCTAGGAGCAAAGTATACTTGATCCAATGTGCAGAACGATCTGGTCTTGTCTCGCCTTTATAGATTTTTGGTATCCCCTAAGTGGCTAAATAGATTCACCCTCATCTAGCTAGGTCTTCCTAGATCTATCTCAAATCATAGACTGATTCTTTGAGAAGTCAACACTATCAGCTGGGGCCCTAAACCGTTTAGATTTATCTTGGCTTGAGGTAGAAGGCTTGAAAAATATGATAGTGTAATGGTGGAACTCATTTCAGTCTTTTGTGGGAGTTAGGACCACATTTCACTACAATCTGAAACTCATTAAGGGAAAGTAAAAAAATCTGGTGTGAGTAGTTTTATGGAGATAGAGAAGCTGAAACTTCAGGTCTCTTGAAAGAAATTCACTCCTTCAATATCAACAAAGAAGGGGTTGGTCTATCGGAAGAAGAAAAAATTTGATGTCAAGAGTTATGCCGGAATACTCTATAAGCGCCCCTAGGAAGATGAAATCAAATGGCGCCAAAGATCATGACCCTTATGGCGTAATGAAGAGAACCAAAACACATGTTTTTGTTATTTCTCTCCATAATTTGGTGTCTGCAAGATCAAGGAATAATAGAATCTCATCTATTGTGCAGAATAGGAAAAGGTGGGAAGATAGGCAGCAAGTTTGAAAAGCTATTGTTGATTATTATGAGAAGCTCCTATCCAAGGATCGTTGGGCTCGTCCACGATAGATTATCTTGATTTCAATATGTTATCAGTGGAAAACGAAGAATTTTTAGAACGGCAAGTGACTGAATTTGAAATCAAGGAAGCAATGGATAGTTTGGGTAGAGACAAGGCCCCAGGGCTGGATGGCATCCCCTTGGCCTTCTTCCAAGTTGCTTGGAATGTTGTGAAGGAAGAAGTGGTAGAGTTCATTGATGCTTTCTTAGAGAAGGGTGTTTTGGCTAAGGAAAATGGTGCATCCTTTATCGCTATCATCCCCAAATTAGAAGGTGTTGAATGTTTGAACAAATTTTCCCCTATCAGCTTCATAGGCAGCCCATACAAAATCCTAGCAAAGATTCTTGTGACACGATTTCGTGAGGTAATTGGTGACATCATTTCTCCTAATCAAGGAGTTTTTGTGGGAGGTCGTCAAATAATTGATAGCACTCTAATAGCTCATGTGTCTGGATTCATAGAGACACATTTCGGGGATAGTTTGCAAACTTGACATTGAGAAGACATACAATTATGTTGAACGGGACTTCTTATTTCATTTACTGAAAAGGATGGGGTATGGTGCTAAATGAAGAAGATGGGTTCAAGTGTGTGTTGGTTTATCGACTTTCTCCATTCTTGTTAATGGCTCCCCGAAAGGTTTATTCAAGCCGCAAGGGGTCTTCGCCAGGGAGATCCACTTTCCCTCTCTCTTCTTGATTGTTGCAGAAGCTCTTAGTTGAATGTTAGCTAGAGGCCAAGATGTTGACCTTATAAGCGGGTTCAAGGTATCTAATCTGGGAAAGCCCATTTCTCACATATAGTTTGTCGATGACAACATTATTTTTTGTGATGCTTCTCCAATGAAGATAAACAATCTTCGCAAGATCGTAGTGTGCTTTGAGGAGGTCTCGGGCTTGAAGGTGAATATGGGTAAAAACGGAATTTTGGGCATTCATCTAGAAAAAGAAGAGATCTTCGATTTGGCAGCAATTTTCTAGTTCAAGGTTGGTTCTTTTCCTTCTTCGTATTTGGGGCTCCCATTATGTATTGGGAAGCCTGCTATTCATCTATGGGACAAGGTTGGAGAGAGAATCGAAGGAAAATTATCCATTTCGAGAAGTCGCTACCTATCCTTAGGTGGTCGTTTAGCCCTTATAAAGGCGGTGTTCTTCAATATGCTGATCTACTTCATGTCCTTATTCATGTGCCAAATGGAGTTTGAAAAAGATTAGAAAAGTTGAGGGATTTTTCGTGGAGGGGATCAGAAGAAGGTAATAAGTTCCACCTTCTGAGATGGGAAGATGTATGTTAACCGGTTGAAGGAGCTGGTCTTAGGGACCTCCGAAGTATGAACCTTGCTCTCCTTGGAAAGTGGCTATGATGCTTTCGAACGAAGGGAACTTTTGGAGGGAAATTATTGCAAGCAAGTACGGTATGCAACAAGGAGGTTGGGAGGCGAAGGAACCCTCACTCTATTGGGCCTCTAACACATGGAATGCTATCATGTTTCTCAACTATTGGTGACAGGGTTAGAGTGAGATTTTGTGAAGACGAGTGGTGCGGTGATTCCCCCCTAGCCCAACTTTTCTCAAGATTAGCTTGGTTAGCTCTGTCCAAGGAATTAAAGGTGTTAGAATGCTTTTCCGTTTGCGGTCATGCAATGTGTTGCACTCCTTGCATAATGTATTGGACGGACCTGAAATTGGAAGAGCTAGCTGCCCTCTTACACTAGCTCCGCTTCTTTTCTCCCCAGAGGACTTGATGACATTGTTACAAAAGGTCAGAACTCCGGTTGCTTCTTTTATAAAATGATTTGGCCTCCTCAATGGACTGAATATGGTGAGTGTGCTTTCCACTTTGGTCTTATGGAGCTCCCTCCAAGGTGGCTGTGTTTTCTTGGTTAGTGAGTAGGAAGAAAGTCTTGACGATCGACAATTTACAAAAGTGCTGTATGATTATTCCGAACATGTGTTACTTATGCAAACAAGATGCGGAATTGATCGATCATCTCTTCTTATTCTGCCCCTTTACGCTCAAAGTGTGGTTCCGCTTTCTCTCCTCCTTCAATATGGGGTGGGTCATGCCAAGTAATGTCAAACATCTTCTTTGGATGTTGCATGGAGGTGATTTGGGGAGGAAAGATAGGGCTGCTTGGCTTTTGATCCTCCTGGCCGTGTTGTGGGCGATATGAACTAAGAGGTTTGGGCAATGCTTTTGTGAGAGATCTAGCTTGGTTGAAGCGGTTATAGTTAAGAGTCATGACCTCTATTTCTCAGTGGGCTTCCCCTTTGTAATTCAATCTCTTTCCTTGTTTTTCCCTTTTGTTTTCTTTTGGGTTGTTCCCTGCTTTGTATTCTTTTCCCTCTTGCTCTTGCTAGCGGGCCTTCAATAATGTTTTCGTTACCCTTAAAAAGTAAGAAAAAACTTTTGGTGCAAAGTATCATGAAATTGGTGCAGCCAAATACAACCTTGATTAAAAATCCAGAAGTAGTGTGTAGCATACGCCTCACACTTCAGAGGCATGAGCGCTACGCTACTTGCTATTCACTATTTAAAAAACTCGTTGTTGTAAGACACCCAATTACTGTGTGTTCCTATTCGCGCACACTCAAGACCCACAACAATAGAATTCACACAAATAACAATCATTAGCATGCAGTTCAAGTCCTAGTATGTTGAACCACAGCCACCATGTTCCCCATATCCATCAAATCATTGTTCAAGACGTAAACCCTATCTAGATTACAGGCAAGCCGTTAGCTCTATTGTATCTCAATATAATGGGCCTTAATCTGTAGGGAATGAGAATGTATATCTGAGTGTCTGTGCATGGGTATTTTCATATGCTAAAAAATCACTCCAAACTATTGGAGACCACCCAAGCACGCTGTCAACCGCACACACACACAGCTGCCTACCACTCCAAACAACTTCAAATCACTTAAGCCTAACCAGAACTACACATATACAAATGTGGTAACTATCTTAACACACATCTAAGCCATCATTTGAAGGAATCACATAAAAAACAACAAGAAAATGCCCAAAAACAGGGTTGTATGGCCCCTTTTCCTCCCAAAAGACATCATAATCAATGTTCTTAATATCATTTTCGAAGAATGTATCATACGGTCATATCCTTGGGATACTTAAACATATCGGGTATCTCATGGGAAATATTGGATGTATTGTGTAATGTATCACTGTTTTTGGGAAACATTGGGAAATTGGTCGAATTTTTCAATGAAACTTCAGGGGATGTTAGAAAAAAACATCATTACACTTGGAACTCAAATGATTATGAAAATCAAGTATACACATTAAGTTTTCTTTGTATAAGATACTAAACCATGCGTTGTCAGATAGAAGTAATACAACTATATTAAAACATAGTTCTTATAAAATAATAAATAAAGAAAGTAGAAATTTTTCTATAATTCATATCACTCATTAGCACATTCAATATGCTAAATACTGACACTATATATGTCCTACAATATATGATGTATTTATTTTAAACTATATTTTGTATTTTTTTTTTATAATTTTTCAAAAAATAAATTAATTTCAACTTTTTTAAAAAAAAAACTAAAATATTAAAAAAAATTCAGGAAAGTTCCATCAATCTGTAGATTAACCTCCAAGCATTCTAATATGATTTTTTTTTCTACCACTAATTGTAAGTTAAATGAGTGAAATGGAGAAATTTTCAAATTTCCCCAAATTTCCCTAATTCGAAAATCATGGGTCAAAACCCTTGATTAAGCATTCAAAGCATACAAAATCATGAATTACAAACTTCATTTCACTAATTCCGAGGTATCTAAAGAAGAAAAAAAAACTATTCAAATTCACAAAAACTCACCAATTTGAGTTCTAGTATCGCATGCTCCGATCTCGATTTATGCCAACAAATCCCCTTGCCTCTCCAAACAATAAAAAATGAGTGGTTGAGAGTTCTTTGGGAATATAATGAAAGCAAATAGTTTCAGAAAAACATAGTTTTTGGGATTTTTGGCATTATATATATATATATATATATATATATATATATATATATATATATCGCAAAGGGGACTGATGCACTTAAGGTATCGTTGATACATTGGTTGCGATATATTGCGATACATTACGATACATTGCCATATATCGACCGATATTGGTAAGTTTCCCAACTAAATCCCAATATTGTATCGGTACTATGTCCTATTAATAACATTAGTCAATATTATTGACACCGCAATCATTGATCGTAACTTTCTCAAGTCTTACCCAATGTATATGGTATTTGTTTTAATAGATGGGAAACCCTAAACTGCACCAAATCTAATGAAATAAAGTACAAGAAACTCCAAGAAAAACTATATAGAGAAAAAAATGGGAATGAACGGTTTTTTGACTTCTTTAATTTTGATTGAATCTCCTTTAAAAAGTTACCACAAATTCTTATAAAATCACCATAAATTTTCTTATATTGAGCTCTTCTAGATCTCATACTTTTTATATATCACAATTGAGCCATCCAACCATACATTGTTTATGTCACTTGTACAAACAACAATGTCAGCAGTGGGCTCCACAAAATAGTTCTTCAATCAACACAGAATTCTCGCTTTGATACCAAATAGAAATACAGTAAAAAGAAACAAGAGAGAGATTGCGAGTGAGAGTGAAGCAATGGAAGAAGAGAAAGAATAAGAAAAGGAAAGAGAAGGCTTTTAAAGAAATGAAACATTTGTGTAAGTCCCTCTTAATAACTCGCACACAATCATATGAGAAAAGCATGTTGTTAAAGTATAGTGAAGTTATGGCTGTGGATAGAGTGAAATGGTAGAAAATGAAAGATGAGCTATTGATGTCCTACAGGGGGGGTGAATGGAACTATACCAATTTCGAATATAAAATGCGGAAATAATAATCTCAATCGTATAAAGAATTGAAACCTTGATTCCAATTAATTCGTAGCACTACCTTATTTCATGACGTCCTTGAAATTAAACTTTCAAAAAAAAAAAAGAGAATAAAGAAAAAAAGAGACAAAATCAAATAAAATAATCAACACAAATGCACAAGGAATTATAGTGGTTCGGTGTTTAACACACACCCACTTCACTCCTAAAATTACTATCCTGGTAATTTTGGCTTTCACTATTTTAAGGTTTTCACAGGTTCACCTTAATAACCTCTTACGGTTCTTGTGATTTTCACGGGATTACCACAACAAAACCTTGTTTTTGATTTTTACGGGCGTACCACAATAAAACCCAATGAGATTTTCGAGCTATCTCAGAAAAACCCAAATAAAGCAATAATAACAACATCACTTATCTTCAGAAGACAGGATGTCGATTTGAATATAAATTCTAGGCTTCGAGCAATGATTTTCTTTCTCGAGTGTCGATGAAGCAGTATATGCTCAACCAGAAAGAATACAGGGATCTAATGTATTTTAAAGAATAAACCCTAACTGGTACAGATTCAATTATTTATTTCTCAAGTAGAGTATAGATTACTCTCTAATTGCATTTAACACTAACTTGAGAATGGAAATTGAATAAACTAAATAAAAATAATAATTACCACACAGATAGCTTTGGGAGGACCTGGGTTTCTCTCTAACTTGCAAAAGATTTATCACTGAATTTCATTATTGAAATGAATGAGAGAAGACCCCTATTTATAGCCGAAGGATTTGGAAATTCGGTCAGCCTAAGAACAGGTTCAGCTGGATGGATTCCAACGATTCTGTTCCAACGACTATCGGATTGCGCAGGATAAGATTTATCAAAAATTTGGCTGGCCGAATACAGGGTTCAGTTGGTCGAATCCCTTTGAAATCCGAGATTCCATTGCTGGAAACTTGACCCGTGACACATTCAGGCTGGCCCAATTCCAAGTTCAGCAGGCCGAACCCAAACTTGGGCTGGCCGAACTTGCAATAGATTTTCCAAATTTTTGAATTTGAAAACTTAGCCGAATCTATATTTGGGTTAGTCGAAGTAAGTTGGGTTGGTTGAACTTCAGTGAACTTACACTATAAATTAAACATTTTATACATTTTTCAAAAGGACCTAACCTATGGTCTTTCTAGGGTCATTCAACCTGGTGGTTGGTATTTACTTGATTTGTATCTTCAACTTGAAATCATGCCAAGTCTTTAAGTCTTGAGATGTTGAGCCGACCTTCATGAGGTGCCGTAGAGGACTGAAGTGTACTTGAGATCTAACCAGTATTTTGTCTACGAAATTTGACAACTCCAAGTGTGCTTCAAATACAAGCACTTATAGAAAAGGATTCATGTACCCGATCCCAATTTGTTGGGATAAGGTTTAAATGACAACGACGGTAAGGATATAGTACTCCGCTAGTGTACAACAGTAGAATATACTTGGCACAAACATTTAGATATACAATCACATTCCCTGCATAATCCATTAAGGCAAGTTTGATTTATGTTCAATTAGGGATGATTTCATTGACTTGTAGCAAGTCAATAGAGAACATTTTTATCAAAGAATGATATGGTACACCATTACATACATATCCAAACCACATAAGGAAAAAAAAAAAAGATTCTTGATTTTTCTTTCGTTATCCTTATATTTTACAAAAGTTTTTGGCTTGAAAAGATGTTTGATCGATTTGGTTTGATACAGGTCAACACGGACACGATATGCCCATATCATATTGGCTTTTGGCTGGGTTGATACACCCTCTGATACTGATATTCACAGCCATGGCTAAAATCTCTTAGTAGTTCTTTCCAGGTTCTACAAAGTTTGTTTATTTCCAGGACTAAGAATATTTTTCATGATTTTCACATTATTTTTTCTTCCTCATTTCTTTTTAAATGTTCTTGAATTCTTGGCATCACCATTGTGGTTAGTCACAAATTAAATCCAGAGACCGAAATCTATTTTTTTCTCACTTCATTTAACTGGGTCAACATATTCAATGACTTGGATGGATATGCTATTATTCAACCATGAAATAAGAAATTTTGTATAGGATCTTGCATGCAGCTAAAATATCGGAGTTGTCGGTGCCTTGGTGGTGCTATTATGTTGGTTTCCTATCCTGTTTGGCAGCATTTAGTAGTGAGATAATTCTAAGGCTGTTCTATATGTACTCTATTTATTATTCTCGTCCTGTTTTGCCTTTCAGTTTGGGAACTTACCAGATCCGGAGCTTCCTGGACACCTTATGATGGAGCAGTATCAGGTCATTCCCAAGATTTGAGCCGAATCTTTGAATATCAGACATTTCATTTGTGGTGCTCATGATATAATTTCTTCAAGTGATGGCACTTACGAGAACAAAATAATGTTTCATAGCTGTAATCCTATGATTTTCATGGTATTCTGTTGCCTTACTGATTGAATTGTCATATATAATTCAGGCCCAACTTGTTTCTGCTGTTCGAACTGCCTTAGCCACATCTTCGGGCCCTCCTCTTTTGGAGGCAGGCCTACAGCTAGCTACAAAGGTTCAGAACAATGATCTCTATCTGTTATAAACTTCTAAATTTGCCAATTAGCATGTCTATTGAAATTTTAAATGTCAGATTTTGACGAGCAGCATTACTAGCGGAGATCCAGTTGCACTTCAGCGACTGTTTTCATTAATTTCACGGCCATTGAATGACTTTAAGGACCTCTACTATCCATCTTTTGCTGAATGGGTTGCATGCAAGGTAGTCATGCCTTTATTTTTTAAATTAAACTTCACACTACAAAATCACAGTTTTTTCTATCGAAAGCTAAATTCTGATTGTCATCTTTTTTGATATGCTAGAAACTTTTTTGCCGGCTCTAAATAATCTTTCTGCAGATCAAAATAAGACTTCTTGCAGCCCATGCCTCCGTCAAATGTTACACATATGACTTACTGAGGGAGAAGCAGAACAACCTCCCAGATGAATATTTATCATTGATACCGATGTTTTCAAGTAGTTCTAGTATTTTGGGGAAGCACTGGATCTCAATTCTGAATGACTATACTCATATTTGCTTTGGCTTGGAGTCTAAGAGTAATGTAAGTTTCATTCTTCCACATATTTGTTTACAGATTCACTGTGGCTCCCTTTAATGGTTTTTTTTTTTTCCTTCTATTCTTTACAGTACAAACCTTTCCTGGATGGAATCCAGTCATCATTAGTTTCATCAAAGCTGCAATCATGTCTAGATGAAGTCTGGCCAGTAATTCTAAAAGCTATTGCACTGGATGCAGTTCCTATGAAGTTTGAAACGGATGGGAATTCCAAATCAAGCAGCAAAGACGTATCGAAAAGCATCTTCATATCTGGATACAGCATGGTCAGATTGGAACTAAGAGAATTTTATTTCCTCTGGGGATTTTCTCTGCTTGTTCTCTTTCAGGGTCAGCAGGTGGAAGTGGGTAAACACGTAATACCATTTCCTAGTCCTGGTAAAATAAAATCTGGTGGAGATTCAATGGTCAAAGACCAAAATATCTTGGGGTTGAAGTTCTATGAAATCGCCTTGTTGGTCCTTCAATCTCTCTCATTGGAAAGATTTTTTAGCCAAGAATTCCTTACCTTGTACCTTTGTCAAGAACTCCTACAGGTGAAATTATTACTGCAAGCCTTATAGTTTCAGGTTTAGCAAGGAGTTAACACGTATGCTTGGAATTAGCATTTTTCTAATCATATCTTCATATTCAGTTTGAACCAGTTGAATTCGTCAGCCACACACTCCATTTGCTTGCATAAGCAGAACCATGGATTTTGTTAGGATGTGTGTAAACTAAGTTTTTGAAAAAAAAATAAAAATGAATATTAATATTCTAGGAATTAGCAACCATTTTGGTTAGATGTAATTAGTTATCTTGTCTGGATTCATGTTGGAAGTCATGGCATAAGTTTGACCCTAGCTGCCAACCTGACACAACCCTCCTTTACGCCAGCTGGGGACCAGCAATGAGAGTAAAATTCCCACAGGAACAATGTAATAGATTATTACATAGGTTGATTACAATCAAGTTACAATTAGTGAACAACTTAATTGTCCTTCATATTCTATAAGCGACACATGACAAAACTAATATCATATGTGTTTTTACAGTATTTCTCCTACATAATTTAGCAGTATCATGTTATGGACACAATATCACACTATTTAAAACCTGGAAACTGACATTGGTGTATTGATCAATGCTTGTTTAACCATTAGAAAGATATACCCACTGTTCATTGTGCTAAGGAAACAAAGAAAATGACCATGATAGTTCAGACTTTTGTGAGTGACCTTGATTGCAAGTATATCGGTACCTATACTTCTACAAGTATTCTTTTGATAATTATCTTTTACTTTTTCCTATTTGAAATTGTTCCGATGATGTGGAGGAAAGAGGATACTTCTAGAGAGAGAAGGAAGAGTTTTGCGTAATGTATGATCTCTAGCACACCCTAATCTTATTATTATAAAACCCTTACTAAAAGGTATGATGTCTTGAGGGAGCACCAAAACATGAAACCAGCATTCGAAGCATTGGTATCACTACAAGTTTCGCTAGTCATGGATACGGAAACAATATCGATATATTTGTTGGTAAACGGAAATGCGGGAAACATTGAAAATGGTGGAATTTTTCAATGAAACTTTAAGATATGCTAAAATACACATATTTGTATATTTAGGAATAAAAAAATTGCAAAAAGAATGCATCCATTATAAGTTTCCATTTAATGGTGGCCTAAAAGCATGTGCTGTCATAAGAAACCAGTCCAACCACCCCATCCATCCCATCCATCCAACCTCCATCCAAACATCCATCTGTATTTCAGAATATCTACAACACATTTTGTCAAGAAATCGTCAACAACTAGAAAGGAAATGAAAGACTGTAGTCGCGATATCGCCCATGTTGCGATAATGATAATATTGCGATATGATTGATATTAGTGTCAACAATTTGAACATTGCATACAACCATGCACTCATAAAAAAATTTTGAAATGGAATTTTTTTAATAAATAGATTTTTGGTGATAAATACAATGATGATATAAGCCACACCTTGAATTTACACAGTTGAAAATATTAGCGAGACAAGTGACAACTAGAATTTACACAGTTGAAAATATTGGTGTTACATTGGCGATACTTAGTGATACATTGCCGATACTTGGTGACTACGAGTGTTATCAGTATCACCGAGATGGAGATACAAATAATATTAGGGATATTTTGATAATATCAGGATACTCCACACAATGCATGGCGGCACACATGCAAAATAAACTACTCTACAAATGCATCTGTTTCCACACGTCCAAGATCTCCTACATCCCCCTCAAGTTAGAGTAAAGGTGCAATACATGCCTAGCTTGCATGTGATCTCCTAGAGATGTGAAGGATGGATTACCTTGGTAAAGATATATGCTTGTTGGTCACTAGGCCAAACACATGGAGTTCAAAGAAATCCGATAATATCTTCTCATGCATAAAGTCACAATCAACTTCATTGTGTTTCGTCCTCTCATGAAAGACTTGATTGGGCATAATATGAATGGCTGCTTGATTGTCATAATGTAAGGGGAGTAGAGTGGAGACTTCTATACCAATATCTTAAAGAAGAGATTGAATCTAAATAAACTTACATCACCGTTCGAAGCATCGGTATCACTAGTGTTCAAAATATCTACATCGTGTTACGTATCACATCCTTGGGATATGGATATGTATCGGTTATCACACAAGATATATTGTTTATATCAGGTAATTTATCACACCTTTTGGAAAACATTGGGAAAATGGTTGAATTTTGCAATCAAACTTCAGAGATTGTTAAAAAAGACCTTAATACACACATTTAAATCATAACATCTCAAAAAAGAAGTGCACATAATAGGTTTCCTTTGTATAGGGTCCTAAGCTATGTGTTGTCTGACTGAACTAATGCAACGATACGCAAATTGAATGCATAACATTTAGAGTGTATGCGATGATCATTTCATTAAACACTCCTAAATTCTTCGAAATTAGTTTCAATTGACAGCTGGTTGAAGGTAAATTTAGGGAAAAACTAATATTTTAATAATAATTTATTAATTTTAAATTTAAAATGATTTTTATTTTCCAAAAATTAACAAGGACCTACCAAATCAGTGGATTAGCCATCATACATGCTTGATTTCATGTTTGGAATGCAACATTGCAAGCAATTTGGGAGAAATTTGTAAAATTTTGATTTTTTCCCAAATCGGATTGCCTACACTCAAATTTCGAAATTATAGTGTATTTATGTGATGATCATTTCATCAAATACTCCTAAACACTTCGAGGCTAGTATTAATTGACAATTAGTTAAGGAAATTTTTAAGAGAAAACATAGAGAATATGAAGAACCAATGAATATCGAAATCAAAGTTCAAACTCCATGATTTTTCATGCAAAACATGAAAAACCAAAGCATTTGTAGCCATTTGACATAGATTTATCATAATTTAAACAAAAGAGGGATTGCAAAATTGAAAATGTTCATCTGATCGAACTTGTGGGGTATATGGACACTACCTGTGCATTTCATACTGCACGGGTGGGATATAAGATATATCATGCGATATATAAGCCGATATCATCGATATTCAAAACACTGGGTGTAACAGTCCATACCCACACTGTATGATATTATCCGCTCTGGGCACAGCTCGCACGGTTTTGTTTTCGGGGTCGCCCCGAAAGGCCTCATACAAGGAAGGTCCGAACCACACATATAACCACCATTACTTTGGACAACGCTTTCGATGTGGGACAAGGCGTCACTATTGCACATGTGGGTGGGTGCATGTGAGCGGACCCTGATGTGGGCAGGGCCTAAAAAAGGGTCTGGGCGAGCTACCAGTGGTTGGCGAGCTACCACTGTTGCACATGTCCCACATCGGAAGCGTTGTCCGAAGTTATGGTGGTTATATGTGAAGATTCACCCTATACAGTATGAGGCCTTTTGGGGGCGACCCCGAAAACAAAACCGTGCGGGTTGTGCCCAGAGCGGACAATATCATACAGTATGAGTGTAGGCTATTACAAATGGTATTAGAGCTGAGGATGGCTCTGCCCTCGATGGGGGATATTGTGATGCCTCGTCACTGTTGCACATGTGAGCGGACCCTGATGTGAGCAGGGCCTAAAAAAAGGCTTGGACGAGCTACTAGTAGTTGGCAGGCTACTGTTTATGCAGTAAGGGTTGAACTTATCACACATTTGAAGCGCTGTCCGAAGTAATGGTGGTTATATGTGGAGATTCACCCTATACTGTATGAGACCTTTTGGGGGCGACCCCGAGAACAAAACCGTGCGGGCTGTGCCTAGAGCGGACAATATCATACAGTGTGGGTGTGGGCTGTTACACTGGGTATCATTACGTTTCACTAGCCAGGGACATTGAAACAATATCGATATCGTTAATGACCGAAAATGCTAGGAGACATTAGGGAAACATGGTGAAAATGCTAAAATTTTTCGTTTAAACTTCATGAGATGCTAAAATACACATATTTGCATATTTAGGAATTAAAAAACTTATAAAAAGAATGCATACATAATAAGTTTTTCATTTAATGGGGCCTAAAAGCATGTGCTGTTATGAGAAATCAGTCCAAGCATCCCATCCATTCAACCTTCCATCTATTGATATTTCGCTAAGAAATCATTGACAACTAGAAAGGAAACAAAAGATTCTAGTCTCAATATTACTCATGTTGCGATAACGATAATATTATGACATTATCAATATTATCGTTGAAAATTTGAATATTGCATACAACTAATTCTTTAAATATCGACGATATCGGCCGATATATCCCATGATATATCTTGTATCCCACTTGTGCGATACGAAACACAGGTAGTGCTGATATATTACACATGTTCGATCCAGTGAGCATTTTCAATTTCCGATCCTTTTTTTTTAAAAAAAAATTGAAATTATGTTAAATTAGTGTCAAATGGTCACAAATCTGTTAGTTCTTCATGTTTTGCATAAAAAATCATGGAGTTGGAGCTTTGCTTTCGATATCCATTGATTCTTCAAGTTCTCCATGATTTTTATTTTTATTTTTCAAATTTTCCTTCAATTAGTTGTCAATTGAGACTAACTTCGAAGTATTTTAGGAGTATTTGATGAAATGATCATCACATACACTCTAATTTTGAAATTTAAGTGTAGGTGGTCCATTTTGGGGAAAATTAAAAAATTCTCCAATTTCTCTGAAATCGCTTGCAATGTTGCACTCTAAACATGAAATCAAGCATGTACGAGGGTTGATCTATTTACTCATTTAGTGCATGTCAATTTTTGGAAAATTAAAAATCATATTTATTTATTTATTTGAAATTTCTCTTCAACCAAGTATCAATTGAGACTAAGATCATCACATACACTCTAAATGTTATGCATTCAATATTAGTTCAGTCAGATAATGCATAACTTAGGACCCTATACATAGGAAACCTATTATGTGCACTTCTTTTTTGAGATGTTATGATTTAAAAGTGTGCATTAAGGTCTTTTCTAACAATCCCTAAAGTTTCATTGAAAAATTCACCCATTTTTCCAATGTTTCCCCATGTTTCCCAAAAAGTGCAATAAATTATTAGCTACAAATGATATATTCCATGTGATAACTGATACGTATCTGTATCCCAAGGTTGCAATACGTAACGCGATATCTATATTTCAAACACTGCATACAACCATAAAAAACTTGAAATGATTTTTTTAAATAAACAAATTTTTGGTGAGATCGATACATATGGCAATGTTATCAAAATACTGCCAATACAAGTGATACCTACAACTTACACAATTGAACATATTGGCGATACAAGCGACACTTGGAATTTAGAAAATCGAAAATATTGGTAATACATTGGTCATATCTATAGCTTGGGGATACTTAGCAATACATTGCCGATACGTAGAATTTCTAATACCACCAGTGTTATCTAGAGGTACGGAGCTAGAGGTACGGATGATATCTAAGATATTTTGATAATATCAACAATACTCTGAACAATGCCTCACATGTAGAATGACCCATGGGATGACATTCAACTTTTAACATTTGAGTGAGCAAGTATAGTTGCTTGTGAGTTTTACAAGAGACAAGACTACCTCTTACAAGTGTGTGCAATAACCGGTTGTGACCCTCCTAGCATCAGAAAACCTATCCCAATTGGCATCATAATATGCCCGAATGTGAAGATGACCATTATTGTTATACCAAAATCCTTTGCTTGGAGCTAATTACAAGTAATGGAGAATTCTGTAGATAACTTCAAAATGATTAGAGTGTAGAGAGTGCATGAACTGATTGTCTACGCTTGCAACATATGCAATAGTTGGACGAGTGATTGTCAAATAGATCTTCTCGACAAAATGGGGCATAAATGCCAAATAGTCAAGAATCTATGATTCCTTATGATGAAGACAGTGATTCACCACCCTGGCATTACCCGATGAATGTGGTTGCGGGTGATTGCGCGCATCCGCAGGGAATAGTCTTGCCTAAAAAATAGGGCGAGGACACTAAAAAAAAGGGAAATAAAGAAAGATTGTGATTCACCTTAGTAGGTGTTGCAAGATGCACAACCCACATCCTATTTCTTGTAAAGGTTTAGGGCACATTTTCGTTGGGATGTACATTGAGCAACTTCAATTCCAAGGAAATATTTTACCAAGTCTAAACTCTTAATTTTGAAGGTCCTAGTCAAAATAGATTTTCCCTTGGCAAATGTGTGTAATGGCTTTTCAGCTAGCAAACAACAGTTGCTTCAAAACTGTTGTTCCTTAGGTTAAGTTTATATATATATATGTATATTATTATTGTAATTTGTAGTGATTTGTTTCGTATCCATACCTTCCTCGCCACCAACCGATCCCGCGGAGAATGTATGCACCCGAAACAATACTTCATTGATTCATTTCATCAAACACTTGGTGAGCAACGTCAATATCAAAATAATCGAGTCACCGAACTGATTCAATCCGAGTTCAAATGAAATCGAGCTTCTGCAGCAACTGATGTGACTAAATCAACTACTTTTTTCAATGATCAAGAGCTTTACCTGCTGCATTGAACACTAGATCACAGGATTATGATAAAGAACGAGCAGTTCGAGGAGGTATCTAAATCCTCTACTTAGCTAGAGAAAGCCTTCTGGCCATCATGTTACCTCCTGCGAGATAGCTCCCAATCCATCTTCGCTTCGACGCCCAACAGTGCTAGGACAGATTCAATTCGGAGCGCCGCCCTTATTGGCATAAGCTCGTGATGCTTAACGATTGAACGACTTATTCGATTTGAGGTTCGATCCAAGTTGATTCGAGCTCGGACAAGCTTGAACTCAGCTCAAAATTTTTTCGAGCTCCAAAAATCAGCTCGATCTTAGATTCGAACCGAGTTGAATCGAGCTTTTTCGAGTTGAGTCCAGTGAGTTAACCGAGCTAACTCGGTTCATGTACAGCTCTAAAAATAAGGGCAAAGAGATGAGCGAAGATAAGGGTGTATGACCTTTATCCTATAATGTTAGTGAAGGTGCCATTGACTACCTTCACTTCGCCATTCACTACCTTCAGTATTTTAAATAGAAAATGGTGTATAGCGTAGCATTCCCCTTTTAAGCGTGATGCGTAAGCTATATAGTGTGTAGCTTTCACTACTTCTAAATTTTTAAATAAGGTTGCTCTTGGTTGCACCAATTTCATGGTATTCTGCACCAAATTAGGCTGATTAATAATGAAATTTTATGATATTTGGTGCAATCAAATGCGACGTGAAGTAATAGGAAATAGCATTAAGTATAAAGGTAAAGAAAGAGCCATGAAACTATTTAATATTGTTACTTATATTTTTTACTAAAGCATTGAAAAGATTTTATGCATTTAGATGCTGATTTTTATCATCATGTATTGTTTATTCTTCATCTTCTAAGGTTCTATTCCAACTTTTTAGATGCCTGTAATTAATTAGGATAATCATCTGATTGTCTATTGTTTGAATGGAACATTCCTTTCTTGATTTCATGGTTCCATGTATTTTGCGGATGCAGGTCCTTGCATACCCTGATCAGATAACTTGTTCACGGAATAGACTTGCAATACCTGTACTATCGCAGGTAAAAGGACTTCCCTTCTCAAATGATCTATATGTTGATCTCTCAAAGTTAGAATTTGAAATTGGATTATGTGTGACATTGCATTTATCTCAGGTACTGTATATTTCCCAGTCCAAAAAGTGGTGATTGTTTCTTAAAATTTGCTTCTCAAACTGTTAAATGGCTACGTTGTGCTAATCTTGAGGCTTATGAGAAGAAGAAAGATGGAAGAGGGAGCTTAAAAAAATAGTGCAGTTGTGGAGATGAGTAGCGCTAGTTGTGACGAGAAGCAAACACGCTGATGAGAACTGTAGGTGATGAGACCACAAATACCTTCGAGCAATCAAACACTTCTGCAACTTCAGTGATGTGAGCCACCAGAACAATAATTCGGCACAAACAAGTCTAGATCAACTATCCAACTCAACCAAGGCTAGGCCAATTGCCTAACACAATCATAAGTCCGAACAACTCTCTGGAACAAATAAGAATGGAACAACTTTAAACAATATAAGGAACGAGTCTTGATTAACTATCGGGCTAAACCAACGCTGGGCCAACTGCCCAACACAATTATAAGTCTGGACTACTATCTAGAACAAACAAGAATGGACCAATTATCTAATATAAAATATGAATTTGAGTCAAGTGCTCAAAGTAAATAAGCCTAATACAATCATAATTCTCAGTGAAGGCTGGGACGATCACCCAGTCCAAACAAGCTTAAACCAACTGTCTTGTTCATAAACGGGTCCATTCTAACTACCCGGTACATAAATGAGTCGAGCCGACTGCCTTGAATAAACACTGGTTGCATGACACGTTTTGGCAATAAGAGTGTTAAACAAAGAAGTTGCTAAGTTGTCGAAGGAGGAGATGGAAACGAGAAGAGCACACGTCACACTGCAAGAGACAAGTTAGTCATATACCAGAGAGAGTGCATGGGGTATATGCAGTTATCAACCTTTCAGCACTTCCGCGCCTTGCTTTTGCGAGAATGCCTCGGGCACCTTTATCCTCTTGTGCCTAGTATGTGGTCTGTTGTGCCTTCCTCTTTGGGTGATACTTGCAGTCGGCCTGTGATTATCCTTCTCAAAAATGTAAGACACGCTCCGCCCCTTGTTGCTTGCAGTTGGCCAAGCAGATTCCACTGGTCTTACACTTAGGGCACCAGTCATTGCTTTTGCTTTTCTCTGCCGCATCTTGCATGACGTCTTTGGCCATTCTGAGCACGTCCTCCTTGAGATTTGAAACATCGAACGCCTCCTTCTCCCCTTATTCATTCGTTTAGGGGCTGCAGAAGGTCTTTTGTTTCTAGGCTCGTCGCGAGCGCCACCACTTGCTTTGCTCTAGTCCGGGTGGAAGAGATTGACTCGGTCTCGGATAGACAGCAAAAGTCTGTCAAGCTGGAGTATCCTAATGAGGCCCAGCTTGGAACAAGGGTTAACATAGTCAAACCTAAGAAGGAAACAGATTCTTCTCTAACACAAACGAAACATGCCATTAATGAGGTTTCCAGTAGTAGATTTGGTGCTCTCTAGCATTCAATAATATGTGATTGCCTAATGATCTACAAAATGTATCACTTAAGTTCTGGCATGAACTCGTTGCACTCTGTTTTAATGTTTGGCATGAACTCTTGTTGCAGTTTGTTGTAATGTTATGTTGCTGCATTAGGATCTACTATCACTTTTAAAAATTTTAAATTTTTTTTTCGAATCCATTAGTAAAATATAGCATATCAATTCATCTTTAGAACCTCACGAGGACCGAAATGTATTAAGGGATGAAATTCTCTCTTCCATGGTATTTAGTGCTGTATTAGATCCTTGTTGGAAAGTTAATCTGCATTCCAAGCATTTTTCACATTGTAATTTTCAGATCTACAGAGATAGTATCATAGCCTAATTTCTTCTCTTTTGAACAGATTGTGCAGGCCTGCCCTGACAAGTATTTTCAAATGGATGATTTTGCATTTGTTGCAATGGAACTCTGTGTAAAGTATCAGTATGAAATATTTCAGAGGTAGTTGGTCTGTCCATGAAACTCAAAGTTTTAATATTTTCTTATTCAGAAAGATGAGCACCTGTGCCAAAAGTCTTCCATTTACAATTTCCATCCTGTTAGACAAATCTTGTGCTACTTTGTACTTGCACCTAGTTGTAAATGATAAAATCATGCAACTAGCTGCATGTGGGGCCCACCCTGGTGTGTGTATTGCATCTGACCCATCCATGATGGGTCACCCTACCATAAAAATTGGAGGCCACAGTAATAGGCTGATCCAACTCTTATGCAGGCTGCCACTTGAATTTGGAGGTTTTTGGGTGACTCTTCCATTGTTTTGTGTGGTGTGGTGCACAAGATGATTGGATCAGCCTATTTTTGGGGTGTCTCATTTTCATAGTTGGGCAACTCTGTTGAACAGGCTTTCCAGATGCAGGTAGTTGCACGAAGTTCTCATCTACAAGTTGCGGGCAAGGTGTTCACACACACACACACACACACACACACACACATGTACACATGAATTCAAACATATAACTATATATTCCTATCCGAAGTCACAGTCTCAATATTTTGTTGCAGTGCTGATGCAATCACCCAAGATCAACAAAGTTTCAAAGAATTAATTTCCGCACTATTCGTTACAGCTGAGACAATAGTACGACGCATGTATCCTAAGGTTTGTAAGAAATATCCACATGATTATCCTTGTGGTTTCAGCCATGTTTATCTTGTTGTCGCAAATGTTAATGTCCATGTCTTTCTTGAACTAATAACATGCCTTGAAATGCAGAGGCAGTGGAAGTTGATATTGGGATTTTTATCAACTAGTTACAAGTGCTTAAAAGGTGCTTCAACTGACTCATGCTTGTCGACAGTACTTTCTTTTGCCCGGAATATTCTGCCTTTGTTGAAGAAACATTTGGGAGGTACATTACTCTGGAGTTATTGTTTGTTTGTCTTATTTGTGGAAGTATCAGATTTTTCTTTGATTCTGCCTTCATAAAATTTGTTGTGATGTATGTATAGAAACCTCTCTGCCTGTCATTGAGAAATATCAGGCTTGTTGAATGCACAATCTGTATACTTGTGAATGGGAAGTAAACATTTCGTTTCATTGTAAAGACAATTTCTCCGATATATGCTGTTGATCAAAGGAATAAGGTTGTGTTTAAATGCAATGTGATAGTTGCAACAAATTCAATAGACAGGAAATGACGAAGGGTAGCAATGGGCTGGGTAGTCTGCCCAACCCAGGTTTGGACTGGGCTTGGACCTACTAGCTGGCCCATGGGTTGGGCTCGAGCCCCCCATGCATGGCCTGATTAATTTCCAGGTCCGGTCTGGACTCATGTCACTTTAGCCTGGCCTGTTCGGCTAACTATGTGCATGTGTTGAATGTATACCGTTGGTTTAATTCCTCTGTAATGTCTTTTTCTTTTTGCATTTGTGCCCCACATGATCAATTGATATTAGTAACATTCAAGTCGGAAGTATGGATTTTTACCAACTTTCGGTCTGGGCTGGATCAAGTCCGTCTGTCTCAGGCTTGGGCAGAGCCAGGCCTAGCCTGGCCGAGCCTAAATCTGGCCCATTGCGACCCCTAGAAATGACCAAAATGTAACTGCCTTCCTTAATATTTGTAATTGACGTAGCGGTGTTTCTTTCATTTTGAACTTTAAAGTAGGATAATTGCATTTCACGGCATAGGTAAATATAACGAACTTTGTTTCTATAGTTTCGATTAAGAAACTCCCATTAGAAAACTCCCATAAAAAATGATGTGAACTCTGTCTTGCAGATAAAGCTGAACTCTGTGATGATGCTATTGCCGCCAAGGAAACAGTTTTGGGAGCTTGGCAAAATGAGATTCTCCACTTGTCTCAAGACTGCATCAAGAGTATCCATATCCTGGACAGTAAGAGGAGGAGCTCGTGTAAACTGCTGCCTACAAAACTTTCTTTCTGCCTTGAGGAAGCATTATCCCTCTCCAGACTGGCTTATGAAACTCAACAACTTGGACAGAGCGAAGACAATAACATGTTTCTCTTTACCCTATACAGACAATGCATCAAATGCATGCATATCACTCTTATGGACTCCAATATACAGGTAATTGCATGTCAATGCTTCTGATATGTGATCATCATCATCTAGACTGTGTCAAGTAGGAAGGGATGCCAACTTCGTAACAAGGATACGGCATTTCTTAAATGAATAAATAACTGTTGTCTGACACCTGTGTAGGATACACGTGTTGGACACATTTTGACACTTTCTATTTGGAAAAATAATTAATTATCCTCTTTTCACAATTTTGCTGTATTTATATTCTAATTACAAGAATATAGTTCGTAGTGTATCCATATCTTATGCATATATGAAGCACAAACTCTATTATACTATGTTTTTCTTTATCATATGATTCTGCATGGATGTGTGGCCAGATTGATTTCTTGGGACCCCTCTGTGACACCCTGCGTTCGTGACCAAGTTACATAGGATCCTAAAATATCTGAAAATTCTCTGCATGAGCAGGTTCAGAGTGTTGGATTGTATGTGCTGAAAAGCATTTTCCAGAGGGAACTTGGTGAAAGCACAAACATGGAAAATAATTCTTTCATTCTCTTTTCTGCTGGAGAGCTCCTTGGAGATATTTTCTCTCTAATTCACAAGATCTCGGAGGTACTTCCCATCTGAATTTATGGCATATAAGCTAGCTGGTTTTCATCAAGTGCTTCTAAAAGGGCTATCTTATCCTCTTGATTTCAGAAAATTGTGACCAGAGAATCACTTGTAATTGCTGGTGAATGCTTGAGACTTCTGGTTCTCCTGCACACACTGTCACAAGCAAGTGAATGTCAGAAAGATGTTATGAATTTACTATTGGAAGCAATAATCATGGTTGTGTCGGTGTCAACTGAAGTTCATTCACAGGTAGTGAAAGTTCTTACAACTGTTTATGCTGATTTATTGGGCTTTAAATTGTTTATTGGGTTGGGCCCCTGATGTGTCTATCAGTTTGGGTGCTCCTATGAGAATCAAGTTTAAGTGGTTTTCTTTAATAAAACTATGGTTAGAGAGGATTTTCTCTCTAGCAAATTTCCCAATTTCAGTTTAATTCCAGGAACTAATGAAATTATATTTATCTCATTAACTGTTCAATTTCAGGAACTTTTTGAGATTAAGAGCAATGCTATGAGGCTGGTTTCTCACCTTGCTCAGATTCCATCCTCTGCGGTTCAATTCAGAGAAGTTTTATTAGCAATGCCAGTGACACGCAAGCAGCAACTTCAGGTACACTTGTTACAAAGTCAGATAACAACAGTTCCACATAATCCACTTGATTCGCCTGCCTGTAAAGCTAAAGAGGAGCTATTTGATACTCTGTCAGTGCAGGAACTTTTGATATGCATGCACACCTACACTGTACATTTTACTCAAATTAAACAGACTAAACTGCCAAACCGTCACTAAGTCAGTCCATAAATCAGATTTCATGAACAATACTAACCTTTAGCTTGTGGACACGTTAAAACAGGACCATTGAACATTTTTCATTTTTAACCATACAATCAGTGTCCACCAATCTGATAGTCAAAGATAACAAAAGATCTTGATTTTTGTTTTGTTCATGGTACATCTAAACAGGGACCCGTAATTTAGACAGCTTAATTTGAATTACTTGTATGCAACCTATGCAAATTTTGACCAATTTTTAAGTGCCTGTGTTTCATCCATCACACTGCCAGTGTCAAGTTTTTCTCAAAGCTAAATCCACGTAGAGGTGAAATTGTAAATGTTGAGGTCGAGTTCCCTACTCTTTCCAAGCTATTGGTCTTATGGACCCCCATCACGAACGTACCAATCGGGCGCAGCTTCGGTGGATCCCGGGATCCACTGATGTGGGTGGGACCCCTGACTGTGGGGCACACCGTGATGTATGTGACTACATCCACACTGTCCATCCCTATTGAAAGCCCATTTTAGGGCATGATCCAAAAATTGTAGCAGATCCAAATCTCAGATGGACCATGGTACAGGAAAAAGTGGCCACAAAAGCTTTGGATCAAGATGATATTTGTGTGGTCTCTTCATCTAGGTCTTTGTGACCTTATCAATAGGTTGGATGGCAAATAAACATTCATGTGGAATCCACGAAGTTTTTAATTGTGGGGATTCAATCACGACTGTTTCCTGTAGTGTGGTCCACCTAAGATTTGTTCAGCTTCATTTTTCGGATCATGCCCTAAATGAGCTGTCAAAATGTTTGGAGGGTGTGGATTTAAGGCACATACATCACTGTGAGCCCCACAGTCAGGGGTCCCACCCACTTTGGTGGATCCAGGGATCCACCAAAGCTGTACTCTCAAACCTCATTTAATGGAGGAAAGACCACTAAAAAGAAATGCCAGGTTCTTCCAATTTGGGAGATTTTGGGGATATGGTCCATACATGATGGGGGCCGTCGTATCTATGGCTTGAGCAGACCAACCATGGGCACCGCATCTCCAAACTAGGCTCTGAACAGGAAAGTTCCCTCTTGAGAATAATTAGGGATCTCGGCCGCCTCTACAAAAGACTTAATAATCTTTTACCACAGTTAAATTACCCTGGCTTTAATTTGGCATGAAAAAGTTTACTGTTTCTACTGCATACATTGTTCACCAAATTCCCACATACACTCTCATCAATAAAGTGCCTCTGCAAAATTATTTGGAAGTTGCCATTCTAAAGGAAACTACTCTTCAAAATTTCCATCATCCAGGTTGATTCAGTCACTTGCATTGAATTTTCAGATGCGTAGGAGACCATTTTGGCTATTGTTGTTTGTGCAAATATTGTATTCCTGGCTGTTGAAGCGAATTTGATACTAAATCTTGTATCTTATGAATTCACCAATCTAAAGTTTTAGTCTTGCATTACCCAATTTATAAACGTTTCCATCCACTGGCTTGTTTTTGTGTATTATGATAATTTAGAGACAGTGGCCCATATTCTATTGATGGCTCGTCAAATTCAGTGGTCATGTTTGTTACACTTTTATGTCGGATTGGAGTAGACCAACTCATGAATGATGCACTTGCATAATTTGTTTGAGAACTGATCACATACAGTCAAAGATACCACAACTTGTGGTGCTGTACTATCTTTTCCGCCAAGTTGCCAGTTGTGCAGGACATGAAAATGGTAGGCCCTGCCATGAGCTTTACGCATGTAGAAAATCAGGTTGATATGCTCACTAGATTGGCCACACCTTAATGTCAAATCAGATTGTTGG
Source organism: Magnolia kwangsiensis (assembly GCA_037074715.1). Classification (NCBI taxonomy): domain Eukaryota; kingdom Viridiplantae; phylum Streptophyta; class Magnoliopsida; order Magnoliales; family Magnoliaceae; genus Magnolia; species Magnolia kwangsiensis. The sequence continues at coordinate 80,930,087 of CM073588.1, forward strand.
TTGTCGATTTATTACAGTGGAATAGCTCACCTGATGCATGAAAAGGCCTGATTTTTGTTCCAAGTGATCTTCATGGTGGGTCGTATTGTTTTCACAGTATTGATGCCTACACAAGTGGTATGTTAGTGGGAAAGATGGTATAGTTCCATAAGTTGTCTTACCTTGCCTGTATGTGACCAGTTTCTCAATTTGTTTTCATTTTCAAGATGAGAAAAGCTTCAGTGCTCTGGGAGCACGTGATAATCCATTCTATACATGGGCACCCATGTACCTCAAATTAACTGTCCGAATCATGGACCCCATTTACATTGTTGTAATACAAAATTTACCTGGAGTGGATGATCCAAACTGCCTGATTGGTGGACAGAATAGAAAATGTTCAACTGTCCAAACTACACAAACTGAAGTCAATGAGCAGAGGTCAGGATCATTTGATTAATTCAATTTACAGTGGGGAACTCTATTTGGATTGTTTGAGGTTTGAACTAAGGTACAAATATGCAGTATGCCACTATGGCTCTCATAAACTGCTAGCGTATCAAGAAACTCTTTTTTCATATATCTACTGTATCTAATTCTGATTAGGGAGAAACAATATTTTAACATTCTTGGATGGTACATTTCAGGATATCATCCGTGCTTCAGTTACTCAGGGCCAGAATGCAGCTCAGGTGACATCCACCAGTTCATCTCCATCTCCAATCATCAAGATACCATTGCAGATGGACAAAGAGCCTCAAGCTAATGTTTCGGAACTCGTAACAGCACATCCCAACACTTCTAGTATGGAAAAAGGAGGAGGAGAAGAAGAAGATGATGATGATTGGGATGCATTTCAGTCTTTTCCAGCTGATAATGCTTCTACAGCTGCTCAACCAGAAGTGGTAGGAATGGAAGCTGTGCCTGCTTCAAATGACAATTCTCCCATCTTGGAAAGCAACCACCAAAGCAAAACTGACTTTGAGGAGAGTTCAGATTTTGAACATCATGAGGATAGTAGACAGGTGAATGATATGCACAATCCAGAGGGTTGTGGAGAGAATGTATTAACAAGACAAGGCAACGGAAATGATCTCCAAGAGTTCTCTACTCCACAACCTCCCGAAAATGACGTAGTACGAAGCAGCAACAACCCTCTTCGTGGCAATGAGGGTCCAGTGATCAGAAGTGACGGTGATGGAAATGACGAAGAGCTCTCTGATCCTCAATCGGTTGAGGATGCTGAAGAATCGAATCCCAACCATTATTTGCAAGTGGATGGACAGACTATGATGCGAAGTCGAGGTGATGGAAGTGATCTCCAGAAATCCTCCAATTCACAGTGGATTTAGGATGCTGAAGAGTTGAACAATGAAAGGCATTTAGAGAGTGGCAGAGAGAGGATGATGGGGACCCAAGGTGATGAGAATAGTAATCAAGAGATTTCGGATCCACAACCAGCTGAAGGTGTGGAAAATACAAGTGATGGACAACAGTTGGGCGGTGATGGACAGGAAACGACAATCTCCCAATTGTCTTCAGATGCTCAACCTCTCCAGGGTGCCATAATGGCCACCAATAAAAATGGCGATCAAGAGATTTATGATCTAAAACCTGTCTAGAGTCCAGCTTAGATGATTGGTTGATGAACAACTTCTACAATGTGGTGAAAGGAAAATGACGATGGAAATGGATTCCACGCGTTTCTGATGATACTCTACCCTTCAAGGATGTGGAGTATAGTTTGGATATGGAAGCAGCAAGACAGGTGATAGTGGTAAGCAAGAAATGTATTGTGAATGAGATTGATGTGTATTAGATGTTTTATTATGACAACTTGGGGTTGGCTTCAATGAGAGTTTTATAATGTAGGCATTATTTTGACTAGCTCACAAATAACTCTCTCCTCCGCAACCATGTAAATTTGAATGGCAAAAAGGATTCCATTTTCATTCACCCAAGTAACATCCCAATCCAATCTATGCCTTTGAACATGATTTGTATTTAAGATTAGAAATGGTCGGGTTAGACTCTACCCAAGCCCTACCCATTTCCTCAACGAGCTTAGAATTTTGGCCCAATCCTGACCCGTAACCCATACACTGGTCCATCCCAACCCACTCAAAATTCGCCAAATTCAATCTTGATCTGAGCACAAATTTTGATTTGATTGGACCCAACCTGATAAAGACTACAACCCAAGGGGGTGTCCAGGGACTAATATTATTAGCTAAAGGGTGTGGTTGGTTGCACCAAATGTTGTGGAATTTTATGTATTTGAATACTAGTCTAATACTTTGTTTGGATTCTAGTTGGATTGGGTTGTCTGGCGTATCCCATTCATAACTTGTATGGCCACTTTAGCTAGGTTGGGCTTTACCCAAAATGTGCCTGACTTGTTTACTTAATTGAGCCTCATTATCTGGCCTGAGCCTGATCGGCTATCCATCTAATATGCTCCTCACTCAGCTCTGAAACAGGCCGTGCATGTTGACCTGCAGGCAGACATGACACCAACCCTTGTACAAAAATCAGCCCCATCCACTGATCAGGTTGCCCGCATCATAGAGAATAAAGTTTATTAGCTGATAAATGACAAACTACAAGTGAATGTTGTCTGCTAGGTGTATGTTATAACTGATGTGCAATCAGTTGGATGTAAGCATCTCTCTTTGTATATTAGTGTGTACATGTTTGTGGAAAACATTCGTTTACATGAAATAAAGGGCATCCATCATATGTGCCTAGTTGTTTTTCTTTTTTACCCTTGTTTTTTTCTTTTATCCCTGAGAATCAGTCTAACCTATGATTAAATTGAGCCACCAAGGGAAGCAGGTAAGGAGGGAATCCCACTTTTGATTTCCACTCAAATACTTTCTGAGTACTTGAACGGGACATTTTTCAAAGAATAATTCATAAAAGAAGTTTTAAAAATTATTCCCAGTCTTTTCTTTGTTTGTTTTTCCAAGTCCACAACAAGCCATAAAAATATGCCAACTTCATAACTAATAATTTTATTAAAGGACTTCTAAAGGAGAAGATGGTTACAACAAGTCCAAATATTGAAGTTCTTTGGAATGCCTCTTCTTCTAAAAAAAAATAAAATAATAAGTAAACAAAAAAAATAAATTCCAAAGGTGAGGAGGCTTCTCTAATTAATGTAATTTTTGGATATATTCAAGCAACATAAGGCTCTCTTGAGGATAGTTTCAGGGCTCTTAACAATAGGGTTACGTGTGAAGAAAGGCATAGGTTGCTTATTATGCTCCTATATAGACTGGAGTATATTCATATAGGCACTTTGCATTGTGCTACAATACTACTATCTTAGTCACATTTTCAGAATGTGGATTCATCGTTCTTTTCTTCTTCTTCTTCTATTCTTTTTTCCTCTTCCAACTAAAGAAGCCATAAATTACCATCTCTTTATACTTTGGATTTGAGGAAAGCTTCACTTAAATCCCATTTAGCTATTTATCCCTATTATTCAATCTATTAGAAATCTTATCGAGGGTTACATGTGTCGTGTTCCTAACATGCTGAGCAAGTTTTACGTTCCAACCCTTGTTTGACATATTTGGGAGGGAGAATATATAACCACATTTCAATTCTAAATCCCTCTAAAAGAAAGCCGTTCTTAGACCATATCAGATCTCGAGTCATTTTTATTTTAGGCAGTTATTGACGTCAATTCCACAAGCTCGCTCTTTGTTGCCTGGGATATCACCACATCATATAATAGAGTGAGTCTTCATGTGCTTCAAAACCATGATCAAAGATATCTCGCCCCTTGGTGGACAATATCTTGTATCAAATTAAATGATATAAGAATTAGTCTCATGTTCTTTCCTCTCCTCAAGTGCCATCTAGGGAGTTATCTTAGAGGTTGGCATGCATAGGTTGAGAGATAAAAGTCTAGAAACCTTTTTGTCGGTATCTCCAAATTAAATATTATTTATATTTTAGATGCTCTTATTGAAGTTTATAATGAGGTGTGAGATCTCTACTCCAAACTCTTCTTCATGGACAATGAATCTATTAGTTGGTGCACTCTTTTATCTCTCGCCTTGGATTATTAGAAAGTGATAGAAAGCTCTTACTTTAAGATTGTCTAGGAATCCCTTCAGTGCTGCTTTTCGAATTATTCTTACTAGCGAGTTACCTTCTCATTTGATTTTTCTTTTATTTTCTTTTATAGCGCAGGATGTGGGCTCTCCCTCCCTAGACCAGAGCGTAGACTCTTTTCATTTTCCTTTTCCTTTTCTTTTTTCTTTTTTCTAGCTTGGTGTGTGGGTGCTTGTTTCAAGCCTAGTATGTGAGCTTTTTTCGTTAACTTTGCTTTAAGGGCTTTGCCCGTTGTTTTTTTTTTTTTGTATACAATTAGGTCTTAGCCCTTGATAATAAGAGAGTCTATTCTTGCCTTCCTTTTGCCTTAAACCATCTCTCTTAGATAAATAAACTCATTCTTTAACTTTAATAATACATTAGTATATATAAGAAAAATGATTACAATTCCTAGACGGTAGATTTTTTATTTGGCTTGAAAACCTTCAGTTAGAAGATAATCACTACACAAGAAAATATCTTTATTCTTTCAAATACTTTATTACCTATAGATTTCGACCACCAACTATTAAATACTACTTTTTTTAAAAAACATTGATTCCACATACTGAATTATGTACATATCATAACAAGAAAAACAAGTTCTCTATGCTAGATGATTTTCATACAATAAACACAGTAATAATGTACATGCCACCACATGCCCACAAACTTGGTGATTTTCATCCACCCAATTATACCTTCAGATCCATTAGTTGATGGAATGTAAGTGCATGGAATGGCTGTAGCGAGAAAGAAGGCCCACCAATGGATAGCTCCTGAGCCACATCTCGCATGGTTGGCCGAGAGTCTGGATCGGGCCGAATGCATGCAAGAGCCATGCTTACCACAAATAAGACTTGCTGTGCAACATCAGTCATCGGATCTGAGAGACGCTGGTCCAACATATCTTTTATCAGTGTATCTTGTCTACTTGATGATGACAAAGAGGAGATGAGCTCCCCAGGATGACTTCCCATCATCACTTCAAGTGCCACAACACCAAAGCTATATACGTCGCATTTTTCAGTCACCCTCATTGTATATGCAAGCTCTACAAGAAAGAATATCATCAGTCATGTTCTTTTCACTTTGTTAATCATCAATAGTTAAACTCTTAATCATATATCGAAGCTCACTTGGGTTTCTTGAGTTAGGTTTCATATCTTGTAGGTTTTTGTGCATGCTAACCCTAAGGCATCTCTACAAAGACGTGTTTAGTACATTTGGGAGGTGAATAAGATGGGACAGACTTTCGGATGATCTTGCTAGAAAAGTTCGGATGGTCCACTTACCAAGCATGCCACATATATACATTAAGTGCGTATTGTTGGGTTTTTTTTTTTTCCCCTTAGAAACTATCTATTGTTTTCACGTGGTGGTGGGCTACTCAATAAGCAGATCAGTATAATCATAGGGGCAGGTCACCTGGCATGTATGAACCAGAGTGTAATGGTGCATGTATAGGCGTCATTGTAGCTACACATTTCATTAGCAAGGATTGGGCGATATGGGCATTGTTTCCTAATATTAAAATGGATTTAGCATAATTATTTGTATCAATATTCTGGACTGACAAACCAAATCTCACTCACTCTACACACACACACACACACAGAGAATGAGAAAACTATGGGAAGCAAAGGAAACAAGCAACAAACATGTTCCACCAAAAAGTTTCTATGATATTCTGATCAGGTTGAAGTCACTAACCAGTGGGACCCATAGTTCTAATATCCAAACCACTTATAGGCCCCTATTTGGATGGCTCGTGCATTAATAATTATCCTAATTGGAAATGCTAATCATTTTGGTGGCTAGCAAATAGAAGATCAAGGGAAAAAAAGGAAGCTAAGCAATTGTGCATATTCAACAGAGAAAGCTTGTAAATTCAATGGCTAGGATTTTCCAATCTTAGAACTTTTGTTGTGTGGGGCATTTAGTGTGTCAGTCATCACATTGATGGATCGGATTGTAAAGATGTGAAACCCTTGTACAACAAAGAAAACCCAACTATTCTCTTGGATCTTTGCAAAGCATTGTAGGATACTGCATTTCCTGCTATATCATTTTCAAATTTACTTCTCCGGACGTGAAGCAATAGGCCTTTTTTTTTATTTTTATTTTTATTTTTTTTATCATTTCATAAACAGAGAAATCATCCATCTAAATTTGTTATGCATGTAAATCAATTCAGACCATAAAAAAACATTAAAAAAAAAAAAAAAAAAAAACATGGCTCATATATAGTAGAAGGAACATATCCCAAAATTTTAAAATTACACTTATTAGAGGTTTCTATCCATCCAATTAGTGGTGGACAGTAAAAAAAAGGTCAACACCACAGATTTAATGGATGATAAGTTAGTTGAGCAAATGTGAATTATAGGTTAATTTTACGATGCAGCCACATTATCTCCACTATGTATAATGTAACAATGGTGGACCTCAAGCGCTGCAAAGGAAAAACCATTCTTACGTTATCTTCAATTGCACAGTTGTATTAGCTCTAAATATTCATGGATGGTTCATAATGTTCAGAGGTTTTGACATACCGTTGTCTACCCTTTTGGCTATTGTAAAAAAATAAAAATAATAATAATAATAAAATCCTGCTTTTAAACATTTTCTAAAAACACGCCTATATTTTGCTCCATAGTCATTTTGCCATTGATCGTTCAATACAATTACATATTAGATACTGTATTTTCAAAAGACAGTAATTCCCCTCTTTTAAAATATTTGTTTTTTTTTTCCCTTTCTTTCTTTCCTTTTTATCTCATGGCTCTCTCTCACCATGAATGCATGGGTTGATCATCCAAGCCCTGCGTCCATGGGGACAAACTGCTTATTGATAGTTGTATGATTTTCTGAGCTATTGAATAATCCTATCCGTCTGATCTTCAAACTTTAACTGAAAAGTAAACGGATCAATGATATTGACTGATTCCCCGTGTCACATCTCACTGACTCCTGTGAGTCTTGCCGGAGATGGTTTTCGTGATTGTGAGGCCCACTGTGATGTTTGAGAGAATCCACCCCATTCATAAGTTTGATCATGTGATTTGACTTAGTAGACCTAAAGATGAGGTCGCTAACGGACTCAAGTGGGCCAAAAACCGAAAAAAAAAAATTGACCTTTACAGGCCGTTTGCAATGTTTTCTTATTGTGAGACCTACACATGCATTCAATCAGCCTCTATTTTGAGCCCACAATTTATTTGGATTTCAGACTAACGTCCTAAAATGAGATGGTGAAATGGTGGACGGTTTGGATTTGCAACAAGCATCACGAAAATGGGCCCCACCAAGATTTAACAGATCATGATAACCATTGACGCCTCGCCTCAGTGTAACATTTCATTGGATTTGAATTGCGTAATGTATAACACAACACCTTAGTTATGAACGTGTTTGCATGATGGGAGATGGTTGCCGTGATTATGGGTCCCACCATGTTCTTTGCGAGAAATCTGAGCCACCCACCATTTCCCTCATATGATTTTAGGGCTTGGGCTCAGAAATGATCTAGATGCAAAGCTCAGGCAGGCTAAATGACAAGTAAAGGTGTCACGAGGCAAATAAATGTTAGATCAGGTATAAATGACTTCCTGAACAGTTGGAAATGTGGTTTCAACAGTTAGAACTGCTTGATTTTTTTGCCCATGTCCTAAAGTGAGATGGCAAAAATAGTGGACTTTTCCTATTGTGGGACTTACCTATGCTTTGGATTTGAGACAAGCATCATTGTGGGGTCCATAGGTTAGTTCAGTGTTAGTATGAAATATATATAGGTGATAATCATTGAGTTTGTTTGAAAACAGGGGATAAACGACTTTTTTATTTTTTTTAATGAGATAATGACTGGTTCATCAGTAATCCTTTAATTAAAGTCGAACAAGGGGACTTTAGGACTATATTTTGAAAGTGTAAGTAGGTTTTTGCAAAGAGTTTAAAAGCAAGCTCTTTTGGGACAATAGTTGAAAGGATATGCAGGTGTACCTCAAAACCTCTAACTTTTAACCAAATGAATTTAAGGATTAGAATAATATCCTTGGTATGTTTCTTTGTAAGGCCTGTTTTAACTGTCTGATTAGAGAATCTTAATGGGAAAAGAGAGCATTTTCAGATACAATTTTTCTCATATTCCAGTTGCCCTGGATATTGCCACAACGGGCAACAATATGCTAACATATGCACAAACTTTATAATATATAAGTGCCAACCAAAAGATAGAAAAGTCCATGAAAAATAAAGACCAATTACTAATAAAATTATTAAAGCATGGAGAATGTACTAGCAAAACTAACCTGGAGCTATGTATCCACAAGTGCCTGCGAGTGTAGTCCAATTTGAGGAATCGGGTATCAGCAACCGTGAAGTTCCAAAGTCAGAGACACTAACCTCAAGTTCTGAATTCAACAGAACATTGTTGCTTGATAGGTCTCGATGGACAATTGGCAGGGTACAATCATGGTGCATGTAAGATAACGCATGGGCCACACCTTTGATAACCTTCACCCTTAGAGTCCAATCCAATTGTGCAGCTCCTTCATCGTTGCTTAGGATGCTTGCCAAGCTTTCCCTTTCCATGTACTCATAGACTAGAAATGAGAATCGAGCATGGAAACAGAAGCCATATAGTTTTACAATGTTGCGATGGTGGATTTCTTTTAATGTTTTTATCTCATTCATAAAACTTCTTTGATCAGATTGATTCCCACCTTCGAGTTGGTGAAGTGTCTTCACAACTACTACTTGGCCTGCTGGTAGATTTGCTTTATAAACTTTCTCATAACCTCCAGTTCCAATGCAGTATTTTTCATCAAAACCCTCTGTTGCCTCCACAATGTCTTCAAATGTGGCAATCCTATTATAATTCCATGTTGAAAATGTATTTCCTTCACTCTCAAGAACCACTTTCTCTATTCTTCTTCTTCTTCTTTGATAATAAATAGAAGAAATTATGCCAACGATTGCAAATAAAAGAAACAATACTGAGAAGAGAAGAATAATGAGGATCACAATTTTGTGGCCTTTCCTTGCATCACCATGACTTATTGAAGATGCATTGCAAGCTCGCAAACCTTGCACTTCGCCACATAAGCCTTTGTTTTTTATGAATGCCTCTGCCGAAGCCTTCTGAAAGGGTTTGCTACTAGGAAGAAGACCTTCCAAAGCATTGTATGAAAAATCAATGGACCGTAAGCTAATCATCCCTTCGAAAGAAGGCGGAATGGAACCTGATAGCATGTTGTGAGAGAGGTTTAAATTTTCCAAACTAACCAATTTCGCGAGTTGTGGAGGTATCTTTCCATCGAGGGAGTTATGACTTAGATCTAGTAATCCTTGTAGGAATACTAGGTTACCAATCTGAAAAGGAATGCTTCCATTCAAAACATTTTCACTCAATTTCAGATAATGGAGTTTGGAGCAATCCCCTAACTGAGGTGGTATTGGACCACTTAGGTGATTCATTGACAGATCCAGAATCTCCAAATCGGATAGTTTTCCAATCTCTTGGGGTATCTTACCAGAAAGCTGATTATCATTTAAAGTCATGTTAAACAAAGAAGCCAGCCTTCCAAATTCCTTTGGAATCTCTCCTACTAAATGGTTCGAAGAAAGATCAAGGAATGCTAGCTGTTTCAACTGCCCAATCTCGGGAGGAATTCTACCAGTGATTTTGTTCCCTGAGAATTGTAGCTTTGTCAAGTTTTGGCATTCTCCCCAGTTTGGTGAGAGTTCACCAAACAACATGTTGTTGCTGACGTCCATGTATGTGAGATGTGGGTATACACCAAAGGCTTCTGATACATTTGCAATGAGTCGGTTTCCATTGAGTCGCACTCTCGTTAAGCTAGTGCAGTTTCTGAAGCTTCTTGGGATCTCACCAGTGAAATGGTTGTTTGCCACAGTGATTTTTTCAAGAGATCCACCATGGCATAACTGAGGTAAGTAGCCAGAAAAGTTGTTGCTATCCAAGTAAAGTTCAGAAAGATTTGTCATGTTTGTCATTTCTTGAGGCAGATAATTGACAGTACGAAAGGGACAACCAAGTAAGCTTGGTCAAGTTTCCAAAAGTTGAAGGGATAGAACCGTTCAGATTGTTACTGTACAAAGCTAGCTCATTGAGACTCATTAAATTCCCGAGTTCTGGAGGAATAGAACCAGAAATTTGATTCTCAGGTAGGTGGAGAAAAGTCAGCTTGGTCAACTTTCCTAAAGAGGAAGCGATAGAACCTGTTAGAAGGTTAGAAGACAAGTCAAGCTTTCTGAGACTAACTAGATTCCCTATTTCTGGTGGAATTGAACCAGAAACTTGGGTTTCGTAGAGATAGAAAACTGTAAGGTTGCTCAAATTACCTAAAGCAGGAGGGATAGGACCAGTCAGATTGTTACTGTACAATGACAACTCGACCCGAGCTTGTAGATACCCTGTTTGTGAAGGAATAGAGCCTGAGATACGATTTCGGGACATGTGCAAGATGGAAAGCTTTGTCAGATTTCCTAAAGTGGAAGAGATAGAACCAGTTAGGAGGTTTCTGGAGATGGAAAGCTCCTCGAGATTAACAAGATTCCCGATTTCTGATGGAATTGAACCAGAAACTTGGTTGTTGTAGAGATACAAATTTGTAAGGTTGATCAAATTACCTAAAGCAGGAGGGATAGGACCAGTCAGATTGTTACTGTACAAGGACAACTCGACCAGAGCTTGTAGATTCCCTATTTTTTACGGAATGGAGCCAGAGATTTGATTTTGGTACAGGTACAAGATGGATAGCTTTGTCAGATTTCCTAGAGTGGAAGGGATGGAACCATTTAGATGGTTAGTGGACAAGTCCAGCTTAGTCAACTTCACAAGATTCCCTATTTCTAGAGGTATTGATCCACTTATTTCATTTGAAGACAGATTCAGGGACTTGAGTTTGTAAAGAGGGACAAGATGGGCTGGAATGGTTCCAATGAGTGTGTTGTCGCTGAGATCAAGACGAATGAGGTTTGGAAATGACGGGAAACTCAAGTTATGGAGCTCACCTTGCAAGCCCGCACTCGGTAAGCGTATCTCTGTTAAACTTCCAAGGCTGTTGCATGAGATCCCAGTCCAGTTGCATGGAGAGATTGTGTTGGTGCTAGAATTAGCAGAAGGAAGCGACCATGAATGGAGAGCTTGTGCCGCAGAGAGGCTGGCTTTCCATTTCATCAGAGCCTCTATTTCAGAGAGTGCGGATGATGGTTCTGCTGCTGCAAATGATGTTGCATGGAAAGAAAGAAAGAGTAGGAAAAAGAGGAGAAAAGGAAGGGAGAGAGATTTGTGTATAGCCATTGTTGCTGTTGCATATGGTATGCTAAGAACGTACGATGGAAGGGTATTTATAGGAGAAGGTTGATGCTACGTAGGTGAAGCACAGCTTCTCTTATTCATTTTACGATGTTATATTAGTTTTGATACTAAAAAATTGAATTATATCCAAAGCTCAGGTAGAACACACCGTACAAAACAGTGAGAAATGAACGCATGTCGTCGAAAATTTCATGGTGCCAACAAAAGGTTTCAACGGTGGAAATCATTATTCCTACTGTTTCCTGTAGTATGATCCACTTGAGCTTGGATATGCTTCAATTTTGGTATCAACCCCTAAAATGAGCTGGAACAACGGATGGAGGGCATGGATGAACCATATACATTCGTGGTGGGCCCAACAGGATTTACTCAGTACGATGAAAGCGTACTGGGTAACAAAGTACGCAATCCGACTTCGTGCTGAAGGCAAGGGAAATTCCAGTGCCGCCGTTTCTAATTCGTCCACGTCATTTCCCATGACTCAGCTAAAGAAGATAGGCCTGACTTCTCTCTCCTAGATGGATCGCTAACAAAGAAAAGGTCTATACGTATACCGCATATCAAATTTTCCAAATAAATATAAAGCACTATCTTATAAATGAGGTACATGCAAAGCTCAGGTAAACCACACCACGTAAAGTAGTGGAGATTGAACAAACTACCCTTGAAACTTTCCTAAAGCCAACCATAATGCTTATTTTCCATAAGAGCTATTCATGAGAACGCACGGACTTGAATGAAATTAAAACACAAATATGAGAGCCTTCTTTGATACGAAGAAGTTTTAACTGGTAGCATCAATTCTTATTGCCTTCGGTGCCATGTTCCACTTTAGCTTTGAATTTGCATTGGCTTTGGGTTCTTATCTCATGGAGATAAAAAAAAAAATAAAATGAATAGACAAGGTGGATGTAATAAATAGATCATAGTGCAGCCCAGATAAACTTCACACCCCAATAAATTCCATTGCTTGCCGTGTGGTGTAAGGGAGACGGATTAAGTGAGACCCAGCCTCAGCCAAGACCATGCAGCCCAGGGCCCACCTTGATTTGTATATTCTGTATCCACTCTCTCTATCGGCTTTTCCAGATCATTGTAAATCATGATATCAAAATTTAAGTATATCCAATTATCATGTGAACCATATATCAAGAAACAGTGGTGATTGAACACCCTACCACTAAAAACTTCTTAGGGGTCACCTGAACATTTCGGTGGGTTATATTTTCCATCAAATCTATTAATAAGTTCATGTAAACCCTGGATGAAGTGGAAAAACAAATATCAGCCCCATACAAAGCTTTTGTAGCCTATTAATGATCAATCACCACTGTCTTCTATGGTATGGTCTACTGGTAATTGGATCAGCCTCATTTTTCCAATAATGCCTTAAAATTATCTGAAAAAAAAAAGAAAAAAATGATGGATGAGGTGGATATAAAATACACACGTCAAGGTGGGCACCATGATAAGTGCATGCGACACTGTCTTACCTTCCACGTTGAGAGCAGAAAACTCAAAGGGTTGCCATGTGAAACTTCGTGGGCCTCATTATGATGAGTGTATAAGATCCACACCGTCCATCCATTTTTCCATACCATTTCATGGAATGATATAAGAACAAAGTTAGATCCAAGGATTAAGTGGGCCACACTACAGAAACAGTGGAATTGGATACCTCCTGTTGAAAATTTCTTGGAGCTATAGAAGACTCGAGCAAGCTTATATTTGTGTTTTCCCTTCAATCAGTTCCGTATGACCAATCAAAGAGGTTGGATGAAAATTAAATTTAATAGTTGACCCTTGGAAAGTTTCAACGATATTGGTTTAATCCCCAACTTCTTTCTTTGATGTGGTCCACTTTAGCTTTGGATGTGCCTCGATCGGTTTTTGGATAATGCTTTGAAATGATCTCTAAAAATTAATGATCAATGTGGATCTAAAACATAAATTATTTTAGGGCTTCTACAAATTTCACCCGTACGTTAAAAGTGATGTAGCGTAGCAAGCGGCGAGAGAAATCCCACGTATCTTGTTACTCGGGTTCATCGGCAATGACGAATGAGAGGCCACTGCACTGAAATTTTCTGGTTGAGTGGCAGGCTTGCTACTCAAGTGACATCACCAAGTTCTGTCGGCCCCACTATGATGTATGTGTTATGTATGTGTTGTATCCAAGTGATCCATCCATCTTGATATATCATTTTAGGGCATGAGTCAAAGAATGAGGCGGATAAAATTATGTGGTGGACCCACCACAGAAAACAGTGGGGAGAATGATTCCCACCCTTGAAACTATCCTAAGGCCCACCATAATGTTTATTTTAAATCCAACCTGTTTAAAAGTTAAAAAAGACATAAAAGTAAGGAAAACATGAATATCAGCTTGATCAAAAACTTTTATGGCTTTTAAAAGTTTTTAACGGTGGGTGTCACTGTCCCACTGTTTTCTATGTTGAGCCCACTGCAACTTTTGATTTAACTCTTTCTTTGGAACTTGTCCTAGAATGATCTCTCAAAACGGATAGATGGTGTGGATACAAAACGTATATCATGATGGAACACATAACTTGGTGACGTCACTTTAGGCTACTCAACCTGTCAGCAGCCTGTCAGTAGCTACTAATCTGCGCTCAGACTATTCACACTCTAAATAAAATCTAGTACACATCCACGGACGCAAATTTTACTGCATTCCATATTGCACAGGCGCATGAATATCACATGTCACGAAGGGAAGCCGATTGTGTAGTGATGATTTATATATTTTATCTACTCCGTTCATACATTTTTATAGCTTGATCCAAAAATTGAAATATATCCAAATCTGAAGTGGACCTCACCACAAGAAACAGTGTGAATTAAAATTTTACCGTTGAAAATTTCTTGAGGCCCAAAGAAGTTTTGGATCAAGCTGATATTTCTTTCTTTCCTTCATCCATGCCTGTGTAATCTTATAAACAGGTTGGATGGCAAATAAACATCACCGTGGGCCCTAGAAAGGTTTCAACGGTAGAAGTTATTATTCTCACAATTTCCTTTGGTGTAGCCCTCTTGAACTTTGGACATATCTTATTTTGGTCTCAACCATTAAAATGATCTAAAAAAATTGATGTACGGCATGGATAACCAACGTACATTCATAGTAGGCATAGATAACCAACATACAGTAATAGTAGGCTAGATTGAAGTGTACTCGGTACGATAAGAGCATGCGAGTAACTCGGTACGCAATCCTATTTGGGTGCGGTACGGAGTTATTCTATGCGCTCTTATCTTATCGAGTAAACTCAATTAGGCTCACCTTACTTAGTAAACTCATTTAGGCTCACGATGAATGTATGTAGTCAATCCATGCCGTCCATCTATTTTTTCAAATAATTCAAGGGGTTGAGCTCAAAATTGAAGCATATCCAAAGATCAAGTAGATCATACCACATGAAATAGTGGGAGTAATAATTTCCACCATTTAAACCTTGTTAGGCCCCACAGTGATGTTTATTAGTCATCCAACTTGTTCATAAGATTATACATACATGGATGAATGAAAAACATAAAAAAAAGCTTGATTCAAAACTTATGTGAGCCCCCAGAAGTTTTCAACAGTAGATGTTCAATTCACATTATTTCCTGTTGTGTGGTCCATTTGAGTATTGGATATGCTTCATTTATGGGCAGAATCCCTACAACTATCCAATAAAATGGATGGACAAAGTGGATCAAATACATAAATCATAGTGAACCTACTCAGTACGCAATCAGCCTCCTATGTGGCCTAAGCTCTGTAGCTCTGTAGGGCTTATCGTCACATTTGTGTTATACTGTGAACATCTATCAGTTTTGCCAACTCATTTTATGGCATGAAACGAAAATTGGTACAGATTCAAAGCTCACGTAGACCACACTATATAAAACAGTGAGAATTGAACTCTCACCTTTGAAAACTTTTTGGCTGCTATGAATTTCTCATGTATATAGTATATTGTATATTTTCAATGGTGGGCGTTCAATCTCCATTGGCTTCTTAGTGTGGTCTACTTGAGATTTGCATATGCCTATTCCCTGAAATGAGCCGGCAAAATGGATGGATGGCATGGATAAACACTCGTCACGGTGGGTCCCACAAAGCTTGGCCACATAGTGTCCCAGGGATATCCCTGCCACCGAGCGGGAAATCTGCTTCGGATAGCAGTAATGCCTTGATGCTTGCGTTATATTGACTTTGGTCATTTGTCTAGCCAGCTTGTTTTTAGTGATAAGCCTAAGTATGAGGGAGATGCAAAGCTCAAGTGGGCCACATCACAAGAAATGGTAGAGATGGAAACACAGATTGTTAATACCTTCCTCTAGTACACCTTGATACTTATATTCCATCTAACATGTTCTAATGTGATTCTTACATTAATGAAGGAAACTTGACAAATAGCGTCCTGCTGTGTAACTTTTGTGCTCTCGAGAAAGTTTCAACCATGGTATTCAATTTTATTTATTTATATATTATTATTATTATTATTTTATAGCTGCTCTAAATTTTGGACATGAATAAATGTGAGTTGCTAGCACGCTGCCTGCTGAATGTTCCAGAAGATGGGAGCTATATAGGCCTGCCATGATGTACGTGTGACATCCACTATGTCCATTAGTTTTGCTGGTTCATGACTTTTCCTATTGTGTGGCCCACTTGAGTTTTGGATCTGCCTTATCGCTGGACTCATGTCCAAAAGTGATCCAAAGTAATTGATGCATGGAGTGGATTTTTAATCGACATTGCAGTGAACCTACAGGCTCTCTGTATGGTTCTGCCTAAGGAGCGGATTTTTCACGTTCTAAAGAATCTCAATTCCTACAGACCTGCCCACGGGCTCCCTGTATGCGGGGCACTGGGAACCTAAGCTCTTTGAGGCCCACTGCGATGTATGAGTTATATCCCCTCCATTTATCCATTCTGCTTTCCCATTTTAAGAATCGATTTAAAAAATTAGGCATGCTCAAATCCCAAATGGGCCACATCAAAAGAAACAAAGGTGATTGAGCAAGCACCAAAAGAAACTTCTTGGGTCCACAAAAGTTTTGGATCTGGATGGCATTGGTGTTTACCTTCATCTGCATGGGGATCAACTTACAAGTGGGTTGGATGGCATATAAACATTATGTTGGACTTTGGAAAGTACAGCGTGGGCGTTTCTATCCTCTTTTTCTTTTGTTCTAGCTCAATTGAGTTTTTAATTTCTCTGATTTTGGCTTGCATAATGAATGGAGTGGATATATCACAGCCATCCCATAGCCCCCACAAAGCTTAAAGGTTAAAGGGGATTTCTGTTATAATGGCTTACTGGGAAGTCTCATGTCCATTATTCCAAAGAGTGGGGCTGAGACTAGATGGTTTTGTACTTAAATTCTACTATTGCAGTCAAGTCTTCTTCTTCTTCTTCTTCTTCTTCTTCTTTTATAATTTTAATTTTATTTTATTGGGTGTCGCTGGATTCCACGCATTTTATCGAATTGGATATTATTATGTCAAAATTTTATCTTTATAGTCTAGTTTTGTTTTTATTTGGTGTTGGGATGTTCCAAGGATGGGATGTTCCAAGGAAGTGGGCCTAGGACCAAATGGTTTGATATCAAATTCTACTATGAAGTCTACTCTTTTTTCAAGAGCATCAAGATTCCAATGAGTGGGGACTAGGAATGGATGGGTTTAGGCCTGGATTCTACTTTTCAAGTTATGTCTTTTTTTTCTTTTTTTTGTTAGATGCCGTCAAATTCCAAGGAGTGGGCCTGGGACTGGATATAGACAGAGATATTTTTATTAATTTGTTTGTGCTCATCAAGTTAAAATGTATTCAAAGCTCCTTTTTTTTTTTTTTTGCACAACGAAGATTAAATGAAACCCTAAATTAGGGCTAGCAATGGGCCTGCAACTCTTGTCAGCCCATGAACCAGCTTGCCACGCTTGCTTTTAACTTGAGCTCAAGTGTATTTATTGGGTTGTACTTGAATTAGCCAGAAAACAAGGCCTGTTAAAGTAAGCAAGTCATGCTATACATGCAAACCCGTTCCCATCTCAAACTGTACGTAAGTAATAGAAAGTTTCAATTCCCAAACCTCATAAAAACTAATTAGTATGTAATAAGAGCCTTTAAGTAAATAGGATGGAGGAGTGGTGCTGGTACCTAATGATTTGTTGACTGGTGGGACCATGTGTTAGAAAATTCTAAACCTAATTAGTAGATGGGTAAGTAATCTGATCCTTCTCTCAACTGATTACCCTATGAGGCCTTGTAGATTAAGCCTATATTCTAAAGGTGTTGTGATGGGTGTGTCACTAGAATCTGAACACATCAGAGACTTATCCAGAAGGTTACTATGTATTTAAAACTAGATGCCAATACTCCAATGCAACCTTCACACGATGATTTACTACAGTGAAATATTTACGTACTTGATTAGGATTTTGAATGGTTGTCCACTCTTTTCTATGGTGTGGCATGTGTATATTTCATCTTAAGGTGACCAACAACCTGATAAGGAAATGCTGGAAAGTTAGGCTCACGCATTCATTATGAGAGCTACACCATTCAAAAGGATGTACAACCATCTCTAGATGAGAGATAGATATCAAGGAGTGGGGCCGAGACAAGATGGTTTTAGGTGCCAAGTAAACATTCACGGCTCCAGGCTCCTCTTTTGTTGAGATAGCACCAGGATTTCAAGGGGGTGGGGCACATGACTAGATGGATTTGGGCAGAAGTTTTACCTTTAAGCGTCAGGTCTTCTCTTTTTTTTTTGGCATGGTTCTAGATTTTGAGTAGGGCCTAGGATTGGATATAAGACCAGAATTTTTGCTAATTTGTTTAAGCTTGTCAGGCTGAAATCTATTTGAAGTTTTTATTAGAGTTGGCAATGGACCTATGACTAGGTAAGCCCATGGGACAGCTGGCCAGGCCTGCTTCTAACTCGGTTTTAGGTGTACTTATGCTTTAGTTTTAGCCTGAAAGCAAGGCATATTAAAGCAAATGAGTCAAGTTATGGCTAACTCACTCCCATCTCAAAGATGCGCATAGGTATTAGAAAATGTTTCAATTTCCAAATCACATAACATTTAGTAAAGGCCTTTCTAGTAAACAGATCAAAAGGACTAATTCTCTACCCTAATAATTTATTGCGGGTGGGACCATGTGCTAGAAATCTAAACCCAATTAGTAAATGGGCGATGATCAGGTCAAGGGTCCATTGGGGCCCACTGTGATGTTTATCTCATCTCTACTCTATCCATCCATTTGCCATCTCATTTTAGGACATGAATATATGAGGCAAATAAAAAAACATTAAGTGAAGCTTGCCTCATAAATTAGTAGGGATTGAAATGTGTCCACTGTTTGAACCTTCTTGGGACACTGTCATGTTGATATGCCATCCAACGTCCCATTCATAACTTGATTCTAATGAGTGGGGTGGCCTAAGAATGGATGGGTTTAGGCCTAGATTCTACTTTTCAAGTTCTCTTTTTTCCTTTTTTCTTTTTTTAGATGCCGTCAAATTCTTAGTGAGCATAGGATTTTTTTTTTTTTTATTTTCTTTGCACAACGTAAGATCCATGGACTACACCAAGAACGTCATTTAGAAACGGTTTTAAACCGTTCCTAAATCCCTTAGGAACGGTTTTAAACCGTTCCTAAAAGAGGCGTCGCATATAATCTGGAACGGTTCAATACCGTATCAAGTACCGTTTCAAATTTTAAGAACAAACTCATAGGAATGGTTTTACACCGTTCGTAAGTTTGCAAACGGTCAGTTTACTTTCTCTTATCCATCGGTCCAATGCACTGGGCTCATGGAGGGAAAAGCCAAAAAAAATGTAGTTGTGTTGTTGTTGTTCGCCGCCTCGACGCATTCGGACGAGCCCCTCCCCGACGTACTCTACAGCTTTGGCTCCCTCCTCTGCGAATCTCCTCTGGCTTTCTGACCCGGTGATTCTATGCAGGTTATCCGGAGGACAGAAAGCTCGAGCGGCGCAACAAGCGAATCAAACGTAAGGGCACGCCCGACAGCAAAGCAACCTGACGCGTTGCGGCGCCCGGCAGGGAGCATACTAAGAGATTTGACTAAACCCCTACTTATTCTTCTGAAAATCAGTTTCTAGCGAGTCGCCCCAAATGAGCGGGGGGGATTTAGTACCAGCCTCAAGTGAGGCGGGGAAGAGCGATTAGAGAAGAACCAACGCGGGAAACCTGAATCAACGAAGCGCGTAACCACCACCACCGAGTGGGACTGCCGTCAAACTCCTATTGATAGGCCAGAAAAAAAAGGAACCGGTGAACCACGCGAGCTGGTTAGATGCGTGGGGCAGAGGGCTCGTAGTACCTCCTTTTCTTGATCCAGCCTTTTCTTCGCTTCGGTAGTTAATCACCTACTAAAAAAAGGGTCCTGACTCCTAAAATCAAAACTTATCTAGCCTTATCCTGTTGTTGAATCAACGAAAAAGATGTAATTGCCTACAAGAACAAAATTTTAGGAACGGTTTTAAACCGTTCTCAACGGACATTTTAAATTTTACGACCGATATTTTTCATTATTTCGAATGGCCAATAAAAGCTGTACATTTGTTTTTATAATTAAAGACCAAATAATATTATATACAATTAAAAATTAAATATTGAACAAACTGCTTACAACTTTATAATAAAAAATTATATATATTTACAACAATAAGTTTACAATTGCATGAATATAATGACTCGCAATGACACACTGAAAGAGAAACTTGTCTTTGCATTGCATATCAGGCAGAGTTTTACATAGCAACTACAACAAATAACACATGCTTCTGTAACAACATTATGAGTTAAGATGGACATTTTTCCCCAAAAGCCAGCGCCATGCAGTTATGACTCGAGCAATCAATTCCTCAGGAATTAAGCAATCACTGCAATTGACCAAAGAGTAAATGCATACAGGTGGCTGACATTAAATACCCTTTGTCCCATGGAGATTTTGTTTTATCCTGCTCATTGGGAGGTCATGGGATTGCAGATGCATTGGCTAAGGATGATGTGATACTGCTGTTTTATGTCTCCACTTTGTATTCTCTGCATGCTCTCGAGTAATTCCTGATGAATAGATTTCTGTTATCTGTAAAACAGTTGTTACCATACAATATAATTCTCCTCCCTGAATTAAGCAGATTCCATGTAATGTCAAACAAGCAAGAAGCATAGTTTAATAGCTGGTTGGTTAAATGAATCACAATGAAATCAACAAGCACTGCTTGGTTGTTTCAGCAAAGCATGCAGTGCTTAAGACCAAAAGAAAAAAAAAAGAAGGAAATAAGAAGAAGAGTATATATGACTTGTTTCCATACCTCAATTGCCAAAGATGTTAGCCACTCCTTGGGCAAGTGCTTGGTCAGACGTTCATCAACAACAGCCAGCCGTGGTGAAAACAGTCGAAGAGCATTCTCGATCGCCACAGCCCTTGACGGGAATACAACAACATTCTTGCGCACCAGTGAAAATGGAGGAAGTCAGGATTTCTTTTCTTCTTCTTTTTATTTTAGATTTTTTCCATTTTTCATATTACAGAAAAAACATTGAATATATGGAAATCCCAAAAAAAATTCCAGTCTGTAGAAACAACTTAGTCAACATCCACACCTGCCTCACACATCTCATTGTACACACCCAAAGCCTCCTCCGGTATTCCATTTTGCAAATAACTGGTTAGAAGTGCATTCCAGGCAACAAATCTCAGCCATTCCATCAAACACCATGTGTGTGCTCCCAATCCCCCTGTTCTTCATGTACATATCGACCAATCTGATGGCTGCAAAAAAGTTTGAGTAGAGCGCAAAATTCACTGCCACACTAGAAAAAATCCTTAGTAACACAAACATATAGCAGATGCAACAATAAATCCACAACTGACAGAACAGTAGATGGATAACTGATAGAGTAAGACATTCATGACAGATGCACCAACAAATCTATAGGAGAACCATAACAAATACAATAATAGATTAAAGACAGATAATAAATCTGATACAGTAACACATTCATAACACATTCTCTCTCACTCTCTCCAGAAAATGATGACTTCAAGGTGCCTTGCAGACATAAAAATTGGTAAGTTTAAGAAAAATATCACGAAGAGGGGATCTGATCCTGAAACAACAATAAAGAAATGAAATGACTACCTTGTTGGGCCAATTGTGTTGGAGTTCTTTGTTTTTGTCATCATCAGATCATCCCTGTTTCAGATAATTAGGATAGCCATAAGAGGTGCCATAGCTTGAGGCTTGTGGCTATGAGCAAAAACTTTCTACTGGGAAGTACGAGTAATATTTGAACATACATCCCCCCTCCCAACTTGACTTAGTCACTTGATATGTTAGAGAGAGAGAGATGACGATGATTTAGGTTTGTTTCAACTACACTAAAAAAAGGAAAAGTGGTATTTTACACAAGAATCTAGATCCTGCTGTTGTTATTTGTTTTTGTTTGTTTCAAGTTTCCACATTGTGAGACCACAGTCAGCCATATTAGTTGAAGCATCATTAAATTGTCACTTATCACTCCAACGTATAATTTAAACATAGAGAATTAATTGGAATGAAAATAATAGATTAGTGACAAGAGGATCAACTGAAAGGTAAAGTTTTATTGCTCAGAGAATATCGTTCACATAATGCATCATCCAAGGATCATTATAGTAAGAACATTGTATGCGATGTTAGAAGAACAAAGAAAATCAAATTAACTAACAGGAGCATAAGTGTTGAAACTTCGGATTGTCTAGACTGTAGGAATCATATAAATGAATAAATTAGTTTCCAGAATAAGGCGCCATTGGTACATTCCATAAATAAGGTTCAAACTCATATATGTACTGGACTTCCTATTCATCACAAAAAAAAAAAGAAAAAAAAAAGACTCGTGTATACTTACAAATTACAATCTGCTTTCATTTACTAGAGCATGCATCTAGACTGTAAGACAGCTTCAGCTCATTATAATTGCCAAGAAAAATCAGCACCAGAGGTTACAACAACTAAATAAACATGGTTCATGAAGGATACGTCATATCTACATATTCCTAAAGTAGGATATGGTGTTATCTGTAGACCATCATAATAAGCATCACCTTGTTATTCCTTGGGGATATTCAGCCAAGGTTCCCTGAAAGTACGAAAAAAGCATCGTTTTTCAAAATATTATTATTTTTTAAAAAAATTTTGTCTAAATAAATCCAAGTTACTGTGGTAGCCCCAAAATAGCACCTTTAAAAAAATTTATATTTAGAGAGAGAGAGAGGGTAAAAAGGGAATTGAAAAAATAGGCTCAGATTCGCCTTCTTTCAGACATGCATTTGGGCGCAACCTCTACCATGGCTGCATGTATTGGTTGCCTGAACTCACAAAGAACAGACCCTCCAAACATGCCCTACCATGAAATGCAGAGAATGCATTTCCATAAATTTCTGAGTATCAAGAGAAATTTCAAGAATCATCACTGCCTGTAAAAATCTATAACTGTATATGTCAAGTAATTGGATGTATCGACATGGTTAACTAAAGAATTAATGTATCCACATGGTTTCACGTTTTCTTACTCAAGGACAATTCTCCATCCTACATGACATCCTGTAGCTGATGTTTGCTGCAGTACATTCAGATGTATTGCTGTTTTCCATACAGGTACTGTAGCTGTTGAACATGGGATCATGTTGTAATGGTCCAAGACAGTTATTTGCTGGGCCTCACCACATAAATAAAACCCAAAAAATTCAAGACTGAAAGATACCATCAATGGCCCTCAAAACAAAGGTGTAAAGGAAACGGTTCATATTTAAAGGAAAATAAACAAATGATCATACACATGGTTGAAATATTCAAGCCTGAACTTTTACTTTTTATATCATTCGTCTGTAATAAGCCAATTTCTGCAACTTACAGGAAGTTCATATGCCGAAAGGAACCGATCCAAGTAATTTATAGATAGATATGCACCCAGGGGTCCAAAACTATAATGGGCATGAACCTGTTAAAATCGAATGCAACTTATCAAGCAAAATCACAGTAAAAGAAAACAAAGACTAAAAACCCAATTCAGCATATACAAGAATCCATATCAACATCAAACACAGCAATATGAATTACTATTTTTTTTAAGGAAATCAAATCTCCACTCCACAAGACCCCAAAACCCAATGTAGAAAACTCTAAAATCCTACAAATGATCGCATAATTCTTAAATGAGGTAATGGGCCTAATGGGCTGGTACTAGTATGTTTGACCTAGCCTGGTTTGAAGGTGAAAACCTGCCAGGTGCCTCTCTAAAGGAAAATCAAGAGCATCCTCTACATGGGTGCCATTACAAAGAATTGAATAGGCAGAGAAAAGCTGACTAATGTCTACAATGAAAGAATGTGAGCTTACGCAATTTCTGTGCAACTGAAGCAGCCTCAGCAACACGACTGTCGTCAGAAAACAGGGGTGAAAGTTCCATTAGGTCACCTGGACTACTATTGAACTCCAAGTACTGCAGGAATCATGTTCAGAACATGGCATAAAGCATTCAGTAAGAAATGGAACAGCAAAAAGAACAGGAAAAAAAAAAACAATGCACAACAAGATTTAAGATGGCAAACAATTTAATGTGTCTACCTTTATAAGTTCTATAGTTTGACTTGCAGTTCCACGCGTTTTTGGCACGTCACCACCTCTACGAGGGGAAAAAAAAAAAACCAAACTGATCTCAGTGTATTTTGGCAGTGTTCACATACTATTTTATAATTCCAATTTGTTTTGATATAGATTGCAAACATAATTTTCTTTATCCTATGCATCTAAAAAAAGGATTTATACAATAACGCATTTCCCAATATAGTTTATGTATACTCCAGATGTGTGGTCATTTTAGGTTTTCTAGGTTCCCCTTGTTTGATACATCATAACCTTGTCTAACACCAAGACATGCATTGTCCATGTCTACATTACATATGCTAGAATTATAAGACATGCAACCATGCTGATGCATGCCCATATATTCCATGAACCAAACTACACCCTGTTATAGAGACCACATCAATGCCACATCCGAATGAACGATGCCAGATTAAGAATTCTAACGGCTTGAAACTCTTCCCATGTTATTGAAGAAAAGGGAACTTAATATAGAGAGAGAGAGAGAGAGAGAGAGAGAGAGAAGTAGCTTAAACGTTTCTGTAATAATGCAGTCAGGTAAAGCAAACAGGTCACCAAGCAACTGCACTGCTTTCAGCGGAACATCCAACTGATTTGTCTGCAGAAGTTGAAACTTGAACGGTAAGAACCAGTTTGCTGGACTCAAATGATCTTGCAAAGCAGTAGTGAAATGAATAAAGTTTTAAAATCTAACCGTGAAAGAAAAATCATCTAAAATTTGCAGAGCACATGAAAGGAATGTATATTACAACTAGAATCACATTGCAAGTTTCGCTAAAAGAAAAAGCAACTCCGAAAAGTTTTTTTTTTCATAAATTTCACAATTTGTCAATTTGAGTTGGTAAAATATATGGTTTGGGATTAAGAATCATACAATTACAAACTAGATGAGAAGAAACTTCCCTATGAACATGGATAGATCATGACTGTCCATTCTCTACAATCATGTGGAAGGATCTGAAACCATAAAAGAAGAACTGGATACGAGAAGTGAATTTAAATTCCTAAATAAAAAAAAAGAGTAAAATTCAAGAAATTTGTGTATAAAGAGCTACCTGATTGAGACAAAAAATCTTTAACCCCACAGTAGAGACATCTGATACTTCTTGCTCAAACAAGCCATTTAATTTGTAAGCAACAGTGCCAAGATGATCAACAACATTAATGAGAGCTCTTACTGCATAATCTTTCAGGTTATCCAGTACCCTGATTAAGAAGTGTAATTCAGTTTTTTTGTTTTTTTTTTTTTTTCATTTATCAAAAAGATACAGAACCTGAAGAGTTAATATAAGCCTCCACCAAGAGCATGTGCAGTATCCAACAATTATAATATATCTATGCTACTCATGTTACCAGAAATACAAAAAATAAAAAAATAAAAAAATAAAAAATAATCCTTCTCAACTGGCCATGGATTCATTCAGTTTCTTGTTTTACACTATTTTTCCAGATAAATTTTAAGAAATATTGCTTTCATGGACCAATAGGCTTTTAGTCTTTGATTGTCACAAAACTATAAGACAAACAGAATCTTGTTGGCGATGGAAATCTAGTCAAACCGAGAACTTCCACACCTTGGCAATATTCAAATTAAGACTGCAAAGAAATTTTGAAACCAGCCAATTGAAGACTTTAGTGTCTTTGAAGTTCGATTAGACAAATGTAGCTTCCCAACCTTCTCGATTCGTCTGGTACGTCGATTCTATCAACCATTTATAAGAAGAATGTCCCATAAAGTGCGACTAAGTGAAATTCATTCTTCTCCTTCTGTTTCAATTGGCAGTGAGCGATGAAGGTGAGAATTGGAGTGCTGGACAGCGCCAGAGCTTTTCAGGCTTTGCTCCATTCACTTCTCACTTGACTGTCCAGCAGGTATCTGCAAAATATTATTTTTATAGGTCTGGCCCTAAGGAGATAACATTTCGTAATTTAAAACCAAACCAGCCAAAAACCATTACAGTCCCAATCGAGTTGGATAAAAAGATGGTTAAAGATCCTAACTGACTTTATTGAACTCTAACCCACTCCCGTACCAATCAGCATGAAAGAAAAAATAAAAAATAAAAATAAAATACGCTTCAAGATAATACTCTCATCAAACAGAGCTTCGACTAGGGTTCTATTACAGCTGATTTCATCATCCAAACAGATATTTAAAACAGAGATTCAAAACCAAAATGAACACAAAAATCAAAAGGCTACATTACCTCTTCAGATTGGCAACAGGAGTGAGCTCAACAATGTTCTAGTGCTATTGATGACTGGAGATGCGGCAGGGTTTCAGCGGTTGGTGGATGCGGAGTAAGGATTGCAGATCGAGAGTGAGGGAGATCAAGAGAGAGGGAGGGATCGAGGGGGAGAGGGAGATCGCGTGAGAGAGAGGGAGGGATCGAGGGAGAAGTAGATCGCGTGAGAGAGAGGGATCGAGAGGGAGAGGGAGATCAAGAGAGAGGGAGGGATCGAAAGGGAGAGGGAGATCGCGTGAGAGACAGAGAGAGAGGGATCGAGAGGGAGAGGGAGATCGCGTGAGAGAGAGGGAGGGATAGAGAGGGAGAGGGAGATCGCGTGAGAGAGAGGGATCGAGAGGGAGAGGGAGATCGCGTGAGAGAGAGAGAAGGAGATCGCGAGAGGGATAGAGGGAGAGAGGGAGAGAGATTAGGGTTTTATCCGATTTGGGAAAGATCGAAAGGGCTGTGACCCTAGGCAGAGATATTTCTTAGTGCCGCCTGGGGTTGTGGGGTCCACGGAGATGATCTTAATCAAATCCACTCCGTCCATATCTTTTCAAATATAATAATTAAACAGGATCTTAAAAATCAGGAAGATCCAAAACCCAAGTAGGACACACCAAAAAAGCAGTTCGAACAGCAACCTTAACCATTAAAAAGTTGAATGGAGTTAAAAATTCAAAAACGGTTCAAAACCGTGGCAAATCACGTACGGTTTAAAACCGTTTTTAAACCAAATTCTTAGTTATTCCAGATCCATGATTTTGGTGTAGTGATGGGCCTGCAACTCTTGTCAGCCCATGAACTAGCTTGCTACACTTGCTTTCAACTTGAGCTCAAGTGTATTTATTGGGTTGTGCATCAATTTTAGCCAGAAAACAAGGCCTGTTAAAGTAAGCAAGTCATGCTACGGTAAACTCGTTCCCATCTCAAACTGTTTCTAGTATGCACATACCTAAGTAGTTGAAAGTTTCAATTCCCAAATCTCGTAAAAACTAATTATGTAATAAGAGCCTTTAAGTAAATGGGATGGAGTGGTGCTGGTACCTAATGATTTGTTGACTGGTGGGACCATGTGTTCTTAAATTCCAAACCCAATTAGTAGATGGGTAAGTATTGGATCATAGGTCCATGGGATGACTCTGATTTGGGTTTGACTGGTCAATCTGATCCTTCTCTTAACTGGTTACCCTATGAGGACTTGTAGATTAAGCCTATGCTCTAAAGGTGTGGTGAAGGGTGTGCCACTAGTCTGAACACATCACAGACCTGTTGAGGGAGTACACCGAAATTGTCATTTAGGAACGGTTTAAAACCGTTCCTAAATGCTTCAGGAACGGTTGGCATTGCAGAAAATCAGGAACGGTTCAGAACCGTTTTGGGTACCGTTTCAAATTTTAGTAACGGTTTTAAACCGTTCTAGTGCCAACAGTCAGATTTTATAACAAAATATTAGAAACGGTTTTAATTCGAATCACATAGGAATTACAGATTTTATAACGAAATATTAGAAACGGTTTTAATTAGAATCACGTAGGAATTAAGTAATCGAATTAGATCTCGAAGTAATACCATTCAAATACAACAATCTCTTGTAAGCACTCTTGATAATAAAATCACTTCAGAAACACTCCAATTCATACCATAAACGTGCACATACAAATCACTCATCTGCTTGATCAACACATGGATGGGTGATAGACCAAAAGTCCCCTCCATTGAATGATCCCATACATCCTACAGATGAACAACCCCCAATGCAATCAGGACATTGGTTTTACTTTATTTCCAATTGTCCATTCATAGCCAACTAATCAAATAAATAGATCACCCAACAGATATAACACCCATCCACAGCAAGGCCCACCTAACAAACATTCCAGATCAGAGGACCACAAGTCTGATATTAGCAAATCCATATCCACCAAAAAATCAACCGCTCACCAAGAACACGATCCTTCGCTCACCAACCTCCAGTTGCACCAGCCGAACCTCACCATTCATCACCAATCTCTCAGCACCTACCTGAACGCCATACCAACCAACAACCGGCAATCCTCCCGCAAATCCAACCTCTGGAAGGCAAGGCATCGCGACCGTCCAATCAACAAAGGGCAATCCATCAGCATTCCTGTCCATTAGGAAATTGTGGCGATCCTGGCATTCTTTAGGTTTTTGAAAGATACACTAGAAGTATAAGACGTGAAAATGACATCAATTTTTTAGTCTCCAATCACAAGGCATAAAAATATTCCCTTTTAGCAATAACACCATTCAAAACAAAAGTTTAAAAACTTAACAGCACCTGAAAATAGGCAGCTTTGGACAGCCCTAAAGGAAGTATAACCAAAGGAAAAGATCCAAATATAGCTTCACCTTAAATTGCAGGGTACTTTTGATAGCATCACTAATCAGCTCCCAGTTTGGACCCATATCATGCATAAGGACAACAAGGGCCTAAAATAAGAAATTTTAGTATGTTATGGAGTTCTCCATTGTCCTTGCGATTATCCAAAATGATAATATGGTCAGGAGGAGCACACTGATCTGGTCTTCAAAAACTAACCATGGACTTCCTGACCCGGACTATCCAGCAGGTATCTGCAAAGGTGGAAGGGCAAAGGTACTACAATTATACAAGCATTTGACTTTTCTATAACACAATCTTTTGAGTTAACAAACACTCTTTAAAGTTGGTGGCATATCTTATTAAAAAACCATGGTGAACATTAGATTTCATATTTATTCTATTTACATGGGTTTTGATTTCTCAAAACCATTAAAATGACCAAACAGAATTTTCAAAAACAGAGTGCCAACATCAACAACCACATTTCTAGAGATGGCTCTGAATGAAAATATTATGCAGAATTGCAGAAAAGTTTGAACAAACCAAAAAGAAGAACAGCAGTAGCAGCAGGAGCATGACGGACTGTGGTCCCACACAAGTCACAACAGTACCCAAATCCCTACAAAAGAATGCTCAAAAAGAAAATGTGCATATGAACTGCTTCCATGACATGTGCTTGGAAGGCAGCAACGAAAAAGCCTAATTATAAAGTGCTGGACGTTTTACGGGCCTGTTTAAATGCACACTAAATTCATGAATTGCATGAATTCGGCAAATTTTTAACTGTCAAATCCTTGAATTTGGCAATTAATGTGTTTGGGTTGGCGTTACTTGATAAATTCACTAATTGCCAATTACTAAAAGGACAAAGTATGCAATTAGCAATTAAAAAAAAATAATCTAAAATTCCCCAATGAGAGTGTGAGTGCTTGGAAAGAAATCTCAATATATTAAATTATTGAAGGACAATGAGACATACCGAGACCACAGGTGCCCAGAGCGAGACAACTGCACCAATGTTGTACCTAGCTGCATTGACAGAACAAAAAAATTATAGGAATGAAATGACAAAAAGCCAGGATATCATGGATCAAGAGGAAGATTAGTACCCTCAGGAAAAAACTCATGCCAAGCATATTTAATACGACGAACTTTCATTATGTCTTTGGTTGGTTTCACCAAAGGTTTTATCTGCACTAGCAGGACATATTAAGAAACAACACCAAATAGAATCACTGCTTATATTTCCAAGGGATTCAACAAAAACAATAAAACAGAAATTTACTTGGATGTACAAGCTGAATGCCAATTTGCAACACAAGTAACAACCAGAAAATTGTGTATCTGAAAATATAAATAAAGAGCTAAATTTGAGTACATTTGAGTGAAAAAATAACCAAGATCTATTGATGACACTACCCGCAGAAAGTCGATACCCCTTGGATAACTCAATCCTCTATTAATGCAATTAGCATTTCTAAACGAAATTTAAAAATAAATAAATAAAATTTAAATCTGCCTTCTAAATTGTACTTACCGATAGTTGGAATTGTTGTAACAATCTCCCCCAGCTTGAGCTTGAGTCTGATTTCTATTACAATTAGTGATATCAATACTCGACATGGCCCAGCCCCACCTCAGAAATTCATGGATAATTCATGTGTCAACTACAGGCTTTTAAAAGATGAAGAAGAAGTCAACTACAAGCTTTTAAACAGTGATAACTAAGATTGAGAATAATACCTGCTGATTACAGAAAGAAACAAAGCCAAATCCTCTTGAACACCCAGTTTTATGATCCCACATGACCCATGCATCTCTGCAAAATGAATTGTGTAGACACCAAAAGATGACTGCAAGATTCTAACAGAACAATTCAGCAGTCACAGGACTGGCACTAACATTAAATAAGCCAAGTCACAGGACTGGCACCAACATCCACCTGTTTCAGACATGGAAAACTGACAAAAAAGTGTGGCGGGAATCATTGCACACTCATTGCTAAATCAGAATACAACTTCCTTTCTCTGCTTCCCTGGTTGGGAGCAGTTCTATTGTCATTTGATAGACATGATGTTCTGTTCTCAGTGGAAGGGATCAGTTGTTGATCTTGATGCTCTAGGTTTGATTTTGTTGCAAGTCAGGTGGGAGGAGAGAAATGCAAGTAGCAGCATCTGTAAGTAGATAAATAAGAATTTTTAAAGAGGGTTAAAAGACGCGGTGATACAGGATGACTCATCTACTCTTGAGTTGAGTCGTGCCTTGCCTGAGTTTGTGATGAATCAGCCTGAATGTCAAAGTCAGGGGTAATTCTGCCAGCATGACTCCTGGTGTTGAACCAAACCATGTCTGACTGAGCCTGAGTCAACTCCAATGAATCGTTTCCAACTCATCTGAGTATTAAAACCACGAATTTTAAAATCTGGAATGAATAGCAGTTGGAAAGATGAAGATCACAATCTAGATACATGGGTTTCCTTACCTGTGAGATTTATTCCCCCTCGCAGCAAGGCCAGTCAGATAAATCGTCCAGATAAAAGGGTGTCTGTAGCATGCATCCAACATTCTACCATTGGCTCGAGTCAGGATCTCACAGTTGCATTAGTCAAGTCTGATGCATGCTGGGTGCTATCTTTGGCTGTAGTTACTGTTTATTAATTCAGACGAGAAGTGTCATTGTCATCATCATCATCATCATCACCACCTTGTCCTGGTTGTTTGGGGTATGCTTAAACGATCAAAACATGCCACTCAAAAACATCAAAATAAGTCTACAATACATGAATCATAATTTTTTAAGCAGGCCACATTGTTGTGGTCATCATTATCATCATCACACACCACACACTAATAGCCTTGTTGAAATCCACTGTTTGAGTTTCTCCTGTTATAGTTATTGCCACTGCTGCAGCAACCTTAGACGGCCTGAATTCCAAGAATTCAATCCCTCCTGCATTGATTTTTTCCACCCAAAGGTAAATCAATCAGTTGATTCACTTGCCCACCTGAGGAGAATTTTGAAAAGGAATGGGGAATTTATGCAATAGAACACAAGAAAACAGATCTCTAATTGTTCCTAAGATGAGTTGGATGGACTTGCAGATTGATGATCTTGGTGGTGGTTTATCATCATTGATCTTCTGAAGAAAGTAATCTATAAATGAGAAAGGGGTAACAGATTGCATTCTCCACTTCAAAGTACTAAGCACCATAAGCTCCATTCTCTGTATAGTCCTAGCTTCAAATACGAATTTTGATTCACCAACCTGATAAACCCATATCGTTTTGACAATCAGGTAAGTGAAAAGAAAGGAAAACACAATACCATCTTCCCCAAAACATGATTGAAAACAATCCCAAATAATTGGGTCTGACTTTAAAGATAAGAAATTGATTAAAACTTTTTGAATCTGAGTAAAAATCTAAAACTGTATATGTCAAGTAATTGGATGTATCGACGTGGTTGACTAAAGAATTAATGTATCCACATGGTTTCACGTTTTCTTACTCAAGGACAATTCTCCATCCTACATGACATCCTGTAGCTGACGTTTGCTGCAGTACATTCGGATGTATTGCTGTTTTCCATACAGGTACTGTAGCTGTTGAACATGGGATCATGTTGTAATGGTCCAAGACATTTATTTGATGGGCCTCACCACATAAATAAAACCCAAAAAATTCAAGACTGAAAGATACCATCAATGGCCCACAAAACAAAGGTGTAAAGGAAACAGTTCATATTTAAAGGAAAAGAAACAAATGATCATACATATGGTTGAAATATTCAAGCCTGAACTTTTACTTTTTATATCATTCATCTGTAATAAGCCAATTTCTGCAACTTACAGGATGTTCATATGCCGAAAGGAACCGATCCAAGTAATTTATAGATAGATATGCACCCAGGGGTCCAAAACTATAATGGGCATGAACCTGTTAAAATTGAATGCAACTTATCAAGCAAAATCACAGTAAAAGAAAACAAAGACTAAAAACCCAATTCAGCATATACAAGAATCCATATCAACATCAAACACAGCAATATGAATTTTTTTATTTTTTTTAAGGAAATCAAATCTCCACTCCACAAGACCCCAAAACCCAATGCAGAAAACTCTAAAATCCTACAAATGATCGCATAATTCATAAACGAGGCAATGGGCCTAATGGGCTGGTACTACCGTATGTTTGACCTAGCCTGGTTTGAAGGTGAAAACCTGCCAGGTGCCTCTCTAAAGGAAAATCAGTTACCAAGAGCATCCTCTACATGGGTGCCATTACAAAGAATTGAATAGGCAGAGAAAAGCTGACTTCTCAGGCACAAGATTTGGGCTTGGGCTTTGATTCCCAACAGACAGACAAGCATGAGATAGAAATAATGGCAAAAAAGAACATCGGAAGTAAGCATAGTTGGAAGTCCAAAAGGGGAATATACACTAATGTCTACAATGAAAGAATGTGAGCTTACGCAATTTCTGTGCAACTGAAGCAGCCTCAGCAACACGACTGTCGTCAGAAAACAGGGGTGAAAGTTCCATTAGGTCACCTGGACTACTATTGAACTCCATCAAGTACTGCAGGAATCATGTTCAGAACATGGCATAAAGCATTCAGTAAGAAATGGAACAGCAAAAAGAACAGGAAAAAAAAAAAACAGTGCACAACAAGATTTAAGATGGCAAACAATTTAATGTGTCTACCTTTATAAGTTCAATAGTTTGACTCGCAGTTCCACTCGTTTTCGGCACGTCACCACCTCTTCGAGGAAAAAAAAAAAACCAAACTGATCTCATTGTATTTTGGCAGTGTTCACATACTATTTTATAAATCCAATTTGTTTTTATATAGATTGCAAACACAATTTTCTTTATCCTATGCATCTAAAAATAGGATTTATACAATAACACATTTCCCAATATAGTTTATGTATACTCCAGATGTGTGGTCATTTTAGGTTTTCTACATTCCCCTTGTTTGATACATCATAACCTTGTCTAACACCAAGACATGCATTGTCCATGTCTACATTACATATGCTAGAATTATAAGACATGCAACCATGCTGATGCATGCCCATATATTCCATGAACCAAACTACACCCTGTTATAGAGACCACATCAATGCCACATCCGAATGAACGATGCCAGATTAAGAATTGTAATGGCTTGAAACTCTTCGCATGTTGTTGAAGAAAAGGGAACTTCATATATATATATATATATATATATATATATATATATATATAGAGAGAGAGAGAGAGAGAGAGAGAGAGAGAGAGAGAGAGAGAGAGAGAGAGAGAGAAAACTAGCTTAAACGTTTCTGTAATAATGCAATCAGGTAAAGCAAACAGGTCACCAAGCAACTGCACTGCTTTCAGCTGAACATCCAACTGATTTGTCTGCATAAGTTGAAACTTGAACAGTAAGAACCAGTTTGTTGGACTCAAATGATCTTGCAAAGCAGTAGTGAAATGAATAAAGTTTTAAAATCTAACTATGAAAGAAAAATCATCTAAAATTTGCAGAGCACACGAAAGCAATGTATATTACAACTAGAATCACATTGCAAGTTTTGCTAAAAGAAAAAGCAACTCCTAAAAGTTTTTTTTTCATAAATTGCACAATTTGTCAATTAGAATTGGTAAAATATATGGTTTGGGATTAAGAATCATACAATTACAAACTAGATGAGAAGAAACTTCCCTATGCACATGGATAGATCATGACTGTCCATTCTCTACAATCATGTGGAAGGATCTGAAACCATAAAAGAAGAACTGCATACGAGAAGAAGTGAATTTAAATTCCTAAATAAAACAAAAGAGTAAAATTCAAGAAATTTGTGTATAAAGAGCTACCTGATTGAGACAAAAAATCTTTGACCCCACAGTAGAGACATCTGATACTTCTTGCTCAAACAAGTCATTTAATTTGTAAGCAACAGTGCCAAGATGATCAACAACATTAACGAGAGCTCTTACTGCATAATCTTTCAGGTTATCCAGTACCCTGATTAAGAAGTGTAATTTAGTTTTTTTTTTTTTTTTTCATTTATCAAAAAGATACAGAACCTGAAGAGTTAAAATAAGCCTCCACCAAGAGCATGTGCAGTATCCAACAATTATAATATATCCATGCTACTCATGCAACCAGAAATACAAAAATAAAAATAAAAAATAATCCTTCTCAACTGGCCATGGATTCATTTACACTATTTTTCCAGATTAAATTTAAGAAATATTGCTTTCATGGACCAATAGGCTTTTAGTCTTTGATTGTCACAAAACTATAAGACAAACAGAATCTTGTTGGCCATGGAAATCTAGTCAAACTGAGAACTTCCACACCTTGGCAATATTCAAATTAAGACTGCAAAGAAATTTTGAAACCTACCAATTGAAGACTTTGGTGTCTCGATTAGACAAATGTAGCTTCCCAACCTTCTCGATTCGTCTGGTACGTCGATTCTATCAACCATTTATAAGAAGAATGTCCCATAAAGTGCGACTAAACGAAATTCATTCTTCTCCTTCTGTTTCAATTGACAGTGAGCAATGAAGGTGAGAATTGGAGTGTTGGGCAGCGCCAGCGCTTTTCAGGATTTGCTCCATTCACTTCTCACTTGACTGTCCAGCAGGTATCTGCAAAATATTATTTTTATAGGCCTGGCCCTAGGGAGATAACATTTCATAATTTAAAACCAGACCAGCCAAAAACCATTACAGTCCCAATCGAGTTAGATAAAAAGATGGTTAAAGATCCAAACTGACTTTATTGAATTCCAACCCACTCCCGTACCAATCAGCATGAAAGAAAAAGAAAAAAAAAAATACACTTCAAGATAATACTCTAAGCAAACAGAGTTTCGACTAGGGTTCTATTACAGCTGATTTCATCATCCAAACAGATATTCAAAACAGAGATTCAAAACCAAAATGAACACAAAAATCAAAAGGCTACATTACCTCTTCAGATTGGCAACAGGAGGGAGCTCAACAATGTTCTATTGCTATTGATGACCGGAGATGCGGCAGGGTTTCAGCGGTTGGTGGATGCAGAGTAAGGATTGCAGATCGAGAGTGAGGGAGATCAAGAGAGAGGGAGGGATCGAGAGGGAGAGGGAGATCGCGCGCGCGCGAGAGAGAGAGAGAGAGAGGGAGATCGCGTGTGAGAGAGGTAGGGATCGAGAGGGAGAGGGAGATCGCGCGCGAGAGAGAGAGAGAGAGAGGGAGATCGCGTGTGAGAGAGGTAGGGATCGAGAGGGAGAGGGAGATCGCGTGAGAGAGAGAGAGAGAGAGAGAGAGAGAGAGGGAGATCGCGAGAGGGAGAGAGGGAGAGAGAATAATAGGGTTTTATCGGATTTGAGAAACAACGCAAGGGTCGAATGGGCTGTGACCCTAGGCAAAGATATTTCTTAGTGCCGCCTGGGGTTATGTGGGGTTCACCTTAATCAAATCCACTCCGTCCATATCTTTTCAAATATAATAATTAAACAGGATCTTAAAAATCAGGAAGATCCAAAATCCAAGTGGGACACACCAAAAAAGCAGTTCGAACAGCAACCTCAACCATTAAAAAGTTCAATGGAGTTTAAAATTCGAAAACGGTTCAAAACCGTGGCAAATCACATACGGTTTAAAACCGTTTTTAAACCAAATCCTTAGCCGTTCCAGATCCATGATTTTGGTGTAGTGAGTAGGTTACCATGTATTTAAAACTAGATGCCAATGCGCCAATGCAACCTTCGCACGATTCACTACATGAATTTATGTACTTTATTGAGAAAATGACCACTGTAGGCAAAACCTTTTATCCAGCAGTTTTTATCGAGGAATACAAACTTAAGTTACTAACTTAGACTAGCACGTGCGGACAGAGACTTTGATGACGAAACTACCCCTCCTTTTTAATGCCGTTGCTTTTCCTCTCCCTTCTCTCGCTCCTTTCAAGGAAAAGGATTGGGTACCCCGCCTGCCATCAGCCGTGGGCCCCACCTTGATGTGTGCTTTTCATCCATGCCGTCCATATATTTTTTCAGATCATTTTATGGTATGAGAGCAAAAATGAGATATATCCAAATCTCAAGTGTACCACATTACAGGAAACTGTGTTGAATGAGCGTCAACCATTAGAAACCTTTAGGGGGCCCACTGTGATGTTTGTGAGAAATCCTCGACGTCTAAGTTCATTCATAGGGTCAAAAGGACCTGGATGAAGAGTAAAAAAAAATTCATAATGATCCAAAACTTCTATAACCTCTAAAAGGGTTTCAATGGTAGACGTTCAATTCCCCACTGCCTTTTACAGTGTGGTCCACTTGATAGTTAGATCTATCTTAGTTTTCGTCTCAAGCCTTAATATGAGCTCGTAAAATATATGGACGGTTTGAATACAACACATACATCATGATGGGACCCACAAAAGCAAAAAAAAATAAAAAAAATAATATATTTATTTACTTTCTAAAAATAACTTTTATTTTTGAAATTTATTTTTATTCTAAAAAACACAACACTTCCCATCTGAATTTATGACATATAAGCTAGCTGGTTTTCATCACTTGCTTTTAAAAGAGCTGTCTTATCCTCTTGATTTTAGAAAACCATGACCAGAGAATCACTTGTTATTGCTGGTGAATGCTTGAGACTTCTGGTTCTCCTGCACACTGTCACAAGCAAGTGAATGTCAAAAAGATGTTATTAATTTACTATTGGAAGCAATAATCATGGCTGTGTCCATATCAACTGAAGTTCATTCACAGGTAATGAAAATTCTTACAACCGTTTATGATGATTTATTGGTCTTTAAATTGTTTATTGGGTTGGGCTGTTGATGTGTCTATCAGTTTGGGTGCTCCTATGAGAATCAAGTTTAAGTGGTTTTCTTTAATAAAACTATGGTTATATAGAGGATTTCCTCTCTAGCAAATTTCCCAATTTCAGTTTAATTTTAGGAACTAATTAAATTATATTTATCTCATTAACTGTTCAATTTTAGAAACTTATTGAGATTAAGAGCAATGATATGAGGCTGGTTTCTCACCTTGCTCAGATTCCATCCACTGGCAACCTCAAGCAAATTGCCTATGAGATTTTCTACCGTATATCTCACCTTTTACGCACCGACTTTTCAGAACCACCCAAATTTTACTTTCCACAACTAAACCATGTTGTACGAATATAGCATGGGCGGACGAAAATGCCCTTTCAACCTTGCCCGTCCAACCTGGTCCGTCTTGCTGCCCATCCAACTAGAAATGGATTGGCTACTCCACCTGCCACCCGCCAATGGCTGGTGGTTGGTGCTTTGTGGGCCCCACCATGATGTATGTGTTTCATCCATGCCGTCCATCTATTTTTCTAGATCATTTCATGGTATGAGACCAAAAATGAGATATATCCCAATATCAAGTGGACCACATTACAGGAAATAGTGTTGAATGAACATTGACCATTAAAAACTTTTTGGGGGCCATAAAAGATTTGGATCAATCTAATCTTTGTTTTTTCCCTTTCATCTGGGTGTGTATGACTTAATCAATAGATTGAATGTCAAATAAACAGTACAATGGGCCTTAGGAAGATTTGATTTTAATGGTGAATATCTAAATCATTACTATTTTCCTGTGGTGTGGTGAACTTGAGATTTATATCCCTCTCATTTTTGGGATCAAGCCATAAAATGATCTGTAAAAATGGATGAACGGAACGGATGAAACAAATACATCATGGTGGGGCCCACAGAGCACCGACCACCAGCCATTGGTCTCGTGGAAGGGGGAGTAGCCACTCGATCAACCCTATCTTACTGTCCAACTAGACATGGATTAGCTACTAACAAGGTGAGTAGCAAGACTCGCTACTGAAGTGACATCACCAAGTTATGTGGATTCCACCATGAGGTATATTTTATATCCACACCATCCATCCATTTGGAGAGATCACTTAGGACGGTTTCAACGGTAGGCGTCACTCTCTCCACTGTTTTTTGTGGTGGGGTCCACTTGAGCTTTGGATCTGACTAATTCTTTGGCTAATGCCCTAAAATGATCTTTCCAAATGGAAGGACGGTGTGGATACAAAACATACATAATGGTGGGACCCACATAACTTGGTGATGTCACTTCAGTAGCGAGTCTCGCTACTCAAAGCAAGATTGGGATGCCCCAACATTCTTCTCAACTCAAACTTGACCGAGCACTTCGTGAATTTGATCGAACACTTTGTATGCAATGAACTGGAAGTGACGAAACCAGGTAGATCAAAGGCGACAGGCGTGGGGCCTCCGCGGCCTTCTGACCTTAGTGATTCAAATAAGACCAATAACTGCATTGGAGGTATTCCAACTTCATGAAATTGATCAAGCCTAACATGAAATTGACTGGACTTCACATGAAATTGACCAAGCCTAACATGAAATTGACCGAGCTTTACATGAAATTGACTGAGCCTCATATGAAATTGATTGAGCTTCACATGAAATTAACCGATCTTCCCAAGAAATTGATTGAGCTAGCCTAACAGGAAATTGACCGAGCATATGAAATTGACCAAGCCTCACATGAAATTGACCGAGCCCCACATGAAATTGACCGAGTACTTCTTGAAATTAATTGAGCATCGCAAGTACAATTTTTTTCAGTTTATGATTTAGGACAATTTGTTCAAATATACCTGTAATGTGTCATTTCTTTGATTGAGGTACCATTTTTATCATTTGTTGACAAAATAAAATAAAGAAAAAGAAGTAACGATTTGGCGAAAAAGTATTCTTGTATGAAGAAGAGATAAGATTTAAGAAAATGTGTTTTCGATAGTAGAGTATTCTGATGTAAAGAGGAGAGAGGATTCCAGAAAATGAATTTTTGGTGGTAGGGTACTCTGGTGTGAAGAAGAGGAGAAGATTTCAAAAAATGAATTTGTATTGTATGGGTATCATCCTTCGAGAAAAGGCATTAATTTAGTTAGGGAGGGTAAAGTTTGGTTGGCTCAGAAAAGTCGGCGGGTAAAAGGTTAGATTTACAGTGGAAAAAACTCATTGCTTATTGACGCTACCAATTAACAGCTAGGTAGCTACTCTACAGTGCTATGTGGGCTCCACAAGGATGTATTTGTTTTATCCAG
Organism: Magnolia kwangsiensis; assembly: GCA_037074715.1. Lineage (NCBI taxonomy): Eukaryota > Viridiplantae > Streptophyta > Magnoliopsida > Magnoliales > Magnoliaceae > Magnolia > Magnolia kwangsiensis. Next base: position 80,969,919 of record CM073588.1, read on the forward strand.
ACCTTTTATCTATTTTTCTAGATCGTTTTAGGTCATGATCCCAAAATTGAGATAGATTCAAATTTCAAGTGGACCATGCCACAAGAAAATAGTGGTGATTTTTTATTTTTTTTTTGGATTAATTGCTATTGTATTCCATCAAAAGGGAGCTATACAAAAACTAGGGGGGCACCACAAAAGACACGGGCCTCACCCCTAAAAGATCTACTTTTGGGTGGCCACAAGATCCTATACTGGCTGCCTATCATATCCACTAAGCACTTACACGCTAACAAAATCTCCCCCTGAAAAACTGTCGGAGAACCTACCAAGAAAAGGGGAAACAACTAAATGCAGCAATATAAAACACCTTTACTTTTTGACATGATTTCTGAACGCCCCTAAGCCTGTCCTATCAAGAACCCGAAGACCTCTCACCTCCTAAGGGAGAGCCGCAAAGAAGGGAAGAGGGCGAATTCTTATGTCCCGCTCCCTAAATTGGCCATGCTATTTGGTGGCCCATTTCCTTCTCTATAGATGTGCCAAAACTCAACATTACAGGAGGAACAAAGATGCCTAATACTGTCAACCCAGCTCTTCCATTTCCAACCTGGACAAGCGCTTCCCGACAAGAAGCTGACCACCAGAAAAGAGTCGGATTCAACAATGATATTCTTGAAACCGTGATTGATGCAGTAGGCTAGTCCATCATGGACCGCACGAATCTCAGCCCGAGTATTAGAGGCGATGTCATATCCTGCATAAAAAGCAAAGAGAAACTTCCCGTCCTTAGCCCTGCACACTCCTCCACCTCCTGCCACTCCCGGATTACCCCGAGACGAACCATCCACGTTGAGTTTAACCCACCCACATGGGGGTTTCTTCCACCGCACCACTTGGGATTCTTCTTGGTGAGTTTGCACCTCAATCTCCAAAGACATCAACACTCTGTTATGAGTATTGTGGTTACCAGCAAGCACACCCGGTGAAGCCCGCCTGTTTGCAACTCTTTTCAGCCACCTAGTGATGCGCGAAATCAGGATCTCTGTAGTCAGCACATTCCCTTCGAATCTAGAAGAATTCCTACATTTCCATAACTCCCACAGAATGAAGCGTGGCAACTGATTCTTAAAGGGTCTGATGGGTCCATATAAGCTGAACGCTAGCCCCACCAGTAGGAGAGCCACTCACCAATAGACAGACTGCGAACCATGTGGACACCATAGAGACGGCCAAAATGGGACCAGACCAAACTCGCCTTGGCACTGTGAAGAAATACATGCTCAGTCGTTTCAATTTTGGGCATTTTCCCACTGGCCTCCTCGCAGCAGTTGCATCTCGATGCCAACTGCACCCCACGAGATTGAACGGCCTCGTCAACTGCCACCGCTCTACTGAGGATCTGCTACACAAGAGTGGATATCTTCGGGGGAATCATAGCATGCCAAATTTTCCTTCCCCATACCGTCTGTGTACTATGAGCATGATAGATCTCCCACGCCGACGAAACAGAGAACTTGCCAGAAGGATTTGGTGGCCAGAAAGGGGTATCAACACCATCAGTCACACAAAAACCACCATGGAAAATCACGTTAATCTGATGTTGAGAAAGGCCCCATCTTTCCCAAGAAATCCTTCACTCTAAACTCAATGAGAGCAAGGGGAATATTGATCATCAGCCTCTCTTGCAAAGGACCCAGCCCGGACTAGTTGTCCTTCCAACGGCTCAAATTGCCTTCACCAATCTGCCATTGGGTAGTATGTTTAATGATAGGGAGAAGGGACCTAATTCTTTTCCATAATGGGGAGACCATGGGAGTAAGTAGATGTAGACCACCGTGCTCCAGATCCTGACTATACCTGGACCTCAAGAAAGAAGCCCATAGCCCACTATCCACTATGTTCAAAACTGTCCATGCCATTTTCAGCCTAAAAGTGGTCATGACATCCTGAAGCCGTCTAATGCCCAGCCCTCCTTCGCTCTTGGGTCGAGCAATGGACCGCCAACTCCGCCATTGGAGTTTTTTCTTTCCATCCTTCCATCCCCAAAGAAAATTCACAAACCGTTTTTCCAAATGTTTGATAACTTTAACAGGGACATGAGTGGCCGCCAACCTATGAATAGGAACCCTAGCCAGAACATGGCTCTACCCACCATAGAGAGGAACCTAGCTTTCCAACCCATAATTCGTCCTTCCACCCTGTCCACTAGTATTTGAAAAGAGTCCTTCCTCCTTCGCCCCGTCGAGATTGGGACCCCTAGATACACCATGCTCTCCACCGGAGTGATCGACCCCAAAAACCCTTTGGATATTCACAATCTTGGAAGCCGCCATATTTTCAGGATGCATGAATGTGCTCTTATGGAAGTTCACCTTTTGTCCTGAGACCTGCTGATAGAGGTCGAGGAAATGCTTGGCCACTCTGACTGAACGGATCGCTCCGTTTAGGAAAATGAGCATATCATCTACAAAAAGGAGATGAGACACCATCGCACTACCTCTCCTTCCTCTAAAAGGAAGACAGGAACGTGTATTCACCAAGTTTTGGAAACCTCTCCCAAGTACCTTAGAGGCCGGAATAAACAAACTGGGAGACAACGGATCACCTTGCCTAAGCCGACGAGTTGACTTGAAAAAACCCCCTACCTCCCCATTTACCAGAACTAAAAACCAGCAATTGCTCCAACAACACTCCACAAGCCTGATCCACTTGACAGAGAAGCCAAAACGACCTAAAACTCTCTTTAAGAATAACCAATCTACTCTATCATAAGCCTTTTCCATGTCAAGCTTTATCACAATGTTTCCACCTCTAACTTTTATGTTTATCCCCGTAAGCATCTCCTGTGAAAGAGCGATGTTTTCCGCAATCGACCTACCTTGAACAAAAGCTCCCTGTTCAGGAGCAATTAGAGAGGGAAGCAACTTGTTCAATCGGTTGGCAACAACTTTAGCAAAAATCTTATATATCACGTTGCAAAGACTGATGGGCCGATAATCAGCAAAACCCGTTGGAGCTTCCTTCTTAGGAATGAGAGCAAGGAGGGAGGACGTGAAGGTTCTTGGCAAAGAGGCACCTTCAAAGAAAGAAATAATGGCATTCAGAATATCTTGACCAACAATCTCCCAACATCCTGAGAAGAAAGTGCCTGAAAAATCGTCCGGTCCAGCTGCACTGTCAGCGGGAATGGACATGACTGCCTGATAGAGCTCCTGGATAAACAGTTTGCGCAGCAAGAGGGTGTTATTCTCTTCCGAAACTAATGGCGGGATGACTTATAAGAAATGCTCCCCCTGCTCGACCATCTCAGCAGAGAACTGAGAATGAAAAAACCTAATAGCTGCCGCTTTAATTTCTTCCTGCGACCTAACAATGTCCCCAGACTTGAGACGGATGGATGATATTACTGATTTTCGGGCTCTCTCCATCGCAGATGCATGGAAGAAACCCGTGTTTCTGTCGTCATTCTGAAGCCAGTTATTCCTTGCTTTCTGTTTTCAGAAAGTCTCCTCCATAAGTTCCAACTTGGAGAGTGAGTCCCTGGTCACAAGAAGGCTGATGTGGAGAGAGTCGTGACCTGCCCCCGTGATGTCACCTTGTTGAATTTGCTCCTCCAGGTCTGTTAAGTTCTTGGCCGCCAACTGAATAGCACTGAAAATATTGCCAAATTCTACCTTGTTCCAGCTTCGAAGCCTATCCTTGATAGCCTTCATTTTGACTATGAGATTAGTTATGGGATGGGGGTCTATAGCAGAGTTCCAAGCTTCTTGCACTAGTGGAAGGAAAGCATCATGGTGGGTCCACATTCGTTGAAATCGGAATGGTTTCAAACCTGCAAAATGTTGCCTAGGAAAAACCAGCAAAAGGGGAGCATGATCAGAGCTTATTCGAGGAAGGTGAAGTACCTGGAATGATGGAAATGTATTGCTCCATGCTGGGTTCATCAACACCCAATCAAGTCTAGCCCACACTCTGCCTAGACCGGTCTGATTATTTGACCACGTGAATCTGCAACCCAAGAATCCAGCATCCATAAGACCCGCATTGTTGATGGCCTCCAAAAATTCTCTCGAGCTACCTCTGTCGAAGCTTCCTTTGGTACGACGCTCAGCAACTTCACCGACCACATTAAAGTCCCCGCAAATGGCCAACGGCCCTTGCACTACTCTGGAGAAATCTGAAATTTTCTCCCATAGAAATCTCCTCTGCATTCTTGAACAGCTAGCATATATTACTGACAATACACTGGAGTCGGTCTCTGCTAAAGATCTAAGTTCAAGGCTATCATTTGAGACGAAAGGGAAATCACGTGAATGGAGGCCTGATACTTAAAGAAAACTCAAAATTTTCCCCCGGAATCTAGGTTAGAGGAAGAGGAATGGAAACCAATTCTGAGACCGATCTAAATTCTCTTGGATTCTCTAACCATCGGCTTAAGAATCGCTACAATTCACGGGTTGTGTTCTTTGATAAGACGCTTCAAGGTTCTAATGGTGGGCTGATTTTCCACCCCACGGGCATTCCACACCAAGATTTTATCCATCATAGGAAACATCATTTAACACCGCCCTCCTCTGCAATTGTCTCAGCCGGGATACACACTCATCCCTTGAGCTTGCCCCTGATGGATTTTTGAGAGTTCGCCTGACCCCCTTCTTCTTGGGAAGAGCTTTCTGATAACCTACTGTTTTATCCTTGGGAGAAACTTGTTCATTCAAACAGTCCTGCTTGTGGTTTGGATTTGCCGTAGCTCCCTCTTCATGGTCCTGGTTGACTAGGTGGTGAAAGGATCTGCTATTGTCCATATCATCTTCAAGCTGAGAGAAGAATGAGGATAAATCCACCACCAAGCTATCTGTACTGGCTGTTGTTCCTATCGAATGTAGCCTTGATCCATAAAGAGTTACCGGGGTAGACTCATCCACAGAGATTTGGGAGGAAGACACGGAACAATCGTCGACAACAGGGCTTCTAGCAGCCCCTATAATGGTGCAGTCCCCCACCGATCTTGGTCTAAACCTGCATTCCTCTGTCTTGTTGCTATAGTCTAAGATCCCGAGTCACTGCCTAACTTGCTCCCCCATGTTCACTGAAATAGGCCAGGTAGCGTTATTTTCTGAAGACTTCTTTCTCCTCCGTCTTCTATTGTATTGATACTGGAACTTCCCCCTAGCCCCAACATTGATCTGTGGGCACTAAAGAAGAGGGCGTTGTTGTGGCTGACTACTCACCTTCTGTGGAGAGGCAATTTTTGGGGTGGCAGGCCAGGGCTGATTCCAAGCATTTAGACCATCCGACTGTATCTCCTCTCTACCTAGAATCACTGCAAGCTACATTTCACCAGGTCCCGAAACTGGTTTTTCAATATGACGACATAGGCTTTGAAGAGCCAAGGCTTCTCTCAGCTGCCCCTCTGATTGGACATTGTCTTTTTCAATAGGAAAACGAGCAGATGGAACCTCATACATGTATGTTCGGGTTGACCCTGGATAGATCTAAAAACTATCTTGAAACTGCATCATCGATGGGCTGGGGCAATGATGCGATTCTATTACAATATTGGAGTCCAAAATAGCACCTAACAGATCAACTAATACACTGCCTTAATTACCTCGAAGTTCCTCATTGACAACCTTGACTGTGGTTTGAGTGCGTTCCGTTACTGTGGTATCCTCCGGTCCTCTGTCTGGCGCTCTACCCTCCGTTGTTTTTAACATCTCATCTGCTTTGCTAATAACTTCGACATTTTCACAAACAGATGGCAGACGTTCCTGAGGGGCAAGAACAGAGGAGGTAAAATTCCGCTGGACCCACTCTTTCGTGCTTTGCTTTATAGCCTAAGCTTTCGGAGGAGATGGGATCCTGAACGATTCCACCTCCGCCAAAATGGTGTAACGTTTACCCAGAACTTGGAGTCCGAGGGCCCTCTGCAGATTTGTGCCTGGAGCAATACCTATTTTGATCCGAGCAAAGGATTGGAAAATCCCATATAGACTGATGGGATCTATCTGCTTCACTCTGCCCAGCTGATTCCCAAGGTCCAGCAACACGGACTCCATCCAAGCATGCGCTGGTATTCCATAGAGTCTTACCCAAATGTCGTCTCCCCCAAACACCTCCTCTGGTGTCCATTTAGCTGCAGATATCATATCAGCAGATTTCTGTAAGTTAGTATCGAGGAGGAAAGCATCGAATGCTTGCTTCGACTTCCATACGATAAGAAATTTGACGGTAGATATTCTCGTGACTTCCACAATAGAGGGACCAAAACATGATAAAAGGAGCGCGTTGCGGATCTTCAAAATGGATATGTTTGGGTTGGAAACGGTGATGATGACTCCTAACTTCAAAGTTTTGAAACGTGTCTCTACTGCCCTTGAATCTGCCACCGTGGTCCTTTCTTCCTCCCGAGGTATCTTCGTCTGACTGGTTTCTTTCACAATCTTCAGAGCTCCCAAGTAGGGGAGGGGTGGAGCTGAATGATGCGGTTGCTTCCCCTGACTAATGTTGTCGTGGCTTACTCCCTGCTTGGCCAAAGGTCCCCTGTTGATGGCCCATCTCACATCTACAATCCTACCATCGATTCTCCTGCCCTGTAGTACTTCCATGGCATTTAGAGCATCCTGCTCGTACATGAACCTGACGAAACCATAACCCCTCGGTTTTGAAGATCCCGGATTGAAAGGGATATAAGCTTCGATAACCCTCCCATATTTGCTGAAAATCCGGTATAAATCCTCACTACTTGTGTCAAAGGAGATATTTCTAATAAAGATGTTGAAATTTCTGGATTTGGATGAATATCCCTTTGCTCTCGAGCTGAAATAAAGAGAGACATTTGGAGAAGATTTTGGAAATGGATCTGGACAGGAGGGCCTCTTACCTTTAACAGATCTTCCCCTTCGATTCACCAACTGCCAGTCAATGGAGGGTCCGGTATCACCGGACCCGCCGCAAGCAGCCATCGCGACTCTCAGATCTCTCAGCGCGGCAAAACCCTCAACTAATGGATAGAGTGGATGTTCGACAAAGAACACATCAGCCCTCTGGGCAGGGATGTTGATGTAGAGCAGGTCATGGATGCTTTCATGGCTAACATGGATCAAAAAAGGCCCGATCGGAGACCAAGATGATCCGGACCATCAGAGCTTAAAATGGATGTATCTCGCTTGAACTCCACCACCCTATAAGAAAATAGTGGTGATTGAACACCTAATATTAAAGCCTTTTAAAGCCCAGTGTAATAGTTATTTGTCATCCAACACGTTTGTTTAGGTCACCAGGACATGAATGAAGGAAAAACACAAATATCAACTATATTCATAACTTTCGTTGCCCTTGAGAAGTTTTTAATGGTGGGCATTCAACCACCACTATTTTGTGTGGTGCGGTCCATATGAGACTTGGATGGGTCTTAATTTTAAGCTTTTTGAGCTTGTGCCCTATAATGTCCCACAAAGCACTGTCTAATAGCTACTGACAGCCTCACTAGGTAACAGAGGACTTGACATTCATGCAGTAGGCCCCATCTACACGCAAATGAAATTGCTAATGTCATGATGATGGGCCCTGATGTGTGGTCCCTAATGTCATGAAGTGGGGCCTAATGTTCGATGTATATTTTTAGTAATAATAAAAAATAGTAATAATAAAAAAAAGTAATACCAGACCCGGATTGATAATGATTGCTTATTAACTTTGCCAGTAGGGAGGCCACTACCGAACAGTGCTTTATCCATGTAGTCCACCTATTTTTCTTGGTCATTTCAGGCAATGAGCCTATAAAGAGAGATCCAAATCTCAAGTGGACCACATCATATGATAACAGTGGTGATTGAACAACAATAGTAAAAAAGTTTCTCAGCCTAGTGTAATGATTATTTGTCATCCAACCTGTTGATTTTATATATATATATATATATATATATATATATATATATATATATATATATATATATATATATATATATAAAAGGTCACACGGGGCTTTGATGAAGGATAACAACAAATATCAACTACATCTAAATCCTTCGTGGCCTCAGGTAGGTTTCTAATGATGGACATTTAATCACTACTTATACTGTGAGGAGTGGTTCACATGAGATTTGGACTTGCCTTATTTTTGAGCATGTCTTAAAATGACATGGAAAAAGGATAGACAGCCTAGATGAAACGAGTACATCATGACACGCGCATAGACCACTGTCGTAGTTACACAGTGTACCACCGTCCGGTAGCTATGGGCAACCAACAGCCTCTGTAGGCATTTAAGTCCCTATGCATAAGCAGCCAATAGGGAGGTGGATATTGGACAGTGCTCCATGACTCAGCGATGATGCAGTTGTTTTATCCACACCCTCTTCCATATCATTGTAGGACAGTGCTCTGTGGAGGTGGCTTCATGATGATGTATATTTATATCACCTTAATTTTGTTTAAATATTATATCCTATAAATATATATTAATTCAATCCTAATTTAGGCAATCTATCTATTTTGAATATAGACAGTTGGCTTAATTCCTCTTTAAGGTATATTTCTTTGTGCATTTATGTGCTACAAGATTAAGGGATATATTAAGAAATTTTGAATGGGAAATAAGGATTTTACTAGTTTTTAGATCAGCCTTGAGCTGTGGCCTATTGTGTTAGGCTCATGTTGGGCTTGGGCAATGTCTAGGCATCAGGCCTGACTCATTGTAGTCGCCCTCAACAGGACGTAGACAGATAAAGCGAAGACAATAACATTTTCCTTTTTAGTGTATACAGACAATGCATCAAAGGTGTGTACATGGCTATGTTGAACTACAATTTATAGGTAATTGCATGTCAATGCTTCTGTGACCATCATCATCTAAGACAGTAGCAAGTAGGAAGTGATTCCAACTACATACGTAGGATACATATGTTGGACACATTTTGAAAATTTCTGTTGTTTGAAATAATGGGCCAAATCGGACATTGACTAGAAAGATAGAGAGGTGAATCGTTTAGATCACGTTAATGAGCTCCAGGTTAGACCCACAATTGTGTGTAGCTTGTACAACCTCCCTATACCCCACCGTGTATCATACTAAAAAGGGGAAATTTGTGTTTGGGCTCTGGAGTCCGGATCCTCTGTTATAGCATAACTGGCATCCTCTGCTTGTGGCTTTCTCATTAGTCCAAGTCATCTGTTGATTTAAAAAACAAATAAATAAAAAGTTCTGAAAATATTAACAAAAGAAAAAAAAAAACAAAAAAAGGAAAATAGAAAAGAAAAGGAAAATTAACAGAAGAAAAGAAAAAGCCTCCGTTGGCTATAACAGAGGATCCGGACTCCAAAAGAAAAAATGAAAAGAAAAAGAAACAAAAAAAAAAAAAAAAAGAAATTCCTATGCAAAAATCCAACTTCTCCCATTTAAGCAGAAGCATTTATCGTACTCTCAAAAAATAAAAAATAGAAAAAGAAAAAAAAGCTGTCATCATTCAATGAGTTTTAGCTGTTTTCAAGGTATCAAATCTTTTACTTTTTTTTTTTCCTAAATTTTACTATTTATTTTTTATTATTAATATGGCACTTAAATCAAGAAAAGGATAATTGGGGTTTTTTTTGAATTTGTGAATTTTGAGCTTTCGGAAACTTTTTATTAATTTTATTTGTGAATTTTGTGACAGGTAAGATTTGGGTGGTATTCTGTTGATAGATTTTGGTTGAATCTTTTGTTTTTTTTTTTGTGGGTTTTGTTAGTTCTTTTTATTTTTATTTTTTTGCTATCTCGAGTTATATTTACAACCCTAGATTTTGGTTGAAATGTTATGATTTTTTGTCCTTTTTTTAGTGGTTTTTTTTTTCTTGTTGTGAATTCTTTTGGGGTTTTGGTTTCGGTTTTTGGTCAATTGAGTTGTGTTTTAATGTCAAAGATTATGTCTCTGTTCTGATTTTTGGTAAATCAGCTATTTTTTTTTTAATGGTTTTATTATTTGAAGATTTTGTTTGGGGTGAATTATTAATTTTGGGTGTTGGGTGAATTTGGGTTCTTTGTTCATGTCTTAAATTATGCCATTTTTCTGACTTTGGAAGATCACATGGTAGGTTGTTTGTCATTTTCCATGATTCTATTATCTACTTTGTGTTTTCTTTTGTAAATCTCTTATATTGGGGGGATCTGTATTTTGATTTCATTTTGTAATGTCTGATGAATTGATTTTTTTTTTTTTTTTTTTTTTTTATCATATTTGAAATCATGCTATTGTTCTGATTTTGGTAGATCACATGGTGGGTTGTTGGTCGTTTTGCATTATTTTATTATTGTTTCTTCTGTGTGTCTGCGTTTATGTTTTTTTTTTTTTTTTTGGTAAATCTCTAATATTGGGTTCTTTTTCCATGTCTTAAATCATGTCATTGTTCTGATTTTGGTAGTTCATACAGTGGGTTGTTAGTCATTTTCATGATGTTATTATTATTTTAATATATCTTATATAGGGGGGATTTTGATTTTGGTTTAATTTTCTAGTGTTTGTTGAACTGGAGTATTCTGATTTGGTATGACCTTCTTGTTTTTTTTTTTTGGGTTTCTAATAACCTGTGAAGTAATTAGTTTTTTTTTTTAAAATAAAAAATATTTTTTTCTTTCACATATCGGCATGTTTTGATTAGATCTTTGATGTTGAGATGACTTTGCTTTGAAATTTCTGTATAAAGTAAGTTTCATGTTTCTGATATTTGAATTCCCATGGTTTGGATAGATCTTGCTGATTGATTCTTTCTTCTTTTTTTTTTTCCTTTGTTTTTTGTTTTACAAGGAAAAGACAGCTGTTTGGATTACGAGATGTTTCCGTGCTTGTGCAAGAGTTCTCATAGTTGGAAGGAATTTGTAATGGGGAGGTTATATTCAAATCATTTGTCCTAAACTTATATTTGCCTGCATTAAATCTTTGAAAATTTAGATTTAGCTTAGATCCAAAGTTGATTTTGATAGATTGCAGAATTTATGTTTTGAATCTGTTGCTTTCTTACTCGATCTTTCTCCTATATTCCGAATTACGTATGGAAAATTTTCATTGTGTCCTAACATAAGTCCTTTCCAAGAAACTTTAAATGTCTGTAACTATCTTAGACCTAGGAATTGGTCCATTTTTTGAGAAAATATGAATGCAAATTTCTTGCCAGTTATGTTACAATATAGGACATCTCTACAAGGCAAACACACCAATTCATATGTGTGGGACATCTTATCTTTGCAACCATCTCAGCCTCATTGTCAAGATGGCCGGACACAAAAATCATTTGTCTACTCATCAGACATGTCATGCATGTTATTGTGGATAGTTAGTAAGTTTCTATGAAGTATCCATATCATGTGGGGTGGGCCAACCTGATGAGAGGACCAACCTTATTTGTGCACCAGATCATCTGCATGGTGAGGTCCACATCATGCAATGTTCAAATGGCCCACACATGTACCAAACTGGAGTGTGTACTGTGTTTCAGGGTGCACGTGGGGGCTAGTGAACCTTTGGATATTGAGTAATGTCTATAGTTTGTACTCATTGAATTGTAGAGTTACTGCACTTTGATGTAAGCAATTCATATGCTAGTGAAAGGCAGGAGGTGCCGAAGGTCCTTATGATGTGGATGTGTTGATAGGAATGATGTATCTTTCCTATCCTTTTTGTGAAAGACATACATAAATGATAGAGTTTTGTAGTCAATTCGTCAAGGAGAGTATGCGATGCCAACCTACTCTTTGGAAAAGGGCGCAAATGGCTATTGAGCTCGTCAAGTTGAGGAGGTCGTTCAGTTCAGAAAATGCAAAAAGCCATTCTTCATCAAGCGGAATAGAGAATGTCCCTCAAACCAGCCCAAAGTTTTCAATTGAGCTCATTTCTCCTAATAGAAGTGATATGAGGCCAATTTTGTTTTCTATATGTGCAATGATGCATCTTCTAGTTTGCTGAATTTATACAACCCTATTATCTAGATCCCCGAATTTCATCAGACCTAGTCATATCACCAAACCTATACATGTATATTTTTTATTTTAGTAAAATAGAGGATTTCATTAGAGAGTGGAATTTCCATTAGGAGAAAATTCTTAATGGGCATATTCAGTTTAACAACATCATCTTTAGTAGAAGTGGCAAAGGCATCTTGTAATGGTAATCATGGCTGTAATGGCCACCATCGTTACAGTTACAATATGTCTTTTTTTAAAAATAAAAAATAAAAATAATAATAAATAAATAAATAAAACCTATATCGAGCCTGTAACGAGCCGTTATTTTTCCACAACGGCCTTTACAACCTCGTAGTACATAATGGTTGCCACCGTTACCATTGTGTAACAGCTGTTACAACACGCTATGGAAGTGGCAAAAGACTAATATCACACTCATATCCCGAATGATTGGAGTAACAATTTTGAGCTAGTTGGATGGAAAAGCAATAGCCCACTTTGTTACACTAAAGGAGGACGATGGCAGATCAAGAAGCAAAGAACAAAATCAAAACAATATGGTACACAAAACTACATATTTGCATGGTTCATCATAATGTATGCTTTTACCCATGGGAAAAAGACGAGCAATGAGTTTTCGCCACGCAGAAATATGAAAGTACA